>CM055117.1:797397063-798096229 GCA_029206835.1 Rana muscosa | reverse complement strand
AATGTCCCTTGCCGACATAATTTTGCTGTGAAAATTGCAAGGCTATAGCTGCCCCGCCTCAGTAATGCTTCCTCAGCCAATGGGAACACAGTGTACACGCCCCTTCCCCTCCCGCGGCTTATTTGGTTTTAGTGCAGGAGATTGCCAACAGCTGGAGGAGAGGAGAGGAAGGAGGGGACACAGCCTGCAGTGTGGGAAGGGCTGCAACCTGCTGGAAGGTAAGCTTGCTGAGCGGAACTGAGTTTATTTTTGTCAGTGGCTTACCCTGGTGAGCAGGGGGGAGAGGGAGGATGTGTTTTTCCTCTAGCATGGCTCCTCCTGTCTCTGAAGCTGTCAGATTGATTTTCTGTGTGAGAAGTGCCATGCTTATGGAGGAGGGATGTTCTGAACGTATCCCCCAATCTCTGCTACCCTGCCTACTCATTAGCTGCCCACCAGTACACAGTCCCAGTCCCCTCCTCTCCTGCATTACCACCTAATGTGTCTGTGAGCTGCTGGGGCACTACAAGTCCCAGCATGCCAGGAGATGGGGACAACAGTGTGTTCAATCAGGCTGATTTTTGGGTGAAAAGTGCTGATGTGTGTCTAGGTCTATGTGTATATATTGTGAGGGGGTTAGCTCGGCAGCGGGTGTGTGTGACCCCCGGGATGGGCTCCCCACACAAAAACAGGCCCAGCAAACGGAGGTTGTGGTTTTCAAAATCAAAAAAAAGGTGCGGTTTATTTTCTATTTACAGTGACAAAACACAGCAAAGCCAAAAGAAACATATAAACAAAATAAATCCTGGTCAACTTGACCTCTGACTAAACATACAGGTTTCCTAACTAACAACTGGGATCAGCCTAGTGCTGTCCTAGTCCCTAAGTCCCTGGTTTTAAATGTCCAAGCAAATAGCCACACAGGCTTTTTCTCACCGCACAGGGGTTCACTCTCCCTAGACAGTCCACACAGGTCTGGTTCCAGGCATGAGCTAACATCTAATGAATCTGGGAGTTCTTATAGAGGCCTAAATGAGCTGACAAGCTTCAGCTGGCCTCATCAACTCCCTGTCTGTACGACGCCCCACACTCTCCCTAGAGGTATGAGTCATCCATGAGCCTACTAGCTTCAGCTGGGCTTATACAACTCTCCACCCTAGTTGTATAAGTCAGCATAAAGCCTGAATCTGGGAGAAATATATCTACCCCCCTGGATGCAACCAGGTGACTTTACCTTCCTGCTGTCACATACCCCCCCCTCTTGTTTTAACCTCGGGGTTGGAACACCAGCAATCAGGCATTCATGTACTCGAGACAAAGCATCCACATTCCCCATTTGAACGCCAGGGCGATGCTTTACTGTGAAGTTGAATTCCTGGAGGGCCAGGAACCACCTATTCACTCTTCTATTTGTTTCCTTGTTTTGAGCCATCCACTTTAACGGAGCGTGATCCGTAACCATGTCAAAGTGCCTACCTAGCAGGTAGTACCGAAGGGAATCTAGAGCCCACTTCACCGCTAAACACTCCTTTTCAACGGTGGCGTAATTTACCTCATGGGACTTCAACTTCCTGCTGAGGAAAATGACTGGGTGCTCTTCCCCGTTCCAGACCTGGGACAATACTGCTCCTAACCCCACATCTGACGCATCACTTTGTACGACAAAGTCTTTAGAGAAGTCGGGTGAGTACAACACTGGCTGGCTACATAAGGCTTGTTTCAAGAATTGGAATGCTGCCTCAGCCTCGGGGTCCATTTAATCATGACCGGCCCTTTCCCCTTCGTTAGGTTGGTTAGGGGCACAGCCTTAGAGGCAAAGTGGGGAATGAATCGCCGATAATACCCAGCGATTCCCAGAAAGGCTCGTACCTGCTTCTTGCTGTTGGGACGTGGCCAACTCTGGATGGCCTCGACTTTGTTGAGTTGGGGTTTTATTACTCCCCTCCCAATGGTGTACCCAAGATATTTGGCCTCCTCCTGCCCAATGGTACACTTCTTGGGGTTAGCCGTAAACCCCGCTTCCCGAACAGAGTCCAGGACTGCTTGCACTTTTGGCAGATGTGAGGCCCAATCTGTGCTATGGACAATTACGTCATCCAGGTAAGCCGCAGCATACTTCCGATGGGGCCTCAGCATCTGGTCCATTTTCCGCTGGAACGTGGCCGGCGCATTCTGTAACCCAAACGGCATTCTTTTATATTGGAACGCCCCGTCTGGGGTTACAAATGCGGTTTTCTCTTTGGCCAATTTGGCCAGGGGGATTTGCCAATACCCTTTTGTGAGGTCAAGAGTCGTCATGTATCGGGCTGTTCCCAGCCGGTCGATCAACTCATCTATACGTGGCATGGGGTAGGTGTCAAATTTTGTAACTTTGTTCAACTGACGAAAATCGTTACAAAATCGCCAGCTCCCATCCGGTTTAGGCACCAACACAATGGGACTAGACCAATCACTTTGGGACTCCTCTATCACCCCTAAGTTCAGCATTTTCTGTACTTCCTCCCGTATTGCCTCCCGTCGGGCCTCTGGGATCCGATAGGGTTTTAACTTCACCCTTTCACCGGGCGGGGTAATGATGTCATGCTCTACCCCAGATGTTTGTCCCGGCAGCTCAGAGAATACCTCCTTGTTGCGAAGCACAAACTCCTTAACCTCCTGTTGTTGGGGTTGTGACAAGGTGGCTGCTATTCCAACCTCAGGAATCACGCAACCAGTTTGAGCTGGTGACCAAGTGTCTGCGACTAGGGACTCTCTATCCCTCCAGGCTTTCAACAGATTAACGTGATAGATCTGTTCGGGCTTTCGCCTTCCTGGTTGTCTGACCTTGTAATTCACTTCACTCACTTTTTCCATTATCTCGTAGGGGCCTTGCCATTTGGCAAGGAATTTACTTTCAACCGTAGGGACAAGTACCAGTATCCTATCCCCCGGGGAAAAGGTACGGGTCTTGGCTCCACGGTTGTACACTCTCTGCTGTGCGAACTGCGCTTGGGCCAAATGTTCCTTCACGATGGGCATTACCTGTGCAATTCGGTCTTGCATCAGGGCGACATGCTCAATCACACTCCTGTGGGGAGAACTCTCACTTTCCCAAGTTTCCTTGGCAATATCCAACAGCCCTCTTGGGTGTCTCCCATACAGTAACTCAAAGGGGGAGAATCCCGTAGAGGATTGGGGCACCTCCCTAATAGCAAACATCAGATAAGGAAGTAGACAGTCCCAATCCTTTCCATCTCTATCCACCACTTTCTTCAACATTTGCTTTAGGGTTTTGTTGAATCTTTCAACCAGCCCATCGGTTTGGGGGTGATACACAGATGTACGTAATTGCGTCACTTTGAACAATTTACACAGCTCCTTCATAACCCGGGACATAAAGGGTGTACCTTGGTCCGTAAGCAGTTCTCTACAAATACCCACCCGGCTAAACACAAGAGATAGCTCTTTGGCTATGGTTTTGGCCGAGGTATTTCGGAGAGGGATCGCTTCTGGATAACAGGTGGCATAGTCCATTATAACTAATATGTACTGGTGCCCCCTAGCGGACTTGATTATAGGACCTACCAAATCCATGGCGATCCTCTCAAACGGGACCTCAATGATGGGTAGAGGGACCAGCGGGCTACGGAAATGTGGCATCGGGGCCGACCTCTGACACACAGGGCAGGAGGAACAATAATTTTCTATGTCCTTTATCACCCCCGGCCAATAGAATCTCTGTAATACCCTCTCTCGGGTTTTCTCTGTCCCCAGATGACCTCCAAGAATGTGCCCATGGGCCAACTCCAACACCAACTTCCTGTAAGGTTTGGGCACCACAAGCTGCTCAACGGTTTCTTCTGCCCTTTTTGCCACCCGATACAGTAGGTCCTTCTCTACGCTGAAGTATGGGTAAGCGCAGGTATTATCTGGGTTCACTAACTCGCCATCTATTTTCACTACGTTTTCGCGTGCCTTTATTAGGGCGGGGTCTTTCAACTGTTCTGTGGCAAAGTTTTCCCTGTGAACCTCAAGATCAGAAAACTCCACAGACGGTAGGTTTTCGTCTGAGGAGGTGGGCTCCTCTCCAGTTTCTTGAGTCTCCCCTGCCAATACTGATAAGGGAAATTCCGGAGAGTCCTCACCACTCTCAGGGGAGTTCTGGCTATCACATTCCTGGTACATAGGGGCACCAGTGGGGGGCTCAGGATCATCCCACAGTTCCCAGAACTTCGGAAAATCCCTTCCCACAATGGCGTCATACGGTAACTGAGATACTAAGCCCACTGGATGAGAGAGGGTACCTTTGGGGGTCTCGAAACACACTGTAGTCACTGGATACTCTCGGGTGTCCCCATGCACACAAATAACAGCTACCTTGCTATTCCCAGAGACCTCTGTTTTAACTAACTCAGCCTTTATCAGGGTCACAAGGCTACCTGAATCCAGCAATACCACAACATTTCTACCATTAACACACATTTTGCATAAATGTTTCTCAATTCCTCGAATGGCAGTGCATGCGACTGTCGCACACAGCGACTGACGTCTGCCCGTCAGAAAGTCACACTGCATGGGTTCCTCCACAACCGGGCAATTGGCTGCAATATGTCCCGCTTGCCGGCAGCGGTAGCAAACGATCCTTCTTGCCGCCTCTTGAGCCGCTGATTTCCCAGGCTGTTCTCGCCAAACTTGGGGTAGAGCTCCCACCCTCTCACTCTCTCCACCCTTACCCCTTGGAATCCTCTTATCCGCCCCTGGGGATGGTCTGGTCTTAGGGTGGAAAGTCCGAGTGTCTCTGGAAGAGGCCGTCAGGTTCTCTGTAGCCAAGTATTTCTCCACACGATCCACAAGACCATTGGCCGTCTCTGGGTCTCCATGGCTTACCCAGTTTTGGATGGCAGTAGGAAGAGCTCTCAAAAACCGATCCATTACAACACGTTCCACAATCTTTGGTGCGGACAAAGTCTCTGGCTGTAGCCACTTTCTGCTCAGGTGAATGAGATCATACATTTGAGACCTGGGGGGTTTTCCAAGCTGGAAAGTCCAGTTATGCACACGCTGAGCCCGGACAGCCTGGGTGACACCCAGCCTTGCCAATATCTCAGCTTTTAGCATCACATAGTCTTTTGCTTGGTCAGGCTCTAGGTCATAGTAAGCCTTCTGCGATTCACCAGTTAACAGAGGAGCCACCAGTCCAGCCCACTGCTCCTCAGGCCACTTTTCTCTTTCAGCAGTCCTTTCAAATGTGGTCAAAAATACCTCTGGATCATCCTCTCCAGTCATTTTTGTCAATAAACGACTCACCCCAAAGGACGCGGTATTAGTGGGACGGCTTTCCTCACTGGTCTGCGGACGTTGCTGCATTACTGCTTCCATTTGTTGTAGTCTCTGCTCTTGCTTCTGTAACAGGTCTATGAAGCGGGCCTCAGATTGCTGCTGGGCTTGTTGCTGAGCTTCCAGACTCTGTTGGTGAGCTTGCTGCTGGGCTGCAAAGTTCTGTTGTTGAGCTGCAAGGCTCTTTTGCAAACCTGCATTTGTCTGCTGTTGATTGGCATTTGCTAGAGCCAGCTGCTTCAGTATCTCCTCCATGCTGGCTTAAAAAAAACTGCCACTGGTTCTCCACCAACTGTGAGGGGGTTAGCTCGGCAGCGGGTGTGTGTGACCCCCGGGATGGGCTCCCCACACAAAAACAGGCCCAGCAAACGGAGGTTGTGGTTTTCAAAATCAAAAAAAAGGTGCGGTTTATTTTCTATTTACAGTGACAAAACACAGCAAAGCCAAAAGAAACATATAAACAAAATAAATCCTGGTCAACTTGACCTCTGACTAAACATACAGGTTTCCTAACTAACAACTGGGATCAGCCTAGTGCTGTCCTAGTCCCTAAGTCCCTGGTTTTAAATGTCCAAGCAAATAGCCACACAGGCTTTTTCTCACCGCACAGGGGTTCACTCTCCCTAGACAGTCCACACAGGTCTGGTTCCAGGCATGAGCTAACATCTAATGAATCTGGGAGTTCTTATAGAGGCCTAAATGAGCTGACAAGCTTCAGCTGGCCTCATCAACTCCCTGTCTGTACGACGCCCCACACTCTCCCTAGAGGTATGAGTCATCCATGAGCCTACTAGCTTCAGCTGGGCTTATACAACTCTCCACCCTAGTTGTATAAGTCAGCATAAAGCCTGAATCTGGGAGAAATATATCTACCCCCCTGGATGCAACCAGGTGACTTTACCTTCCTGCTGTCACAATATGTATACTGTGTGTCTATGTGTATACTGTATGTCTATGTGTATACTGTGTGTCTATGTGTATAATGTGTGTCTATGTATATACTTTATGTCTATGTGTATACTGTGTGTCTATGTGTATATATGTATAATGTGTGTCTATGTGTATATATGTATACTGCGTGTCTATGTGTATACTGTGTGTCTATGTGTATATATGTATAATGTGTGTCTATGTGTATAATATGTGTCTATGGGTATACTGTGTGTCTATGTGTATATATTTATACTGTGTGTCTATATGTATACTGTGTGTCTATATGTATACTGTGTGTCTATATATAAACTGTGTGTCTATATGTATACTGTGTGTCTATGTGTATATATGTATACTGTGTGTCTATGTGTATATATGTATACTGTGTTTCTATGTGTATACTGTGTGTCTATCAGTGGCGGTGCGTCCATAAGGGGCGTACGGGCGCCGCCGCCTCTCTCCTCCACCTGTCTATGCATAGCATGAATCTATCTATGGTCACCGCTGACACCCCCTATTCAGGTGTCCAGCCCCTTTTCGGGCACAGGGCACCTGAATTACAGTGGCAGGGGTGTTTTTTGGAAGCACCTGTTTAGAGCCGTAGGCTCTAATAGGCGCCCAAAAAGGTGAATAGCGGGCGCCATGCTGGGCGTTCGCTGTTAACTCAGCTGTGTGTTAGGAAAGCGAATGAATTCGCTTTGCTAAAACAAAACTGCCTCTCAGCCAATCAGGTGCTCGGGTCTGTTATCTGTCACCCGATTGGCTGAAACATCAGGCGCTGTGATAGAGAGGACGGAAGAAGACATCACGGACGTGCAGGACACCGCCGCTGACCCACTGCAAGACAGGTAAGTGCCGGGCGATGCACACTGGCAGCATTTGATGGGGCACAGTAGCGGCAATTGATGGGCACACTGGCAGCATTTGATGGGGCACAGTGGCGGCAATTGATGGGCACACTGGCAGCATTTGATAGGGCCCAGTAGCAACAATTGATGGGCACACTGGCAGCAATTGATGGGCACAGTAGCGGCAATTTATGGCTACACTGGCAGCAATTGATGGGTACAGTGGCAGCTTTTGATGGGCACAGTGACTGCTTTTGATGGGCACAGTGGTGGCAATTTATGGGCACAGTGGCTGCGCTTGATAGGCACAGTGGCTGTGCTTGATGGGCACAGTGCCTGCGCATGATGTGCACAGTAGCTGCGTTTGATGGGCACAGTGGCTGCGTTTGATGGGCACAGTGGCTGCAATTGATGGGGGGTTTTTTTCAGTTTGTTTGCGCGCCAGCCGCCACTGGTGTCTATGTGTTGTGACAGCAGGAAGGTAAAGTCACCTGGTTGCATCCAGGGGGGTAGATATATTTCTCCCAGATTCAGGCTTTATGCTGACTTATACAACTAGGGAGTTGATGAAGCCCAGCTGAGGCTAGTGGGCTCATGAATGACTCATACCTCTAGGGAGAGTGCTGGGCGTCGTGAGGCAGGGAGTTGATGAGACCAGCTGAAGCCTGTCAGTTCGTTTAAGGCCTCTATAAAAACTCCCAGCTTCATTAGATGTTAGCTCATGCCTGGAACCAGACCTGTGTGGACTGTCTAGGGAAAGTGAACCCCTGTGCGGTGAGGCAAAGCCTGTGTGGCTATTTGTTTGGACTTTTACTAAACCAGGGACTTAGGGACTAGGACAGCACCAGGCTGATCCCAGTTGTTAGTTTAGGAAACCTGCATGTTTAGTCAGAGGTCAAACTGACCAGGATTTATTTTGTTTGTTTCTTTTTGGCTTTGCTGTGTTTTTGTCACTGTACATAGAGAAATAAACCGCACCTTTTGATTTTGAAAACCACAACCTCCGTCTGCTGGCCCTGTTTTTGTGTGGGGAGCCCAACCAGGGGGTCACACACACCCGCTACCGAGTTAACCCCCTCACAGTTGGTGGAGAACCAGTGGCAGTTTTTTTTAAGCCAGCATGGAGGAGATACTGAAACAGCTGGCTCTAGCAAATGCCAATCAACAGCAGACAAATGCAGGTTTGCAAAGGAGCCTTGCAGCCCAGCAGCAAGCTCATCAACAAGCCCAGCAGCAATCTGAGGCCCGCTTCATAGACCTGTTACAGAAGCAAGAGCAGAGACTACAACAAATGGAAGCAGTAATGCAGCAACGTCCGCAGACCAGTGAGGAAAGCCGTCCCACTAATACCGCGTCCTTTGGGGTGAGTCGTTTATTGACAAAAATGACTGGAGAGGATGATCCAGAGGTATTTTTGACCACATTTGAAAGGACTGCTGAAAGAGAAAAGTGGCCTGAGGAGCAGTGGGCTGGACTGGTGGCTCCTCTGTTAACTGGTGAATCGCAGAAGGCTTACTATGACCTAGAGCCTGACCAAGCAAAAGACTATGTGATGCTAAAAGCTGAAATATTGGCAAGGCTGGGTGTCACCCTGGCTGTCCGGGCTCAGCGTGTGCATAACTGGACTTTCCAGCTTGGAAAACCCCCCAGGTCTCAAATGTATGATCTCATTCACCTGAGCAGGAAGTGGCTACAGCCAGAGACTTTGTCCGCACCGGAGATTGTGGAACGTGTTGTGATGGATCGTTTCTTGAGAGCTCTTCCTACCGCCATTCAAAAGTGGGTAAGCCATGGAGACCCAGAGACGGCCGGTAAACTTGTGGATCGTGTAGAGAGATACTTGGCTACAGAGAACCTGACAGCCTCTTCCAGAGACTCTCGGACTTTCCACCCTAAGACCAGACCATCCCCAGGGGCGGATAAGAGGATTCCAAGGGGTGAGGGTGGAGAGAGTGAGAGGGTGGGAGCTCTACCCCAAGTTTGGCGAGAACAGCCTGGGAAATCAGCGGCTCAAGAGGCCGCAAGAAGGATCGTTTGCTACCGCTGCCGGCAAGCGGGACATATTGCAGCAAATTGCCCGGTTGTGGAGGAACCCATGCAATGTGACTTTCTGATGGACAGACGTCAGTCGCTGTGTGCGACAGCCGCATGATGCCATTGTGGGAAGGGATTTTCCGAAGTTCTGGGAACTGTGGGATGATCCTGAGCCCCCCACTGGTGCCCCTATGTACCAGGAATGTGATAGCCAGAACTCCTCTGAGAGTGGGGAGGACTCTCCAGAATTTCCCTTGTCAGTATTGGCAGGGGAGACTCAAGAAACTGGAGAGGAGCCCACCTCCTCAGACGAAAACCTACCGTCTGTGGAGTTTTCTGATCTGGAGGTTCACAGGGAAAATTTTGCCACAGAACAGTTAAAAGACCCCGCCCTAATAAAGGCACGGGAAAACGTAGTGGAAATAGATGGCGAGTTAGTGAACCCAGATATTACCTGCACTTACCCATACTTCAGCGTAGAGAAGGACCTACTGTATCGGGTGGCAAAAAGGGCAGAAGAAACCGTTGAGCAGCTGGTGGTGCCCAAACCTTACAGGAAGTTGGTGTTGGAGTTGGCCCATGGGCACATTCTTGGAGGTCATCTGGGGACAGAGAAAACCCGAGAGAGGGTATTACAGAGATTCTATTGGCCTGGGGTGATGAAGGACATAGAAAATTATTGTTCCTCCTGCCCTGTGTGTCAGAGGTCGGCCCCGATGCCACATTTCCGTAGCCCGCTGGTCCCTCTACCCATCATTGAGGTCCCGTTTGAGAGAATCGCAATGGATTTGGTAGGTCCTATAATCAAGTCCGCTAGGGGGCACCAGTACATATTGGTTATAATGGACTATGCCACCCGTTATCCAGAAGCGATCCCTCTCAGAAATACCTCGGCCAAAACCATAGCCAAAGAGCTATCTCTTGTTTTTAGCCGGGTGGGTATTTGTAAAGAACTGCTTACGGACCAAGGTACACCCTTTATGTCCCGGGTTATGAAAGAGCTGTGTAAATTGTTCAAAGTGACGCAATTGCGTACATCTGTGTATCACCCCCAAACCGATGGGCTGGTTGAAAGATTCAACAAAACCCTAAAACAAATGTTGAAGAAAGTGGTGGATAGAGATGGAAAGGATTGGGACTGTCTACTTCCTTATTTGATGTTTGCTATTAGGGAGGTGCCCCAATCCTCTACGGGATTCTCCCCCTTTGAGTTACTGTATGGGAGACACCCAAGAGGGCTGTTGGATATTGCCAAGGAAACTTGGGAAAGTGAGAGTTCTCCCCACAGGAGTGTGATTGAGCATGTCGCCCTGATGCAAGATCGAATTGCACAGGTAATGCCCATCGTGAAGGAACATTTGGCCCAAGCGCAGTTGGCACAGCAGAGAGTGTACAACCGTGGAGCAAAGACCCGTACCTTTTCCCCGGGGGATAGGATATTGGTACTTGTCCCTACGGTTGAAAGTAAATTCCTTGCCAAATGGCAAGGCCCCTACGAGATAATGGAAAAAGTGAGCGAAGTGAATTACAAGGTCAGACAACCAGGAAGGCGAAAGCCCGAACAGATATATCACGTTAATCTGTTGAAAGCCTGGAGGGATAGAGAGTCCCTAGTCGCAGAAACTTGGTCACCAGCTCAAACTGGTTGCGTGATTCCGGAGGTTGGAATAGCAGCCACCTTGTCACAACCCCAACAACAGGAGGTTAAGGAGTTTGTGCTTCGCAACAAGGAGGTGTTCTCTGAGCTGCCGGGACAAACATCTGGGGTAGAGCATGATATTATTACCCCGCCCGGTGAAAGGGTGAAGTTAAAACCCTATCGGATCCCAGAGGCCCGACGGGAGGCAATACGGGAGGAAGTACAGAAAATGCTGAACTTAGGGGTGATAGAGGAGTCCCAAAGTGATTGGTCTAGTCCCATTGTGTTGGTGCCTAAACCGGATGGGAGCTGGCGATTTTGTAACGATTTTCGTCAGTTGAACAAAGTTACAAAATTTGACACCTACCCCATGCCACGTATAGATGAGTTGATCGACCGGCTGGGAACAGCCCGATACATGACGACTCTTGACCTCACAAAAGGGTATTGGCAAATTCCCCTGGCCAAGTCGGCCAAAGAGAAAACCGCATTTGTAACCCCAGACGGGGCGTTCCAATATAAGAGAATGCCGTTCGGGTTACAGAATGCGCCGGCCACATTCCAGCGGAAAATGGACCAGATACTGAGGCCCCATCGGAAGTATGCTGCGGCTTACCTGGATGACGTAATTGTCCATAGCACAGATTGGGCCTCACATCTGCCAAAAGTGCAAGCAGTCCTAGACTCTATCCGGGAAGCGGGGTTTACGGCTAACCCCAAGAAGTGTACCATTGGGCAGGAGGAGGCCAAATATCTTGGGTACACCATTGGCAGGGGAGTGATAAAACCCCAACTCAACAAAGTCGAGGCCATCCAGAGTTGGCCACGTCCCAACAGCAAGAAGCAGGTACGGGCCTTTCTGGGAATCGCGGGTTATTATCGGCGCTTCATTCCCCACTTTGCTTCTAAGGCTGTGCCCCTAACCAACCTGACGAAAGGGAAAGGGTCGGTCATGATTAAATGGACCCCCGAGGCTGAGGCAGCATTCCAATTCTTGAAACAAGCCTTATGTAGCCAGCCAGTGTTGTACTCACCCGACTTCTCTAAAGACTTTGTCGTACAAAGTGATGCGTCAGATGTGGGGTTAGGAGCAGTATTGTCCCAGGTCTGGAACGGGGAAGAGCACCCAGTCATTTACCTCAGCAGGAAGTTGAAGTCCCATGAGGTAAATTACGCCACGGTTGAAAAGGAGTGTTTAGCGGTGAAGTGGGCTCTAGATTCCCTTCGGTACTATCTGCTAGGTAGGCACTTTGACATGGTTACGGATCACGCTCCGTTAAAGTGGATGGCTCAAAACAAGGAGACAAATAGAAGAGTGAATAGGTGGTTCCTGGCCCTACAGGAATTCAACTTCACAGTAAAGCATCGCCCTGGCGTTCAAATGGGGAATGTGGATGCTTTGTCTCGAGTACATGAATGCCTGATTGCTGGTGTTCCAACCCCAAGGTTAAAACAAGAGGGGGGGGTATGTGACAGCAGGAAGGTAAAGTCACCTGGTTGCATCCAGGGGGGTAGATATATTTCTCCCAGATTCAGGCTTTATGCTGACTTATACAACTAGGGAGTTGATGAAGCCCAGCTGAGGCTAGTGGGCTCATGAATGACTCATACCTCTAGGGAGAGTGCTGGGCGTCGTGAGGCAGGGAGTTGATGAGACCAGCTGAAGCCTGTCAGTTCGTTTAAGGCCTCTATAAAAACTCCCAGCTTCATTAGATGTTAGCTCATGCCTGGAACCAGACCTGTGTGGACTGTCTAGGGAAAGTGAACCCCTGTGCGGTGAGGCAAAGCCTGTGTGGCTATTTGTTTGGACTTTTACTAAACCAGGGACTTAGGGACTAGGACAGCACCAGGCTGATCCCAGTTGTTAGTTTAGGAAACCTGCATGTTTAGTCAGAGGTCAAACTGACCAGGATTTATTTTGTTTGTTTCTTTTTGGCTTTGCTGTGTTTTTGTCACTGTACATAGAGAAATAAACCGCACCTTTTGATTTTGAAAACCACAACCTCCGTCTGCTGGCCCTGTTTTTGTGTGGGGAGCCCAACCAGGGGGTCACACACACCCGCTACCGAGTTAACCCCCTCACAGTGTATATATGTATAATGTGTGTGTGTGTGTGTGTATGTATACTGTATGTTTCATTTGTGCCTACTGCCGCTAAACAGAAGTCGATCTAACAAACCCGTGCCCCCGAGAAAAATCCACTTGTTGCCATTCGGAGGCAGCTGAATGGTGAACTGCTGAGCCTGGCCTCGTATCAGGGCAGGTCTGGGTACACACCTGTGCGGTGATATCATGGCACACATCAAGCAAGGCTTTTATTCACACGCCCCACTGTCCGATCTGAGGCCAACAACAGCAGTTCACTATTACGCTGGCTCTAAGACTCACTTGCGCAGTTCAGAGCCTGCATCAAGTGGATTTAATTTTTTTTCTAATTTAAAGGCCTTTTCCTGACAGCTGCCTGCCACACCAAGCACTAAGGTGCAAAGGTGTGTGTAAGGGGACACTGGTAGAAGGTGACACACTGGGGGGGCGCTGCCATAAGGTAGGACTCTGCGGACTGTGATGTATAGGGAGAACGTTGGGACTTTGATGTAAGAGACCTTTCACACTGGTGCCGCCCATAGCGTCGGCGGTAAAATAGCGGTAAAACACAGATATTTTACCGTCGGATTTGCGGTGCATTTCGTCTGCTAGCGGGGCGCTTTTAACCCCCGCCAGCTGTCGAGAAAGGGTTAAAAGTGCCTACAATGTGCCGCTACAGCAGCGTATTGCCGACGGTACGGCGGCGCTGCCCATTGATTTCAATTTCAATGGGCAGCACCGCATTAGGAGCGGTGAGTTCACCACCCCAAATGTGCTCCAAAGAAGCTGCTGGCAGCACTTTTTCTGACGCCCTGCCAGCGCACCGCTCCAGTGTGAAAGCCCTCAGGCTTTCACACTGGAGTGAATAGAGCAGCAGTTTAAGGGCAGATTGCAGGCTCTATTTTTAACACTATAGCGCCTGCAAAACGCCATCAGTGTGAAAGGGGTCTTAGGGAGGACTTTGATGTGAGCGTGGCGCTCATCCTGACTGCTGTACTCTATATGTTGTTTTGTTTATTACTTACTCCTGGCATGGCGGCCACCTGAAAGCCTGGGGGCCCCATAATCTTCTATTGCCCGGGGGCCCCATGAGTTGTCAGTCCGCCCCTGGGCATCCTCCTAAGTAGGGATGAGCTTCGAGTTCGAGTCGAACTCATGTTCGACTCGAACATTGCCTGTTCGCCCGTTCGCCGAACAGTGAACAAATTGGGGTGTTCGCGGCAAATTCGAAAAATCTATGGGAGAAATCTAAAGTGCTAATTATAAAGGCTTATATGCAAGTTATTGTCCTAAAAAGTGTTTGGGGACCTGGGTCCTGCCCCAGGGGACATGTATCAATGCAAAAAGAAGTTTTAAAAACGGCCGTTTTTTCGGGAGCAGTGATTTTAATAATGCTTAAAATGAAAAAATAAAAGTGAAATATTCCTTTAAATTTCGTACCTGGGGGGTGTGTATGATATGCATGTAAAGTGGCGCATGTTTCCCGTGCTTAGAACTGTCCCTGCAAAAAATGTCATTTTTGAAAGAAAAAAATGCATTTAAAACTGACTCGCGGCTATTAATGAATTGTCGGCTCCCGGCAATACATACAAAAGTCATTGATAAAAAAAAAAAAAAAGCGTGGGGGTTCCCCAGAATTCAATTACCAGGCCCTTCAGGTCTGGAATGGATATTAAGGGGAACCCCGCCGCAAATTAAAAAAAAAATGACGTGGGGTTCCCCCAAATATCCATTCCAGGCCCTTCAGATCTGGCATGGCGTTAAGGGGAACTCCACCCCAAATTTAAAAAAAAAATGGCGTGGAGTCCCCCTAAAAATCCATACCAGACCCCTTATCCGAGCACGCAACCTGGCCGGCCGCAGGGGAAAAGGGGGGGACGAGAGAGCGGCCCCCCTCCCTCCTGAACCGTACCAGGCCACATGCCCTCAACATGGGGAGGATGTCCCCATGTTGATGGGGACAAGGGCCTCATCCCCACAACCCTTGCCCGGTGGTTGTGGGGGTCTGCGGGCGGGGGGCTTATCGGAATCTGGAAGACCCCTTTAACAAAGGGGACCCCCAGATCCCGGCCCCCCCTATGTGAATTGGTAAGGGGTACATTGTACCCCTACCATTTCACGAAGAAAGCGTAAAAAAATGTTTAAAAAAACACACAAACACCGTGAAAAAGTCCTTTTAAAAAAAAAAAAACATTCCAGCGATGAAATCCAGTGTCCCGCGGCGATCCCGATGTCCAGCGCTGTCCTTCATTGGTTGTGCCTGAGCGGACCTGATGGGGAACTCCCTCTCAGTATTTTAAATGTATAGACCCGCCCCTTCTAAAGTTCCCCATCAGGTCCGCTCAGCGGACCAGATGCGGAACATGAGAAGGGGCGGGTCTATACATGTATTACACAGTGAGAGAAGTTCCCCATCAGGTCCGCCCCCTCGGTATGTCGGACCCGCCTACGTCATTGGCTTGAGCGGGGAACTTCCTTCACTGTGTAATTTAAATTTACATAGTGAAGGAAGTTCCCCGCTCAAGCCAATGACGTAGGCGGGTCCGACATACCGAGGGGGCGGACCTGATGGGGAACTGCTCTCACTTTGGTAATACATGTATAGACCCGCCCCTTCTCATGTTCCGCATCTGGTCCGCTGAGCGGACCTGATGGGGAACTTTAGAAGGGGCGGGTCTATACATTTAAAATACTGAGAGGGAGTTCCCCATCAGGTCCGCTCAGGCACAACCAATGAAGGACAGCACTGGACATCGGGATCACCGCGGGACACTGGACTTCATCGCTGGAATGTTTTTTTTTTTTTTTTTTTTTAAAGGACTTTTTCAAGGTGTGTGTGTGTTTTTTTTAAACATTTTTTTACGCTTTCTTCGTGAAATGGTAGGGGTACAATGTACCCCTTACCAATTCACATAGGGGGGGGCCGGGATCTGGGGGTCCCCTTTGTTAAAGGAGTCTTCCAGATTCCGATAAGCCCCCCGCCCGCAGACCCCCACAACCACCGGGCAAGGGTTGTGGGGATGAGGCCCTTGTCCCCATCAACATGGGGACATCCTCCCCATGTTGAGGGCATGTGGCCTGGTACGGTTCAGGAGGGAGGGGGGGCGCTCTCTCGTCCCCCCCTTTTCCCCTGTGGCCGGCCAGGTTGCGTGCTCGGATAAGGGGTCTGGTATGGATTTTTAGGGGGACTCCACGCCATTTTTTTAAAAATTTGGGATGGAGTTCCCCTTAAAATCCATGCCAGATCTGAAGGGCCTGGAATGGATATTTGGGGGAACCCCATGTCAATTTTTTTTTACATTTGCGGCGGGGTTCCCCTTAATATCCATTCCAGACCTGAAGGGCCTGGTAATTGAATTCTGGGGAACCCCCACGCTTTTGTTTTTTTTTTTATCAATGACTTTTGTATGTATTGCCGGGAGCCGACAATTCATTAATAGCCGCGAGTCAGTTTTAAATGCATTTTTTTCTTTCAAAAATGAATTTTTTTTCAGGGACAGTTCTAAGCACGGGAAACATGCTCCACTTCACATGCATATCATACACACCCCCCAGGTACGAAATTTAAAGGAATATTTCACTTTTATTTTTTCATTTTAAGCATTATTAAAATCACTGCTCCCGAAAAAACGGCCGTTTTTAAAACTTCTTTTTGCATTGATACATGTCCCCTGGGGCAGGACCCAGGTCCCCAAACACTTTTTAGGACAATAACTTGCATATTAGCCTTTATAATTAACACTTTAGATTTTGAACGTTCGAGTCCATTGTATTTAATAGGGTTCTAAAGTTTACACGAACATGTTGTCTGTTCGCAGGTTCTGGTGCGAACCGAACAGGGGGATGTTCGGCTCATCCCTGCTCCTAAGTCTGCATCAATATATTGTATTTCACAATCATAGGCGTGCGCACAGGGTGTGCCAGGTGTGCCCAGGCACACCCTAATCACCCTGTGCAGAACAGATTCCCCTTACTGACCTGGCTCCCTCCCCCCCCCCCCCCACAGCACTACCGGCTTCCCTCCTCTCCAACCGGTTGTTGCTGTGGATGTTTTAGGATAAGTGGGGGAAGGGGCCAGTAAATATGTCATTTACCGACCCCTTCCCTTTCTGAATGAACATCGTGAGTGATCGGTAGAGTGTGTTTGAGATTTGGGGTGCACACCCTAATGCCAAAGGCTGCGCACACCTCTGTTCACAATATACACAATAGATTTTTAATTGTATTTGTAATTAAAATGTGAAATTTAAAGACAATGTACACTTCCAATGTTTTTCATTATTTGAACTAAGTTTTAGTGTAGCTATATTCCCTGTGGTTTTTTTTGTCTTGTCTGGTAATGATAAGCTCACATGCTGTATCTTACATTTTGTAGCGTCATGATTGATTGATTCCCTTATGATCTTGTATTGCTTCAGATACCAGGCCCTATGTGCCAAGGGTAAGGGACAACTTCCTGTTCTGGGTTACACAGCATAGAAAGCATTCCTTACCATCCCCTCTGTGTTGCATCACAAATGCGGGAGTGGCAATGTGATGAAACATATCATCTCCTACACAGATTCATTACTCCACTGAAGACTGGCCTCTCCTGCACATGGACAGCTTGGGTGCCAGCCATCACAGTCCATCTCCACTCTATGTTTAAAATTTCCACCCAGAAATGGAACTTCGGCTGATCCAGTTCCTCCCCCTCCAGTATCACATTTTGCACCTTTCAGGGGGAGGGGGAGCAGATACCCGTCTCATGCAGGTATTTGCTCCCACTTCTGGCGAAAGAGTGCCGTAGAATCCGTGGAAAACTATGCCATATCCAGCCCCTCCTCTGCCCCCCCGCTGTCTTCTGGGAGACACACGGGTCCCAGAAGACAGCAGGGACCATTCAGAAGATGCAGCGTGACTCGCGCATGCGCAGTAGGAAACAGGCTGTGAAGCCACAAGGCTTCACTTCCTGATTCCCTTACTGAAGATGCTGGCGCCTCCACCTGGAGCTGAGGGATGGGTTGGCTTCGAGTGAGGACACCGCAGGTGCCCTCCACAGGTAAGTGTGCTTATTTTAAAAGTCAGCAGCTGCAGTATCTGTAGCTAATGACTTTAAAAAACAAAATTTGCAGGTGGAACTCAGCTTTAATTGAACAAGCTGAGGCTAGAAGCTGATTGGCTACCATGCACAGCTGTAAACATGGGCACAAAGGACACCATGAAGCTACATGATCAATGCACATCTCATACAGGTGAAAAACACAAGGTGCAGGTAGAGACGATTACTATACCATTAAGCTACAGTTAAACCCCTTCCCTAGGCTGAGATTATGTCAATAGTTTGCTGCAGGCCAGGAGAAGCACCTCCTTTGTTTGTTTTTCCTCACATGATAAACGTAGGACAGTGTTCCTTTGTAGACAGTCACAATGAAAGAGGCTACAGGGAGGCTCTGGGCTGATTTGTACCAAACATTTGTAAGCACAGCAAAGAACTGCACAGACACCGGGTGACACATGTATGAAGCAGTGGATGTCCCTGGTACATTAAATTACAGGAATTGATTAAACATTTGTAAATGTTTGGTGAATGTCACATTTTTTACTTTATAAATATTCTCCAGAATTTACATAATTGTATCATCTCTGAGCTGGCATTTTAGTCCAGAAAGTGCATGCTGACTAGGGATGAGCTTCGAGTTCGAGTCGAACTCATGTTCGACTCGAACATTGCCTGTTCGCCCGTTCGCCGAACAGCGAACAAATTGGGGTGTTCGCGGCAAATTCAAAAAATCTATGGGAGAAATCTAAAGTGCTAATTATAAAGGCTTATATGCAAGTTATTGTCCTAAAAAGTGTTTGGGGACCTGGGTCCTGCCCCAGGGGACATGTATTAATGCAAAAAGAAGTTTTAAAAACGGCCGTTTTTTCAGGAGCAGTGATTTTAATAATGCTTAAAATGAAAAAATAAAAGTGAAATATTCCTTTAAATTTCATACCTGGGGGGTGTGTATGATATGCATGTAAAGTGGCGCATGTTTCCCGTGCTTAGAACTGTCCCTGCAAAAAATGTCATTTTTGAAAGAAAAAAATGCATTTAAAACTGACTCGCGGCTATTAATGAATTGTCGGCTCCCGGCAATACATACAAAAGTCATTGATAAAAAAAAAAAAAAAAAAAAGCGTGGGGGTTCCCCAGAATTCAATTACCAGGCCCTTCAGGTCTGGAATGGATATTAAGGGGAACCCCGCCGCAAATTAAAAAAAAATTGACGTGGGGTTCCCCCAAATATCCATTCCAGGCCCTTCAGATCTGGCATGGATTTTAAGGGGAACTCCACCCCAAATTTAAAAAAAAAATGGCGTGGAGTCCCCCTAAAAATCCATACCAGACCCCTTATCCGAGCACGCAACCTGGCCGGCTGCAGGGGAAAAGGGGGGGATGAGAGAGCGGCCCCCCTCTCTCCTGAACCGTACCAAGCCACATGCCCTCAACATGGGGAGGATGTCCCCATGTTGATGGGGACAAGGGCCTCATCCCCACAACCCTTGCCCGGTGGTTGTGGGGGTCTGCGGGCGGGGGGCTTATCGGAATCTGGAAGACCCCTTTAACAAAGGGGACCCCCAGATCCCGGCCCCCCCCTATGTGAATTGGTAAGGGGTACATTGTACCCCTACCATTTCACGAAGAAAGCGTAAAAAAATGTTTAAAAAAAAACACACAAACACCTTGAAAAAGTCCTTTATTTAAAAAAAAAAAAAAAGCATTCCAGCGGTGAAATCCAGTGTCCCGCGGCGATCCCGATGTCCAGCGCTGTCCTTCATTGGTTGTGCCTGAGCGGACCTGATGGGGAACTCCCTCTCAGTATTTTAAATGTATAGACCCGCCCCTTCTAAAGTTCCCCATCAGGTCCGCTCAGCGGACCAGATGCGGAACATGAGAAGGGGCGGGTCTATACATGTATTACCAAAGTGAGAGCAGTTCCCCATCAGGTCCGCCCCCTCGGTATGTCGGACCCGCCTACGTCATTGGCTTGAGCGGGGAACTTCCTTCACTGTGTAATTTAAATTTACATAGTGAAGGAAGTTCCCCGCTCAAGCCAATGACGTAGGCGGGTCCGACATACCAAGGGGGCGGACCTGATGGGGAACTGCTCTCACTTTGGTAATACATGTATAGACCCGCCCCTTCTCATGTTCCGCATCTGGTCCGCTGAGCGGACCTGATGGGGAACTTTAGAAGGGGCGGGTCTATACATTTAAAATACTGAGAGGGAGTTCCCCATCAGGTCCGCTCAGGCACAACCAATGAAGGACAGCGCTGGACATCGGGATCGCCGCGGGACACTGGATTTCATCGCTGGAATGTTTTTTTTTTGTTTTTGTTTTTTAATAAAGGACTTTTTCAAGGTGTTTGTGTGTTTTTTTTAAACATTTTTTTACGCTTTCTTCGTGAAATGGTAGGGGTACAATGTATCCCTTACCAATTCACATAGGGGGGGGGGCGGGATCTGGGGGTCCCCTTTGTTAAAGGGGTCTTCCAGATTCCGATAAGCCCCCCGCCCGCAGACCCCCACAACCACCGGGCAAGGGTTGTGGGGATGAGGCCCTTGTCCCCATCAACATGGGGACATCCTCCCCATGTTGAGGGCATGTGGCCTGGTACGGTTCAGGAGGGAGGGGGGGCGCTCTCTCGTCCCCCCCTTTTCCCCTGCGGCCAGCCAGGTTGCGTGCTCGGATAAGGGGTCTGGTATGGATTTTTAGGGGGACTCCACGCCATTTTTTTTAAATTTGGGGTGGAGTTCCCCTTAAAATCCATGCCAGATCTGAAGGGCCTGGAATGGATATTTGGGGGAACCCCATGTCAATTTTTTTTAAAATTTGCGGCAGGGTTCCCCTTAATATCCACACCAGACCTGAAGGGCCTGTTAATTGAATTCTGGGGAACCCCCACACTTTTTTTTTTTATCAATGACTTTTGTATGTATTGCCGGGAGCCGACAATTCATTAATAGCCGCGAGTCAGTTTTAAATGCATTTTTTTCTTTCAAAAATGACATTTTTTGCAGGGACAGTTCTAAGCACGGGAAACATGCGCCACTTCACATGCATATCATACACACCCCCCCAGGTACGAAATTTAAAGGAATATTTCACTTTTATTTTTTCATTTTAAGCATTATTAAAATCACTGCTCCCGAAAAAACGGCCGTTTTTAAAACTTCTTTTTGCATTGATACATGTCCCCTGGGGCAGGACCCAGGTCCCCAAACACTTTTTAGGACAATAACTTGCATATTAGCCTTTATAATTAACACTTTAGATTTCGAACGTTCGAGTCCATTGTATTTAATAGGGTTCTAAAGTTTACACGAACATGTTGTCTGTTCGCAGGTTCTGGTGCGAACCGAACAGGGGGGTGTTCAGCTCATCCCTGATGCTGACTATGGAATATTTTTTTTTTGGTAAAGACATAAGAAGTATACATTTGCAGGGGGAGAAATATGATTTCTGCATAAGGTGATATATACCTATAAAATTAAAATGTACTCATTACATAGCAGGCATGAATACAACTTAAAAATAATCTGGTGTTAGGTCTGCTTTAACCATTTTAATACTGGGAATGTTCACCCCCTTCCTGCCCAGGGCATTTTTCAGCTTTTTGAGCGGTCATGCAACACTGTACCCAAATTAAATTTGTATAATTTGTTTGAGACAGAGATTTTTTTTTTTGGTGGTAATCACCATCGGGTTTTATATTGTTTTCTAAACAAACAAAAAAAGACTGACATTTTGTTTCTGTTATACAATTTTACAAATAAGTAATTTTTCTTTTTTACTGACGGGCACTGATGAGGTCGAACTGATGAGGTCGCACTGATGGGCACTGATTAGCTGTACTGGAAGGCACTGATGAGTAGGCATTAATGTAGCAGTACTGATAGGTGGCACTGATGGGCACTGATAGGTGGCACTGATGGGTATTGATAAGCTGCACTTATGGGCACTGATGGGGCTGCACTAATAATCAGGGCACTGATTATCAGTGCCCTGATTATCAGTGTAAACAATGTACTCATTATGCCCTCTCAGACTTGCTGGTTATTGGCTCTCTTTTCATAACAGAGACAGCATGTAAAGGAATGCTGATAACCGGCAAGTCTGTTTGCATGTGACCAGCTGTGTCACTGTTAATGACCCTTTACCATGTCCATCTGTGTCCAAAGGACACAGCAGTAACAGTTTGCCCGATGCATACCCCAGGGGGTGCGTGGGGGGTGTGAATGTGGGAGGATTTTCATGCATGTCCTCCCAGAACTGGAGGCCCACGTTGTAGCCGTCTTTTGGCTATAGCACAGGCAGGTTAAAATAGAACTATAGAATGATGTTTAGTTTAATTTTGAATAGAGTATGGAAGGATTATAACCCCTGTCAGTTTTTTTGTGATCACTTTTCCATCAGGTATGTTAATCTTCACTTCCATTCCCACATACAAAACAGGATGTAAGAGGAAATCCATGCAAATTAAAGTGGTTGTAAACCCTGTACAACCACTTTAACCTACAGGTAAGCCTAGATTAAGGCTTACATGTACAGTAGGTGCTTGAAATATCTCCTAAACCTCCACGGTTTAGGAGATATTTACAAAAATCACGGGCGCAGATGTCTACGGCGCATGTGCCGTAGACAACGGCGCAAGCGATCATGCCATTCCTAAAGGAGGCCATGCCATGACTGGCGGCTCCCGCGAGCAATCACAGTGCCGGAGCCATGATACCCGGAAGTAAGCCCCGGGAAAGATGTCGGTCGCCAAAGCAGTGTATGAGGATGGCTGCGGGGGCATCGATCGGAGGTGAGTATTACATAATGAGCTAGTATGCTATGCAAAGTGGCTCATTATGCCTTTGTCTTGCAGGTTTTTTTTTTGTTTTAAATTTTTTTTTGCCTTTACTTCCTCTTTAAGGGAATGCATTGGGGCTCCCCAGGTCAGCAGAACAAGTTTTCCCATTGAAATCTCCCCTCTATTACTGTTTAGGGGACAAACAAAATTTGGTGATTTTATTTTACTTTCACTTTTGATGATAACGGTAAACAGGACAAATAGAGAGGGTGAATGAAAATGTCATGCATTTTATACACGCCTTCCATTTAATTAGGAATGGCGTGGGATCATGTGCATAATCTATATAGAGGGAAAAGCGAGGCTGGTATGGACTATGTTGGCACCTTATGTGAACTGATGAAACAGTCAAGCCCTGTACACACGATCGGATATCCTATGGATTCTAATCCGATGTTTTTTTCCATCGGAAATCCGATGAAACTGTCTTCCATCAGTCTTGCCCACACACCATCAGTCAAAAAACCGACCGTTTCAAACACGGTGACGTAAAACACTCCGATGAGCCGAGAAAAATGAAGTTCAATGCTTCTGAGCATGCGTCGACTTGATTCTGAGCATGCGTGGGTTTTTTATCCGATGGATTTCCACACAGACGATCGGATTTTGCTATCGTTTTTTTTCCCATTGGATACATTTAAAACTTGTTCTATTTTTTCACACCGATGGAAAAAGACCGATGGGGCCCATACACGATCGGTTCATCCGATGAAAACAGTCCATCGGACTGTTTTCATCGGTAAAACCGATCGTGCGTACACGGCTTCAGAGATAAATATTTAAAAGATTTTTAGTACAAAGTTATATAGAAATTTGTACAGTTCATAGAGACAGGGATAGTTTTGTGACATTCAATATATCATAGGAGAATAATACAACTATACATACATAATATGCAATGCTCGACATGTTTCACGTTAATGACTAATCCGCTTCTTCAGGAGCTATATCTATATATGCATTAATTTTCAGTAGACATATGAACAATGTTGTCATGTAACTATGAATGAAGAAAAAGCATGATAAAATAAAAACCATGGGTATAAAATATACATTTCACAATGGAAAAAGACAGACAAGCATCTCCCGAACCATAGAGGCCGGGCTCCGTTAACATTCTCACCATGGGTGCTGGACCAATGGGGGTCAAATCGTAGATCAGATTTCCAGGTGTGTCATATGGGGTTGGTGACCCCACCAAGGACACAGAAACTAGGAGGTATAGGTAATCTAAAATAGTTAGGAAAAATTATATCAACAAAAGGTATATATGAACCAAACCATATAGGGAGGCTATATAGTATGTGATAGAGAATAATATTCAACTATGGATAGCACCAACCTCCTAAGGGGACACATCCAAAGACATCTCAGAAATAGTGGGCATGAGGGCAGAAATATAGAAGATCAAGTCAGAATCGGACCTCTCTTGGTGTGGGAAGGTCTCTAGAAAAACATAATTGGTGTGCGGTGTATCATAAAAATATATATAGATATCCGCCATGTTTTGATGATAAAGAAAGTAAGCACATATAACATAGTATATGCATATAAATGACATATATGTACCTTGAGTCTTGTTCGAAGATATACACCAGTTTATGTTTCGATAGATGGACTATTTTGGAAAGGCTCTGTGGTGTATGGTGATAACCTGTGTGTGATAAAATATAAGTGTCTACTGAAAGTTCCCCATCAGGTCCGCTCAGCCAATGACGTAGGTGTAAGGCTAAGCGGACCAATGCGGAACGTGAGAAGGGGCGGGTCTATTCATTTATTACACTTCGGAGGCAGTTCCCCATCAGGTCCGCTCAGCCAATGACATAGGCAGGGTCTGACATACGAGGGGGCGGACCCAATGTACCCCATTACCAATTCACATGGGGGGGCCGGGATCTGGGGGTCCCCTTTGTTAAAGGGGTCTTCCAGATTCCGATAAGCCCCCTGACCGCAGACCCCCACAACCACCGGGCAAGGGTTGTGGGGATGAGGCCCTTGTCCCCATAAACATGGGGACATCCTCCCCATGTTGAGGGTATGTGGCCTGGTACAATTCAGGAGTGGGGGGGGCGCACTCTCGTCCCCCCTCTTTTCCTGCGGCCTGCCAGGTTGCGTGCTCGGATAAAGGGTCTGGTATGGATTTTTGGGGGAACTCCACGCCATTTTTTTTTAATTTGCGGCAGGGTTCCCCTTAATATCCATACCAGACCTGAAGGTTTTTTTTTATCAATGACTTTTCTATGTATTGCCGGGAGCCGACAATTCATTGTAGCCGCTAATGAGTTTTAAATGACTTTTTTTCCTTCATAAATAACACTTTGTGCAGGGACAGTTCTAAGCACGGGAAACAAGCGCGACTTTACAGGCATACTATACACACCCTAGGTACCAAATTTAAAGGAATATTTCACTTTTATTGTTTCGCTTTAAGCATTATTAAAATCACTGCTCCCGAAAAAACTTCTGTTTTTAAAACTTTTTATTGCATTGATACATGTCCCCTGGGGCAGGACCCGGGTCCCCAAACACTTTTTATGACAATAACTTGCATATTAGCCTTTATAATTAGCACTTTTGATTTTGAACGTTCGAGTCCATTGTATTTAATAGGGTTCTAAAGTTTGCGCAAACATTCTGGCTGTTCTCAGGTTCTGGTGCGAACCGAACAGGGGGGTGTTCGGCTCATCCCCACTCATTACCTCTCAGTAGCCTAGACTATAGCAGCCAACTTTCTCTGCCCCAGCTGTTGCAGCAAAAAAATAAAAATATGGTCACTGCCATCCACATGCCCAGTGTCTAAATTCAAGCTTATCAAAGCTGCTGGCTTTACAACTCCTGCCTTTCCATCTGGTGGATTCTGCCCCCTTCTGTGATTTTGCAGAATGTGCTGTACCACAATGGCAGGCTCCCAGTCACTATTTCTTGAGAGCAAACGATAGTGCCATGATGTAATAACCGATAAATCATTCAGTGGACATAAATTAATCAATTTTTTGTTCGTTTTTTTACATATATCTAGTGAAAACTGTTCAGACGGGAAACACATTAACCTTTCAATTTATCGCTAGTGCGGCAGAAAATATCCAAACTTGTCCTTTGTTTTTTCGGCTCAAAAATGTCCCAACGATTTTCGATTTTGTGCCCATTAACTAGCCGAAAAATTAACGAACTGGCCAAATGACCCGAATTTCGGACGATTTTTCATATAGTGTATGGCCAGCATTACTTAGGGTGTTATAAAAGGGTACCTATGCACCTGCCAATAGGTACAACTTAACTAATATATAAAGTGCTAGTAAACAGTGCTAATATAAAGTGCTGATATAAATATATATGACATACAGCAGCTAACTTCTATAGTGTAACCAACACAACTGACAAAAATAGAAGAATATTGAAACAGCGCTAAATGTACAAGAATTGGAGAACATCATCTGGAGTGTTGGAGATCCATTAAGGCTTTATCTGACCCCTTGGGGTCCATCAGTAAGGTGAGAGGCTGGTGTCATCGGGGGAGGATTGTGCACTTACACCTGTTATGGTTGATTCCCTACTGATTTCATATTGATGTGACAAGCTGGACTTCCACATCTGCTCTTTTTCTTCTCTCCGGTCTTTGGTTGCTGGATACTTTTACTTATATTTGGAGATCATTTCAATTTTTTTTTATGACTTTTTGGGACACGTTAATATTTTATATATGTTTGACAATTTTTGCACATTTTGCACATACCATTAGTTATTTTTATTGGATTATAGCACGTTTTCACTTTATTTGTTTACACATGGACATTTAGCGCTGCTTCAATATTTTTCTATTAGTTAGGGTGTATTTCTTTCCCCAAATTAGTTTTGACACCTATATCTTGGTTTGCTAGAGATTTGTGTAAAGTTAAAGACATTCCCTTCTGCATTTACCAGTCAGGCCACACATATCATTGTGATCAGAGTCTGTAGGAGGAATAAATGTATGTGTAATCACTACAATTCTCTTTATTATAATATTGTATGCTTTAAGAACCTTGGTGATATTTAGTCTATATCTTCTAATATGAAAAAAGCTATTTGCTGTTTACAGAAAACGGAAAATTTATTACCAAATATTTACCGTAATTTTCCTTTCCTGATAGACTCCATGGCAGCCTACGTGTGGGTTAACCCCGCCTCCTCTCCAATGCTATAGGACCCCATACCCATAAAAGTAAGCTCACCTCTCAGCACTGTGTTCCGTAACTAGCCGACTCTTGGACACTTACTTTCACTAATATTTTCTTTCAGGGTGGGAACTCCGTCTGCCATGGAGTCTATCAGGAAAGGAAAATTACGGTAAGTATTTGGTAATAAATTTTCCATTTTCCTGACTGACTCCATGGCAGCCTACGTGTGGGAAATAACTAGCCAAACCACACGGGTGGGTATGCTGAACAGAAAAAGCTTTAATTTGTCTTGTCAACAGACAGTATGCTTAACCCAAAATTAATAGAAGATAATGCTGCTGGTTCAATGCAGTAATGGGTCATAAACGTGTTGATAGAGGCCCACGAGGCCGCTTTACAGATGACATCTGGCACCACATGTTGGGCTGCCGCCCAGGATGCTGCCATCCCTCTGGTGGAGTGTGCCGTCACCGCCTGTGGAGGAGCCAAGCCCTTAGCCCTATATGCTTGCTGGATAGTTTGGACGATCCATGAAGCAATTGTTCTGGTTGACGCTTTCTTCCCTCTGTTGATACCAGAATGTAGAACAAACAGATGATCAGATCGTCTGAAGGAAGAGGTAACTTGTAGATATTCCTTTAGGATTTCACCTATATCCAGGGAATGAGTTTCACTGGAATCTGGAGTCTTAAATGTAGGTAGAACAATTTCTCGATTTTCGTGAAATACCGAAGACACTTTTGGATTTGAACCCAGCATGGGTATAAGAACTACTCGGTCCGGAAAAAAGGTTAGAAAAGGTTCTTCATGACCTAGAGACCCGATCTCAGAGACCCTCTTAGCCGAGGTGATGGCTACTAAGAAGGCTACTTTTGCTGAAAAGTCCTTAATGGAGGACGGGGAGGGCCCCGACATACTGAGTCCAGTCAGAGAATCTAGAACGAGCGGAAGATCCCACTTGGCAAATCTTGGTTTTCTTTGGGGCTTAATCCTTGATGCCCCCCGAAAGAATTGTCTGACCAAGGGATGGACTGCCCATGAGACTCCAGAGAAGGCTGACAAGGCCGAAACTTGTACCTTTAGAGAGCTAACGGATAAGGGTAAGTCTAGTCCTGTTTGCAGGAAACTGAGCACGTCCTGAACTCCTGGATTCTTGAAGGACCTCCCAGAAGCGGAGGAGAACTCAACAAATTTGGCCCAGATTCTTCTATAAACCTTGTTGGTACTTGCTCTTCTTGAGCTCAACAGTGTAGACATCACTCTAGAGGCGCAACCGAGGGATTCCAGCCTCTCCCTCTCAAGAACCAGACCGTCAGTCTCATCAGTGCCGGACAAGGGTGTATGAGTGACCCTTGAGAGAGAAGGTCCGGCCTGAGGGGAAGAGGTACCGGGTCCCGGTAGCTCAGTTGGATCAGGAGGGGAAACCAAGGCCTGTTTGGCCAGTAAGGCGCCACTACTGTTACTTCGGCTGATTCCGCTTGAAGTCTCCTCAGGAACTTGAGGATTATCGGGATCGGGGGAAAAGCGTATGCCCGCCTGAACCTCCACCTGTCCGTCAGGGCATCCGTTCTGACTGCCTGGCTGCAACGGCCCCGAGAATAGAACTTCACTGTTTTGTGATTGTAGGGGGAAGCGAATAGGTCCACTCGGGATTGACTCCCAGAGACAGAATCCAATTGAAGGACTGAACATGGAGGGACCACTCGTTGTTGTCTAGACGAGTTCGGGAGAGGAAATCCGCCTGTGAGTTCTGTACTCCCGGAATAAAGACTGCTGATATGTTGGCCAGATTTCTCTGTGCCCAAGTCATGATGGGCTCGACTTCTAACAGGAGTGTGGAACTCCGTGTCCCCCCTTGTTGCTTCACATATGACACTGCTGTGGTGTTGTCCATCCTGATCAACACCGATTCTCCTTTCAGACACCGAGAAAAGGATTGGAGGGCGCACCAAGCTGCCCGGAGCTCTAGGACATTCGAGCCTGGGTTGTGAAGACAAGCGTCCCATGTGCCCTGAGCTAGGTTCTGACCACAGAGAGCCCCCCAGCCGGAACCGCTAGCATCAGTCGTAATTGTGACCCAGAAGATGGGGGCAATGGAGTGACAATTTTGCAAATTCTTGAGTTGGAGCCACCAGAAGAGGCTGTTTCTCATTGTTGCAGATATGCGGATGAGTTGACTCTTGTCCCCTGACTTCCACTGCCGGAGGAACCCTGACTGAAAAGGGTGTAACCTCCATAGAGCCCATTTGACCATGGGGGTCGTAGAGACCATCGTGCCGATAATTTTTAGGCATTGTGATGCTTTCAGATGAGGAGCATCCAGAGCACGAGAAATCCTCTTCCAGATCACCGGAATCTTCTCTACTGGTAGGGAGATGGTGTTCTCCACTGTGTTGAACTGAGCCCCTAAGTAAATTAAGTGTTGGGCTGGATCCAGGTGGCTTTTTTCTAAGTTTAGAAGCCATCCAAAGCTGGAAAGGGTTGAGATCACTTGTTCTCTGTGCACCAGGAGCTGTTCTCTGTGCACCAGGAGCTGTTCTCTGTTTTGAGACAGAACTAGGAGATCGTCTAGGTAATGGTAAAGATGCACACCTTTTAGCCTGATAAGGGCCACCACGGCCAAGAGGACCTTGGTGAAAACTCGAGGAGACGTTGTCAAACCGAACGGTAGGCAGACGAATTGAAGATGTTCCTGCCCGATATGGAACCGGAGGTACTTTAAAAAGTCCTTTGCTACTGGCACATGGAAATAGGCATCTTTCAGATCTATCGAAATCATCCAGTCGCCTGGTTGAATGGCTTGCTGGATTGTTGACAGAGTCTCCATTTTGAATTTTCCGTGCCTTATGAACTTGTTCAGGTACGTCATATCTATTACCGGGCGCCAGGTACCGTTTTTCTTTTGGACTAAGAAAAGGGGGGAGTACACACCCTGGAACTGCTCTTCCTCTGGGACACGCACTACTGCTCCCTGGGTTTTCAGCAGGTCTATGTAGGACAGTAAGGCCTGTTTTTGTTCTTCCGTGCTTGGAAGTAGGGTTGAGATAAATCTGGGGGGAGGAACGCTGGAGAAGGACCATGCGTGACCTGATGATACTGTCTTGACTACCCAGAAGTCTAAGATTGAGGCCACCCACACGTGCCGGGAGAGGAGCAGGCGTGCCCCTACCCGACCCGCCTGGGCGGGCAAAATCTCAAAAGGATTTAGTTTGATCGCGACCACTGGACGCTTGGCTCTTTGCTGGCTTACGAAAGGACGCTTGGCCTCTACTCCAGTTTCTTCTGAAATACCGGCCAGGTCTATAGGAGCGTGCTTCTCTTGAGCGCTCCGGACTGCGTCTTCTGAACTGGGGCTTCCTTCGATTCTGAGGACGCCTGTCCTGTGGAAGAAAGCCAGATTTTCCGCCTGTGGCCTTAGCTATGACGTCATCAAGTTTATTACCAAACAGTGATGATCCTTCAAAAGGAACCTTGCACCATGCCTGCTTAGAAGACGGGTCAGCTTGCCAAGGGCGTAGCCATAAAGCTCGTTTAGCTGTAACTGAGGATAGCATAATCCTGGACAGTAGACGGATCAGATCAACCGATGCTTCTCCCAGGAAAGCCACTGCTAGTTTTAGCTCTGCTGCTGCTGAGTTACTGGCCAGTTCTTCTGAAACGCCTTTGAGAAATGAGTCAACATTCTCAGTCCATGCCTCCATAGCCTTAGATATGGCTGCCAAGGCTAGAGCGGGTTTACAAGCTGTCCCAGCAAGACCGTAAATTCTTTTAAGGTCCTGATCCATTCTTCTATCAAGACTGTCCTTAAAGGAGACTGCGTCTTCTAGAGGGAGCGTGATATGCTTAGCCAGACGCATTACCGCTGCGTCCACAAGAGGAATATTCTCCAGGTATTTTACCTCATCTGCCTTGAAGGGATACATTCTAGAGGCTTTATTTGTCATCGAGGACTTCCTGTCCACTTTTCTCCACTCTTCATCAAAGATGCCCTTCAGTTCAGCTAAAAGCGGAAAACTTGGGCGCTCCTTCCCCAGGCGCTTGAAGAATTTCTTCTGTTTGGCTGGGGGAGTAGATGGGTCTTCCCACATAAGGGCCTCCTTGACTGCTTTAATCAGCGGAGTAACTTGAGAGAAATCAAATTCCACACTCTCTTCATCACTCTCCAATTCTCCTTCCGAGGGAAGAGGCGAAGATTCGTAGGGCTGGGAAGGACCTGGAACTTCATGGAACACATCAGCCTGGGAGCCAGACCGAATAGTGCTGGACTGGCTTTGTGCGTGGGAAGCACCCATCTCCTTTAGAGAGCGTTGCACCACCTTTTTCACTAGAGACTCGATCCGTTGATCTTCCGTCTCTTTTTCCCCAACCGCATGGGCATAGCAATGGCTGCATAATGATTTGCCCTCTGGGACTCGTGAGCCGCATCCCCAGCAGGCTCTCTGATCAGGATAACTGTCCTGGCGGTGGGAGCGGTGTCTGGAGGAGGGATGGGAACTTCTCCTCTGGTGGTGAGATGCAGACGGGGAATCACGTCTGTGTTTTGATTTTGATGTTGATGCATGCTGCGGCGTGGCAAGGTCTGTGTCAAATTGAAGATCTGCGGAAGGGCTAAAGGAAAAAAGGGGAATTGGGGGGAGAAAGACAAGCCGTCAAGCAACATTTCTTGCGACTGAAACCCCAAGCCCTCCCCTCTCCCGCACATACCTTGTGCGTGAGGGCTGGCCACATGTAAGCGGTGAATTGTCCATAACTTCTGGACCAGAGAGTCACAATAGAGACAGGTCGATCAAAAAACCTGCAGTTTTATACAAAATAAATAAATAGGTAACTTGCCCTTTAAGAGAAAATGCAGCATATGGTGATAAGCAATACATGGTAAAAAAAAATCCATTGCATGCACATATACAGCTATGGACTATATTTGGACATACCCAAGAGTGCACTGACCTGAGTGAGAAGACAAGAAAACCACAGCAGGGAACTCCAGAAGCCTCTGCTCGCCTGTCAGGGGAATCCCAAATGACACAGGCGAGCATCAGCATTTAAATTCCCCGCCGCCTGTGATGTCACCGCTGTCCATCCAACGCACCTGCGTGGAGGAGGATCTCCCATCTGCGCCTGCGCGGCCGCCGAGAGTCCTGCCAGACCGCGCATGCGTGAACCAAGCCTCGCTCTGGAAGCGGACACTGCGCATGCGCGAATGGCGACGGCGCCCGAGATTCGGGTCACCGCTTGTAGGCTGGAACGCAGAGCGTTCCAGCCGCCATTAGGGAGAGCAGAGGCATGGGACAAAAAACAACACATAATTACACAGATGTGACTGCCATGGAAGAAGGTAAAGATGCAGACCTGCCAGCCGATTCTGTTCTTGGGCACACCGCAGCAAAATCCATCCCACAGGATCATGATTGCTATAAGCTCTTCACCCGCCCATGGCTGGGTTCCGAGCTGCACCGCCAGAAGGTGTGCTATTCATCCATCCGTCGATCCATCCATCCGGGAATCTGCACGGACGTGCATGCTTCAGGTCCATTGGAGGAGGACAAAAAAGGAACACAGTGAGGAGAGGTGAGCTTACTTTTATGGGTATGGGGTCCTATAACATTGGAGAGGAGGCGGGGTTAACCCACACATAGGCTGCCATGGAGTCAGTCAGGAAATGTATTTTTTTACATCAGTTGAACCCTATTATTGTATTAATTACACATATGACATGTGTGTTTATATTATTGAAGTTATAGTTTTTGCCTGATGGTCTGTCAAAAGATATGATGGATGACAAAATTAATTTGTAAAGTAAAACTGATGCAATTGATTGAATTATATGGCAGAAAGTAACTGAAAAAACCCTGAAAATCTGCAGATGTAACCAACCCAATAAACACACACACCAAAGACCTGATATTCTATAAGAATAATTGTATACAGACCCAAAAAAATGTTAAATTGAAATACCTTAACAGTTTTATAGTACTATTCATTCATGTGTGGCAAAAATCTTAAATTTATTTTGCAGTATGCCATATCTCATTGTATAAAGTTTTTTAAGAAAAAAAATTGTTGTGAATTCCCTGCATTTTTATTTCACCTGAAGATTCTGCCAGTAACAGCACTTCATGATGCAGACTGACAGTGCTAATCCACTACATTGCGATTAGCAGTACAGTGTAGTATTATTAGCCTGATCGACTTAATAGTCAGCTAAATGTCCAACTGAAGGAGCACCCATGGCAGGCTGCGAACACTGATGCTAATGGCAAGGCATTCCGTAGCATTGCCAGCCTGCACAAGGGAGTGCAAATTACTTGCAGGATCCCTAGATAGGAAACTTTGCAATAGATTCACAATAGATTTCTCAGAAAAACGGTATACAAGTTAACACAGTGGAATACTGGAACATGGGTTATAGGTTTAGATACACTTTACCTGACTGGATATTTGAAAAAAGCACTGGCTCAATGGGACAAAAAATATTCCTATTAGCAAACCAGCCCTTAATTAAAGTATATGTGAACCCTTACCTTGTAAAATTACCTATTTAGTTTAAAATAGAATTGAAAGGCAAAACATTTGTGTTTATATATAAAAAAAATACATAAATAATTTTAAAAATCTTTTTTTTATTTGATTGTATTTTATTAAATCACATAAACTCTGTTCTCAGCTGCATAAGTGTCTTAGAGAGGTGTGGGTAGAAAAACAGCAGTACACTGATCTTCTCAGCAAATGCCGGTGTGTGGGCAAGTGGGGCAGAAAACAGACAAAAAACTGACCACACTGGGATGGACGTGCTGTCATACCTAGCATGGTCAGTTTGCAATAGGAAGGCAAGTGGACTGTGTAGATCACTAGTAGGGATGAGCTGAACACCCCCCGGTTCGGTTTGGTTCGCACCAGAACATGCAAACAGGCAAAAAATTTGTTCGAACACGCGAACACTGTTAAAGTCTATGGGATATGAACATGAAAAATCAAAAGTGCTCATTTTAAAGGTTAATATGCAAGTTACTGTCATAAAAAGTGTTTGGGGACCCGGGTCCTGCCCCAGGGGACATGTATCAATGCAAAAAAAAGTTTGGAAAAACTGAAGTTTTTTCGGGAACAGTGATTTTAATAATGCTTAAAGTGAAACAATAAAAGTGAAATATTCCTTTAAATTTCGTACCTGGGGGGTGTGTATAGTATTCCTGTAAAGCAGCGCTTGTTTACCTGCTTATAACTGTCCCTGCACAAAAAGTAATTTAAAACTACTCGCGGCTATTCATGAATTGTCGGGTCCCAGCAATACAGATCAAAGTCATTGAAAAAAACGTCAGGGGTCCCCCCACAGTCTATTACCAGGCCCTTTGGGTCTGGTATGAATATTAAGGGGAACCACGAACCAAAAAAAAGCGCGTGGGGGTCCCCCCAAATTCCATATCAGGCCCTTCAGGTCTGGTATGGATATTAAGGGGAACCCGCACCAAAAATAAAAAAAATGGCGTGGGGTCCCCCTAAAAATCCATACCAGACCCTCATCCAAGCACAAAACCTGGCAGGCCACAGCAAAAGAGGGGGTTCTCTATGTCCGGCTGTGATCCGATGTCCAGCGATGCAGCAGTCTCCACTGACGTAAGAGGGGGTGTGGTCACCCATCCACATCATAGGGTAAGCCCCGGCTTTCCCTGCTCGCCAGGGAATACCCAATGACGTCGGCGGGTGACCCCGCCCCGTGACGTCACGGGGCGGGGTCACCCGTCGACATCATTGGGTATTTCCTGCTTTCCAGGGAAAGCCGGGGCTTACCCTATGATGTAGATGGGTAACCCCGCCCCTTCTTATGTCATGGGGTTTTGTGTGGAGTGGAGACTGCAGCATCGCTGGACATCGAATCACCGCGGGACATAGAGAACAACGCTGGACAGACTGGATTACATCGCTGGAATGGTTTTTTGATTTTTTGATTTTTAATAAAGGACTTATCCCAACTGTGTCTGTGTTTTTTTTTTTTTTTTACACTTTCTTTGTGAAATGGTAGGGGTACAATGTGCCCCGTTGCCAATTCACATTGAGGGGGCCGGAATCTTGGGGTCCCCTTTGTTAAAGGGGGCTTCCAGATTCCAATAAGCCCCCGCCCGCAGACCCCCACAACCACCGGGCAAGGGTTGTGGGGATGAGGCCCTTGTCCCCATCAACATGGGAACATCCTCCCCATGTTGAGGGCATGTTGCCTTGTACGGTTCAGGATGGGGGGCGCTCTCTCAACCCTTCCTCTTTTCCTGCGGCCTGCCAGGTTGCGTGCTTGGATAAGAGTCTGGTATGGATTTTTGGGGGACCCCACTCCATTTTTTTTTTCTGGTGCGGCGTTCCCCTTAAAATCCATACCAGACCTGAAGCGCTATCCCCGAGCCACACTCCGGATCACATCGCAGGTTCCAGGCAAAGTTACTTACCTTGTCCCCAGGATCCTGCGATGTCTACCCGCTGTTTGTGCGGGTTGTGTCCTCTGCTCGATTGACAGTGCCGAGCTCCGTTCCCTGCGAGCGTCGCGACACACGGGGACGGAGCATGGCCCCAAATTCAAAAAGTTATAAACACATTACACATACAGTAAACTGTAATCTTACAGATTACATTACTATATCAAATTATTTCACATCCCTTTTGTCCCTAGTGGTTTGTCCAGTGCCCTGCATGCAGTTTTATATTATAAATAATGTTCTTTCTGCCTGGAAACTGGAGATTGTCCATAACAACCAAAAACTGTCCCTTTACGTTAAAAGTGGTTTTAGACCAGCTAGAAAACAGCGATAGTAAATTAGAATCACTTGCAGAATTGAGTGATAGAGATTTGTGGGGAAATTTGTCATCAAACACTGAAAGTAATGCCAGTGACAATTCTGCAACTGAGCAAATTTCAGTGTTTTTGATTTGATTACATTATTGAATAATTTTTATTATTATTATATTATTATTTGTTATAATTAGTTATAGTTATGCATTATATTATATTGTATTATATTATATTATAATTTATGATTTTGTTTTACAAACTTTATCATACCTGGGATGTCTACTAGTCTCTTGTTTGGACAGATTTAACTGTGTTATTCCTAATGCCCTGTACACAGGATCGGAATTTCCGATGGGATAAAATCCGATGGAATTTTCCATCGGAATTCCGTTCAAGCTGTCTTGCATACACACTGTCAGACCAAATTCCGACCGTCCATAACGCAGTGATGTAAAACACTATGACGAGCCGAGAAAAATTAAGTTCAATGCTTCCGAGCATGCGTCGACTTGATTTTGAGCATGCTTGGTTTTTTCTCTGTCGGAGTTCCACACAGATGATCGGAATTTCCATCGGAAAAAAATAAAACATGTTCTATTTCTAAACTCCGGAATATCCGTCTGACTTTTTTCATCGGAAATTCCGATCGTGTGTACAAGACATAAGAATTACAGGCCTACAATATAAAACACCAAATTTCCATGCAAAACAATTGTACCGCTTTGAGCATCAAAAATCTGACATAATCATACCGCCAGGGAGGTTAAAATTGCACACACCCATAGAATCGCGCCAAACTTTGGTACTTAAAAATATTCATAGGTGACACTTTAACATTTCTTACAGGTTAACAGTTTAGAGCTACAGAGGAGGATTAGTGCTAAAATTGTTGCTCTTGCTCTAACGCACGCGGCGATACCTCACATGTGTGGTTTGAACTGCGTTTACATATGGCGGCGCTTTACTTGTTCTTGTGGGTGATCTTCCTTTTCACCCTTCACCTTCCCCTCTTTTTTGTTTTCCCCTAGTGTTATTCTTTTTGTGTTCCCCAGGTAGCCCGAGGACTTGAGAGAGGGAGCCTCTCTCTTTTTATTAACTTTTCCTTTCCCCCCCACCCCCCCCCCCCTTTCCCCTTTTTTTTTTTTTTTGATGCCAGCAAATTACTCTTCTCCGGCATCTTTGAAACTCTGTACTTGCAATGTTAAAGGCCTTAATAATGAATCAAAAAGAGGTCAGATTCTATATAGTCTGCACAAAGCCAAGGCAGACATTATACTCCTCCAGGAGACTCATTTCCGTACTGGTGGTATTCCTGTGTGTTCGCCCAAACATTATTCTCAATGGTTCCATAGCACCACGATTGGTTCAAAAGCAAGAGGGGTTTCTATCGCTCTACACAAACATTTACCAATACACTATTTGAATCATATAGCTGATTCAAATGGTAGATATCTTTTTCTTAAAATTCGGTTATGGAATAAGATCTTTACAATTGCAAACTTGTACATTCCGAATTTTGACCAAACGACGACAACCTCACTTTCTCTTAATCTTTTAGCAGAGTTTGCAGAAGGTATTACCATTGTGGGAGGAGACATTAATCTAGCCTTAGACCCCACACTAGATACCTCTACCCAGCGATCTAATATTTCACATTCTCGTTTGAGGGCCCTTAAAAATAAACTTTACGAACACAGGCTATTAGATATATGGCAGATTCTATATCCCAAAGATCGCAATTACACATATTATTCATCAGCTCATAAATCATATACTAGATTAGACTACTTTTTAACAGGCCCAAAGGTATTAGAATGGAATCCCTCAATGGAAATAGGTTAATTTATCTGGTCTGATCACTCACCGGTATTCTTAACAATAAACCCTCCCCAGACCCAGGGAACAAGTTGGTCTTGGCGTTTGAACGATACACTTATGTCAGATCCAATCTGTCATAAGGCAATTATAGAAGCGATTAGTAACTTCATTTATGACCATGTTCAAGATGAAACAGCACTCCCCTTAAAATGGGAAGCTCTAAAGGCAGTATTACGGGGGCTTTTTATTCAACATTGCTCGCGCCTAAAAAAGAAAAATCTATAACCATTCAAAACACTTTATCAAAACTTCACGCTTTAGAAACTTTACATAAAGCTCGCCATTCTGCAGAAACACTAGCCAACATATCGTCCACCAGGGCATCTCTGTTGCAGCTTTTCGAAAGATCTCATAACTCATAACAACAAAGATGTGCCCTGGGCAGGTACAGATTTGGGAACAAATGTGGGAGATTATTATCACGCACATTGCATCCCCGCTCCTCCCAGACCTTTATACCTAGTATAAAGAAGTCATCTGGGGAAATTACATCAGACCCACAATTCAGATCTTTATAACCTGGCTCCATCGCCATCCTTGGAGGATGAAGAAGGAGCCAATGACCACATTGAAGAATATGTACAGGAAACTGCTATCCCATTATTAGATGACAATAAAAGAAAATCTTTAGACTGTCCTTTTCTACATGAGGAATTATTGGATGTGATTGCTGATATTCCATCAGGAAAGAGTCCAGGCCCAGACGGATTCACCCCAAAATTTTATAAAATCTATAAAGAACACTTATCTCCATTCTTGCTCCAAGTATACAATTCAATTTCCTCCAGGAACCAATTTCCAACTCAGACATTAGAAGCCCGTATCACTTTGATTCCGAAACCGGAAAAGGATCTAACACTATGCTCCAGCTACCGCCCAGAATCCCTAATTGGGATAGACCTAAAAATTTACGCTAAACTGATTGCGCTACATCTCCAGCCCCCTCTCCCAAATCTGGTACACTCAGACCAGGCGGGTTTTGTCCAAGGAAGAGAAGCACGCGATAATACTATAAAAACTTTTCTATTAATAAATTATGCTCAAACAGCTAAAATACCAGTATGCCTCCTTTCAGTCGATGCAGAAAAGGCATTTGACCGGATTGGATGGCCCTTTCTTAAACATTCACTGATGCAAATAAGTCTGGGCCCAAATTTACTTCATAAGATTTTGGCGTTATACACTAAACCTGAGGCTAGAATAAGGATTAATGGATCGTTGACAACAAGCTTTACTGTACAAAATGGTACACGTCAAGGATGCCCACTATCTCCTTTACTTTATGTCCTGGTAATGGAGCATTTAGCAACATCAATCAGACAGAATTCTTCCATTACGGGCATACAGATAAATCAAAGGGAAATAAAATTAGCTTTGTTTTTCCGACGATCTATAAAGCCCTGTACACACGATCGGATTTCCGATGGAATAAAATCCGATGGATTTTTCCATCGGATTTTCGATGAAGCTGACTTCCATCAGTCTTGCCTACACATCATCAGTCAAAAATCCGACCGTCCCAAACGCCGTGACGTAAAACACTCAGACGAGCCAAGAAAAATTAAGTTCAATGCTTCTGAGCATGCGTCGACTTGATTCTGAGCATGCGTGGGTTTTTTCTCCGATTGAGCTCCACACAGACGATCGGAATTTGCTATCGTTTTTTTTTTTAATCGGATAAATTTAAAACATGTTCTATTTTTAATCACGATGGAAAAAAGACCGTTGGGGCCCATACACGATCGGGTTTGTCCGATGAAAACAGTCCATCGGACTGTTTTCATCTGTAAAACCGATCGTGTGTACAGGGCTTTACTCTATGTCACTAACCCACATGTCTCTATATCTTCTGTTATATCTGAATTTCAAAGTTTCGGTACCCTTAGTAATTTTAAAGTAAATGTATCAAAATCAGAAATTCTCAATATGTCACTTAGACCACAACAAGTGACGGCATTGAAAAATAATTTTTTGCTCAAAATCTCTTCCTCTGCATTAAAATACCTAGGTATTTATATTCCCTCCGGCCCGAATCATTTATATCTAACAAATTATATCCCTCTTATGCAACGCACCTTACAGGACCTTAAAAAATATAATTGTAATCAATACTCATGGTTTGGGAGGATTAATATATTGAAAATGGACATTATACCTCGCTTTTTATATTTATTTCAAACCACTCCTGTCTTTGTCCCTAGATCTTATTTTTCTACCTTACAGTCAGCTTTTACAAAGTTTATCTGGGGTCATAGGAAACCTAGATTACATAAGAAACTATTAGCATTGCCTAAAAGGAAAGGAGGAGCGGGCGCACCTGATTTATACTATTACTATGTAGCGGCAGTATTAACAATGATAGTGAACTGATTTAATTTTTCTGACACTAAGCAATGGGTATTAATAGAGCAATGGTTAAATCAATTTGATCTTAAGGTGCTTCCTTGGCTAGATTTTGATACCAGTGATACTCACCGAGATCTACCCCTCACCTTGCCCTCTCTTACATCCCATCTATTAAAAATATGGGCTAAAACAGCCCTACAACTAGAACTTTCCTCCCAAGTAGGACCTATGACACCCTTATTTGGTAATCCACAATTTCTGCCAGCTTTAAATCGGAAAAGTTTCCTTGCATGGAATAAAGAATCACATCGAAGAGTGTGCCAGATCCCTTGCCAGGAAACATTCCTGTCTGTATTAAACTTAATCTTTACACATCAACCATCATTTACGCAATGGTTGGAATACCGGCAATTACTATCATTCTTGTCTTCCATTCCCCCAAATCAATCTTTCCATAGAGATGTAACCCAGTTCGAATTTTTGTTGCTACAAGATTCAAAACCAAAACATGTTTTATCAACAATATATAAGATACTCACCATAAAAAACCAACCTGAACCTCCCGAATATATAAACAAATGGGCTTAATGTTCAAATTGAAGATGCCGAATGGGAGAAGTCATTTAACTTAACACATTGTATGTCATTAACAATTAAAGCACAAGAGACGAACTACAAACTTCTCTCTAGATGGTACTGGAGCCCACTATCACTAAAGCGTATATACCCATATAAATTGGATATATGCTGGCGGTAACATACGGCTAAAGGCTCATTGTTTCATATTTGGTGGGAATGCCCTCAATTTTTTTATTTTTAGGAAAAGATTATGCAATTATACACCTCAGTCACAGGGGAACCAATATTAAACACGCCACAAATCACTTTACTCTCAATTCTGCCAGGATCATATAAAACCATCAAAAAGAGTCTTTTGAGACACTGGTTGACAGCAGCAAGACTAGTCATACCACGGCACTGGCGCTCAATACAAATTCCATCAGTCAAGGAATGGGCTAATGAAATGGACTGTATAGAGAAGATGGAAACGCTCTTAGCACATGAACTAGACACACACGAGGAGTGCCACCGGACATGGGCTCCCTAGAGGGTATATAGGGAAACAACAAGAAATTAGAAAGTCCTAGGGGAAACAAAGTAAGGGAAATAGATGTGAGAAGCAAGGGTTCTAATATAAGAAATCTATACCTGCTGCTATCCCTCACCCTATTGCCTTTCCCTCCCGTCCCCCGTTCCCCCTCTTTTTCTTTTTCTTTTTTTTTTGTTTGGCTTTGTTTTGTTTTGTTTTGTTATGTTTTGTCTTGTTTTTTTTGTCTTGTTTTTCGGAGTTATGTATGAAGATATATTTGAAATTGGCTAGATGAAATAACTACATTATCTATATATGTATGAATCTTTCAATGTCTGTATTACAACTCCATAATAAAATCAAAATCAGATTGACATTTTTATTTTATTTTTTATCACTTTTATTCCTATTACAAGGAATGTAAACATTCTTTGTAATAGGAATGGTGCATGACAGGTCCTCTTTATGGAGAGATGTGGGGTCTCTAAGACCCCACATTTCTCCTCCAGGCTGGAAAGCATCAGATAAAAAAAATGAATGATCTGATGCTTTCCAGTTGAGATCTTGGCTTTGTTTACATCCGTGTCCCAGATGTGACGTCATAAGGTTGCGCCCGGGCCTCCAACAGTCATAGAGAGGACTGGTGACCATCTGGTCACCGGAAATCTCTATGCTCTTCATCTGGCGGTGGTGGATTCTTTTTCCAGGTCCCTGGTCACACGTGAGAGCACAGAGAAGCAACGGAGGGCTGAGGGAGAGGGGCATGTCCCCTCCCGCCGCCTGTAAGCATGATCAAACGGCTGAACTGACACTATGATAATTCTTATGGTGCACAGAATCTCCGGCTGAAAAAAAAAGATATCTGAATGATGCCTGCAGCTACAGGCATCATTCAGATATCACCACTGAAAATCAAAGACATCATATGGCATCCTTGGGCTGGAAGTGGTTAAATTTGCGTGCGTCCATAAAATAGCAACAAACTTCAGTATCCTATATTTTCGATGGGCAATACTTTAAAAGTGGACTAGAGGAAATTTGGTGTTAGAATTATTTCTCACACTCCTGAGTGTGTTGCAATATGTAACATGTGTATTACAATCAACATTTACACAGAAGGCTCCTGAAATGTGAATTTTACTGGGTATATAGATCAGAGTCTAATTCCACTTAGATTAAATGTGATGTGGATCTGTATCTTTAATAATATATTTATTATCATGTTTGTGAAATTTTGACCAATGTTGTGATGTTCCATTATGGTCAGTTTATTGCTATGAAGTCTGTTTTCATTTTAACTTTTTTTTAAATATATGTGTGGTAATAAGCATGTAGTTTTTAATTGCACCTAGGTGTCTGCAATGTGTTGTACCTCCCATTTGTAGGAAACAAGAAGTATATTAATGCAGTTTTTGTATGTTGAAGTCAGCTATGGATAAAGTTGGTCATGGCTAAAGTGCATTAGCAGACTGTGATTTATGAGCTGTATGACTTTTGATTAATAAAATGTTTAGAATGTTGATCTGTCGTAACTTTGCTTCACTCCATACCAAAATGATTTGTTTACTTGCATAAAGTGGTATTAAAAGCAGAGAAAAAATGACAAGTTGCTGTGTTTATCTGAGCCCCCACTGTAAATTAGTTTTACCTGTTGATTTTGCTTGTTATTTTTCAACTGCCTTTAACAGACCAAGCTGTAAAGCAAATGTGCAAGTTAAAAAGTTGAGGCAAACCATTTACCACTGACAGTGATGGTCAGCAAAATGGTCAGCTTTTATTCGTTAGGTTAAAGCCTTTATGCCAAAAGGAAAAAAAAAACTGTTGTAACTGCTTGAAAAGAAATAGCCTTTAATTTGCTAGTCCTTGTAACGTCTATCTTAACCTACTAGTCCATCTAATACTACCTTCTCCACACAATGTTGCTGTACAAGGATGTCTCCGCTGCTCCTTCAAATGGTGTCATCCTAAGACAGAAGTGCATTACTGGCAGGATCACTAGGTAAAAAAAAAAGAAGTGTATGCTGACTTTAAGGCTGGGTTCACACTAGTGCGACACGACAGCCGTCCTACTTTGGATCCGACTTTGCCCCGCCACATGAAGCCGACATATGTCCGACTTTCAATAAACGGGGATCCGACTTGGATCCCAGCCAACACCAGGCACTGTGTTTGCTATGAATCTTGAGGGGGAACTCCAGGCCAAATTTTAAATAAAAAACCGGCATGGGTTCCCCCTCCAGGAGCATACCAGGCCCTTGGGTCTGGTCTGGATTTGAAGGGGAACCCCTATGCCGAAAAAATGGCGTGGGGGTCCCCCCAAAATCCAAACCAGACCCTTATCCGAGCACGCAACCTGGCACGCCGCAGGGGAAGAGGGGGGGCCGAGAGAGCTCTGGACCTGCAGCCCCCCCACCCCAGAGCATCCTGTCCCCATGTTGATGAGGACAGGGCCTCTTCCCGACAACCCTGGCCATTGGTTGTCGGGGTCTGCGGGCGGGGGGCTTATCAGAATCCGGGAGCCCCCTTTAATAAGGGGCCCCCCAGATCCCGGCCCCCACCCTATGTGAATGAGTATGGGGTACATCTTACCCCTACCATTTCACCTGGTGGAAAAAAATGGCAATAAAAACACAACACAGCTTTTTAAATTAATTTATTGCACAGCTCCGGGGGTCTCCGCGCTCTCCGGTTCTTTCTTCTGCCGGGCCTCCGCTATCTTCTTCCAGCTCTTTTGCTAGCGGGGCCCAGTCTTCTCCGTCGCCTTCTTCTTCTCCCACACTCCGGTTCCTCTCTCGCTCTCCGGTTCTTTCTTCCGCCGGACTTCCGCTATCTTCTTCCAGCTCTTTTGCTAGCGGAGAGGCCCGGTCTTCCCGTCGTCTCATCCGGCTCTCCGTTGTCCTTCTGCCGGCCCCTCCACTATCTTCTTCCAGCTCTTTTGCTAGTGGAGGGGCCGGTCTTCCCGTTGCCGTCGCCATCTTCTTCTCTCTTCTCCTCCTCGATGTTGACTCGTCGCTTCCTCCCGCTGTAATACTGGCTGTTCGCTCCGCTCCGAATTAATATAGGCTTCTCATGACGTCACAGTCACATGCTCCCAGGACGTCACAGTCACATGCTCTGGGGCCACCCGGAGCATGTGACTGTGACGTCATGAGAAGCCTATATTAATTTGGAGTGGAGCGAACAGCCAGTATTACAGCGAGAGGAAGCGACGAGTCAACATCGAGGAGGAGAAGAGAGAAGAAGACGGCGACGGGAAGACCGGCCCCTCCACTAGCAAAAGAGCTGGAAGAAGATAGTGGAGGGGCCGGAAGAAGGACAACGGAGAGCCGGACGAGACAACGGGAAGACCGGGCCTCTCCGCTAGCAAAAGAGCTGGAAGAAGATAGCGGAGGCCCGGCGGAAGAAAGAACCGGAGAGCGAGAGAAGAACCAGCAAGCGGGAGAGGAAGGCGACGGAGAAGACCGGGCCCCGCTAGCAAAAGAGCTGGAAGAAGATAGCGGAGGCCCGGCAGAAGAAAGAACCGGAGAGCGCGGAGACCCCCGGAGCTGTGCAATAAATAAATTTAAAAAGCTGTGTGTGTTTTTTATTGACATTTTTTCCACCAGGTGAATGGGTAGGGGTACAATGTATTTAGTTGCACGCATTTGCAAATACATGTGTAAGCTGCAGGCCCCGTCAAGGCTCCCTGTGTACTGCAGTCCTAACTCTAAAATTTAGGGTCTCCTCAGTGGAAGCACATGTATGCTGATGGATAGATGAAGGGCAGATGACTGGAGGGAGCCCCACCCCCCTTAAAGGGGCAGGAGCACACTAGACACCCAGCACATAGAAGCAAAGGTGCTAGTGCGTTGCCTGACCACAATGACATCAATACAAAAAATACTGTCACTGCCCCCACCTATGACAGGTCTTCACAGCAAGGAGCACTGGATGGGCGGACGCATGTAGACAAAAAACACAAAATATCCAAGCTCAACTTACCAACCAATCAGCAACCAAACAAATTCACCTGTCTTACAGTGCGTTTAAAAACAGGGGTTTAGTTGCACGCATTTGCAAATACATGTGTAAGCTGCAGGCCCGTCAAGGCTCCCTGTGTACTGCAGTCCTAACTCTAAAATTTAGGGTCTCCTCAGTGGAAGCACATGTATGCTGATGGATAGATGAAGGGCAGATGACTGGAGGGAGCCCCACCCCCCTTAAAGGGGCAGGAGCACACTAGACACCCAGCACATAGAAGCAAAGGTGCTAGTGCGTTGCCTGACCACAATGACATCAATACAAAAAATACTGTCACTGCCCCCACCTATGACAGGTCTTCACAGCAAGGAGCACTGGATGGGCGGACGCATGTAGACAAAAAACACAAAATATCCAAGCTCAACTTACCAACCAATCAGCAACCAAACAAATTCACCTGTCTAACAGTGCGTTTAAAAACAGGGGTTTAGTTGCACGCATTTGCAAATACATGTGTAAGCTGCAGGCCCCGTCAAGGCTCCCTGTGTACTGCAGTCCTAACTCTAAAATTTAGGGTCTCCTCAGTGGAAGCACATGTATGCTGATGGATAGATGAAGGGCAGATGACTGGAGGGAGCCCCACCCCCCTTAAAAGGGGCAGGAGCACACTAGACACCCAGCACATAGAAGCAAAGGTGCTAGTGCGTTGCCTGACCACAATGACATCAATACAAAAAATACTGTCACTGCCCCCACCTATGACAGGTCTTCACAGCAAGGAGCACTGGATGGGCGGACGCATGTAGACAAAAAACACAAAATATCCAAGCTCAACTTACCAACCAATCAGCAACCAAACAAATTCACCTGTCTAACAGTGCGTTTAAAAACAGGGCTTTAGTTGCACGCATTTGCAAATACATGTGTAAGCTGCAGGCCCCGTCAAGGCTCCCTGGGTGTCTAGTGTGCTCCTGCCCCTTTTAAGGGGGGTGGGGCTCCCTCCAGTCATCTGCCCTTCATCTATCCATCAGCATACATGTGCTTCCACTGAGGAGACCCTAAATTTTTGAGTTAGGACTGCAGTACACAGGGAGCCTTGACGGGGCCTGCAGCTTACACATGTATTTGCAAATGCGTGCAACTAAACCCCTGTTTTTAAACGCACTGTTAGACAGGTGAATTTGTTTGGTTGCTGATTGGTTGGTAAGTTGAGATTGGATATTTTGTGTTTTTTGTCTACATGCGTCCGCCCATCCAGTGCTCCTTGCTGTGAAGACCTGTCATAGGTGGGGGCAGTGACAGTATTTTTTGTATTGATGTCATTGTGGTCAGGCAACGCACTAGCACCTTTGCTTCTATGTGCTGGGTGTCTAGTGTGCTCCTGCCCCTTTAAGGGGGGTGGGGCTCCCTCCAGTCATCTGCCCTTCATCTATCCATCAGCATACATGTGCTTCCACTGAGGAGACCCTAAATTTTAGAGTTAGGCCTGCAGTACACAGGGAGCCTTGACGGGGCCTGCAGCTTACACATGTATTTGCAAATGCGTGCAACTAAACCCCTGTTTTTAAACGCACTGTTAGACAGGTGAATTCGTTTGGTTGCTGATTGGTTGGTAAGTTGAGCTTGGATATTTTGTGTTTTTTGTCTACATGCGTCCGCCCATCCAGTGCTCCTTGCTGTGAAGACCTGTCATAGGTGGGGGCAGTGACAGTATTTTTTGTATTGATGTCATTGTGGTCAGGCGACGCACTAGCACATTTGCTTCTATGTGCTGGGTGTCTAGTGTGCTCCTGCCCCTTTAAGGGGGGTGGGGCTCCCTCCAGTCATCTGCCCTTCATCTATCCATCAGCATACATGTGCTTCCACTGAGGAGACCCTAAATTTTAGAGTTAGGACTGCAGTACACAGGGAGCCTTGACGGGGCCTGCAGCTTACACATGTATTTGCAAATGCGTGCAACTAAACCCCTGTTTTTAAACGTACTGTTAGACAGGTGAATTTGTTTGGTTGCTGATTTGTTGGTAAGTTGAGCTTGGATATTTTGTGTTTTTTGTCTACATGCGTCCGCCCATCCAGTGCTCCTTGCTGTGAAGACCTGTCATAGGTGGGGGCAGTGACAGTATTTTTTGTATTGATGTCATTGTGGTCAGGCAACGCACTAGCACCTTTGCTTCTATGTGCTGGGTGTCTAGTGTGCTCCTGCCCCTTTAAGGGGGGTGGGGCTCCCTCCAGTCATCTGCCCTTCATCTATCCATCAGCATACATGTGCTTCCACTGAGGAGACCCTAAATTTTAGAGTTAGGACTGCAGTACACAGGGAGCCTTGACGGGGCCTGCAGCTTACACATGTATTTGAAAATGCGTGCAACTAAACCCCTTTTAAACGCACTGTTAGACAGGTGAATTTGTTTGGTTGCTGATTGGTTGGTAAGTTGAGCTTGGATATTTTGTGTTTTTTGTCTACATGCGTCCGCCCATCCAGTGCTCCTTACTGTGAAGACCTGTCATAGGTGGGGGCAGTGACAGTATTTTTTGTATTGATGTCATTGTGGTCAGGCAACGCACTAGCACCTTTGCTTCTATGTGCTGGGTGTCTAGTGTGCTCCTGCCCCTTAAAGGGGGGTGGGGCTCCCTCCAGTCATCTGCCCTTCATCTATCCATCAGCATACATGTGCTTCCACTGAGGAGACCCTAAATTTTAGAGTTAGGACTGCAGTACACAGGGAGCCTTGACGGGGCCTGCAGCTTACACATGTATTTGCAAATGCGTGCAACTAAACCCCTGTTTTTAAACGCACTGTTAGACAGGTGAATTTGTTTGGTTGCTGATTGGTTGGTAAGTTGAGCTTGGATATTTTGTGTTTTTTGTCTACATGCGTCCGCCCATCCAGTGCTCCTTGCTGTGAAGACCTGTCATAGGTGGGGGCAGTGACAGTATTTTTTGTATTGATGTCATTGTGGTCAGGCAACGCACTAGCACCTTTGCTTCTGTGTGCTGGGTGTCTAGTGTGCTCCTGCCCCTTTAAGGGGGGTGGGGCTCCCTCCAGTCATCTGCCCTTCATCTATCCATCAGCATACATGTGCTTCCACTGAGGAGACCCTAAATTTTAGAGTTAGGACTGCAGTACACAGGGAGCCTTGACGGGGCCTGCAGCTTACACATGTATTTGCAAATGCATGCAACTAAACCCCTGTTTTTAAACGCACTGTTAGACAGGTGAATTTGTTTGGTTGCTGATTGGTTGGTAAGTTGAGCTTGGATATTTTGTGTTTTTTTGTCTACATGCGTCCGCCCATCCAGTGCTCCTTGCTGTGAAGACCTGTCATAGGTGGGGGCAGTGACAGTATTTTTTGTATTGATGTCATTGTGGTCAGGCAACGCACTAGCACCTTTGCTTCTATGTGCTGGGTGTCTAGTGTGCTCCTGCCCCTTTAAGGGGGGTGGGGCTCCCTCCAGTCATCTGCCCTTCATCTATTCATCAGCATACATGTGCTTCCACTGAGGAGACCCTAAATTTTAGAGTTAGGACTGCAGTACACAGGGAGCCTTGATGGGGCCTGCAGCTTACACATGTATTTGCAAATGCGTGCAACTAAACCCCTGTTTTTTTTTTTTTTAACCATAGATTTTTTATTGAATTTTACATCTTACACGTAATAGATACAGCATTATATATATCACAAAGCATGTACATAGACTGTATCAAGCATCAAACTTACAGATATGATCGACAATCTGTGGGCTACTTAAGTCAAAACGGAACTTTACATCAACAGGAGGTATAGCCTGTCACCCCAAACTGGGTACATACTGTGAGCAGGTTCTGCATAGGTTCAAGTATAAAGTAGTCCTCCTAAGACCTTAATGAGGGTCTCTGGAGATAGTCCTATAATAGGTTTGTTACGTGCGGTTATTGGATACTTAGAATATAACAGTGATATGAACACAGCGTTAAATACACATATATTGCCCAGAAAGTATTCATGAGACCTTAGGGGTTTTGAAGGAACTCATAATCTAGTTATACCTATTGTTTGTTCCTACCACTAGATGACTGGGTGTTTGAGAAGATTCAGAAAAATGTAGTTTAAACATAGATCAGTAGTCACAAGTGTGGAGAGGCATATTGTGAAGTTCTCCAAATTTCCCAGAACTTGTGGAAATCCAGAGCCCTTCCTTCTTTGTATGCCAGCAGCTTTTCCATTGTGTAATGAGCATTGACTCTAGATATTACGCCCTCAAGTGTGGGAGGTTTCTGGGAGCGCCACTCCTTTGCCAAGGAGATCCGTGCTGCAAAGAGTATATGTACAACTACTTTTCTCATTACTAGGGGGAATTGTTCAATGCCAATGCTCAGAAGTGCTAGCGCAGAATCTAATGTAAAGGTAGTGCCTGTGAGTTTCTGAATTATGGAGGACACTCCTTTCCAGAAAGCCTTTATTATCCCACAGTTCCAGAGTATGTGCAGTAAGTTGCCAGTAGAATGACAATTTCTCCAACATAGTGGAGTAATATTCGAGTCCATTTTGTGAATGCGCACAGGTGTTAAGTACCACCTATGCAGAATTTTTTGAGCATTCTCCCAGTGATCTACACATGCTGAGGATCTGCGATTATATCGTATAGCTAAATACCATTGTTTTAGTGAGAATTCATTTCTTAGCTCCAGTTCCCATTTAATCATATTTGGTAGTTTGGTAGAGATGTATAGTGGTGTAGCATACTTATAGAACAAGGATATTCCTTTATGTTTCCCTTGGTGTTTGGTGATCAAGTAGTCCCATAAGATTTGAGGCAGTTCTATTGGTCTAGATATATTGGCGGATATGAAATGTTTCAATTGGTACGTTTGGTATCTGTCTAGCCCCTCTTGTTCTGCTATTCCATGTATAGAAAAGTTTTCACCTCTTCTCTTCCAGGATTGAGTTGAGAAATTGGGGATTAAGTATTCATAGGCTGCTAACGGGGTGTTTAATTTAGTCATAGGGGTATCTGCGAACTTCTGGTGTATCATGAAGGACCATGCTTCAGTAGTGGCTTGTATTGTAGGGTAAGGAGGGGTTTCCGCTCTATGATGCATACAGACAGCTAATGCTAACGCTGGGAGGTTATGTCCGGGAGTAACTTCGCTTTCAATGATCGCCCACTTATTGTCTGTTTGGTAAGAGAACCAATAGTGCATATGGTCCAGGATTGCTGCTTGGTAATAAAGTTGTGCATTGGGAAGACCTAGACCACCAAGGTGTTTGGGTTTGTATAGTTGCGATAATGCAATTCTGGGTTTTTTCCCCGCCCATATATATTTTTTCAGACTATGCGCTAATTGGGAGAAGAATTTTTGAGGAATAGGGATGGTTACTGTTCTAAAGTGATATAACAATTTAGGCAATATTTGCATTTGGTATGCAGCTATCCTCCCCACCCAAGTTAGGTGGAGTTTACCGATCTGCTTCAGTTCTTCTTCCAGGGAAGCTAACAAAGGAGGGTCGTTGCAGGCATATGTTTTAGCTGAGGAGGAGGTCAGCTGCACACCAAGGTAAGTAATAGAGGGAGGGTCCCAATTGCAGGGGAACAATATTTTAAGCTTGTTTTTAGTAGCTGGAGGTACATTAATATTCAAGGCAAAGCATTTATTTGTGTTGACTTTATAGAAGGAGACCTGTCCGAATTTGTGTATTAGTGTTTGTATCGCTATGATAGAGGATTCTGGGTTAGAAATAGTCAGGATAATATCGTCCGCGAAGAGTCCTATTTTGTGGCTTTCGGAACCTATCTTAATACCTTGTACGGTGTCGGTGGATCTAATACTTTCCGCTAGAGGTTCTATGATTAGTGAGAAAATGATTGGAGAGAGAGGGCATCCTTGGCGCGTGCCATTAGATAATGTAAAGGAATCAGAGAGCATGCTAGAGGTATAGACTTGGGCCATGGGGTGTGAATAAAGAGACATGATTGCTGAGTGAATCAGTCCAGAGAATCTAAATTTTTGTAAAGTCTTTGATAAGTAACCCCAATGTACCCTATCAAAGGCCTTTTCCACATCTAAAGCTAAAAAAGTGCTAGGTTGTTTACTTAGCGCCACATAGCGCAGAAGATTTAGCATTCTTCTGGTGCCATCTGGCGCCTGCCTGCCTTTCACAAAGCCTACTTGGTCCAGGTTAATGAGGGAGGGGGTAACTTCACTCAGTCTATTTGCTAATATCTTGGCGTAGATCTTTAGATCTGAATTCAATAGTGAGATTGGTCTAAAATTTTGGGGGTAAGATGTATCCTTGCCTGGTTTGGGTATTGTGACTATGATAGCCTGAAGCATTTCTCTTGGGAAAGAGCCAGACGAAGCTGCTATGTTGAAAACATCTACTAGTTTGGGAGCTAGAAGGGAAGTAAATGCTTTATAGTATTCCGTGGAAAATCCGTCCGCCCCTGGTGATTTGTGCATGGGAAGGGTTTTGATAACTGTCTCAACTTCAGCGCAAGTAATAGGAGAGTTCAGGTTTTGCAGTGTGTTTAAATCAATGGAGGGTAGGTGAACCTCTTGCAGGAATTTGTCAATTTCTATCTCCGATGGTTGGTGGGTATGTGGGTCATTGGCGAGGTTGTAGAGGGATTCATAGTAATCCCTAAATGTGTTGGCTATGTCCTTAGGATTATGGAATGTGGTATGGGATTTGTGGTGTTTAATGTGCGTGAGGTTGGCTTTAGCTTGTCTCTTTTTAATTTGGGAAGCCAAAAGTTTACTTGCCCTATTACTTTGGGAGTAGAAGGATAATTTCATCCTCTTGAAGAATACATCATGTTCTTTCCTAAGCTCTTGCCTTAAGTCTTCCCGGTATTGATTAAGGCGAATCAACGTATTAGAGGAAGTAGTGTTGGGATTTTTGTGTAGGGCTTCTAGTTCTGCTATGTTCTTATGTAGTTTTGACATGCAATGTGATTTTTTTCTCTTCTCCCTGGAAGCTATTTGTATAAGAGTACCTCTGATAAAAGCTTTATGTGCGCACCATGTTATCGAGGGGGAGCAGTCTTCATTAGTATTAAAATGGAAATATTCTTTTAGTTTCCCCTCTATCTCAACTCTTATTTGGGGATGCGACAGAAGAAACGTGTTGTTGCGCCACAGAGTTTTGTGGGAAGTCTTACTGGTATCCACAATAGAAAAAAGTCAATTCTAGAGTAGCTATTGTGCACTTGGGAGTGGTACGTATAGTCCCTCTCTGTGGTTCTAAGGCAACGCCATGGGTCAAATAGTCTCTCTTCATGGCAAAAAGGGCCAAGAGAGGGTCTTTGTCTAAGAGCCACAGAGGAGGAGTCAAGTTCTCCGTTCATAACCATGTTGAAGTCCCCGCATATGATCAGGTTACCTTTTTGCATAGTTCTAGCAAGTTGAACAACTTTGCGGATAAATTTAATTTGCTTAGCATTAGGTGCATATAGATTTACCAGTGTATAGGTAGTATGATTCAGTTTGGCAACCAAGATGATGAAGCGTCCAAGGGGGTCAACATGGGTCTGTAATAAAGAAAAGGTTACAGTGTACCTAATAGCAATTAATACACCATTTTTCTTTGAGGCAGCGTTTGCGGTGAATACTTGTGGGAATTTGTTGTGAGTGCACTTCGGGGGGTTGTCACTGGAGAAATGAGTCTCTTGTGCACACAGGATGTCGCATTTCATGTCCATAGCTGATTTCCACAGAGCTCTACGTTTATAGGGACTGTTCAATCCTCTCACATTGTGTGACATTAGTTTAAGATTCATTCCAAAAACAGAAAGCGCACTGCCGCCATCCAGTGGTAGAACTTGGTAGGGAATATGTGTACAGTTTGTTTCTGAATATGTGTAAAATCTGATGCAAATGGTCTTCAACAGACAGTAAAGAACAAAAAGGAACAAGAACAATTAACCAAACTAGGATATGAATCAGCAGTAGACAGTCAAAAACTTTTGCTGATTAAAACAGGTTACGGGAATCATCCTGTAAATGAAGAAGGGGGGTAACAAGTTCACAGTTCAGCCGAACAACGGATACTTGAAAAGCCAGCACTTATTTTGTAGAAAGCTTCAAGAACACCGGGCACTTGTAGGACTAAGAAAGGTGGCAAGCAAGTAGGAAATTCACCAGAGTTGCATGTATAGGTAGTTTAACTGCTTACTTCCCTCTGGCATTTTGGCGACGGGAATTGCTTTTGCCTTGGAGGGGGTCAGGAATTGCAGCTTCATCATTCATGGGGAGAAGTCGCCATTTTTTGAGGAGCTCCAGACCTTTCTCTAGTGAGGAGATAGCATGCGATTCATTATGCATTTCCAGCAGCAATTTGGCCGGGAAGCCCCACTTGTACAAAATCTTATGATTGCGCAGGATTTTTGTAATAGGGACTAAGTTATGTCTCGCTGACAGTGTGGCTTGCGATAGATCAGCATATAGTGCGATGCCAGCGAACGGGTTAGGAAGAGTAGGGTGTTGTCTAGCGAATCGCATCAACTGGTCTTTCACATGATAGAAGTGAATTCTTGCTATGACGTCTCTGGGTATTTGGTCAGGCAAGAATGATGGTTTAGGCAGTCTGTGGGCTCTGTCAATGATGACATCCGCAGGACCCAGGGATGGCAGAGCAGCTAGCATAAGTTTCTGAAGGTACCCAGTGAGCTCCACAGGTTTGATTGTTTCAGAGACCCCTCTGAATTTGATATTGTTCCTGCGAGCTCTGTCCTCGAGATCCGCCATCTTAAGTCGCATAGCTGTAAGCTCATCTTCAACATCAAAATGAGCGTCCACTAGTTCATTATGTGTCAAAGTGAATTCCTCCATTTTTTGTTCTACATATTGCACTCTATTGCTGACTGCGGACATATCTGCCTTTGTGGTCTGCATAAATGCTGCCATATCATGCTGGAGAGCCCCCCCGCAAAGTCTGTAGCATCTCTTTCATAGTGGTATCTATGATGGGTTGTCCCGATGTGGGGAAAGCATCTAACTGCTGACCATGTGGGGAGGATTCCTCCATTTGATCTCCCTCATTTCCTGCATCATTCTGAGCCTCTCCTCCCTCCCCAATCCTCCGTTTCTGTTTTACCGGGCTGTTAAAATGGAGAATGGTAGTGGATGTCCCAGGGGATAGGACTCACCCGCGGATGGAGAGGGATTCCCCTCAGAGCTGGCGTGGGGTGCTGAGGCTCGGTCGCCATCGCGGGCGCCATCTTGGATTCCTCGGTCGGTCACTGGAGGGAAGAAATCTGTCAGTTTCTTCGGTCTTTCCCTTTCTTTCCTTTTGGACATGATAGGTAGCGTGTGCCCCTCGGTCTCCCCGAGCAGTTGGTGTACTTTTTAGCCGTGCAGGCTTGCTGTGAGCCGCGGTGTTCTATCCGTTGTGGCAGAGCTCACTCCTCACACCACCATCCGCTCTGGCTGCCGGCTCCGCCCCCCTAAACCCCTGTTTTTAAACGCACTGTTAGACAGGTGAATTTGTTTGGTTGCTGATTGGTTGGTAAGTTGAGCTTGGATATTTTGTGTTTTTTGTCTACATGCGTCCGCCCATCCAGTGCTCCTTACTGTGAAGACCTGTCATAGGTGGGGGCAGTGACAGTATTTTTTGTATCGATGTCATTGTGGTCAGGCAACGCACTAGCACCTTTTCTTCTATGTGCTGGGTGTCTAGTGTGCTCCTGCCCCTTTAAGGGGGGTGGGGCTCCCTCCAGTCATCTGCCCTTCATCTATCCATCAGCATACATGTGCTTCCACTGAGGAGACACTAAATTTTAGAGTTAGGACTGCAGTACACAGGGAGCCTTGACGGGGCCTGCAGCTTACACATGTATTTGCAAATGCGTGCAACTAAACCCCTGTTTTTAAACGCACTGTTAGACAGATGAATTTGTTTGGTTGCTGATTGGTTGGTAAGTTGAGCTTGGATATTTTGTGTTTTTTGTCTACATGCGTCCGCCCATCCAGTGCTCCTTGCTGTGAAGACCTGGCATAGGTGGGGGCAGTGACAGTATTTTTTGTATTGATGTCATTGTGGTCAGGCAACGCACTAGCACCTTTGCTTCTATGTGCTGGGTGTCTAGTGTGCTCCTGCCCCTTTAAGGGGGGTGGGGCTCCCTCCAGTCATCTGCCCTTCATCTATCCATTAGCATACATGTGCTTTCACTGAGGAGACCCTAAATTTTAGAGTTAGGACTGCAGTACACAGGGAGCCTTGACGGGGCCTGCAGCTTACACATGTATTTGCAAATGCGTGCAACTAAACCCCTGTTTTTAAACGCACTGTTAGACAGGTGAATTTGTTTGGTTGCTGATTGGTTGGTAAGTTGAGCTTGGATATTTTGTGTTTTTTGTCTACATGCGTCCGCCCATCCAGTGCTCCTTGCTGTGAAGACCTGTCATAGGTGGGGGCAGTGACAGTATTTTTTTTATTTTTATTTTTTTTACAATGTACCCCATACTCATTCACATAGGGTGGGGGGCCGGAATCTGGGGGCCCCCTTATTAAAGGGGGCTCCCGGATTCCGATAAGCCCCCCGCCCACAGACCCCGACAACCAACGGCCAGGGTTGTCGGGAAGAGGCCTTGCCCTCATCAACATGGGGGTTGCCCCCCTGCCCCAGAGCACCAAACCCCCCATGTTGAGGGCATGGGGCCTGGTACAGTTCAGGAGGGACTCTCTTCCCCTGTGGCGTGCCAGGTTGCGTGCTCGGATAAGGGTCTGGTTTGGATTTTGGGGGGACCCCATGCCGTTTTTTCGGCGTAGGGGTTCCCCTTCAAATCCAGACCAGACCCAAGGGCCTGGTATGCTCCTGGAGGGGGAACCCATGCCAGTTTTTTATTTAAAATTTGGCCTGGAGTTCCCCCTCAAGAGCAGCACAGCACAAGTCACATGCCAAAGTCGGATCATGCAAGACTGCAGTCCGACTTTGATCCGACTTCAATGATAGTCAATGGGCTGAAGTCAGATCAAAGTCAGACCTAAGTAGTACAGGGAGCATTTTCAAAGTCGGACCGACATGTGTCGGACTAGTTAAGACGGCTCCCACAGGGAAACATTGATTTTCACACGTCATGCGACATGAGCTCCCAATGTCGGAGCGTTTGTCGCCCCAGTGTGAAACCGGCCTTAAAAGTGAATGTTGGTAAATCAGGAAAACCTGTGATTTAGTTGACTACCCAATTATGCAAGAGAAGTTAAAAAACTGAATTTTTGTAGCTGGAGTTGGAAATTCAGTGTTGACTTAGGGCCATCTTATTTAAAAATATTCACTTTTCAATGTAAACAGACCTTTACTTCTTTAATAGGCCAACCCAATGTACGTTCATCCAGAAAAAAATAATATATTTTCTTTTTTTTATAAATATAACTAAGACATATTGCTAATTGTATTGATACGTTGAAAAGAACAAACAAATATTACTATAGTCATAAAGAGAGCTTTTTGCAACCCACTTTTTCATGTAAATTTAGAAGTATTTATAATATGTTTGACCAACCTCATATTTTACTTTACTGTAAAACTCTATTTATGTTGGGAGTGAGATATATTTTACTATGTTTCTTTCCTAGTTGTATTTCCCAGCTGGCAGTGTATGTTATTACCCGTAAGGACACTCTGCATTTTTTATTTCAACTCTGCATTGCTATATCTTTTTAGATATGCTGGGAAAACTCCCTTTTTCCCATAACGTGGTCCGTATTATTTTAGCAATACTGCTGTCTCAAGGAACATTGTGTTAATACAAAACTCTCTCCCCCTACTTGCATTCACAATGTTTATGGCATTAATTTTCTATTTGAAAATTAGATTTTGTCTCCATGGACCTTCTGTGTTATTATCTATGAGCGACTGAAATTACCTTGCCTGATTACATTTAAGTTATGGTAAATGAATGTTGTTAAATGACTATCATAGCAAATTATCTAAAAAAGGTTAGATTGATAAATGTAACTAACAGATTATTTTTTAATGAAAATATATTTGCTATCAACTTTCAACGCTGTAAATTTGATTGTAGAAAATATTCAATGCTTTTTCATTTACAGGGACATTGCTCACCTTTATTACACAGATAAACCATAACATCTGAAAGTCATAATTCCAAGAATTTTACAGACTTTTGTTGTGATTTGATAATGATGCTTGAATCTTGTCCTTAAACATGTTCCGTGAAGTGGAGCTCTAATGAAAAGATAAGAACCTTTTTCAGGTTTCATTGATGTCTATGCCCTTATTTTCAATTCCAACCTAAATTCCTGTTCTGGCCAGAGATGTTACTGTAAAACCTAGTAAACACTATTAGAAAAAAGGACAAAAATGTCTGTATTCGGAACAATCGTTCCATTTCTGTTAGTTAATAAACTGCTTTTGACAGTCATTTCAGATGAAAATTTCTAAAGGTACATGCTGGAAATGTTTTCTTATTAGTTAGCAGAATGAGCGATTTGTGTTTATTTAATATAGTATTTATCCTTAAACAATTGAATGAGCACATGATCAGAAACAATTATCTTCCCTGGAACATAGCTATGTACTCAGGATGTTTTCCTTTGTCATTTGAGAATTTTTGCACCATTAATGACATTCTTGTTTTCAGCATGGTATGAATATTTGGGGCAAATTGGAAGATCATTCATCATGAAACAAAAAGAACATCTGGTCTGGTGACAACTGCAATTGTAAGATTTCACATCACTTTGAGAAGATTTTATCATACTTCCTATGTTGCCCCTGGGACAAAAAAAGGTAAAGTCTCCCCAATGTAGATACAGATGGCAAGCCAGCAACAGTGTTCTTATCACCAGCAACAATAATACAGTGTTATCCAGTACCATCATTAGCTGAAACTGGTGTCCTGATTGCCAACAGCATCAGTACCAGTATTATCTGGTACCAGTACATCCACTGCCAAAGATGTCCACAAAATGTACGCTAGCAAGGAGACCTTTCAAAATCCGGAGTATGACTGATGAAAGCAGTGGAAAGAAGACATCACAGTCAGATTTCGATTCGCAGCATAACACTGTTGAAGGTAGTAGTTCATTAAAACACACCTGTCATCCCCCCAACCAGGTATTCAGGTGGAAACAGAAAATGTTACACCCATTCATTTTTTTTTTTACTTGGGTTACATTAAAGAATTGTTAAATTTAATTGTATAGCAATGTAACCTGTGCACCCAACAGTTCATTGCCAGTAATCCCAATTCTGTTTAAGCCTGACTATATGAGTGGAAAACTATCACTGTTTCTGAATTTATAGCTTTTCTTGGCCTCAACCTAAACAGGTAATCACAAAAAATGAACTTCAGTCCTAATGGTTCATAAACCTAATTCACCATATGCCAGTATATTCTTCAGTTATATTCGAGACACACTATAAAAAAAGAATGAGATTTTTGCATTTCAATGACAATTCCCTATGCTTTCCTAAACTGACCTTGCATATGCTGCACAAAATTAGGTCACTTTTTTTTTTCTCACAAAAATGTTCTGAAATGTATATTCCTGACAAAAATACTCACATTGATGAGTCCCTCATACATTTCACAGGTAGACTTAACCACTTTTATACCAGGCACTTTTACCCCCTTCCTGCCCAGGCCAATTTTCAGCATTCAGCGCTGTAACATTTTAACCTCTTCAGCCCCGTAAGAATTTACCCCCTTCCTGACCAGAGCACTTTTTGCGATTCGGCACTGCGTCGCTTTAACTGACAATTGCGCGGTCGTGCGACGTTGCACCAAACAAAATTGATGTTATTTTTTTCCCACAAACAGAGCTTTCTCTTGGTGGTATTTGATTACCTCTGCGGTTTTTATTTTTTGCGCTATAAACAGAAAAAAAGCGACAATTTTGAAAAAAAAAACAATATTTTTTACTTTTTGCTATAATAAATATCCCCAAAAAATATATAAAAAAACAAATTTCTTTCTCAGTTTAGGCCGATATGTATTCTTCTACATGTTTTTGGTTAAAAAAAATCGCATTAAGCGTATATTGTTTGGTTTGCGCAAAAGTTATAGTGTCTACAAAATAGGGGATAGATTTATGGCTTTTTTTATTATTTTTATTTATTAGTAATGGCGGCGAGCTGCGATTTTTATCGGGACTGCAAAATTATGGCGGACACATCGGACACTTTTGACACTATTTTGGGACCATTGTCATTTATACAGCGATCAGTGCTATAAAAATGCACTGATTGTTGTGTAACTGAAACTGGCAGGGAAGGGGTTAAACACTAGGGGGCGGTCAAGGGGTTAAGTGTGTCCTAGTGAGTGATTCTAACTGTGGGGGGGATGGCTACTACTGACATGACAGCGATCACTGCTCCCGATGACAGGGAGCAGTGGATCCCTGTCATGTCACTAGGCAGAACAGGGAAATGCCTTGTTTACATTTCTGGTATAAAAAAGTTGCATTTTATCTCTTCCATATGGCCATGTAAAATTTGTATATCTGCTATCAAAGGTCAACAGAAAACCAACCCAGCACCTACCTCAAATATATTAAAGATATTGTCACTGCCCTGATCTACCAGCAATGACCCCCCCGAGAAGCATTTGCTCTGATTGTGTGAGTCGACTTCATGAGCAACATTTTCCCGAAAACACCCCCCCCCCCACATAATCAGGAACTAGATGCTAAAAGAAGTGTTGTGTATGCAGTAGAAGAGGAGTTAGAAGAGACACTAGTTATCATTGTCCCCACAGTTGGGCTGTGATTAAATCTTCACTGGGGTTTTCATGACATCATTGCAATACATTTGAATTATCAGTCATCCTAGCTTGTTGTCTAGTGACAGCTTCTAACTGTACTGAACCTAAGAGATGATCTATATCTAGCAACTCACCTGTTAGGGCCACTTCTTTGGCTATGGAATCAGCCTGATCATTCCCTTCCTTTTCTTCACCTAGGACTTTGGAGTGGCCCTTAGTTTTCTTAAAATTCAGAGTGATCCCTTACCAATTGGTCGATTTGACAAAACAACTTTCCATGTTTGACAGGTTTATGGTTACTTTTTACCATGTTGTTCCTTTTCCATCGGGGAAGATATTTAACAAAGCTATTCCTGACATAATTTGAATTGATTGCAGTGAGTTCAGCAACTTGGCTGCTTCTTGGCCCAAGCTTGTATCTCACAGAGATTGAGGCTACACCTTGGGTCCATAATATCCCGATACCAGCCACTAGTTGGAGCTGTTCTTTGTCCTTATGATTATAGGCACAACCGTCTACATATACACACGGCAACTCTTTACAGTATTTATCATCATAAACCTTGTAGGGACACAACAGTTGTTCTTCTAAAAAGTCAGCGTCTGTGGTCCCCACACAGGGATCAGGGGGCGGAACAATCATGCAGCTCAGTAAGGTCCTGGGCCACTGGACTTTTCTTGTTCTGTTTGTATCAAATTTACAGGGGCCATCCTTGCAAGGACAAAGTCCAAGCAGTGATGCGGCTATTAGATACATTTCCATCCCTGATACGTTCACTCTGTAAATACTGTAAAGGCTGGTGTGCGGTCTCAACAATAATTCTTTCACCTTCAATATAACTGCATAAATTCTGTAATGCCCATACAGTGGACAATAAAGCTTTTTCGCAGTCAGAAAATGTAATCCCCACTGTTTTTTACTTTCAATCATTTTTTATTGTTTAAAAAAATATAGACAAGTCACAGCAAACAAAACGCTGAGGAAAAAACATATAGACATGAGGTACAAATGACAACAGGATACTTATCGCCTGGTTTGCATAGCGCATAAAATCAGATGTTAATATACAGATTGGTTAAAGGAAAAAAGCATTGTGGTGTACACATGTAAGACTGAAGCAAAAAAAATGAAAAAAATCAGAAACCAAACAAGGGTCCCTTGTAAATCAACATGGGGTATTAGTACCTACAGTGTGAGTCGGCCAGAGGTATGACAGGAAATATCACTCACCTACTCCCCACTAAATATGGAGAAGAGGGTGAGCCGGAGCACCCCCAACCATCCCAAAAGGGCACAAGCTGTGGAAGGGGGGACCCCCTCACCCTCGACCTCCCAAACGTCGACCCAGAAAGTGACCCTGAAAGGTAATGTTTGAGGACCCCATACTTAGTAAACTAAGAACATTCATAACTAATAAACAATAATATAGTTCCGTCAGTGCAGGTTCAAAGGTAGTATGGTCTTAGATCGTGAGAGCCTAGGAGTTATGGGGAGCCAGAGCTTCAGCAGCAATAAATGTCAATGAAGCTGCTCCTTCTGTGCAAGAGCGAACTCCAAAAATAGAAACTAAAGAACCAAAAAAAAAAAGGGGGAGAGAAATATAGGATTCAGCCAAATCCGTATGAAGCAGCTACAGACAGGGGGAAGAGGAAAGCGAAGGATAAAAAATAAGAGAGGGAGGAAGGAAGGGAAGAGGAGGATAAAACATAGAGGGGAAGATTGGGTAATTGAGTAAGGTCAGCCTGAGGGGGTTCTGTAAGGGGAGGTCTGTTAGAGACCTGGGATAAGTGATATATTATGGTGTGTGGCCCAGGGTTCCCAGACACGCTCAAATGTACGGGATCTATCCTGAATAAGGCCTACATTTTTCTCCTGCACCATTATCCAGGAAATTTTACGCTTCACCGCTGCAAAAGGAACCAAAGTTTTTTTCCAGTGAGCCGCTATGGTAATTTTTGTACCTAGCAAGATGAAGTAAATTAGCGCCTGGGTGAATCTATCCACCTTGTCCACTTTAAGATTAAGTAGTGCTATATCTGGAGTTTGGGGGACCTGAACCGACGTTAACTTGCGAATAAGAGCAAAAACGTTATTCCAGAGTCTCCGTATGCATGGGCAAGACCACCAGATGTGAACTAGAGTTCCCACGTGACCACAACTATGAAAACACAGCGGAATAGCTTCAAGATAAATCTTGGCCAAGAGAGCGGGAACCCTGTACCAGCGGGTGAGTATTTTAAGGCTTGCTTCAATTAGGGAAACATTAAGAATTCCTTTAAAGGAGTGTAGGAAGCAGGAGAACCATTTATCATGGTCCCAGGACATGTTGAGGTCGTTCTCCCAGGAGAGGGCGTAGGGAGATTTAGATAATGTTGCCTTGCGTTCTTTTTTAAGCTGGGAGGAGATTTGAATAATCCTCCCCCTAATAACTGCCTTATGCGCAGCCCATAAAGATTCTGGGGAAATCGTATCGTTTTTGTTCAGGGCAAAGTATTCTTGAATGTCTCTTGTGAGAATCGTGCATTGAAACGGGTCACTTAGGAGTCCTTCGGAGTGATCTGATGTTGCAGTATCTCTAATAACTGCCCTAGTTGCCAAAGGTATAGCATGGGATTGAATGAAGATGTGGTCTATTCTAGTATAAACATGGTGGGGGGGCCGAGAAATTCGTGTAATCTTTGGATTTTGGGTTCAGTTCCCTCCAGACATCCACAAGGCCCAACGGGTATAGTGTGGCTGCTATTTTAGTACTTTGCCTCGGGGGTTTCCTCGAACGAGGGAGATCAGTCCCCGACTTATCAAGGGAGTGAGCAAAAGGCAGATTAGTATCTCCGCCCATTATCACCTTTCCTTCGAGTAAAGGGCTTAGTGTGGACATCATGGAAGAAAAGAATGAAGCCTGACCTTTATTTGGGGCGTAGTAAGAAATAAAGGAATACTGTGTCCCCTCCAGAGAACCCTTTACTAAGAGGAATCTGCCTGAATCTGCCTTCCTCATCCTTAACGATATCTGACAGTGAAAATCTCAGGGTCTTGGAGAGGCAGATAGCTACCCCTTTCGTTTTATTGCTGGCATTAGAGAGGAAAAACTGGGGGAAGTGCCCATGGAGAAAGGAAGGATTGTAAGTGGACGGGAAGTGAGTTTCCTGCAATAATAGAACATCTATTTTTTGGGATTGGTATAATTTAAAAAGTTTCCTCCTTTTAACCGGGAGTTTAGGCCCTGAACATTATGTGTAACTACACATATATCAGAAGGAGAATTGGCGTCAGACATCACGAACCAGAGGAGGGGAGAATCGCATAAAAAAGAAATATCCTACCTGAGCTTCCCAAGAATTTTTCAGGTTTAAAGCCTCAGTTGTCTGCTGAATATGAAAGGATGTCTGAAGGTGTCGGAACGTCCCTCTGGGTAACCCAGAAAAAAAGAAAGGGAGAGTAGGAGAGGAGGAGGAGAAGGCCGATCCTGGAAGAGATAGGTACAACAGGTGAATAATAATACAGAACTTGCAAAAACAAATAAAAACCAAAGGCGACCAAAGTAAGACCAAAGTCTCCTTGCAGGGGAAGGAAGCCGCCATTGTTCCCCCGCAGGTTTTCCCTAAAAAATTGAGAGAAAAAAAAAGCCCCAAGCAGAGGGGGTGTTTGGGAGTCTCCGAGTGGAGGGAAAACGCCACTTTGAGACAAATGGAGGTGCAGTGCAAACCACTCCAGCCTAACCGCTCTCAAATTATATAGAAAAAAAGGAGGAAGGTAAATTTAACTGAGATCAGATGCACACAGATCAAAATGGACAAAACAAAAAAAGAAGCTGTCCCATTAAAAGCAGTAGGCTATGATCTTCAGTTCTAGAATGCCATTCTTTCCCCAAACGACAAACTTCGGAAGGAGGAAGAAGGGCTGCCTACAGCGAGTGTCCAACCTGAGGGGAAGGTATCTTGTGGATTCCTTGAAGAATGTGTTTTCTCATCTCTAGAGATAGGGATGTCAAGAAAGTCCCAGGAGGTCCTGAAACCGGGTTTCAGTCAGTAAAAAGCCCCACTAAAAGTAGGGAAAGGGAAAAAAATGAATAAAGTGGAGTTCCTCTTAAGGTGGGCGACCATCTTTAGGTCTCTTTGCTTGTTTCCTTTGCCATACGGGTTTGATGGGGCTTGCAGGGGGAGGCCTTTTCGTGGAGACAGGTGCCTTGGGGCCCAGAGAGGGGCCAGGAGAGTGGGAGATGAGGCGATCCGCTTCCTGGGCTCTACGTATGACCTCTTCTTTGACCTTGAAAAAATGAGGCTTAACCACGATGTCCCTGGGTAGACCATCCTGGCGTGGAGGTTGGAGAGCTCTGTGAGTGCGGTCTAGCTCCAGACGATGTTCTTGGAGGTCAGGAATCAAGGTATTGATGAAAGTAAAGTCTATGGGAGTGGAGGGGAGAGATCCCAAAAGAGACCCTTGATGGTCAGGAGTATTAATGAAATCCACCATAGGTGTAAGAGGAGAGTCACCATGAATCCTCCCCAGCAGCGATTCCATGGATGTGGGGGATAAAAAAGGCATCTGAGGATTACTCACTGCAGAAGAAACTGGCTTGTGCTGTGAGGATCGGGTGGGGACGGATCCGCAATGGATTCAGCCGGATCCTGGTGCAGTCCTTGTTAAGACGGAGCGGCCGCCATCATGGCGGAGGCCTCGGCCGAGAGATCCGGGGTGAGTTGCCGGCTCAGATTGCGTCTCGTCGTGATCCCGAACCAACAGGCGGGTGGCCGAGTCTGCAGCTAGAGATGGTGTGCCCGTGCCGTAGAGTCCTCCTCTGCTAGGCTTTATGGCGGGGAAAACAGGCTGGAGTGGAGCGGAGCTCTCAGGACCTGCGACCGTCCATTAAGCCGCTGCGCATGCACCTGTCCCTGCTGTTTTTATACACTGTTTTTACATGCTAGGCTGTTGTGCCTTATTTGGCTTGTTACCTGATTTTAAGTCTCTGTATTTTTGGAATAAATACTATCTTTATAAGTCTACACTTAGATCGCTTGCATATTTTTATTCCCATACACGTTTTCACCATTGATTGATGCCTGTCTGCCATCTTGTTGGACTGAATCATCATCATCACCCCTTCTGTGGGAACAAGCGATATTGACCATTTGTTCATTCAGTGGTCCATCACACCTGGTAAGAGTGTTCACTTCTATTGGTGGAGGACCTGTCACTTTGAAATTACCGTTTGAAGATTGTCCACATCAAAGGGTGTCCCATCATTGTCTTACTGTCCATTTCAGTATATGGACTTTATGTATTGCGTTGCACCGTTTTTACTTATTTACAGATGTAATTAATGTCTGTAAATGTTGAAGTAACATTATACCCAAAAAGAAACATTTTTGATATGTAGCTTACCAATTCTTAAGCCTCGTACACACGGTCGAGATTCTCGTCAGGAAAAAAACGTTGTTTTTCCTGACGAGAATCTTGACGTACGATTCAAAAGAAGCGCCATTCTTTTGAATGGCACGAATGCTGTGACGTCATCGACTACGACGAGCGTGCGCTCGTCACATTCGATGCCATCGCCGCCATCTTGCTACACCCTATGCCTATGCCTAGGAAGCTACCGCGCATGCGTTGAAGTCATTTCAAGCATGCGCGGGTTTCCACGGCGACAGGTAAGTGTACACACGCTCGGGTTTCTCATCGAGAAACAGGCCGCCGAGATTCTCGACGAGAAAAAAGACCGCAGGTCGTCTTTTTTCTCGTCGGGGAATCTGGGCAGTTTTCTTGACGAGAAAACTGAAAACCGTGTACACACAGCCGGTTTTCTCGGCAAGAAAGCTCTCCCGGCAGTTTTCTTGTCGTTTTTTGCCAAGAAAACCGGTCGTGTGTGCGCGGCCTTAGAAGTGATGGCTGCATTAGCTTTTTTTAGGCTTTCTTTCCTTTATTTTCATCTGGTGATCCAGCCAGTACATCTGCTGTTTTTCAACAGAACAAGTCCCTCTTCAAATGTAGCAGGTAGAGTGTTGAAACAAACCATTTACCAGTGACAGGGGTGCTTACAATTATAATTTATTTTTATTTTTTTACAGGCTGAGCCTGATGCAACCCAATTGTTATTTATTCTATGCACCATTATTGTGTTTGTAATCTGCTTGGGCAGCAGATGTAATGCATCACCCTTTCCCCCCACTTGCTCCTCATTTTTCCATCACAAGTGCTCCCTCCCTCCGCTCCCTTTTCCTCACCTTTCCTTCCCCTTCACCCCTCCTTTTAACCTCATTCCAGGTTGATGCCTTGCATCTTTGCCCAATGCTGGTGGTTCTCAAGGCCTGGCTGCCCATTTGCCTCTTTTGTTTGCGCTATATTTGCACTCCTACGGGTTTGCCTTTCCTCACGTTGGCTCACACTGGGAATATTTTAAGTAGAGTATTTGTTGCTTCTACTGTGGGTATGTTTGATCTGATTAATAATGATAGATTCCTGGTCACTGGCAGATTCGGTGATACTTGTTGCCTCCTCAGAGCATGTATACCCCCTCTGTGCTCCAATTGATTGCATTCTTATGGAGTCCTCTGGCATATTCACTGCTTTTCTTCTACTTCATTTTGCCTGCGTTCTCACCTTTTGCTCTCTTTCTACTCTTTCCTCCCCCTCTCCTTCTCCCCTTTCCAACGCAGTCCACCTGCTGGCCTCCAGTTCTGTCTGGCTTGGGCCAGGCAGTTTTACTGTACATTGGATTAATTTAGCAAGCATTATTCGGGCTATTGGCTTGGAGACTGTAACTTTGCTTTACAAAGTTTGTATTTACCTAAGAAATGCCATTTTATCACTTATTGGATACATTAATTCATATTAAGTTTGAACTTTAGTAATTTGTTTCAAATCTACAGGAATGCATTCATGATTTGTTACAATGTACAGCAATGCTATAATTTGTTTTAAAAGCTCTATCTTTTATCAATAAAATTAGTCCTTGAGCTTCAATCTTTGCGTAGGCTTAGCAAAAGTATTTACAAATGGGATTTTATAAGTGCCAAAGGAGACAAGTTTACATTCATTTACCTTCCTATTTTACTATACAAATATGTTTAAAAACATGAACTATTTTCATACGGTAAGCATAAAAAACAGATTTCAGTAATTTTCCATGCTCAACATCTTCCTGCCCAGCCTATAGCAGAATGATGAGCAGGTGGTGGCTTTACCATTCTAAGTGGATGTCATATAATGTCCCCTCAGAAGGGGCCGTGCAGCAGTGCGATCAGTCACTAGCTGTGTACGGTGGACACAGCCGATGACTAATCAGTGCTCGCTCTTGGTACCATGTGAACAATCACAGCAGGTCACATGACAGTTGTAAATTATGGATGGCTTCCTTTCATGCCCTCCATTGTGTACAATTATGTTGCTAGCTGTGATTGGTAAATGTGATCACAAGGCGCACTGCTTTTAACCACTGCAGATCCCAAGGCTTTGATGTGGATTGTCTGCAGTAAATGCATTTCTATTCCATCAGCCCCCTGTTTTTTCCCCCAACCTTCCCATCAGTTGGTACCAAACACAGAGGAATGTTTGTAGCCTTCCGCAAAGGTGTGACCTTTATTTGCCAAAAACAGCTGTCTGACTCACAAAAACTGTGCCTCTTGCTTCAAGGCTCCCTCCAAGGAATTGAGTTGACAAATCTCATGTACTATGCCCCTAATGTCTCTAACCTCTCCTTTCTGTCCCACCTTTTTTAGTTGCTGGTGTCCCATGCCAAGAGCACTGTACTACATTGTGGGGACTCCAGTTTCATCACCTAACCTTCTCTCAATAAGTCCTCCCACTGTCTTTCCTAAATTCAGGGCTACTTGACAACTTCATGTTAACAAACTTAAATCCAAAGCTTTATATCTTTCTTTCACATACCTTGTGGCGGAGACTGATGTGTCGAGGGTGGCCTCTCGTACAGCCCTGGCTCTGAGACCACTGATGTTGCAACAGTGGCTGTGAGAGCATGGCAAGGTATGAGTGCCTGTAAGATATCACATCAGCTGTGGCAGTGCATAGCAGGTGCGTTGCCAGAGACAGGTCAAATCGCTGGAACAGCAGATGGCAACAGAGACAGCAGACACAGGATTGGGCAGACTGTCATGGAGGTCCTGCCAGAAGCAGGCGTCCTGGTCTTCCTGATTCTCGGTTGCGCATGCTCCGCCCTGCAGGTAGCACCAGAGGGGCTATTTAAACCTGTCAATCGCAGACAGTCCCTGCTGTCTGCTCTACAGCGTTGAGTACCTGAAAACCTGATCTGAAGACTTACCTGTGTTTGACCCGGCCTGCCTGTGACTTCTCCAGTTTTCTGCCTGCATCCGACCCCTGGCTTGTTGTGACCTCTCCTCTGTCTGATCCCTCTGTACCTTGCTGCCAGCCAGTTAACCGACCCGGCTTGTCTGACCAAGCTCACTGTTCCTAGTTCCGGTCCAGTCTGCTAAGCTGATCCAGTTTGCTGAGTTCCTGTGTTCCTGGTTCCAGTCCAGTCTGCTAAGCTGATCCAGTCTGCTGAGTTCCTGTGTTCCTGGTTCCGGTCCAGTCTGCTAAGCTGATCCAGTTTGCTGAGTTCCTGTGTTCCTGGTTCCGGTCCCGTCTGCTGAACGATTCCAGTTTGCTGAGTGTTCCTGATTCCAGTTCGACCTGCTGTGTTCCAGTGTGCCTACCAAGTCTGCATACCTACCTTCACCTTGGTTGATCCTGCCAGGCACTCGTACCCCTCCTACCTCCGCGCCTGCTGTTACCTTACCAGGGGCCGCTGGTGGGAGCCGTAAGGGAGGCCTTCCTCTGCAAGTCCGGGCTCATCACCGCTAGGTACGTGACAGTAGCAGACAGCCATGTCTGAGCCCGAGCAGGGAGCCTCACCTATGGAGGAACTATGTCGGCACCTGGCAGGATTGGCTGAAGCGGTCAAGAACCTCCAGCAAGGCTACACCCATCTGGAAGAACAAGTACAGGTCCTCTCCAACCCCTCTGGAGCTCAAGGGGGATCCCATACCTCTACCTCCACTGCTGGGGCAGGATCCTCACCCACAGTTGTCATGCTTCCTCCGGAGCCCAGGGTCCCTACACCCGAAAGATTCTCCGGGGATCGAAGCAAGTTTAGGGCTTTTCGTAATTCCTGCGAACTCTACTTCGCTCTGCAGCCTCGCACCTTCCCCTTGGAAGCCACCAAGGTGGGCTTTGTGATGTCCCTGCTTTCCGGAGACCCTCAGAGCTGGGCCCACCGTCTCTTGGAACGGAAAGATATGGCGTTAAACAACCTTACTGCCTTCTTCGACGCCATGGCTCAGCTATATGAAGATTCCCAGCTCTCAGTAACCGCAGAGACCGCCTTGCGCACCCTTCAGCAGGGGCGCAGAGCAGCAGAGGACTACGTAGCGGAATTTAGACGGTGGAGCGCAGATACCAGTTGGAATGACGCCGCCCTCCGCCATCAGTTCCGCATAGGTCTGTCCGACATTCTGAAGGACGAGCTCGCTAGGGTTGGCATACCACCAACCCTGAATTCACTAATTGACTTAACAATCCAGATCGACCGACGTCTCAGGGAACAAAGGGCTGAGAGGTCCACGGGCTTCTCCCGCCCGACCTGGATGCTTCCCCGGGCTCCCAGCCATCTGCACCCAGCACCTGTTGCACCTCCAGCCGCTACATCTGACATACCCGAGCCCATGCAGCTCGGAGTGCTTCGTCCTCCCCTCTCCCAACAGGAACGCCAACGTCGCCAAGTGAACAATCTGTGCCTGTACTGCGGGGAACCCGGACACTTCATTATAAATTGTCCCCTGAAACTTCGTAAGTGTCTTTCAGTATCTTCTGACACTACCAACCCACAGGCCAAGTCCACATCTCACCTTGCTCTCTCTGTCTCGTTACAGCTCCCAGGAAGGACTCTGCAAGTGCCCGCTATTATTGATTCCGGGGCTTGCAGCTGCTTTATGGACTCAGCCTTTGCCATCAAGCACCAGATCCCTCTTGTCACCAAGACCCATGGACTATGTGTGCATTTGGCTGATGGGTCCATCATTAAGTCTGGACCAGTGGTCCAAGAGACCGCCCCTTTACCCGCTACCATCTCCACCATCTCCGGAACCCACCAAGAATACTTACGCCTGGACATTATCTCTTCCCCATTGTTCCCTGTGATCCTTGGTATACCTTGGCTACAGGTCCACAACCCTACCATCAACTGGGCCACGGGGTTGGTGACCTTTTCTTCTCCTTACTGCCAGCAATTCTGCGGGACACTCAAAACCTGGGCCGGCCACCCTCTTATGTATCAATACGGAGGCTGGAATACAGCAATCCATCCCTGAGGTCTACCATGACTTTCTTGATGTGTTTAGCAAACAAGGGGCAGAGACTCTACCACCTCATCGGGCCTATGATTGCCCCATTGACCTACTTCCCGGAGCGGCAATTCCGTTTGGCAGGATCTTCCCGTTAACAGAGGTAGAACAGGGGGCACTAAAAGACTATATCGATGAAAACCTACAGAAAGGGTTCATTCGTCCGTCTACATCTCCAGCCGGTGCAGGCATCTTTTTCGTAGAGAAGAAGGATCATACCCTTCGACCCTGTGTGGACTATCGTGAATTAAATAAAATCACAGTAAAAAAACGCTACCCTCTCCCCTTGGTACCGGAACTATTTCAGAGACTGGGAACATCCATCATTTTTACCAAACTTGATCTCCGCGGAGCCTACAATCTGGTCCGCATCAAGGAGGGGGATGAGTGGAAGACCGCTTTCCGCACCCGATTCGGACATTTCGAGTACCGGGTAATGCCCTTCGGGTTGTGCAACGCCCCTGCGACTTTCCAGTATTTCATTAACGATGTGCTCCGGGACTTCCTAGATCTCTTTGTCATTGTCTACCTAGACGATATACTAATTTTTTCTTCCTCCCTTGATTCCCACCGCAGGCACGTCAGAAGTGTGTTGGCTCGGCTTCGCCAGCACGGCCTGTATGCGAAGGCCGAGAAGTGTGAATTTGAGCTGGAAAGTATATCGTTCTTGGGACTAATTATCTCCAGCGAGGGCATCAAGATGGACCCTCAAAAGATTGCTGCAATCCTGGACTGGCCAGTCCCGGCGGACAAGAAGGGGATCCAACGTTTCGTTGGATTCGCCAACTTCTACCGCAAATTCATCAGAGGGTTCTCAGCCATCATCGCACCCATCACCCAGCTGACCAAACAAGGGATCCGTTTCCACTGGTCCCCTGAGGCCCAAAAGGCCTTTGAGGCCCTGAAGGGTCTCTTTACCTCTGCCTCTATCTTGAAGCACCCAGATTCCTCATTACCATTCGTCCTGGAGGTAGACGCCTCGGAAATTGCGGTAGGAGCAATACTGTCCCAAAGACAGGGGACCAGAGCCTTGCTCCACCCAGTAGCTTTTTTCTCTCGCAAGTTATCTGTGGCAGAGAGGAACTACGACGTGGGGGATCGGGAATTGCTGGTGATCAAGTCCGCATTAGAGGAGTGGCGTTATCTGTTGGAGGGGGCTGCCCACCCGATTCTGATATTCACCGACCACAAGAACCTGGAGTACCTGAAGGCAGCGAAAAGGCTAAAACCACGACAAGCCAGGTGGGCGCTCTTCTTCTCCCGGTTCTCCTTCCATGTCACTTACCGTCCCGGTTCCAAGAACATTAAGCCCGATGCCCTCTCTCGGATGTTTCATAAGTCTAAGGAAACCTCTCCTCCAGACACCATTCTTGCTCCTGGAAACTTCCTTCTGCTTCAGGAAGACCTACTCTCCCGGATCAAGCAAGCCTCCACTGGGCAGAGACTCCCCTCCGAACCGGAATTGCAGGCCAAAGATGGGCTGTTTTGGTACCAGAACAGGATCTACGTACCTGAAGAGCTGAGAATAACCGTACTGGAACTCTGCCACGATCATGCCCTTGCCGGGCACTTTGGCGTTGCCAAGACCACCGACTTGGTACAGCGTACCTTTTGGTGGCCTCGGCTCCGCGAGAACTGTAGGAAGTTTGTGGAGTCCTGCATAGTTTGTACCCGAAACAAGGGTTACAAATCCAAGGCCTGGGGACTACTGAGACCCCTACCCGTCCCAGACAGACCCTGGAAAATGCTGTCCATCGACTTTATCGTCGAGTTGCCTCCGGCTGAGAGTCACACCACTATCTTCGTGATAGTAGACCGTCTATCCAAGATGGCACATTTCATTCCCATGAAGGGGACTCCCTCAGCTCCCGAAACTGCACAGGTGTTCATCAGAGAGGTCGTCAGACTCCACGGGGTACCAGCCAATATTGTCTCCGACCGAGGGGTACAATTTACCTCCCGGTTTTGGAGATCCCTCTGCAAGGCTCTGGAGATAGAATTGTCACTTTCCTCTGCTTACCATCCCCAGACCAATGGACAGACTGAGAGGACTTACCAGACCCTTGAGCAGTACCTGCGCTGCTTCTCTTCATTCGCTCAGAATGACTGGGTTTCCCTGCTCCCATTGGCCGAGTTTGCCTATAACAACTCTACGCATTCCGCTACCAAGCAGTCCCCATTCTTCGCAAACTACGGTTTCCATCCTACATTCCTGCCCAATTCCCTTCCTGAATGTACGGTGCCCGCAGTCCAGGAAAAGTTGAACTTCTTTTCATCCAACAACCAACTTCTGCAGGAAACCATGACCAAGACTCAGGAACACAACAAAACAATTTTTGACAGGAAGAGACGGGGTGAATTAATGCTGGCATCCGGCGACCAAGTATGGTTATCCACTTTAAACTTGAGGATGGCATGTCCCTCTAAGAAACTGGGCCCCAAATTCTTAGGGCCGTTTCCAGTCAAAAGGAAAATCAATGAAGTGGCTTATGAACTGGAGCTCCCTGACTCCCTCAAGATCCATCCGGTCTTCCATGTATCTCTGCTGAAGCCCTCGGTTCCCAACCCATTTCCAGGCCGAAGTCCGGCTCTCCCTGATCCTGTCATTGTAGACGGGGAGGAGGAATTCGAAGTGGAAGCCATTATGGATTTTAGAAGAAGGAATAACCAGAACCAATTCCTGATTAAGTGGAAGGGCTACGGACCCGAAGAAAACTCTTGGGAGCCTGAGGAGAACATCCATGCTAGAAGCCTGGTGCAGTCCTTCAAGAGATCTCACCCTGAGAAGTTTGCCCGGATGGGCATCCGGAGGCTGCCCCTTGGGGGGGGCAATGTCATGGAGGTCCTGCCAGAAGCAGGCGTCCTGGTCTTCCTGATTCTCGGTTGCGCATGCTCCGCCCTGCAGGTGGCGCCAGAGGGGCTATTTAAACCTGTCAATCGCAGACAGTCCCTGCTGTCTGCTCTACAGCGTTGAGTACCTGAAAACCTGATCTGAAGACTTACCTGTGTTTGACCCGGCCTGCCTGTGACTTCTCCAGTTTTCTGCCTGCATCCGACCCCTGGCTTGTTGTGACCTCTCCTCTGTCTGATCCCTCTGTACCTTGCTGCCAGCCAGTTAACCGACCCGGCTTGTCTGACCAAGCTCACTGTTCCTAGTTCCGGTCCAGTCTGCTAAGCTGATCCAGTTTGCTGAGTTCCTGTGTTCCTGGTTCCAGTCCAGTCTGCTAAGCTGATCCAGTCTGCTGAGTTCCTGTGTTCCTGGTTCCGGTCCAGTCTGCTAAGCTGATCCAGTTTGCTGAGTTCCTGTGTTCCTGGTTCCGGTCCCGTCTGCTGAACGATTCCAGTTTGCTGAGTGTTCCTGATTCCAGTTCGACCTGCTGTGTTCCAGTGTGCCTACCAAGTCTGCATACCTACCTTCACCTTGGTTGATCCTGCCAGGCACTCGTACCCCTCCTACCTCCGCGCCTGCTGTTACCTTACCAGGGGCCGCTGGTGGGAGCCGTAAGGGAGGCCTTCCTCTGCAAGTCCGGGCTCATCACCGCTAGGTACGTGACACAGACAGCAGGTGGCAGGTGCTTGACAAGCAGCTGGCAGCACTCAGCAGGTGAAGGACCAGGTAGCATGCAGAGTAGGACAGGTGGATAACTGGATGGAAGATCAGATGAGCCAGGACAACAACAGATGGTCAGATACAGGCATGCATAACAGGCAGAGAATGGTCAGTATACAGTATACAAGCAGAAATCAGCAACGTAGAATTAAGCAGATGAGCTGCAGGCAGAGCAAATCCAGAGACAGGCTAAGGTCAGATAGCGTTCAAGCAAGTTCATGGCAAGCTGGGTCAATAACAGAAGTCAACACAGGAACAGATACAAGGGACATGGGTAATAGCTGTAGATCAGACAACACTGGTTAATAGAACTGCAGCAGTTTAAATAGTCCCGTTGGTGCCAACATTAGCGGAAGGTGTGTGCAGGTGTGCGTATGCATCTGCTTGTGGTTATGCACAGAAAAATCAGCACCCATACATCTGTACCTGCGCACCTGTGTACATCTTAAGGCTTCATCTGTACTATGGCTAGTGCCTTCCTGACACTTTCACTCTCTCCAGACCAGCTCCTGGGAGTCCCAGACCAACTATACCTTTTCCTGGCTTGCCACTTTACCATACCTAGGGGTTCGTCTGACCTCTTCTTTTGATTCTCTTTACTAAGAAAACTGCCCCTCCTTGTTAAGAGACCTACCCAGCCCTTTTGCCTTCTGGACGTCACTTAAAATTTCTTGGTTTCTTGGTTTGACCAGATCCATGCCCTTTTCATGACATACCAACACACACTCCTTTACTACTTCAGGGGTTTGCTCATCCCTATATCAAATCACATACTGCACATTGATCAGTGAAAATGACTTTGCTTCATCTGGCTTCATCGTATACCGAGATTGCCCGCTTCCACATTGTATCGGCCTAGAACGGCGGGAGAACTGATCATACCTAACCTTAAATCCTACTATATTGCAGCACAAATTGTCCCCTTGTCTCTCTTCACACCACCTCTGACATGCCTATCTGGGTCCATTTGTTGATCCTGGAATGCTTGCACTTTCCCCTCACCTGCCACTTTCGGGGATCCTGGACACCCCCCTGCCTGTGAAAACCCATTGGCATTTCGTTGGTGGTGAGGTGAGGCAGAGGAATCCGGTATGTTTAAGAATACCACATCTAAGGATTGGTAAGCTTCAATATATTACATTTTTGGTTTTGGGTTTAATACCACTCTAAACTCACATATTATTTTGCTTATATGCACTTAAAGCGGAGGTGCAGCTTTTTTTTCTAAAGTCAGCAGCTACTAACAGTGTAGCTGCTGACTTTTAATAAGGACACTTACCTGTCCTACTCGCCCGCAATGTTGGTCCTGCCATGGCAATCGATCGCTGCTGCCAGGTTCCCGGCTCCTCCATCCTGACTAAGGGAAACAGGCTGTGAAGCCTTACGGCTTCACTGCCCGTTACCTACTGCGCATTCGCCACTTGCACGGCGCTTTGTGAATGGGCGGCTTGCCTCCTGGGATACACACAGTTCCCAGAAGGCAGCGCGCCCCATTCACAAGAAGAGGAAACGGAAGTTCTCAATCTGAGGACAAGGAAGAGGCACGGCAGAAGGCAGATTAGGGGACTTCCGCATAGCAACAGGCATTTCGGGTGAGTATAATTTTTTTTTTCTATTAATTTTTATCTTTTTTTTTAGGATTTTTAATGTATTTTTTTTTTTCTGGGTGGACCTCCGCTTTAACATGGAAGTACATATATAGAAAGCCAGATCATCAAGGAACACATGAGAATGTAATATAAAAAAAGTGGTTGAGTATTGTAGATAAACATATGCCAGGACAGAGGCTGGGAGACAGCACTGCACAGAAAAATGGCAGCATTCACACTAAACACCCAGGTTTTAGGTTGCATTAATTACTAAAAGACCACAAGCCCATTGTGGGCGTAAGTATTCATGGCAGATTAACTGTCAGAAATCATTAGCTGACCACATTTAGTCCCTGAATGTTATCTACAGTAATGGTCTGCTAATAATGTAGTTTTTGCTGCAATGTATCTCAGAAAGAAATACTTGGAGATAAGTGTAATTAATACATTGAACTTACCTCTCACAGTCCTGCATAAAATAATTCTTGGAGCTCTTTAAATATTTCAACCCCTATAAAATCCAATAACCCTAAATGAATCTGAATTGCTGTAATAAACTCTACATTAATAATACACAACTTCACTCTCTATTGTTAGTTAATAGATTCCCAACAATGTTAAAACATTAACCTTGTATTTTTTTTTTACCATATTAGCTATTCTAATGCTAACGTTTTAATACATGTGTCAAAATGCAAATTTGTGGCTTAAAAATAATTTAAAATGTTTGTAAAGGCTGTAAGTTTTTTTAGGTAAAAAACATTCTCTGTGTAGCAGCACCCCCAGCCCCTCTAATACCTACCTGAGCCTGATCTTTTTACATGGATGTGCACATCGGCTCTCCGAGGACTCTATTTCCTTATTGGCTAAGACAGAAGTGGGAGTGAATGGATAATCAAAGGTAGTAGTTGCAATTTTTTTGTTGCTCATTTTTGGGTAAAGGTTTATCAAATCTATATTTTTAGTAAATAAATGCACTCAAGCTAATTTTTTTTTTTTTTGTAAATTTCTTTTTATTGAAGATTTTAATACAGACATACAAACATAAGCCGCACAACGCAGCAACACAACGAACCAGGTTCCGTTAGGTGGAACCAATGTCCCCAAAAAAAAAAAAAAAAAGAGAACCCCCCCTAAGGAGGAAAACAAAGGAATGCACAGACTTCGAGTTCCCGAAGGAGACAGATACATAATCCGGCAGGGCAATGATGCCTCCGCCCACCAGAGGAGGTGTTGCACATATTACAGCTCCACCCCCCCCACCCCATACCCCATCAGGAGAAATATGGACCCCACAGCCATCAGTACATTATTGATCTATAGTGTATTTATGTCAAAATCACCACCACCCCAGGATCTCAATCCACTTGTTCATGAAAGTTTAATAAGGATCACTCACCAAGTTGCCTATGTGTTTAATCAGAAACTGTGTCTGTGGATGCCATCCAACCCCCCCAAACCTTTTCAAACTTGGCCTCTACCCCCCTACTCAAATAAGTTGCCTTATAAAAAGGAATTGCCTTGTTGATCAGGGACTTCCAAGAAGCCAGAGTCGGGGCAGTGGACTTTTTCCAGGACAGGATAATGAGTTTTTTGGCGTAGAACAGCAGGAGGGTGAGTAGAGTTCGTATAACCCTAGTGGTAGCCAAGGTCTCAACCAAGCTTAGCAGGCACACCTCAACCGTAAGGGGGACCGAAAGGGATGTGACCGACCGGACACATTCTGAAATATCCTGCCAGTAGGGCTTGATATGAGGACAGTCCCAAAAAATGTGCATGAAGTTCGCAAGGGGCGCCGAACACCTCCAACAGACAGAGTGGTGGCTCCCGAACATCCTAGCTAACCTAGCTGGAGTAAGATAAATTCTGTGCAAAAATTTATATAGGATCAGACGATCCCTAGTAGAGATGAGACACCGGAATGGTGCCCCCCAAATATCATCCCAATCATCTCCATCCAATCCAGGGGCCTCCACTTCCCAGGCCAGCCTGCAAGCCCCCATCAACATGACCGTGTCAGGAAAAAGGTCCCTGTACAGACTGGAGACTGGCTTAGACAAAGAGTCGCTGCGTGTCAATAGTTCTAAGTCACTGGGGTCAAGGTCAAGAGGATCCCCACCGAATTGAGAGCAAAAAGCATGTCTTAGTGGAATATATCTAAAGAAGTGTGAGTTTGGTAGACCATACCGCTCTTTCAGGTCATCAAAAGTCATCAGAGAGCCATTCGACACTATGTGGTGCAAAGTCTTAATCCCAAATTTAGTCCAGACTACCGGGTCTGTGTAGTCGAAGAAATGCGTTAAGTTTGGATTTCTCCATAGGGGTAGGTTAGGGGAAAATCTGCTGGGCCCGGAGGGCCTAAGCCCCTGAGCCACGGACCATGCCTTGATAACTGAGCGCATGGAAGAAGTGAGCAAGTATGGAGCCTTCGGTCCTCTGTATACCAAGAGGGACAGCGCCTCGTACGATCCCACACAGGCAGCTTCCAGTGATACCGAGGCATCATCTGTGGGGGTAGTTAGCCAGCGGCGAGCCACTGTCAACTGGCCAGCAAGGAAATATTTATAAAAATTTGGCACCGCTAAGCCTCCTTCCCCCCAGGGCTGCTGTAGTATGGCCAATCTCAGGCGTGGGATCCCCCCGTGCCACAAAAAGGAGGAGAGCAAGCCATCAATTAATTTAAAAATCGATTTGGGGATCCATACTGGGGAGTTTCTAAGGACATACAAGAATAAGGGTAACATTTTCATTTTAATTAAATTTATCCTCCCAATAAGTGACAAAGGGAGGTTTTTCCAAGCATGTAGTTTCTTTTTAAGAATGGCCAGCAACGGTGAAACGTTGAGACCTATGAAGTCCGTGACTGAGTTGGTTATCGTGAGTCCTAAGTATTTAATTTGAGTGACCCACTGTAGGGGATTATCAGGGTCCGCCGGCCCAGACATGGGATGGGAACGCAGGGGAAGTATTTTGGACTTAGTCCAATTAACCTTGAGGCCAGAGACCTCAGTAAAATTACCTAGGAGCGACAGTGCTGCCTGCAGGGAAGGTCCCGTGTCACGAATAAACAGTACCAGGTCGTCTGCATAAAGGGCTGTTGTTTCAGTCAGAGTACCCACGCTGATCCCCTGAATTTGGGGGGACGAGCGCAACGCAATTGCGAGGGGCTCCATGACCAGTGCAAATAGCCCCGGTGAAAGGGGACACCCCTGTCTGGTGCCCCTGGACACCGGGAAGGCTTCCGATACCCCGCCATTAAGGCGGAGAGCAGCTACTGGATGGTCGTAGAGCAGCGATATCCACTTAAGGAACGTGGGGCCAAATCCCATACGTTGCAGCACAGTTGACATGTACCTCCAATCAATGGAGTCGAAAGCCTTCTCCAGGTCAAAAAACACCAGAGCTCCCCCCGACGAACTTTCAGCGGTCAGTTGAGTATGAGTATATACCCTCCGGATGTTAATGTCCGTGGCTTTTTTAGGCATGAACTCCGTTTGGTCTGGCAAAATCAAGTGGTCAAGTATTTTCATTAATCTGTTGGCGATCATCTTGGTAAGTATTTTGAGGTCCATGTTGAGCAGTGCTATGGGCCGGTAAGAGGAGCAGGAAAGAGGATCCTTGTCTGGCTTGGGCAGCAGCACAACATGAGCCTCATAAAATGATACCGGAAGGGTCTCAGCATCAAGACAATCCCCATAGAGTCGCAAAAGCCTAGATGACAGCAGCTCCAGATAAGTTTTGTACCACTCTGCAGGAATCCCATCAGGGCCCGGCGATTTACCATTAGGGAAGGAGGCAACTGCAGTTGCCAATTCTTTTTCCGTAAAGGGGGCCTCAAGACTATCAGCCACCTCCTCTGGCAACACCGGGATATGGAGGGAGTCCAGCATGTCCGTCAAAACCTTGAGGTCATATGGTGGGATAGAAGAGTATAATACTGAATAGAAGGAGACAAACTCCTTCATGATACCCTCTCCATCTTTTACCAAATTGCCTTCTGATGAGCGCATACATGGTACCACTGTATGTGCCCGGGAATCTGCTGTCAGGATGGCCAATAACTTTCCATTTTTGTCTCCTTTCTCAAATAATTCCTTAGCCCTATTTTTAAACACACATTGAGTGAGGCCCTGGAAATGAACCAGTAATTCCCGTCTAGCCTTCTGTAACTCAACCACAGTAGAGGGAGAGGGTGAATCAGCATTAGATTTTGCACATCTAAGTTCATGAGCCTGGAGTTCCTGAGATTTGGCATTCTTTTCCACCCTAACAGCTTTTATGGCAGACACATACACCCCCCGAGTTGACGCCTTAAAGGCATCCCACACTACTGCTGAGTCCGCTGATCCCTCATTGAACTCCCAAAAGTCCTTCAGGTGTGGCGAGACCAAGGCCTCCACCGTGGACTCCCCCATCCACCCCGGGTGCAACCTCCAAACCCCCGCAGGACGGTCCCGTAGGAAACTGAGTGTAACCTGTAGGGGGGTGTGATCAGAGATCCCCCCGGCCAGATATCTAACCTCTGAAACCAGGGGAAGTAGAGCTGGGTTGGCAAAGGCCATATCAATGCGGGAGGAAGAGGTACTGACATGGGAGAGATAGGAGAAACCTCGCTCTCCAGGGTGCTTCCAACGCCAGAGCTCCTCCAGAACCGCAGAGTCTGCCCAGTGTGTTAAGTCAAGGTTCTGCACCCGCGTCGGATTGGAGGTATCCAGTGCGTAGTCCAGGATATTGTTAAAATCACCAGCCACCAGTAGCTTCAATGGGCCAAAGGTGGCGACTTTTGCCAGGACAGTGTACAGAACCTCACTCTTGAAAGGGGGTGGGACATAAATGTTTGCTATAGCCAATAACTGGGAGTCAATGTCAAGCACTACAATCACATAGCGCCCCTGAGGGTCTGTAACCACATGTTCAATAGAGCAAACCAATTTTTGGTGAAGTAATATAGCCACCCCCCTAGCATAAGTAGAGTATGTAGAGTGTATAGTTCTCTGCAGCCAGTTTCTGTTCAGGGAGAGAATTCTACTACCCGTCAAGTGGGTCTCTTGCAAAAGGACCACATGAGGGTTTTGGGATTTAAGGTACTGAAGGACCATCGATCTTTTAAACTTTGAATTCAACCCACGGACGTTCCATGAGATAATTTTTAAATCATTCATACAGTAGTGGTCTGTAAGGCATGTAGACAGGATAAGTGAAATTGGAGGGGAGGTAGGGGGGGAGGGAACCCAGATGCAGAGAACCACACCTCCCCAGACAGCAGCATAAAATCAGTATAGACTGTGCAAGGCACACGGTAGGTCTAGCAGCATAAACCCTCCGGGCAAGACTCAAAAACCAAACAAAAATCCCCAAAAACTGAAACAGAACCAAAAAAATTAAAAATAGAAAAAACAGTCTATAGTCCCAACTCCCTGTTTGCTCCGGGTGAACAAAGTAGAAAAACATTCGGAGAAACTTAAGTCCCAAAACAGTTACAAAAATTAGCGGACTCTTCCAAGAGTTCATCCACTCAAAAAAGAAAAAAGGGTTTTGTGGAGACGTATCAGTAGGTCATAACGCCCCCAAACAGTACCTGAGCTCCCGCAGTGACCGGATAAGCAGTCTCAGTCCACTCAGAACGATCACCCCGCTGGGGACAAGGATTGTCAATAGGAGAAACAGCCATTCAAAGGATAATAGTCACAACCACTCCCGGTGACAACTTGTATAGTGTCTGTATTTACAGACCGGCGGCCAGGCCCATCCAGGTAACAAACCACCCTCCTAGGCAATGGAATCCAACCAGTCGACTGCATCTGACGGACACTCAAAAAACTTGGCAGAACCATTGTGGATGACCTTTAGGCGACTAGGGTACAACATGTTGTATGTCAAGCCTTTCTCTCGTAGACGTCTGCGCACATCTGTGAAGGAGCGTCTTTTCTTTTGTAGGTCAGGAGAAAAATCAGGAAACAGGTGAATCACTGCATTGTCGTATTTCAGATCAGGATGTTTGCGAGCCTCCGCCAGTATCGTATCTCTGTCCCTGAAATTTAACAGACGGACCAGAAAAGCAAGCGGCATCAAACCAGCAGGCCTCGGTCCATTGGGCACCCTGTGCGCACGCTCCACTATGTATACTGGGGAAAGATGTTGTAGTCCCAGGAGTTGCTTGAAGAATGCTTCAGCAAACAATGCAGGGTTAGGCCCCTCTGCGCCCTCTGGGAGCCCAACCACCCTCACATTATTGCGCCGAAGGCGGTTCTCTGCGTCATCTGAGCGTGCCATGAGGACCTTGACCTTTTGCTGGAGGTCAGCTAGGGCCTGAACAGTGGAAGCAGTAGTGTCCTCCACTGCTGAGACGCGGTGCTCTGCCTCTGTAAGGCGGCCTCTAAATTTGTCCATATCATGTCTGATCAACCCACACTCAATAGACAGTGCATCTATTTTCTCCTCCACAGATGACTTACTGTCTGCGATGGCCGCCAGGATTGCAGCAGTGGACTGGGCTCCATACAGCTCTGAGTCCGCCTGAGAGGTGGAAGAGGAGCCGTCCGGATCAGGGGTCAAAGCCGCCGCCATCCAGGTGTCTGTTTGCACCGCTACGGACGCTGGATGCAGGGAGATGACAGGCAAGATGGCCGCCGCACGAGTCTTCGGCGGCTCGGTCCGGTCGCTGTGGGAGGCTGCCTTCTTGTTCAATTTGCGCTTACCGGGCATGGGGAGAACCGGAGCAGCTCCCCAGACAGCAGGCAAGTGTTTACTCAGCAGGATGGCGGTGTTAGAGCCAGGATTTCGGCGGATTCGTTAGGCGGATGGCGGGAGCTACAGCGGCGCACGTCTCCTCTCTCTCACATCCCAGCCACGCCCCCCGTACTCAAGCTAATTTAAGTGCAAACAAACACAATATAATACTATTTTTTTGTTTTTGTAAAATATGAGAAATGAAATGATCTTAAGTAAATAGATACCAGATATGCCTAGCCTCAAAATTGTGTGCCAGAAAAAGGCAAAACAATTACAATACTCCAAATTTTTCATAGCAGATACGTTAAAACCTTTACAGCTCATCAATTAGGTGAACCATAAATGATGGCCTTAGAATTTTTCCTCAAACCATGTGTAACGATACCTAATATGTGTTGCATAACTGACATTAAAGTATGCACTTGCATGGTATGTAGGTGAAAAGGCTCACACAGGACTCTATAATGCATTTAAAGTGGTAGTAATAATATTTTATTAGGTTGTACCTACAGGTAAGCCTATAATAAGGCTTACCTGTAGACACAGTGAATATATCCTAAACTTGCAGTGTTTAGAAGATATTCACATTGCATGCAGCCGGTGACTTCACTGGCGCATGTGCTCTGAAGGTTCAACATACCATGCCAGACCTTCAAATGTCCGTGCTGCAGCTGAGGGCTCCCGCACCCATGCGTGGAAGTGACATCATCGCGGCCCCGGCCACTTATACAGCCAAACCCCGCAAACCCAGAAGCAAGAGCAGGGGAAGATGGAAGGCCTGTCAGAGGTGATAGTACACCGCTGGAGGGCTTCGCTATAAGGTAAGTATTTCATAATGTGCAAGTATGCGATACATATGCCATTGCCTTCCAGGGGATTTTTTTTTTAAATACTGCAGTTTACTACCACTTTAAATTGTCCCCAAGGGCTCACACATATCTCTATAAAAGATGTACAAACACACTTTACAACATAAAATAAAAACAACTAAATTGAAATAAATTCTTGCAATACCTAAACAAAAGATGTATACAAAGATTGTAGTGTACATGCTATTAATGCACACTCATATTACTTGACCATGTTAATATAGCAAAGATGAATTGTTTTACAAATTTAGATGCTTTACATTTTTACATGTTCCAGAGATTTCAGCTCTCCATTTCTTAACCTAAATGAAATCTGTCTTCAGAAATTACAATCTGGAAACAGAGTGACACCTAGCTCAGCCTCCCTTTTTCCTGTTTGTCATCCTAAATGCACATAGTCCTCAGCTTGTGACATATGTTTCCTTTTAACATTTATTCTAAAGATGGTTCTCAGAGCTCAAGCTCCACTATTACTCATAATATTTCCCGCACATTCTGGCCACCAAGCATTTTCCCAATCCAAACCTAACAACGTAATGATAGAGGTTATAAGTTTCTGGCTCAGCTTACACATGCTTTCATTTCCATTTTTATAGACTTGTTAGATTGCATTGCTATCTGTGCATTCCCTTCACTTCTGTGTGCAGTTACACATTTCCTCAGTCTAAAAGAAATATACAAGTAAATGGTCTTTTTTAATCAATATTAAAATGAGAGTCCAATTGCTTTCAGTCACCATGGTTCAATCATTGCATCATAATAGAATTTTATCATGTTCACTCATGAACAAGATATTCATGACCTGCAAAAGTTTAAAAAATAACATATCATTATTATTTTAGAGTTTAATCCCTTTATAATATAGTCACACACGCATAATATATACTACACCTTGGATTTTGCTTATTACCATAGAGTAGAATAAAATATGTGCACTAAAGCATTGCAACCAATTAGAGATCCTCTCACTATTTCCAGACTGCACTTAATGACTTAAATTTAACATGTGACTGATTGTCGTAGCATATATATATTTTTTTAATACGATTTATTGTAAATCAAGTCTGTGTATATTTCCTTATTTTTTTTTTTTTATATATAAAAAAAATGTTTTTAATCAGCTATTCACATTTTAGACTTCTTTCCTTCAGTGTTGATTTAACCAGTTCAGCTCTCACACCTTCTTACATTTTTGCTATGGGCATGTTTTATCAAAACATTACTTAATATAACAAATAAATACATCTACATTTTTTATTTTTTTTGACAAACATGGCTTTCTTTGTGATATGTCCTGCAAAATATTTGTATTTGTATATACTCAAAAAGTATCAAAACTAAAAAACACACTTTTCTAATTTTATCAGTGTTAGCTTAAAATAAGGCTACTGTAGGTGAGTGTGCAGTGCTAAAAAGTACTGTACAGTAAACCCCCTCCATCGCGGGGGTTACATTCCAGACCCACACGCAATAAGTGAAAATCCGCTAAATAGAAATACCCTATTTAAATACACACTAGGCATGTTTTTATAACTTTCACTGTACTTTTAAAAGCATTTTAAGGTCTTTAAACACACTTTTAAAACAAAAGAAACACATTTAAACACATAAAAGATACTGAGAGACATAGCAAGAGCAATGGAAAACACAAAAATATTTAATTAACAATGATTTAATCAATAAAATAATGTTAATAGGTCTTACAGAAAAAAACGCAATATACCGGGACCGCGAAAACTGAACCGCGATATAACGGGGGTTTACTGTATAGAGGTTTGTCAACTACTTTTGGACTTTCTCTGCTTATTAGATAGCAATTACCTTCCTTCTAGAGAAAGTAATTATTTCAAAGACACCTATTGCCCTAATTAGCATCCTGAACTGGCACCAGAATTCCACTGACCTAAAAATGGATAAATAACTGAAGAAGCCTGTCATGCACGTTTCAGTCTCTCTGCTACTTCAAAACTTCAATAAGGGGAATGTGCTGACTGCATCCTTAGCAAAGTCCTTGAAACCTGTTCAGCTGATCTTCATTTTAAAACAATGGTCTCTTTCAATGACATGATCACTACAGACCTGTCCGATCACCAAGCTCCTGACCTCACGGGCCTTTTCAACCACATTACAAATCTGAAACAACAGGTGGGTTACCTGCAGCAGTGGAAGAGAACCTGTACTTTCATTGTGAGCTTGCTCAGGTGGAGCTCCTCCTGTAGGACCTTGAAAACAGAGATTATAGACAAAATCTCCGCATTTGAGGGTTCCACTCACCAACGATAGATCAATGTATCAAAGCAATTAATCTTAAATTAAGATAAGAGGATCTGACATATAAACATAGGGGGTGAAAATTTGGCATTGGTGGCTAATCTCCGATCTGCTTGCGCAGTCAGCTGAGCATATCAATGATGGAAAGTTAATAATGAGATAGAATCTTGGAGAGAAATAACTACATATGAATATATTTACCATCCAGGTGTAATTGATGTTGGTGGGGTTATGTGATGGAAATGTTTTATGTGTTTTGTGTTGTATAAATGAAAAAATTCAATAAAAATTATTTGATGAAAAAAAAAAAGAGATTATTACCCAGGCTACCTGGAATTATCCATCTAATTCTTTTTAGGGTACCAGTCTCCTTGGAGAAAAGAAGATCTTCTTGGAGAAAAGAAGTACCACTCTTCTTGGAGAAAAGAAGATATCCAGCTGACAGGGTTATCTATTTAAACTGATTGCCCTGAAAGAGAGCATGGATAATGTTATTTCTAACCACGCTGATCACCCTAAGCTACTTCAGGGCCTTGACCTGATCATCACTTGGGGAAACCCATCTTCTTCTCATCTGGCTGCACAAAGACTGCTTTCTTCACAGCATATAAACTTTCTTATGACTGTTGGGGGTTCTTTTGGAGATTCAGAGCTGGCTTAGTTCTGATACCCTTATTTTATTTTTTTTTTCAATAACCCTCCCTGGGTTAGTGCCAGTCTACAGCTCTATGCATATGTACATGTCCTCTGAGCATGGTCACTACCTTACTCTGAGTATGCTACCTTCACTGAGGTATATAGTTGTATATATTATTTCTAAGTCCTTCTCACGTTTCGGTGGTAATGTTATGCCTTATGGAATCTTGGTACCCTTAGCAATTGCTGCCCTCTTATGGTCTCTATATTATTATTTTTAAATGTAAAGGGTTTAAAAACCCTGAAAATGTTTATTCTAAGAACTGAAAACCTGCTGTCCTGATATAGATAGCATTTTTACAGGAAACACATTTCTGCTCTTGCAAACCTTGCCACTTCTGCTTCCCCTATATTCAATAACTTATTATTGAAAAAAGAATAAAAGCAGACTAAGCTCAACCTCAATGTGAAAAAATGTGTAGTGATATATTATGAGAGAACCTAGCAAAGTAGTCTGATACATGTAACACTATAGAAAATTACTTTATGAAACACTAATAATCTGGAAAATACAAAACCCACTATCCAACTAATAAAAGGTCAGGCTTCCAGCCTTGCTCCTATGCTTCCAGCTTTTGGGATACCTTCCTTATCTCCTCCATTCATCTAAGGGACTTTGACCTCTCTGGATATGGACTCATAAACCTCCACTTGCTATAAGTACAGCCAGGACTTCTCAAGATCCACATGGATCTTTGATCTAAACTGATGGCTCCCACACTGAGCAATGATGAATTATATACCAGACAGTTGGAGGAGTTCTCCTGTGTCTATCTAGTTTCCAACAAAGGGAGGGCAGAATATGCCATGCTATAAGCTATATGAGTGCCATATGTGATGACAGGGGCACCTCTCCCTGGGAGTTTTCCAGCTATGCCTGATATTTGATGCATATGCCATTATTCACTCTGACTCCATGCTGCTTTCATGGGGGCTGGTCTTATAACACATTTTTGTTGAAGGACACCCTTGTGGACTTTAAATGCCATTAACCACATGAAGTGGCCCATCACATTGTTAATATGTGAAATGATCTCATGCTACAGCCCAAAGGAATTTAAATACCACTGACCATAAGGAGATATTATTGTCCATATGTGGAATGGATTCCCTTACAATCCATGAGAAGATCCTTTAATGGACTTTGAACAATATTCAACTACATACTAGACCTGGAATTTATTCTACCAAAGGATCCCCTTTAGGAATCCTGAAGAACATAAAGTTACAAGTTATATATTATAATATGGAGGAGGAATATACATTTATGAACACGTGGCATCAAATGTTTTTTCTCTATTGTCCCCCCCCCCTTTTTTTTGGGGGGGGGGGGGGTGATGCTTACACAATTTCCCTGCAGCTGCCATGGCTGTGTTTTTAGTATTTGGCCAATTATGATTTATTTTATTAGTTGGATAGTGGGTTTTCTATTTCAAGAATATTAGTGTTTAATAAAGTAATTTTCTATATTGTTACATGCGTCAGACTATTTTGCTAGGCCCTCTCATAATTTATCTACGGATACACTGCACATGTTTTCACATTGAGGTTGAGCTTAGTCTGGTTTTTATTCTATTTATCTTTTTTTATATATATGAATGCACAGACAGTTCCCTCATAATAGAATTTAATCTAAGTTCATAATTTAACAACCAAAACATTTGGTGGATAGGGAGTGAAAGGGTCGTGTAAAAAGCCCCCCTAATGTCTACACTGCTTTGTTTTATTGTGTTATTGGAACCTTATTGTTATTGTGTTATTTGTGTTATTGGAACCTAAGGCTTACATCAAAGAAGTAAAACAAGCGCTTGTCATATATAATCAATGGCAGCAGTGGAGTCTCCACTGCTGCCATTGATTATATTTGACAAGCGCTTGTTTTACTTCTTTGATGTAAGTGTACCTACCTACATTAAATTCCATTTTATAGATGGTATTATGCTATGTGCCCTTCTCTCTTCTTTTATACTGCCATTGGGTTATATCCTGGTTTACCATCATTGGGCCATCATCTTCCAAGCTTTTATCTACCCTCCCATTTTGCTTGTTGTGAGTGACGTTTTGGTGGATTAATCGACAGAGGATTCATTCTTCAGGGTGATACACACTCAAAGCTTGATTTGACCCTCTAGACGTATGTCTTTTTGGGTCCATAGATTCTGGTAAGCCTCCTTTATATCAGTGGTGGTCATCTTCACTTTGTCAAGATTTCGGGATTATCACTTATTTGTCAAGAATTTGTTTTGATTTCACATTATCAGATTTTTACATGGACTATTGTTATTTGATTTTTCTGATTTAGCATCACTTCAATCACTGGGTGTTGTACTCATATATATACTAGCGCTACAATTTATTTGTTTTTCTGTTTGCACCTTTTTGTCTATTGGTTTTGTAGCTGCTCAATATCACAAGCAGTGCGGAATTTTTTGTATATTGTTTCCGATAGTTAGGACTAGTAGTTATAGGTTAAAGTAGTATCCTAACAGGGAGCATGATCTTTTTTCAAAATGTACTCAATGCCACTGCAGGGACAGTTAAAGGGCAAAAATGTATAATCTATACCATACCCTTATCCAAGCACGCAACCTGGCAGGCCGCAGGAAAAGAGGGGGGACGAGAGAGCGCCCCCCCTCCTGAACCGTACCAGGCCACATGCCCTCAACATGGGAGGATGCTTTGGGGGTCTGTGACCCCTCAAAGCACCATGTCCCCATGTTGATGGGGACAAGGGCCTCATCCCCACAAGCCTTGCCCGGTGGTTGTGGGGGTCTGTGGGCGGGGGGCTTATCGGAATCTGGAAGACCCCTTTGACAAAGGGGACCCCCAGATCCCAGCCCTCCCTATGTGAATTGGTAAGGGGTACATTGTACCACTACCATTTCACAAAGAAAGTGTAAAAAATTGTAAAAAAAACACACAGACACAGTTGGGAAAGTCCTTTATTATTAGGATCCCATGGGGCTTACCCCTATGATCTGACAGGTGACCCCGCCCCCTCGTACTTCAGACCCTGCCTACCTGAGCGGGGAAAGCTGGGGCTTACCCTATGATGTGCCCCCTCGTACGTCATGGGTGTTTCGTGTGTAGTGGAGACTGGAGGAGACTGCAACGCTGGACATCGGATCACCGCGGGATGCTGAATTACATCGCTGGAATGTTTTTTTGTTTTTTTTTAGTTTTAATAAAGGACTTTCCCACCAATTCACATGGGGGGGCTCAGGAGGGGGGGCGCTCACTCGTCCCCCCTCTTTTCCTGCGGCCTGCCAGGTTGCGTGCTCGGATAAAGGGTCTGATATGGATTTTTGGGGGGAACTCCACGCCATTTTTTTTAATTCGTCGTAGAGTTCCCCTTAAAATCCATACCAGACCTGAAGGGCCTGGTAATTGAATTTGGGGGGACCCCCACGCATTTTTTTTTATCAACGACTTTTCTCTGTATTGCCGGGAGCCGACAATTCATTACAGCCACGAGTGCTTTTAAATGACTTTTTTTCCTTCAGAAATGACACTTTGTGCAGGGACAGTTCTAAGCACGGGAAACAAGCGCTGCTTTACAGGCATACTATACACCCCCCCCCCAGGTACGTAATTTAAATGAATATTTCACTTTTATTGTTTCACTTTAAGCATTATTAAAATCACTGCTCCCGAAAAAACTGCAGTTTTTAAAGCTTTTTTTTGCATTGATACATGTCCCCTGGGACAGGACCCGGGTCCCCAAACACTTTTTATGACAATAACTTGCATATAAGCCTTTAAAATTAGCACTTTAGATTTCTCCCATAGACTTTGACAGGGTGTTCCACGGCTTTTCGAATTTGCCGCAAACACCCCAAACGGGTGAACAGGCAATGTTCGAGTCGAACATGAGTTTGACTCGAACTCGAAGCTCATCCCTACCTACTACGAGTGGTCAGATCCAACCGTTCACTTTCACTTCCATATAAAGGAATAGCCCTTTACCAAGACATCTCGGCTGCAACCTCTATGTTGAGGAAAGAATTCTCCCCCATCACTGTCATATTGAGGGATCGTAATATCGTATACCGCTGGGGCTTTCCCGCCAAATTACTGGTCGCATACCAGAACTAACAGGTCACCACCCAGAGCGCTATGAAATAACTCAACTCATAAATCCTTAGTAACATGCCACCTGGCATCATATAAATTGCCCGATACTGTCATTACCATACTTACCGCCTTCCACCCCTTACCGCAGGCTTTCTAGAATTCTGCAGCTTACATGTCCTGAGCCTGGGACACAGTCTATCTCATTGAGTTTTATATGCTTGTTTGACCCATTTTCATGTTGATACTACACACCCCTGGCACAAAATTTGCTGAACACACAGCCTACACTTGGGCTCAGGAAAGTATAAGGAGGCTGGGCTGCACTCAGAAGGTTTTTTGCATACAATGTATTATAGTAAAAAACCTTCTGCTGTTATATCCACTTTAAAATTAAAAATAAATTAACAGTTAAAAGGAAGAGTAGTTAATTAGGGCTGATTAGGGTAAACTAAAAGTTAAACTAAAAGTTAATAAACTAAAAGATAATAAAAGGCCTATTATTAGGAACACATTTTATTAAAACAACTTGTTTTATTTTTCAGGTTGCTTTAACTGACATCATATACAAATCAAAGCTCATGGGACCTTTCAACAAAAAAAAAAGTCTATACTTAAGCCAGCCATAGATGTTTTGAATCTTGGCCAGTTCAGCATGGACTGGTTGAGATTCAAACCATCTACGGGCAGCCATCATGTCGGATTTCTATAGCTGCTAACAATAATCATTGTGTTGTCCTGGCTGGGACAGCTCCCTGCAAATCCCCCCCTCAGCTGACACAGGAGGGATTCCCCTGTCAACACAGGCAGTGTTGATGAGGGAATCAAGCAATTTTATGTTCTGCCTAAAGCCGTATACACGGTCAGACTTTTGCCCAACAAACTTCGTTTTAAGCAAGTTGGACCAACAATCCGACCGTGTGTACGCTCCATCGGACAACCTTTTTTTCGTTTGGTTTTGTTTTCATCCGACAAAAGTTGGGTCTGCAAACGGACAAACTTTTGCCCAACAAAAGTCCGATGGAGCAAAGTCCTACCGTGTGTACAGAAAACCAGAGGACTTTTTTCCGATGGACAAAACAACTAATGTTAAAATCAACCAACAATAGCAGAAGTTGACCAAAGGGTGGCGGTAAAGAGCAGAAAAGAGTAGAAAAACCATGTGATGTTGCAAAAAGTTTTGGGAAAGTTTGCAGAAAAGTCCTGTGGTGTGTATGCTATGGGTGTGCCCGGCCAACTCCGTTCGGACAAAAATCCACAGAAAAGTCTGATGGAAGATCCGACCGTGTGTACGAGGCTTTACACTTTAAAGCCCTGTACACACGATCGGATTTCCTATGGTTTTTAAACCGATGGATTTTTCCATCGGAAAACCGATGACGCTGACTTCCATCAGTCTTGCCTACACACCATCAGTCAAAAAACCGACCGTTCCAAATGCAGTGACGTAAAGCACTCCGATGAGCCGAGAAAAATTAAGTTCAATGCTTCTGAGCATGCGTCGACTTGATTCTGAGCATGCGTGGGTTTTTTAACCAATGGACTTGCCCATAGACGATTGGAATTTGCTATCAGGTTTTTTATCCATCGGAAAAATTTAAAACATGTTCTATTTTTTGACACCGATGGAAAAAAGACAGATGGGGCCCATACACGATCGGTTTGTCAGATGAAAAAAATCCATCAGACTGTTTTCATCGATAAAACCTCTTGTGTGTACACGGCTTTATTGTTTCATTTACTATACTGTAGAGTGCAGTGACATTGGGATAGACTGGGGTAGAATAACTCAAGTGTAGTAAGCAGAGTGTGTAAGTACAATCGTGGGCGGGGGATTTTGAAACAATAGGGTTTCTCTTTCATGTGACTTGGTATTTGAAATGTTTATAGGTTCTCTCTTATTTATATTTACAATATAATTCACATTACATCAGTGACTGCACTTCACACTTCCTAAAGCACGCTCTATTGTTCTATTGAGTATGATAAAGTGTGATCCAATAAAAACATATTGATATCTTTAGGCCTGATTTACTAAAATGTGATGCAGGATATAACAAAGTGAGGAAAGTGAAGTGCACACGTGTTTACATTAGGAATACAGTTCCATGAAAGAGTTGTTTTGTTTTTTTAATTCCCATGAACATATATTTGAAGTTAACACAGTTTATCTCTCTTCACCTCAGTTTACCGTGTGTCAAATTTGAGTAAATCAAGCCTTTCATGGTATGCTGTGCATAAATATATAATTAAACCAGCACTCAAGCTGTAAGCATTTTTCAAATGTTGTTTGCCAGCCCTTTGACTTCACCAGCAGTATATCTTTTCATTAGACTACTTTAAAAAGACACAAAATAGTACAAAAGCTTATATTTGGCAACATGTAACTAGCAGAAATCATTTTAACAGCTTTATATTATTTTTACTTGTACTACTAATATTCCTACAGTACATTGTTCTCAAAGCAGATATAATAAATACTAGTCTATTACACGGATACATTAACCTATATGTAACAAGACAATAAATCACTTTAAAATGTTTATAGGTAATGTGAATATTTAATTTTCAAATTCTCCATATTTGTAAAATAGAAAGGGTTTGGATTAAAAATGTGACATCAATTTTACTTTTTCTGACATAACACAGAAAAAAAACTTACACAAGGAAATCACATCCTACTGGTTCTATCTGTCCTTTATTGGTTTCCAGATTGAAAAAAGATTACATTTTACCACCTCTCCTTCCTTGCATTATTTCTTCATGCATCTCCCAGCTCCCTTTTAATCAGCCTAGCAACACATCCTATGCAATCGAAATCCAAATAACTCTGTGCTTACTCAGGCATAACTTGCTGCTGACTGAACTTTTTAACCTGTTCACAGTCAGCCATGCTTTCTTTCTTTTTGATATGTATAATTTTTGTTTTACCATTTTATTATCAACAAATGATGTAATATGCAGTTTAAAATGGGGAAATTTTTATTACAAACATTAGAAAGTTAGGAAGACTAAACAAGATTCATGTTTTTTCCAAAATAACTAATTCCTATATTTCAGATAAAACATTAAAGGACACGTTTACCTTTTGGAACATGTTACATGTTTCACCTGTTTTTAGAGTGGAACATGTAACATGTTCCCTCTTCTGAAGTGGCTCCCTGATCTGTTGCATCTAGGGAGAACAAACTGGGCTCTGCCCTCCTGACTGCATCATTCTTTTACAGAGTTCTGTGAATAGGAAACTACAAGTCCCGACAGCCTTTGCGGCTGTCAGCATGTAGTTCTCAATGAACTACCAGGGCGCTGCTGAGTGCTCTAGGTAGTTCATTGTGTCTTCCTGTCTCCACCTGTCAGTGTGTATCTGCCTGCCCGTATGGGGTACGAGCAGACAGATACACTGACAAACCTGCAGGAGTAAAAAATAAATAGATAAAATTAATGCACACTTGCAAAAAGGTGAACTTATATTTTAAGAGAAGCAATCATATGATATAACTAGAGATAGGCCAAACACCCCCCTGTTCAGTTTGCAGCAGAACTCCTGAATACACTCTATTTGTATACCTTTTAAAGATGACTGTTGATACTTTAAACATACTGTAATTTCTTGCTTAATGTTGAGCCACTGTTAATAATGACATTTTAACTCCTTAAAGTACAAAAATGCCTTAGCCATTTAGGTATTGAATGATTTTTGTAGAACTTTTTATTTTATAATACATTGAAAACGTTTTTCATCCAATGAGCTAACCTGAAGATTTTTCTTTGTTATACGTGTAGCTCTACCCCCGTAGGAGCTGCTGGTTAGTTTTGTGTTTTGCACGTTACCTCTTCAGCTTCGTTGTCTGGGTAGGAAAGTCTGTAGTAATGCAATGTCCCCACAGATGTAAAACCTTCAACAGTCAGGCTTTATTTTCTTATGCAGTAAATGTTGAGAAAGTAGAAGGTACAGAAGAGTAGGGAAAGGTTCAGGCACTCGCCACAACTATGTAAAAGTGTCAGTTTAAAGTCACTCACCACTCTCAATGTTAGAGTGGGTATTGGTCACCCGGATAGTCCCCTCTCACATGGCCTAGCAGCCGGGATGACACACGAACCAGCAACAGGGCAGTTTCTGCCACAGACTGCCCAGGATGAATTTGGTCTCTGCCACAAACCTTTGGAAGTTTAACAAAGTCTCTGCCACAGACCTTTAAATGTTGAGCAAATGGATAGTCCGGGAATCCTCTGCCACAGGATTTCAAAGTCCAAAACTTCCAGCCGTGCAGTGAAAAGAGCCTTTAAGCCAATCCGGTGAACTGCAGGGCTTTTGATCTGATGGATCCCTCATCAATAAAGTTACCAGGCCTCACTCAAGACGTCAGCACTCTGCCAGTCTCCTCCAGGGCAGGTCCTCCCCTGGTCTCCTTCATTAAGATAGCTTCCTCCCATTTGGACAGACAGCTTGGGATCCCCTCTTAGTATGCAGGGCCCAGCCAGACTAGCTGGGCCTACTATGCAGCGATGCTGCCTCGGGCCAACGTGGCCCCGAGACCAGGACCACACACACATACCTCGCGCCCGGAGGGCCACGAGGTGAAAAACGACCCGAATAATGGCGTCTGCCCCTTAAATATCCCCTCCCAGCAGGCACAACGGGGCGACCACTCCCACTGCACCGCTGCCAAGAAGGGTCACTCAATGCACCATGGTCTGCCCGTGTTCCAACGGGTGCCTGAGGTGGTTACGCCACCTTCAGGCAAATAGGGAAACTACCATCGGGCGAACCACAGCTAGCACAGAAGCAAATCTCAATATAATTTAACAGTCTGAGCCCAGCTACTGGCTCAGACATCCCTCTAAATTTAAATAGCATCCCAACCTTTTGGGGAGGGCGCTACATATGTCTCATTGTAAGAAATTGACCTTTTACAGCATGTTCCAAAAGAAAAATTCACAAGGGTCTTAGATCTGAAAGTGCACCTAGCACATGTGTGACTTCACCACCCGGGTTTCAAATGCTCTCAGGGTGGTAAGAAGCAATGAGGTCAACAGGCTTTCATCATAATTGTATTGTGCATTTCCATTTAAAATGGAGAATACATGTTTTTCTTGTTTAGACAGCACTCAAATAAGTTCAGCTGTGAATAGTTTGAAATGTTTAAGCTAACTGCAAGAATGTAATGAGTCTTGGGGCAGAATATATTGCAGTGAACTCAGCTCTACTTGTACAGTATAATTTACAGAAACAAGAAAGGTTACAGACACAAGTAATCCTTTTTTTTCTTAAAAGGAAAACATTTTTTTATTTATGTCCATTTTTTTTTTCTGGTACCCTGTACAGAGCCCTAAAAAAAACAAAAAAAAACAGATCATACAATTTAATTTATCCCAATATAGAGAAAAGAGCCAATAAAATACACTTTTCTTTCCAATGCGGATATGATGGAAACTGCAAATCAGCTTAAAAAGGTCAATATCATAAAGTCTAATGTGGACTGAATAAAATATCACACTCTCCTTTGTGAAAAACAAGTTGAAGTGGAAGGGAATGATGAAGCGAATAAGTTTCTGCTGCATGCACACAGCATTCGAGCAAAAAGAAAAAAGAAACTAAACAAATAGAGCTAGACTCTTATCAACAATAAAACACCCAGAAACCAAGGAAGCACACAATTATAATGAACAGAAGATCAGGTGGCAATTTGCCATAAGTGATGAGTGCCAGAAACTAATCTGTTATAAATAAGAGAAAAAGAAAAAGCTGAATAGTTCAATCCAGTGGACACATTTATTAGCTGAATACGGAAAGACACTATAGGTGATATTTTTTGCAAGCAAATATTGAACTTCAAGTAACAATAATATGAATTGATCTTGTTATATTAAAAGAGAAAATAGAAAATATACCAGAGCAAACTTTGCATTATAATACAATGCAATGCTTAATAGTAAAGTAAAAATGCACACAACAGTTTATTGTTGAATTTAATTGTATACTGTATATTTTGCAATCTAATCATATCAGAAATGTGGTGATTCTTAATAAATAACCCATTATCAATTACGGGTTATATATTATCTGCTTCTTTCTTTTTAAATCTGCTAAGTACAGTCATGAAAAATGGTTAAGCACTGTATGCAAAAAAAACCCTGCCCAAAAACCCTATAAATAAATCAAATAAAAAATATCTCTTTAAAAAGGTGTTATAAATTATCTTTATTTTCTTCTATATTGGCATAGAATGTGAATCTGAATGAGCATTAATTAAATTCTAATATACAAACAGGAATACAGTGAGATAAAGCGGAACTAAACTCTCTCAAACAACATTAAAATGGTTGTAAACCCTTTTAATGTGAGTAACCTCTGGTGATACACAGAGATGAAACAAATCCTCCTTCATAAGTTGTACCTATTTATCTGCAAACATCTGTCCTGTACAGCCTTCTACAACACACAGACTTTACAAAGAATCTCTCAGCACCTGTCAGCAGCAAAAAGCAGAGGGCAGGAATCTAAATTCACAGCTTTGGATAGAAGCAAGTATACAGAATAGGCAAGTACACAATATTAGAGGATGTGCTTTGTTTAGATTTATCTGAGGTTTACAACCACTTCGACTATATTTAATCCTTATACTATCAAGACCTGTACACACGATCGGTTTTACCAATGAAAACAGTCCAATGGACTTTTTTCATCGGACAAACCGAACGTGTATAGGCCCCATCGGTCTTTTTTCCATCCGTGTTAAAAAATAGAAATGTTTTAAATTTATCCGATGGAAAAAAAACAATAGCAAATTACTATCCGTTTAAAAGAGTTCAGACTAAAACTGTAGCAGCGCTACGGACAAAAGTTTGTATGTTCGTCTTCTATAACAATTGCTTATATAGGTGATGAAGTAGTGGATGGTGAGTCTAGTTGTATTTAATCCAATTCTTATTCTTAGTGCTCCTTTCACCAAAGTGTATTACACCGCGTGGGGGGATTTTCAAAAGTCCCCTTCAGGGGGCGCACTCACCAGATATAAGAGAAATGCAAGCCTAGATAAACCATCCTCCTTCAGCAATGATACAATCAAAATTCCTTTTCTTCTCCACCATAAACTCCACACGAAAACACAGGTATATGTAAGGGTAAAGAATATGTCCACATAGGGTAATATTGTATAGACAATTTATTGAAAAATAAGACCCTTTAGTTCCCCCCTTACATAATCTGCGTACCACAATAATGTATTGTACAGGCAATAAAATGGAACAAAACGAGCGCTTCAGCGCTAGGAACTTGCCCCTGATGAACGCTGGACGTCAGATCCTATCAGCGTTTCCTGTGAGGCAGGTCCTGGAACGCATCTGCGTCACTTCCGGTTTGCTAAGCTGTGTTGGTCACGCCCTGACGTTTCGTCACTTCCTGACTTCTTCTGAGGGCGTGACCAACCGTCATAGCAACCGGATTATATACAGTGCCAGATCCCGCCCCTCGGCTGAACGTCAGACCGCACCCTGCGTGCCTGCGTCGTCGCGCATGCGCACTGAGCGAGTGTGCGTCCATGCCCTGATGTGGGCGGAAGTGTTTCCAGGCGCAGCTCGATATGCCTCCCTCTGATTGGCATATGTATTCGGGCTGCGTCCTGATTGGTCACTCTGCGTTAACCCATCGGGACCAGCTGTGCAGTGCTGATGTGAATATCGAGGGGACATCTAAGTGTTGATCGTGAGGGATGATCCCAGATAAACCAGATCACCCCGTAATACAGTCACCCCTGCAGCTGGCGTCTATGCCCTGGAGCTATATGGGCATGTTTTAATTGCAGACTGCAGCCCATATTGCCCCCGGTGGCCAAACTTGTTTGCTACTGTTTATGTTCTACCTCCGGGGTTTGAGATGAGTACAATGCAATGTGAACTTAAAATATATATGTAGTAAACGTATTGAGAATGCGCTGTGATGCCTGCAATATTTTACAAATCTATGAAACAGCGTTCCAACTCCCAAAAAATAAATGAAAATATAGCAATCAATTACTTATACATGTAAGGCATAATATGGGTCTATGTATAAAATCTATCTATAAAACTTGTTTATAAGAAAGCTAGATATCCCAATAAAATTACATTAATATGCTGCTTCAATAAGATTCGTTAATAAAACTTTGCTGATAAAATTTGATAAAAATTGGATAAAAATTCTTGCCAATAAAATTCATCAAAATAATCAATCAGTAAAATCATCAATAAAATATATTTTAAGTTCACATTGCATTGTACTCAGGGCGGTCTGACGTTCAGCCGAGGGGCGGGATCTGGCACTGTATATAATCCGGTTGCTATGACGGTTGGTCACGCCCTCAGAAGAAGTCAGGAAGTGACGAAACGTCAGGGCGTGACCAACACAGCTTAGCAAACCGGAAGTGACGCGGATGCGTTCCAGGACCTGCCTCACAGGAAACGCTGATAGGATCTGACGTCCAGGGGCAAGTTCCTAGCGCTGAAGCGCTTGTTTTGTTCCATTTTATTGCCTGTACAATACATTATTGTGGTATGCAGATTATGTAAGGGGGGAACTAAAGGGTCTTATTTTTCAATAAATTGTCTATACAATATTACCCTATGTGGACATATTCTTTACCCTTACATATACCTGTGTTATCGTGTGGAGTTTATGGTGGAGAAGAAAAGGAATTTTGATTGTATCATTGCTGAAGGAGGATGGTTTATCTAGGCTTGCATTTCTCTTATATCTGGTGAGTGCGCCCCCTGAAGGGGACTTTCGAAAATCCCCCCACGCGGTGTAATACACTTTGGTGAAAGGAGCACTAAGAATAAGAATTGGATTAAATACAACTAGACTCACCATCCACTACTTCATCACCTATATAAGCAATTGTTATAGAAGACGAACATACAAACTTTTGTCCGTAGCGCTGCTACAGTTTTAGTCTGAACTCTTTTAAACGAGTTTTATAAACACTGTTTTTTTATATGTGCATTTATTTTAAGCAGCTGCTGTTTATTTATACATTTTTCTATTGTTTATATCTTTACGGTATTTAATCCACAAGCGCAGAGTGATACTAGGAAGGAGGGCCAGGCTATTTTAGTATCTTTTTTTATATAGCAAATTACTATCGTCTGTGGGGAACTCTATTGGATAAAAAACCCACGCATGCTCAGAATCAAGTCGACGCATGCTCAGAAGCATAGAACTTAATTTTTCTTGGTTTGTCTGAGTGTTTTACGTCACGGCGTTTGGGACGATCGGTTTTTTGACTGATGGTGTGTAGGGAAGACTGATGGAAGTCGGCTTCATCGGATTTCCGATAGAAAAATCCATCGGTTTAAAATCCATAGGAAATCCGATCGTGTGTACAGGGCTTTAGGCTTAGTAAATAGATAGGGAGGTAGATTATTTTGACATGTTTTAAACTTTTTTTTTAATTTCTTCAGTTCCTTACTGCTTTCTGGCCTATGCCAACATAGTGCCATACATCCCAGGAGTCTTCATGGTCATTTTTTTCATCTGGGGGAGGGAAAGAGGGTTTTTCTCAGCTAAACATGCCCTCCTTTGTTGAGATATCACTTTGAGAAATACGCCCCTAGCAGCTGCGGCCATCTTGATATCTTGAGTAAGGGCTAATGGTCAATGTCACATTTTAAATCCTTTTGCCCTTAACTCAAGAGTGCAGGTAGGAGGATGTTTAGCTGAGAAAGCCCCCCGCTCCTCCAGGTAAGAGAAGAAAAAAATGACTCGTGGAATGTATGGCATCATTTTGGTTAAATCAGAATACAGGAAGCAACTGAAAAAATGTAGGTAAAAGATAAAAAGGTTTAAAATTTGTAAATATAATATACAGTATCTTCCTATTTATTTACTAGTGCTAACCGCATATGTAATACAAATGTTCAATGTTTATTGAGTGAGTTTAGTTCTGCTTTAAACACTCTAAGCTGTCTATACCACTCTCAGTTGCTGTGTATAAAATACATTTATTATGAGCTAATATAGGTTTTGCTGGTGATTGAGCATTTGGCATGCTCAAAAAATAGGTACTGTATTCCAGCAAAACTAACAAAGCTGGAGCTATATAATATAAGCAATTGCATGTATGCCCCATACTAGCACTTCCCATTGCACTACTATATAAAAACCTGGACTTGCACTCCAGGAACTTGGATTATGATGTAGTGTGACTGAGAGCAAGAATCTGGCAACGTAAAAAAAATACGTTTTTTTTACAGGTAAATGCCAACAACACTCATTTCTTATTGGACATCCAAATTACACAGTAGAAAACCCTACCCCTTTATATTTCAATATTTTTATTTAGATTTCGAAAAAAGGAAACATGAGCAAAAAGGTGGGATAACAATGAAACTTTCTGTTATACAACTATATACAGTAATTGTTAGGAAGTTGTTGAAACGAGTAACATAGTAAGGCATAAGTCACAGAGTATTGAATCAAAAGTGCAGAGTTTGTAGTGAACTTACAATATGGTTCTTATCTTCCTCACCCAGACACCCCAACTAGGAGCATACTGTGTCGTGGGGAGGGAGGCATTGCGACCAAACTTTAAATTACTTTCATTAAACATATAGTATATCGAGCAATATATGGTACATAAACAAACCCTAACCCTACCCCTTTAATGTCTATGACATATACACGTTTATTTTGCTATGTACATTTTCATCTGCATTTATCCAGTGTCAGGCTGTTTAAAGTGTGGGGGCTGTTGCCTTATGGGTTTATGTGAAATCTCCATTAATAGCTGTAAAATATTGTAATTATGAATATATTTCATTTAGCTTGCATCTATGAAAGGTGTGCAAAAGGGCGTCACAGAAGCACTCGTTAAAGAAGCAGACTATACGGGGCCGAGACTTGAATATACAAACCATGGAGAGACAATTCCATTGTTACACCTACTCCCTTCAAAGGATCCCATGCTGGGATATGCAATAAAGGGAGGCAAATCCGGGAAAATTCAATTAAATCTCCTGCCCAGAATGGTCACCAGTATTTGCATGAAAGGGGGCTGACTTATGTAGTAAGCCTTCCAATCATGATCCAAGCTAGGCCAACCTATGGGGCATCAGCATGGAGGGATATAATCAGAGGAGATGGGAGAGGGAGCTCTCTTGATGGAATGCCAGCCTGCAGGATAGTACTAATGGGTATTTATGGAAAAAGGTCTGTCTTACCTGTAACTGAAAATACTTGTACATTAATGTTTTAAAGGAATATACTCTGTATTCCTCCATGTAAATATTGTATGTTAACCTACCATTTCCTTCTTGTTTAAGACTATAGATATTTTCTGTGTATTAGATAGACTTTTTAACAATACATAATAAAATGTTATTATGTTAAAGCTTTTCACTTCTGGTCAAAAGAACTCTTATTCAACCCATATCATATCTTTGAGATATAAAATCTTAAATATACATTTTAAAGGTTGACAGGGCAGTGGCATAACATTAACTACCTACAGAATCGTACCCTTATAGCTAATCTTCTACCCCACATCCATAACTCATATGCCATGTTTACCCTAAAACTCTACATCTACATGAACCATTCAATACTTAGCCTCCCCCTAACATTTAGCTCTGAAACATAATTCCCAACCTGACCCTAACCTTTGACCATAAAAACAAACCCTTACCATTTATCTTTTTAGTAATTTTACAAATATGAATAAATTCTTGACACGTCACAGTTTAGAGCAACAGCATTTTAAGTTTTTCAAAAAAAAGCTCTATCTCTTATTATAAAAAACAGTAATTGTGCTCCACTCTAGTGACTTTGCCTAGGTTTAGATAATGTCACCAAACTGTGGCAGGTAGATGAGAACATATCTTTAGTATTTTCTACCCAGGGCTAAAACATGTTGAATCATAATTACCACCCTATATTAAATGGGAATATAAGAATATTTAATTGTGGCTTAATAGAATGGTTCCACAAAGAGTAATCTCAAAAGCCTTTTGGGTAAAATGTTTGGGTCTGTCTTTCTTTCACTGATGGAAGTTCACACTCAGAACCAGTGGCGTAACTAGAATCATCAGAGCCCTGGTGCAGGAAACCATGAAGGGCTCCCCTTCATGGCAGAATGTCAGGGCCCCATCACAAGTGCAACCTTTTTTTTTCATTATCATTTTTTTTTAAAAATCTTTGGTGAAATATCAGGAGTCTAAACAGTTCTCTGATGGTCCACCTTCGAGACAAAGAATGGTTGAGGACGCATCCCTCAATCTCCTGCTCTGCAGCCTCAGCAGCACAGAATAAATGGACAGAAATAGCTCTGTACAAAGCTTCCCGCTCCTTCACAAACGGAAACATAGATCTATTATTATTATGTTTCAGTTATGAATGAACAGAGTTAGTGATTGCAATACACAGAAAAGAAACCCTCCGGTGGGACTTTGAAGGGCATAAACTCCAGGAAAGGTAAAGTAATGATATATATATAAAATAACAAATAATTGTATTTATTAATGTTAAACTGCAGGACATACAAATGCACAGTAAAAAACACTGACATAAGATGCGGTTACTGAAAGTGCCCAATGGTTAGAAGAACAACCACCACATTACTCTGTGACTACTACACATGTGGACAGAGTAGTATCCAACATTTTTCGAGGGAATGCGTTGTTCCTCTTTTTCAGGGGTGAGTGGTAATGGTAATAACACAATATCCTAGGGATATAGGCTAATATCCTCATCATACGCATCAATTAAAACACATGGAAATTTGCTGCTGTTTGTTCCCTAGAGACCAAAGAAATGGGGAGCAGAAAAGCTCAACCCCGACCACCCAAAAGGGGCACAAGACCCATCCACAGAATCAACGCCACACCATATGCCAGAGATTAAGTGAATCTGGATATTAAACTATGATGTATAGATAGACTAACTCCAGAACACCAAACGATGGAGTGGGGACACTGCTTATATTTACAGTAGAAGTTGGAATGGGTGTCTTATTCAGGAGATAGGCAGACAGATCAACAGGTAATTTAAACTGGAATTCTATAATAAAAAACAGGAATCCCTTAATCCAGCAGGAATGGTCTTTTCCCATCTGTGTATCATAAAGGTCTAAGTGCTCTTGCAAGTGGCTGATTGGTACATATTCATTAAGACAAGAAAGGGGCAGATAAATGACACATTTACTGGCCCCTCCCCCACTCTCCATCCTGACAGATCCCCCACAGAAGCTGGCAGGAGAGGTGGAGGGAACCCGGCAGAACTGCAGGGGATGAGGGGGTGGCTAGGAGAGAGCACATAGGGACTGGAGCACAAAGGGGGCAGGAGAAGATCGTTGAATAGGAATAGCTGCACGAGGTGGCTACATATAGAAGAGCTAATCTCTCTTTTTTCCTCCTGCAGCCACTGAATGCCTATGGAATGGAGAGGAGGAGAAGCGTCATTCAGCAGCTGTGGGAGTAAAATTAAGTGATTGATTCTGCTATATGCAGCTACCCCCTCTGCTCCTTTTATCCAGGTGTACAGGAAAGCCACAAGGGCACCCTTTAGCATGGGACCAGGTCGCAATTGTGACCTCTGCGACCCCCGTAGGCATGCCCCTGCCCAGAACACAGTCAAAATACCATAATTTACATGACTGTGCCATTTATGAACTAGCTTTTCAGTTCATGAAGTAGAGTCTTATTAGATATTGTCTGAACAAAGGTTGCTTCATCCTTCTTGAAAGAAAACTCCAAACACTTGGAGGCCATTTTTTTATAACATATATCACTCTTTCTTCTGTTTATGCACACCAGGACCTATATTTTACAGCCCAGTAAAATAAGGACCACAGTGTGGGGCCTGTGGCAGCTCACACAGTTCTCTATGATTGTAGTAGAAGAAAGAGCTTTATGATTGTAGAACACTAGACTGTAATATTTTTCATAGTTCCATTAATTTAATTGTACTTAAAATCTTCTGAAGCTGATGGAGCACAATGTACATTTGTAAAGCACATCACTTAACCTAATATACTGTATGTGTGAAGCTCTGTTTTTTTTTTTCCTTTTTTTTACAAAAGTTTACATGGCTGCAGTAGATCTATACCACTGTTTTATCTAGGAGATGAATTCTTAAAAAAAAGTCTTGTTTTCAAAAAATTTAATAATCTTTAAGTACATGAATTTTCAGTTTGAGATGCAATGCTTTGACAGGTTCATTTTACCTTGCATTTAACTTGTTTTAATCACTTGCCTACAGGGCACTTTCACCCCCTTTATGCGCTGGCCAATTTTCAGCTTTCAGCGCTGTCACAATTTGAATGACATTTGCGCGGTCATGCTACACTGTAAACATGTGAAATTTTTATAATTTTCTTCACACAAATAGAGCTTTCTTTTGGTGGTATTTAATCACTGCTGGGTTTTTTATTTTTTACTAAAAAAAAAAAAGAGCGACGTAAAAAAAAAAAGTTTTTCTTGGGTTCTGTCAGTAAATTTAGTAAATAAGTAATTTTTCTCCTTCACTGATGTGCGCTGATGAGGCGGCACTGATGGGCACTGATGAGGTGTCACTTATGGGCACTGAGGAAGCAGCACTTATGGGCACTGATTAGGTGGCACTGATCAGGAGGCACTGATATGCCGCATTTTTGGGCACTAATAGGTGGCACTGATAGGCAGCACTGATGGGCGGCACTGGTGGGAACTGCTAGATGGTACGGACAGGCGGCAATGTTGGGAACTGATGGGTGGCACTGATGGGCATTGATGGGTGGCACTGATGGGCATTGACGGGCAGCAATGATGGGCATTGATGGGCAGCACAGATAGGCGGCACTGATAGCCAGCACTGACTGGCATCACTAATGGGCACTGATTGGTGCCACTTGTGGGCACTGATTGCTGGCACTGGTGGCGTTGTATTGTAATCAGGGTAATAATAATCAGTGCCCTGATTACATGTCTGGATGTCCCCTGCAAGGAGATACCACTAATTGGCTCGCCTCGCCACACACTCTGTCTGTGTGAGGCGATGAGAGCCGATTACCGGAATCTCCATGTTTACATGTGACCGGCTGTGATTGGACACAGCCGATCACATGGTTAAAGAGCCACGGCAGTGGCTCTCTACAGAGATCGGGGTCACATCGTATCCTAGTGGGCATGCAAGAGCAGCTGTTCTGGGACTACATCATATGACGTCGCCCCAGAAAGAGAGCTGCATCGCCCCTCCGTCATTTAATAGAGGGTAGGTGGGTGGGAAGCGGTTAAGCAGGCTTTGCATTCCTTTATGGCCAACAGCCTATTGACACAGGCCCTTGCAATGTTTCCTTTTTTATTAATAGTAACAAGTTTGTGCTAAATATGGGGTCACTGTTAGGGATGAACTAAACTACCCTGGGTTTGGTTCAAGCAGGGTTCTGATGCTAAACCGGAACCCCACTGACATCATTAAAAGCTGAATCTGTCAAATCAAAAATGCCTATTTTCTTGGCTAATAGGCAAAGCTAATAGGCAAAGCGCAGCATAGGGGATGGGTACTGCCCCTAAAGGTCTGCTGTATTTTGAAAACTTTTGGAGAGGTCTTTTTTGTGTTTTTTTTTTTTTAAAGAGCCAGCAATGAAATGTCATGTCATAAACCAGGAGTGCAGCCTGGGTGGCCTGGAAAGGGGTGAGCAGCAAGCATTCACCCCTCCTTCTTAAACCATATTAGGCCCCTTTCACACTTGTGCGACTTCAAAGTCGCGCAATTTCAAGGAATGCCTGTGTAATTGGCATCAAAATCGGACCAAAGTAGTGCAGGGACTACTTTGAAGTCGGAACGACTTGAAGTCATACTAATATAAGTCGTACAAGTGTGAAAGGGGCCTTAGGCTACATGACCTCCTGGGTGATGGGTGATATCTTGCAACATACTGGAGCTCACACCATTTTTTCGTACACTCTTTTATCACATAAGCCATACTGTTGACGACAAACTCACCCAGACATGAACATCATGTAACATGTTTCCTTTTTCTTCGCTACTTATTCTCTTGCTTCTGTTTTGCTATCCACAGTGTTTTTATTCCCTTTATTTCTCCTTTTCCTACTCTCTTGCACATTTATCTGTGTCTTAATTCCCACTTTTATATGACTATCCTCTGCTGATTCCCCACACCTCCTTTAGCACAAATAGTTAAATGAATGGCTGTTCAGTCAAGTGAATCTCCAGCTGCAGTGTGAAACAAAACATTTAGCAGTGGTATTATTACCACTGCTAAATATTACAACTTCCACCTGGTTGTTAGGGAGCTGGAATCCAAACAACCAGTGACTCATCCCCACCTGGAAAATTCAGCTGTAAACTGAGGGATTGCCAAAAGGTGAATGTGAACAAACAGCTGGAGTAGAAAAAAATCAGCGTGAGATCCCCTTCAAAATTCCTACCAGACTCTTTAGGTCTGGTATTGATTTTAAGGGGGTCCCCATAAAAGAGGCACATCCCCTCCAAATTCTATGCCAATCCCTTATCCGAGCATACATGGTTCAGACAGGAAGGCTACATGCTCATCACCCCCCTTTCCAGGCAACCTAGGCTGCATGCTTGCAAAAGGGGCTCATATTTTTTTTTTGTATTGTTTTTGCATAAGGGTCTGTTATGGAATTTGGGGGTAACCCACGCCATTTTTGTTGTTGTTGTTTTTTTCATGGGGCCCACCTTAACCACTTCCTTACTGGGAACTTAAACCCCCTTCGTACCCAGACCAATTTTCAGCTTTCAGCGCTGACGCACTTTGAATGACAATTGCGCGGTTATACAACACTGTACCCAAATGATATTTTTATAATTTTTTTCCCACAAATAGAGCTTTCTTTTGGTGGTATTTTATCACCACTGTGGTTTTTATTTTTTGCGCTATAAACAAAAAAAGACAGAAAATTTTGAAAAAAAAACTCAATATTTTTTTACTTTTTGTTATAATAATATTCCAATTAAAAAAAAAAAAATTCTCAGTTTAGGCCGATACGTATTCTTCTATTTATTTTTGGTAAAAAAATTTGCAATAAGCGTATAGTGATTGGTTTGCGCAAAAGTTATAGCGCCTACAAAATAGGGGATAGAATTATGACATTTTTATTATATATTTTTTTTACTAGTAATGGCGGCGATCTGTGATTTTTGGCAGGCCTGCGATATTGCGGCGGACATATCAGACACTTTTGACACTATTTTGGGACCATTCACATTTATACAGCGAACAGTGCTATAAAAATGCACTGATTACTGTATAAATGTGACTGGCAGGGAAGGGGTTAACACTAGGGGGCGATCAAGGGGTTAAATATGTTCCCTATTAGTGTTTCTTACTGTGTGGGGGAGGGCACTGACTGGGGGAGGTGACCAATCTGTGTCCCTATGTACAAGGGACACAGCATCGGTCTCCTCTCTCCCTGACAGGACATGGATCTCTGTGTTTACACACAGAGATCCACGTCCTGCCTCTGTAAAAGCCGATCGCATGTACCTGGCGGACATCGCGGCCGCCAGGCATGCGCATCGGCATCACGTGATGCGGCACACACAGCTGTTCCCCGCCACGCGCCCTCGGCGGCATGCGGTGGGATGTAAACAAACCAGGCCGTCCACCCGGCACTTGAGAGCTGCGCTGCAGCCGTCTTTCGGCTATAGCACGGGTCTCAAGTGGTAAAAATCCATACTAGACCTAAAAGGCCTGTTATGTTTTTTTTGGGGGTGGGGGCTCACCTTTGTTGTTGTTTAGATATGGGGTCAGAGACGAAGAGTCACACTGCACTTTGTACAGATCTGCATAATAATCCCTGAAAGCTTTAGCAATATGAGGAGTCGCGTGGACTAAATTTCCGTTGGATAGTTTTATTTTAGGGATAAACGATCTAGTCTGTTTTTCTTTAAGGGATCTTGCTAATTGTCTGCTAGGTTTGTCTCCCCACTCATAGAGTTTTTGCGAGTAACGTTGGAATTTCCGAGCTGTATCGAGATTAAGAAGATTTTTTAGTTTTTCTTGTTTCAACGTGAGAGCTTCTAGATGGGATATGTGTAAGGTGAGTTTATGTTGTTTATCAAGTTCTGTTATTTGGTGAAGGACCTGCTCAAGTTGTTGACCATGCTCTCTTTTTTTCCTTGCCCCGAGTTCAATGAGTCGGCCTCTCATAGTTGCCTTGTGAGCTTCCCATACAATAGCAGGGGATGTCTCAGAAGGTTTGTTGTCTTTAAAATATTGCGATATATGAGAGGCAAACATAGAAACTTCTGTTGGGTTAGAAAGAAGAGAGTCGTTGAGTTTCCAATTATTGGAGCGATGAGCCAAAGTGGGCATGGTCATACTCATCGACACAGGTGCATGATCTGATAGTGTCGCAGTACCTATATTCCCGGATTGAAATAGTGGGAGGTGATGGTGGTCTAAGAACATATTATCTATACGGGAGTAGGACTGATGGGTCTTCGAAAAGTGGGAGAAGTCTTTTTCTTTTGGGTGTAGGATACGCCATGCGTCTATCAATTGCCGGTCTATGAGTCTCCTTTTAACAAAGGACAGGCGTTTAAAAGAAATGTTAGAGCGACCATGGGATGTATCCAAAACAGGATCTAGAGGCATATTTATGTCCCCTGCCAGTATGATTAAACCCTCAGCAAAGTGTGATAGGTCAGTAAGAATTTGAGAAAAAAAGGTAGGTTGATTTTGGTTCGGGCAGTATACGTTTGCTAGAGTACATTGGGTGCTACCTAAAAAGCCCCTTAAGAAGAGAAAACGACCATGGTCATCCGCTTGCATATCTAAAAAACGAAAGGGTACACTACCACTGAAACCAATGGCCACACCTTTAGCTTTATTCGTATCTGAGAGGCTATAGTACCACTGGGGAAAGTAAGGGAGGTCAATTTGACCTGCGTAGTATGGGTTAAATGTGTTTCCTGAAGAAACACAATAGAGGAGGCAAGTTTCCGTAATTCACGGGTGACCTGATGCCGTTTAGCTGCAACATTTAAACCCCTAACATTATAGGAGGTGATTTTAAGTGTGGCCATTATCGCAGTGGAGCGTGACCCTTAAACCTACATAGCCATGCATGCCAGCCTTGGTGAGAGAAGTAAAATGAGAAAGAATCGGGTAAGTATTGAGAGAATAAAAAAGACAAATTTACATACACAACAACAACGTCCATCCGGACACATGTGGGAGACCTTAACTTGTCACGCAGATTTCTGCGGTGGTCCCTGTGGGGGAGAGAGAACGGGCAGCCATCCAGAACTCCCGTAGGAGAACGGATAGGAAAACCCGAGGGCTACCCGCTCTCACCATCCCCCAAAAGGAAAAAAGGGGAGGGGAACGTGCCGTGTAAAAGGCACATGGGAGCATTGTGCTCCACCAGCATTCAGCTGTGCGTCAGATAATGTGCGGGAAGATACTTTTTGCTCCAACAATAAACAATAAACCTTTTTAGAACAAATATACTTTGACGGCCGAGTCACATCACATTAAATATAGTAGCTTACAGGGATACTCAGCCAGAGAGAGAAAAGCACATAGGCATAATCACCCTTTGCTCATCCATGTTGTTGTGCAGGGCCTGACGCAGAAGAGCGCCCTTTTTTAGTAGGAGATTTTTGCCAATGGGAGTCCTGAATATGCGAGAACTTAGGAACTGGGTCGTGCCAGCCTGGGAGATCCACTGGGGGCAGATTAAGGTCCTTTAGAAAATGTGACAATTCCTCGGGGAACTGGAGGGTGTGGGAACGACCATTTTTGGTGGCAACAAGGCACGCCGGGAAACCCCATCTATAAGTAATCCCATTAGAGCGTAAATGCTCCAAAAGTGGTTTAAGGGCTCTGCGGCGATCCAAGGTTTCTTTGGACAAATCAGAGAAAATATTAAGAGTCGCTCCGTCAAAGTCAATGTTGGGGGTACTCCTCAACTTGACCATGATGGCGTTCTTATCTGTGAAGTAGTGCAGACGGCATATTACGTCTCTGGGTTGCTCAGTAGTGATGTTGCGAGGCCTGAGAGCCCGATGAACTCGGTCAAAACGCAGCGGGTCAGTGGGTGCATTTCCCAACACTGAATTAAATATACCGCTGATCGACGGCTCCAAATCATTATCGCCAGTCGCTTCGGGCAGACCTCTAATTCGCAAGTTGTTTCTGCGATTTCTGTTCTCGAGGTCCTCGAGCTTATATAGTGAGGCACGGTGAGCAAAGGCTAGCTGTGTGACAGTCTCTTGTAGTTCTCTTATGGCCGTTTCATGAGTGTCTTGTCTCTGTTCTGTGCCCTCCACCCTATCAAGAATATGCGCCATATCTGTTCTTACCCCCGTTATTTCCTTTTTTATTGATTTTTCAAGTCCATGGAACATCCCGGCTAACTCTTTTCTGATGCTGCTCAACAGAGACGACATGTCTGAGCCTGTGGGAGACTCGGGTTCTTCCATGAGGTCTGAGCAGTAAGATGATGCAGGCGAACTTTCTCTCACAGAGGTTGCTAATGAAGCGAGAGATGCGTTGCGTCTCGTTCATCTGGCTTGACTGCTACCTGCGCCGGGACCGGTTCCACTGGCAACCAGGAAGCGCTGTATAGAGCTGGTGACGGCTTGGTTAATCGCCGTTCCTTTACTATATTTCTTGGAAATTGTAGAGCGGGTTTTGGGTGTCTTTGCTGGCATAGTTGGAGCTTCAGAGTTGAATGCTAAGTGGAGCACCCCTCAGTCTCATTCCCTTAACAGCATGTGTACAGCGTAGTATGGGACATGTGGTTTATGCAGGCCCATATCAGACATACAGTCTTTCTGATCAAAGGTGGTATAGTAGCAGAGGGTGGTGGCTGTAATTCTGGGCAGTAGGCGAGAAAGGAATAGCCAAATTCAAGTTTATTAGGGATTGCAAGCAGGGCTGGCTGCAGTGGGTGTAGCAAGATGGCCGCCGCGCTCCGGGAGTAGGCCGAAGCCGCGGACTTTCCTAGTCACAGCATCCGGCAGCGTAGTAGGTTAGTTTGGCTCTCCTGACTCCACCTAGGGCCTACTGCCGACTTTTGGGAGTGCTCTGGGGGTAGATGATAGTAGGGTAGGGTGATAGATAGGCAGGAGATTCGTCTAGCGGTATCTCTTACTAGTCCCCGCTTCCCCAGGCACTCACCCGCTCAGGTCCATGGACGTAGCGGCCGATCGGTGGCTGTAGAGGTAAATGTTTCACTTCACACTGCAGCTCGAGTTTTATTTGGCTGAACTCCCATTCATTCAGATGTTTTTACAGGATTCTCTGTAGACAGTACATATTGCAGAAGTCTACCTCACTATTTTTCCCCTGCTGGTCGAATGTTTTTAGCCTACTGTGTTAGGCTATTTTCTCAGTTGATGAATATTAACTCTCATGGTTGAATGTTCCTGTAGCTATTTTTCTCTGAATGACTGAATGTTAAGAAATGTTACATTCACCCAGCAAAAGGCAACAGAGAAACACAGATTACAAATATTATGGGTATTATTTTCATTGCACTTCCATAAATGGTGAGCCATTTGTAAAGTGAATTTTGTAATAAGTTAAACCGTTTGAATTATCCTCCCTGCAGAGCAATGAATGTGTAGTTTAAAAAAAAAAAAACAAGTCTGCTTTGCATTAATTTAGCAGATACTGCATATAGATTTTAATGCATGAATGTCAACTACATTTACCTCTAGCAATGAATGTAACAGCATAAATACTGACAATGGTGTGCAGGGGAATCCATTTACTGAACATGGACATTTGACTACAGAAGTCTGCATCTTTTAGTTCTGGCATCCTGTTTATGAATCGGAGAACATTTATTCTAAGAAGGAGATGAGAAGAGAAGTTTTTCCTCTGAGAACACTTGAGATCTGAGTAGAAGAGGGAGGGCTGCCTGTGATCTCTTAAGACATCTGTGTGATTTCAGAGCAGCTGAGTTTTAACCCTGGTTCACACTGGTGCGATTTCAGGTGCGACATGCGATTTCCAACTCATACCTGAAGTCGCACCCCATGGATTTCAATGGAAATGTGCTAATTGGTGCGACACAAGACACTAGCGATTTCCAAAAGGTTTTTGTATAACTTTTTTGCGATTTGAGGTCGGTTTAACATCCATAGAGTGCTATGTAAATCAACCTGAAATCGCAGTACTGTTTATATCAGTGCAATTTGGAGCGGCCTTCTTTTTTTTTTTTTTTTGGTGATGTCATTGCAGCTTCAGCTGATCTGTCCATTTTTAACCCTGCCAGCGCTGCTATGTGTATGAAAACAGCTGACATGTCCCATCCCCTAGAAGGTGTTACAGTGAGGAGTTTGGAGCAAGACTTTTTTTTTTCACAACCAGCGCTGCTATCTTTATTAAGTCACAAATCAGCTTGCTTTTCATTGGAATAAGTACAAATCATACTATCTGCAAATTGTAAGTAGGCTCCAGAAATCGCAAACAAATACAAAAGAAATAGGAACAAAATCTGAAGTGACTGGGAAAGAAATCGGATACACAAAGCAGCGCTGGCAGGGTTAAATAAAAAGTCCTGCTCCAACTCCTCACGAAAACACCTGCTAGGGGAATTAGACAGATCAGCTGAAGCTGCAATGACATCACCAAAAAAAAAAAAAGACTGCTCCAAATCGCAGTGATATAAACAGTACTGCGATTTCAGGTTGATTTACATAGCACTCTATGGATGTTAAATCGACCTGAAATCGCAAAAAAGTTATACAAAAACCTTTTAGAAATCGCTAGAGTCGCACCAATTAGCACATTTCCATTGAAATCCATGGGGTGCGACTTCAGGCACGATTTTGAAATCGCATGTCGCACCTGAAATCGCACCAGTGTGAACCAGGGCAAAAAGAGAGTGTTATTTCATGAAAATATTCAGTGTTTTTTTAACATTTTGGCAGATTCTTTAAATGTGTGTTTTGGCCCTTTTTAATTGCTAATTTTGGCATTATTTATGCGTATTTTGCCGTTTTTTTTTCTCAACATGCAGTATTTTTTTAACACGCATCTGGCCGTGGGTTATTTTATTGTGCATTTTGGCGCTTTTTTAAACACACATTTTGGCCCTTTAGCGCACATTTTGGCACAGGTTATTTTAAGACGCATTTTGGTGTGGTTTGTAACGCAAACTTTGGCGCTTCTTTTAGCATATAGTTTGACACTTTTTTAACGTGCATTTTGATTTGCTTTTTATGCGTATTTTGGCAAACTGCACATTTGCTAGCCACTTTTGGGATGCCATTAACAATTAATGGTACCACAAGCATATCAGGCATTTTGCATGTGTTTCTGGCATGCACACCAAAACACAGATAAAAAAAGAGGCAAAATACAAAAAAATTGCTAAAATGTGTTTTAAAAAAACAAGCCAAAATGTTTGTTGAAAAAAAGCAGCAAAAAGTGCATCAAAAACCATACCAAAATGCATATAAAAAAGGCACAAAAAGCCAAATAGTTTTTTTTTTTGGGCATGGAGCATTGCGCATTTTGGCAAGTTGGTAGTGTATTTGTCAAATGACAAAATGTGTGGCAAAATGCATGTCTGCTAACTGCATTTGGGGTATTATTAACAATGAATGAAACCCAAAAACACATTGCGTACTTTGACAGAATTTTACAGCAATTTGGAATCGTGGCAAGAATTGCGCAATTCTGCCAACAATTCTGCATTTCTCAGATGTGAAAGGGTCCTAAAAGAAAATACATTATAACTATATTGTGTATGTTGTGTATGTATATGTGTGTATATATATTTATATATTGTAAATATACACATATAAACATATATAGTTATTATTTATATCAATATTTAAGCTTGCTATTGCTGATATTAGGTAGAAAGAAGCATTCTTCCTCACATCACAGCAGCTTCTCACCCAGATTCTCCACCTCTGAGCTGGAGAATCTGGGAGGAGATATTTTACAGAGATGGCCAGTGAGATCTTCAGATCTCACCTTCATAAACTGGTCATCTGTGTAAGGGCCGGTTCCCACTGGTGCAATGCCTGAGATCGGATGTGATTCGCACCGCACTGCAGTGAAAATCACATGCGATCTCTGTGTGATTTCAGCCATACAAATCGTATGGCTGAATTTGCATCAAACTCGCACAGGACCCTTTTTTTTGTCCGCAGCAGAATCGGATTGCATGGGTGTTCACACCCATGCGATCCAATTCCTATCTGAGTTTACAGATCGCACTGCAATATGCAAACTAATTTGGGGGTGTCATTAGCTTTTAACGGACACTCCCAGCAGTTCGCATAGGGCAGTGTGAACTGCCACTGGGAAACATGCGATGCGGGAACCCACAGTGGATTTGCAGGGTTCCTGCATCGCAGCAGTGTGAACCAGCCCTAAAGGTGAATGACATAAGGGTGTGTCCTGTGATGAGAAGTGAAAAAACGGAAAATTGTATCATACTTACCAGTAATTTTCCTTTCCTGGTGCCTATCCATGGCAGCATACCTGTGATAGAGCTCCGCCTCGACTCCTCCTTCAGGACTAGTGAATAGCATAAATTAAAGGCATAGCCCCTCCCCCAACATTCTCTGTAATATAGAATACCGAGGGTGGGAGCGTATGCTGCCATGGATAGGCACCAGGAAAGGAAAATTACTGGTAAGTATGATACAATTTTCCGTTTTCCTGGTGCCTCCATGGCAGCATACCTGTGATAACTAACTAGCTGACATGGGTGGGATAATTGCTTAACAATAAATGTTTAATTATAAGAGGACATAGCAGCCTGAACTGCCCTCCTTCCAAACTCAACAGTCGTGAGCGCTCCTGGATCAATATGGTAGTGTCTGAGGAACGTATGGTGAGAAGACCAGGTGGCGGCCCCGCACACTGTCTCCAACGAAACATTAGCCCTTGCTGCCCAGGAAGCTGAGACTGCCCTTGTAGAATGAGCATTCACTCGGGATGGAGGCTCCATATTCTTCACCCTGTAGGCCTTCTGGATTAACTTTACAACCCAAGATGCCAGAGTTCTGATGGAAGCTTCTTTGCCCCTGTATTTACCGAACGGTACGATGAAAAGTCTCTCAGAATTTATGAAGGGGCCGGTGGCTTCTAGGTAGGCCCTGAGCACTCTGGATACATCCAGTTCGTGACAAGACTCTGAATCCATGTCTGTAAACACTGGTAGTGCCCAGGGTTCCAACAGGTGGCTTGGAGTAGCAACCTTTGGTGTGAACCCCCGAAGGGGACGAAGTTCCACTCTGTGAAGAAGGAGATGTGGTCGTCACCTATCCCTAAAGAGTGAAGTTCCGAGATTCTTCTGCCAGATGTAATGGCTAGCAGGAAAGACGCCTTTAGTGTCAGGTTCCATATTGTTACTTATTCCACTGGAGCAAAGGGATGGTCAGATAGAACTTCCAGGACTAGGGACAGATCCCACTTAGGAAATGATCGTCTGACAGGAGGGCGAATCTTCAATATACCTCTGAGGAAAGTGACTACTGAAGGATCCTCCGCCCATCTCTTATTTGTTGCAGCAGAGATTACTGCTACCTGCACTTTGAGAGAGCTCAGACCAAGTCCCAGATCAAGTCCTGTCTGAAGGAATCCTAGAACATGAGATGTAGAAGGAAGGATTGGATGAAATCCATTTTCGGAAACAAACGACAAGAACTTGTCTCATATTCTTGAATATATGGCATTAGTTGCTGGCTTCCTAGCTTTTAGAAGGGTTGATATGACTCCTGGAGAACACCCTAGGGACTCGAACCTTCGCCTCTCAACCTCCAGATTCGAAGATTCAACTTCTGAGGGTTTGGATGAACTAGACTGCTCTGCGACAGAAGTTGAGGGAAAGGAGGGATCTTGATTGGAGAGCCCACACTGAGGCACAATACGGAAGTACTGCCACCACCTGGACTGGCTCCCTGAGGAGCCTCAGGAGGAATTTGAATATTAATGGCCTGGGAGGAAAGGCATATGCCGTGGTGAACCTCCAGGGACATGACAGGGCATCCACTGCCTCGACTTGTGGATGCGGCAGCCGAGAGAAGAACCTGTCCAGCTTGGCGTTCTTCGGGGAGGTGAACAGATCTACCTGAGGGGGATCCCATATGTTGGCAATCTGAAGGAAGACATGGGGGTGGAGAGCCCACTCATTGTCCAGGAAGTTTCTGGATAAAGTGTCTGCTTCCGTGTTCAACCTAACTGGCAGATACATCGCTCTGAGGTCCAGGAGGTTCTGCTCCGCCCAGAGCATGATCAGCTCTACCTCCTTGAGGAGTGACCTGCTGCGAGTGCCTCCCTGCTTCTGCAGATAAGCGACAGCTGCTCTGTTGTCTAGGCGTAGGAGTATTCTTTGGCCTCTGATGTGGGGTGCCAAAGAGGTCAGTGCCAAGAAGGCTGCCCTCATCTCCAAGATGTTGGATACCACTCCCTGGGTGGTGCATGCCCATCTCCCCTGTATTCTGGTTTGCCCGCAATGGGCTCCCCAGCCCTGTCTGCTTGCATCGGACGTAATTGTGATCCAAGGAAGGGAGCCCAGGTGATGAGGCTTGGAGAGGTTTTCCGGAACTGTCCACCAGTGAAGGCTCCTGCGTATTTTTCCCATCAGCAGGATCGTCTGAGATAGTCGTTGTTTCTTCCACTGTGCCAAGAAACCAGTCTGGAAATACCTCAAGTGCCAATGTGCCCAAGGAACCATGGGTATACAGGAAGACATTGTGCCAATGAAGCTCAGGCATTGTGAAGCCGTCAGATACAGGCTCTGGATGACTTTGATCATTCTCTGGATGACAATCCTTGCCTTCGGCAGTGGTAATGACACTGTCCCCTCCTGAGTATCGAACATTGTGCATAGATTATCTGCTGTGTTGGCATTAGTTGACTCTTGTCGGAATTCACCAGCCACCCTAGCTCTTTTAGGGACTGTAGAAGAATGTCCCGGTGACATGCCAACTGATCCGGATTGCTTGCTAGGAGTAGGATGTCGTCCAAGTAGTGGTATATCCTCAAGCCCCTCTCCCGCAGGGGAACCAAAGCAGATTAGTATCCTGGTGAACACCCTGGGAGAGGTGCACAGACCGAAAGGCAGGGCTTGAAACTGTAGGTGGGTCCGTCCCACTGCAAATCTCAGGTATTTTTGAAATGCAGGTAGAATTGGAACATGTAGGTACGCATCCTGCAGATCGACCAAAATCATCCAATCTGATGGCTGGACTGCCTGAATAATCGTCTGCAGGGACTCCATTTTGAAGCTTTCGGGGCGGATATACCGGTTGAGCCTCTTTAGGTCTATCACAGGCCTCCACCCCCCTGTCCTCTTTGGGACCAGAAATAGGGTGGAGTATAAGCCTGCGAAGCGCTCTGCCAAGGGAGCCGGAACAGCCGCCCCCTGAAGCTGGAGTGACGTTAGGAAGTTTTTCAGAGCTTGAGCCTTCAGTGGAGAGGATGGAATCTCTGTTCCTTTGAAAGAGTTCCGAGGTGGAGGGTGAGAAAAATTCCAAAAGTGCCCCCATTGAATTGTTGACAGAACCCAGGGGTTGTGGCAGCAGGTGGCCCAGACTGGGGTAAAAAAAAAAAAAAACTTAAGCCTGGCTCCCACCGGGAGTGCCTGGGTTCCTCTGGCGTCAAAAAAGACTGCTTCTGCTCCTGTGGAGCCGGAAGGGCTTTCATCTTCCTGTTCAAAAAGGATCCCCGAGTACCTTTCCAAGGTCTTTTGTTGTCTCTGGGCTGTCTTGACTGCCTAAAATCCCTTGGGTTTGACTGGCGGAACCTAGAGGAACCACCTCTGAATCTTCGCCTACTTCTGTCCTGTGGAAGCATACCAGACTTCCCTCCTGACAGCCTGGAGATAGCTTTATCCATTTTGTCTCCGAATAGTGCTTTCCCATCAAACGGGATTTTGCACCCATTTTGTTTGGAGGATAAGTCAGCCATCCAGGGTTTCAGCCACAAGGCCCTCTTCGCCATCACTGAATGCAACATGGATCTTGCCGAGCACCTGATCGTGTCAATGGCCGCTACGCAGACAAAGTCTGCCGACAATCTATGCTCTTCTAAGGCCTTAATTATATCCTCCATGGGGACATCCTGATGCAAAGCCATCTCAATATTATCTGTCCAAGATCTTATGGCATTTGATACTGACGTGAGGGAAATAGCTGGCTTACATGCTGCTTCCGCGGCTAAGTAGCTCCTCTTCAGCTCCAGGTCGATTCGCCTGTCTAGAGGGTCTTTGAAGGAAGTGGAATCCTCCATTGGTAGAGTAAGTTTTTTTGCGAGTCGCACCACGGACGCGTCTACCACTGGCATGGAGTTCGGTGACTGCGTTCCCGACTCTGGTAAGGGGTATATAGTTTATTGAACTGACCCCAAAATTATTATTTTTTTTATCAGTCTTTGCCAATTCCTTCTGAATGACTTGACTAATCTTGCCCATCAACGGGAAAAGAACCTGCTTCCTTTTGAGGAATGGGAAGTAGCTTGTAGACTCTTGGGGAGGCTATTCTGCGTCTTTCCAGGCGATTGCAGTTTTGACTGCCTGGATGAATGGCTTTACCAAGGAGAGACTGAAGCCAGAAGGTTCTGACTCTTCTCAAGAGTCCCCTGAAGAGTCTTCAGGTGGTGAATCTCTAGCTGGTCGGCCTGACGGCGGCAGAGGTGTACTGACTGCTGACGGACCAGGGAGATTAGGTTCTATATCCTGAACCTGGGATATCTGCTGAAGTGGTTGAGCGGGGACCGAAGCCAAAAGCTCAGAGAAGGAGTCCTTCATTGTTCGCTTGAGCAGATCTACAGCGTGCTGATTTTCTAGCTCGTGGTTGGACGCATAGTCCGTAAAACAGTCCTTACAGACCACTCTGTCTGGTAGCGGTGTAGCCCCACATATCCAGCATCTCTTCTTCCTATAGGTCCTAGGAGAGGGGGGTCGATCACGTCCTCTGGATCTTGACCTCTCTGATCTACGACGTGAAGAATGGGACCTACGCCCTGATGAGCGGGACCCCTTGGAGTGGGTGGGGCTACGGTGTAAGGAACTCACGCTAGACCAGTGAGCGCACTTTTTTTTTTTTAATACTCACGTATAGTTGGTCACATACCTAATAGAAGTGTGAGGATCTTTGCTGCGAGATGAATGACTCATTGCGGAGTTGGGCACAAGGATCAGCTCCAGAAATATAGTAAGAAAGGGAAAAGAATCAGGAGTTTTTGGCGTCACTTTTTTTTTTTTTTAAATAAACATTTTTATATCTTCATCTGTTTTTATTTTTTATTTTATTTTTTAAACATAAACATTTTTATATTGTTATCTTTCTTTTTTTTTTAACATAAACATTTCTGATCGGCAACATTTTTTTTTTTGAGAAAATAAAAAGTACCTACCACAAAGCAGCATCAGAGAGACCTAGCAGGGCACAGCTGAGGAGACTGACAGCCATCCCTGAATCTGAACCTAATTAGGCTCAAGGTGCGTGGGCTAATCCCATAAACCACCATTTGGAATTGATTGAAAAAAAGGGCAAATCTAGCCTTCTTTCCAGAATCCAAGATGGCCGCCACTGAACCAAGCGTCTGTGCATGCGCAATCGCAGAAGATCCAGCGTCGCCCAGTACAGAGAGCTGAGAAACTACGGCTCTGTATCACTCCCGAATCGCGCATGCGCAGACGGCGGCGAGGACGCTGCGCCGTGACACTCTCCTACCTGGCGGGACGTACAGAGCACCTGTAGCCCCCCCAAACCCGGAAAAAAGCACCACAATGTTGTTGCACAGAGAGACACCTGCCCTATCCAGTTGCACAGTTTTAAAGGAACAAAAAAGTAAGATAACAATCATTTGAAGGAGCCTAACAAGCAAAGGAAAGGGGAGGGGAAGGGGAAGAGAGGAAAAGAAAGGGGAAAAACACAAATGCCTGGAATAAAAAATGGAAACCACCAGCCTGGGAAGATGGAGCTGATCCTTTTGCGACTTCCACTGCATTCATCATGGATGTGATAGCAGACTGCGTTCCTGTGAGGAAACTCTGCGAAATGACCCCAACAGATCCACAGAGGGGTTCCCAGTCTTATCAGCGCTGTGAGCATCCCAAGAACAGGGACTGCGCACGGGAAAGGCTAAACCCGGCGGACGCTGCCGACGGCAGCGGTATGGACATACTGCTACTCTTCACCAGCACAAGAAGGTATGAGGAAAAAAAGGAGAATGTTGGGGGAGGGGCTATGCCTTTAATTTATGCTATTCACTAGTCCTGAAGGAGGAGTCGAGGCGGAGCTCTATCACAGGTATGCTGCCATGGAGGCACCAGGAAACACATTTTCCACTCCTCATCTCAGCTTCATAAACTGGCACACCTGAGAGATCAGCCGTGATCATCGGGATCTTGGGTCTTCTCTGTTTGATAAACATACACCTGTTGGTAGCAAAATGTGTTTGCACATTTTGGCAATTTTTAGGGCCAATAGGCAATTGGAAAAAGGGAAGTAAAACTGGAAACTGCAATTGAGGGTTTGTTCCAATACCAATTGCAAAAAGTCACAATATACTGGGGAATACTTTTTCATGCAGCTTACATTGCGACATGGAAAAAACACACATCCTTTAAATGACAAGTTTGGGTGGTGCCTTAAAGTGGATGTAAACCCGAATTTATTTATTTATTTTTTTGCTGTCACAATGTAGTGTATAAGATTTCCTATCATTTGTGCCAGGTCTTGCCACAAAGAGTTAATCCAGCTCTGAGCAATCCTCTTTTATTGTTCAGTAAGATAAAACAGACAAACAGAGTTACCTTTGTCCGTTCCGCCCCTTGCTTTGAGTGACAGGTTATTTACATATCTCATGCACTAGCTTTAGACAGGCATTATTTTTTTAATTCCCACCCCCACTCCTTTTCTGAAGTCATGTGGTTACTTTTCTGGATTTTGACTGGATGTTAGTGATCATAGCAGAATCAATACACAAGAGAAAATGCATGTTGACAAGGGGAGTGTAGAGGTGGGCGGGGAGTCTACTGACATCACGACTCCACCCACTGAGCTCCAGAAAACAGATCCACCCACAGAATCTGCAGTTTTTCAGTTCTTATAACAGACAGAGGGGAGACATTTGACAGATAAGGATACATGCAGGAGGCATGAATATCCTTATAGATCAGCACTATGGCAGTAGTTTAGAAAGGATGAGAGTGGGTTTACATCCACTTTAAGGTACATAGTGCTTTAAAACAGCATAATGTTCATGGACAGTCTCAGTGACATTGTACAGCACAAATTTGGGTGTAGAACTGACCTTTTACTTCTAAAACAAGCTTGGTTTACATACAACAGCTCTTCAATAAAGAAAAAACGTTTTTTTTCTTGGTTTTCTGGTACTTTTAGCAGAGACACAGATCAGATATAGTCAATAGAAATTGGTCAGTGGTTCACTGAAGCTGTCCAGGTTCTTGTTGTGAAATTATCCTGATGATACTGAATTGTAAATTTGGCCAGCAGCAGGAAATTTTTAATGAGCAAGACTGCCAAAATATACTAGAGACACCATGCACAGGCAAGTGATTTACCATAAGAATTCAGACACTACAGATGATAAAGCTGTGTAATAATAATCAGTAGCAAGGCAGCTTTAATGATGTGTTTGAATCAAGAAACAAAAGACAAGGTGCACATAGGCAGGGAAATATGCAAAACAAAATATACCTGGCACATTTTCCTTTTTTAAACTAGCCAGCAAAAAATAAATAATAAGCTGTGAACTGTGGGCAGGTGTTTGTCCAATAATGTAGGCTTGTAAATGAGCTGGCTTCTTATACTTATTAGGGGAGGTGCCAAAATTACTCTGACCAGTCTGGAACGCGTTCCAGACTGGTCAGCGTGGAGCGTCCTGTCAAGTGGACACTGCAGAAAAGCCTGTGACCAGATTAAACACCTTTACACCTCTACGGCCAAGGGAAACGTTACCAGGGCCTGCAGAGCAGCATCAACATACCCCAGGATTCCTCCATCCCTGACGGACATCTTTACCCAGGTAATGGACACCCTCTGAGGATGGCTGCCTCCTTTTGCTTACAATATACTGACTAATTTAGATGTGCTATCAGAGCCACTATTAAGCCCCATACACACGGTGGGACTTTTTGACAACAAACTTCAAAATGAGCAGGTTTTCCAAAAAATCCTACTGTGTGTACGCTCCATCGGACAAACTTTTTTGGTTTTCATCAGACAAAAGTTCGATCTGCAAACGGACAAACTTTTCGGCAACAAAAGTCCTACGGTGCAAAGTCCGATCGTGTACAGAAATCCATCGGACTTTAGTCAAAAGTACAAACACGCATACCCAGAACCAATGTTTAAAATCAAACAACAATTGCAGAAGTTGACCAATGGGTGGTGGTAAAGAGCAGAAAAGAGCAGAGAAACCGCGTAGTACGTCAATTACGTCACTAAGTTCATGTTTGTTGGCTGAAAAAGTCCTGTCGTGTGTATGCTATGGGTGTTCCCGGCCAACGCCCTTCCACGGAAAAGTTTGTTTGAAGTCCGATCTTGTGTATGAGGCTTTACATTGTTTACAGGGGCATCACATCTCTTGGAGCACCGGAATCCCCTCCTTTCTATCCCCTCCCCATAAAAGTCAGCTCTCCTATCAGCCTTTTGTCAGTATGCATTGGGGTTGGTTAAGCTAGGGACACCTGACAGTCAGAGTCATTTTAGGAAGAGATAGTTACTGTGATATGATGCAACATGCAGTGCTATACATTGCTATATAACATCTGCTGCTTTATAATAGGTTTCTTTTTTCTTTTAATATTTCTTTATTCAAGAATTTCAACATTACAGACCAAAATGCAATTAATTTGAAAAATTTAAAGAATAATGTAAAAAATATAAGAATAAAACAAGCCCGAGTATCAGCATGTCAGATGCAGTACATAGGGTCAAGCTAATACAGAGTCAAGGTTTTGAATTAGTAATTAAACTACACTGAGCTGACAAAAGACCCATCTCACATTGTTACATTGGTAAGACAGTGGGTCACGGTATCAATAGGTCTTATTAGTAGTAAACCATTTCTCCCGAGGTTCCCAAGCAACGGTAGCTGTGATATGAGTCATTGCTAAAAGCTAACATGGTTTCTTAGTGCCATGAAGCTGTACAATTTTGATTACCTCAGATATGTTAGGTATACAGTTGGTTTTCCAACAAAGAACCAGGGGAAGTTTTGATGCAAGAAGAATATGGATCACTACTGTTCTAAAATTAGGAGGGATCAGTTCTATTTCTAAGGATAACAGTGCTAAGTAGGGATGAGCTTCGAGTTTGAGTCGAACTCATGTTCGACTCAAACATTGCCTGTTCCCATGTTCGCCGAAAAGCGAACCAGTTGGGGTGTTCGCGGCAAATTCGAAAAGCTGCAGAACACCCTGTAAAAGTCTATAGGAGAAATCTAATTTTAAAGGCTTGTATGCAAGTTATTGTCATAAAAAGTGTTTGGAGACCCGGGTCCTGCCCCAGGGGACATGTATCAATGCAAAAAAAGTTTTAAAAACTGCAGTTTTTTCCGGGAGCAGTGATTTTATTAATGCTTAAAGTGAAACAATAAAAGTTAAATATTCCTTTAAAGTTCGTACCGGGGGGGGGGGGTGTATAGTATGCCTGTAAAGCAGCGCTTGTTTCCCTTGCTTAGAACTGTCCCTGCACAAAATGTCATTTCTGAAGGAAAAAAAGTCATTTAAAAGCACTCGCGGCTATAATGAATTGTCGGCTCCCGGCAATACAGAGAAAAGTAATTAATAAAAAATGTGTGGGGTCCCCCAAATTCAATTACCAGGCCCTTCAGGTCTGGTATGGATATTAAGAGGAACCCTGCGTCAAATAAAAAAAAAAAATGACGTGGGGTTCCCCCCAAATATCCATACTAGACCCTTCAGGTCTGGTATGAATTTTAAGGGGAACTCCACCCCAAATTTAAAAAGATGGGGAACATGAGAAGGGGCGGGTCTATTAATTTTTTTACACTGAAGAGGAAGTTCCCCATCAGGTCCGCATAGCCTCGTTCCTCAGACCCCGCCTACGTCATTGGCTGAGCGGACCTGATGGGGAACTTCCTCCGCAGTGTAGGTCCGCTCAGCCAATGACGTTTCGAGTGGAGACTGCAGCGCTGGACATCGGATAGCCGCGGGACATTGGATTACATCGCTGGAATGTGTTTTTATTTTTAATAAAGGACTTTTCCACGGTGTCGGTGTGTTTTTTTATTAAATTTTTTTACACTTTCTTCGTGAAATGGTAGGGATACAATGTACCCCTTACCAATTCACATAGGGGGGGATCTGGGGGTCCTCTTTGTTAAAAGGGTCTTCCAGATTCCGATAAGCCTCCTGCCCGCAGACCCCCATCAACATGGGGACATTCTCCCCATATTGAGGGCATGTGGCCTGGTACGGTTCAGGAGGGGGGGTGCGCTCTCTCGTCCCCCCCTCTTTTCCTGCGGCCTGTCAGGTTCCGTGCTCAGATAAAGGGTCTGGTATGGATTTTTGGGGGAACTCCACGCCATTTTTTTTTAAATTTGGGGTGGAGTTCTCCTTAAAATCCATACCAGACCTGAAGGGTCTAGTATGGATATTTGGGGTGAACCCACGTAATTTTTTTTTAAATTTGATGCAGGGTTCCCCTTAATCACTATACCAGACCTGAAGGGCCTGGTAATTGAATTTGGGGGGACCCCCACGCATTTTTTTTATTTTTTTATTAATGACTTTTCTCTGTATTGCCGGGAGCCGACAATTCATTATAGCCACGAGTGGTTTTAAATGGCTTTTTTTCTCTTCAGAAATTACATTTTGTGCAGGGACAGTTCTAAGCAAGGGAAACAAGAGCTGCTTTACAGGCATACTATACACCCCCCCCTCCCAACCCCCCCAGGTATGACATTTAAAGGAATATTTCACTTTTTATTTTTCACTTTATGCATTATTAAAATCACTGCTCCCGAAAAAACGGCCGTTTTTAAAAGTTTTTTTTTGCATTGATACATGTCCCCTGGGGCGGAACCCTGGTCCCCAAACCCTTTTTAAGACAATAACTTGCATATTAGCCTTTATAATTAGCACTTTAGATTTCGAACATTCGAGTCCATTGTATTAAATAGGGTTCTAAAGTTCACGCAAATTTTAGGTCTGTTCGCTAGGGATGAGCTTCGTGTTCGAGTCGAACATACGTTCGACTCGAACATCGGCTGTTCGATCGTTCGACGAAGATCGAACGATTTGGGCCGTTCGCGCCAAATTTCGAGTGACGCGAACGGCCCACAATGCACTACGCCATCGCAGTGTCATCCAGGCGCTGTGATTGGCCAAGCATGCACTGTGACCCCACATGCTTGGCCAATCACAGCGCCGGCAGCGAGGAGAGCAATGATTGGCCACAGGCAGGATGCCTGTGGCCAATTATTGCTGAGGGTGTTTAGTACACGCCCCACACTATAAAAGGCCGCCAGCACGGCGGCCTAGTGTAGTGTGTTCCGGAGCAGGGAAAGAGAAGCATAGGCAGGGACAGTGACATTTATTTATTTCTTGCTTAACCTGGATTCCTTTAGTTTAGGGAAAGAGAAGGATAGGTAGGGAGAGTGTCAGTGTGTTTTACTGTGCGAATCCTTGTTTCTAGGGACAGGGAAGGAAAGTGAGGGGAATTCTCCTTGTGCTATAGTGTGCTTTAAAAAAACATTTTTTCTAGGGACAGAAAACTCTAGGTAGGGAGAGTGTCAGTTTCTTTCACTGTGATAATCCTTGTTTCTAGGGACAAAGAAGGAAAGTGAGGGGAATTCTCCTTGTGCTATAGTGTGCTTTAAAAAAACATTTTTTTCTAGGGACAGAAAACTCTAGGTAGGGAGAGTGTCAGTTTCTTTCACTGTGCGAATCCTTGTTTCTAGGGACAAAGAAGGAAAGTGAGGGGAATTCTCCTTGTGCTATAGTGTGCTTTAAAAAAACATTTTTTCTAGGGACAGAAAACTCTAGGTAGGGAGAGTGTCAGTTTCTTTCACTGTGCGAATCCTTGTTTCTAGGGACAGGGAAGGACAGTGAGTGAATTCTCCTTGTGCTATAGTGTGCTTTAAAAAAACATTTTTTCTAGGGACAGAAAACTCTAGGTAGGGAGAGTGTCAGTTTCTTTCACTGTGCGAATCCTTGTTTCTAGGGACAGGGAAGGACAGTGAGTGAATTCTCCTTGTGCTATAGTGTGCTTTAAAAAAACATTTTTTCTAGGGACAGAAAACTCTAGGTAGGGAGAGTGTCAGTTTCTTTCACTGTGATAATCCTTGTTTCTAGGGACAAAGAAGGAAAGTGAGGGGAATTCTCCTTGTGCTATAGTGTGCTTTAAAAAAACATTTTTTCTAGGGACAGAAAACTCTAGGTAGGGAGAGTGTCAGTGTCTTTTACTGTGCGAATCCTTGTTTCTAGGGACAAAGAAGGAAAGTGAGGGGAATTCTCCTTGTGCTATAGTGTGCTTTAAAAAAACATTTTTTCTAGGGACAGAAAACTCTAGGTAGGGAGAGTGTCAGTGTCTTTTACTGTGCGAATCCTTGTTTCTAGGGACAAAGAAGGAAAGTGAGGGGAATTCTCCTTGTGCTATAGTGTGCTTTAAAAAAAACATTTTTTCTAGGGACAGAAAACTCTAGGTAGGGAGAGTGTCAGTGTCTTTTACTGTGCGAATCCTTGTTTCTAGGGACAAAGAAGGAAAGTGAGGGGAATTCTCCTTGTGCTATAGTGTGCTTTAAAAAAACATTTTTTCTAGGGACAGAAAACTCTAGGTAGGGAGAGTGTCAGTTTCTTTCACTGTGCGAATCCTTGTTTCTAGGGACAAAGAAGGAAAGTGAGGGGAATTCTCCTTGTGCTATAGTGTGCTTTAAAAAAACATTTTTTCTAGGGACAGAAAACTCTAGGTAAGGAGAGTGTCAGTTTCTTTCACTGTGCGAATCCTTGTTTCTAGGGACAGGGAAGGACAGTGAGTGAATTCTCCTTGTGCTATAGTGTGCTTTAAAAAAAAAAATTCTAGGGACAGAAAACTCTAGGTAGGGAGAGTGTCAGTGTCTTTTACTGTGCGAATCCTTGTTTCTAGGGACAAAGAAGGAAAGTGAGGGGAATTCTCCTTGTGCTATAGTGTGCTTTAAAAAAACATTTTTTCTAGGGACAGAAAACTCTAGGTAGGGAGAGTGTCAGTTTCTTTCACTGTGCGAATCCTTGTTTCTAGGGACAAAGAAGGAAAGTGAGGGGAATTCTCCTTGTGCTATAGTGTGCTTTAAAAAAACATTTTTTCTAGGGACAGAAAACTCTAGGTAGGGAGAGTGTCAGTTTCTTTCACTGTGCGAATCCTTGTTTCTAGGGACAGGGAAGGACAGTGAGTGAATTCTCCTTGTGCTATAGTGTGCTTTAAAAAAACATTTTTTCTAGGGACAGAAAACTCTAGGTAGGGAGAGTGTCAGTTTCTTTCACTGTGCGAATCTTTGTTTCTAGGGACAAAGAAGGAAAGTGAGGGGAATTCTCCTTGTGCTATAGTGTGCTTTAAAAAAACATTTTTTCTAGGGACAGAAAACTCTAGGTAGGGAGAGTGTCAGTTTCTTTCACTGTGCGAATCCTTGTTTCTAGGGACAAAGAAGGAAAGTGAGGGGAATTCTCCTTGTGCTATAGTGTGCTTTAAAAAAACATTTTTTCTAGGGACAGAAAACTCTAGGTAGGGAGAGTGTCAGTGTATTTTACTGTGTGAATCCTTGTTTCTAGGGACAAAGAAGGAAAGTGAGGGGAATTCTCCTTGTGCTATAGTGTGCTTTAAAAAAACATTTTTTCTAGGGACAGAAAACTCTAGGTAGGGAGAGTGTCAGTTTCTTTCACTGTGCGAATCCTTGTTTCTAGGGACAGGGAAGGACAGTGAGTGAATTCTCCTTGTGCTATAGTGTGCTTTAAAAAAACATTTTTTCTAGGGACAGAAAACTCTAGGTAGGGAGAGTGTCAGTGTCTTTTACTGTGCGAATCCTTGTTTCTAGGGACAAAGAAGGAAAGTGAGGGGAATTCTCCTTGTGCTATAGTGTGCTTTAAAAAAACATTTTTTCTAGTAGGGACAGAAAACTCTAGGTAGGGAGAGTGTCAGTTTCTTTCACTGTGCGAATCCTTGTTTCTAGGGACAAAGAAGGAAAGTGAGGGGAATTCTCCTTGTGCTATAGTGTGCTTTAAAAAAACATTTTTTCTAGGGACAGAAAACTCTAGGTAGGGAGAGTGTCAGTTTCTTTCACTGTGCGAATCCTTGTTTCTAGGGACAAAGAAGGAAAGTGAGGGGAATTCTCCTTGTGCTATAGTGTGCTTTAAAAAAACATTTTTTCTAGGGACAGAAAACTCTAGGTAGGGAGAGTGTCAGTTTCTTTCACTGTGCGAATCCTTGTTTCTAGGGACAGGGAAGGACAGTGAGGGAAATTCTCCTTGTGCTATAGTGTGCTAAAGCATTCCTCATCAACCATCTTTGAAATCCTTGTTTTTTGGACAGTCAGGGAAATTGTCGTTGTGCTATTCTGTGCAAAAGCAATCATCCTCAACCATATTTAGAAATCCTTAAGTAAAGGGACAGAGAAGGACACCTGAAGGTAGCCCTTATTGCTTTTTTCCCATCTCCCTGCAGGCCATCTATTAGAATGTCTGGAAGGCAAACAAGGAGAGGCAGACAGTCAGGAGGCAATAAAAGAGGGCAAACAGGCTCTGTGTCTGGGGGCAACAGTGCTGGTCGTGGACGCGGTGCATTGTCATCAGCACATGGCCATGGGACACGCTTGTCCTTCTTTTCGGCAGCTGGACATGTTGAGCCACATCATGCCGACGACTTGGTAGAGTGGATGACCAAGCCCTCCTCCTCCTCCTCATCCTCTCTCACCCAGGCTCAGGGTACTGGCAAAGCAGCTGCCAAAGCGTCCTCTTCCCTGGTATCAATGTCAGACTCATCATCAGTCACTCCTTCCCTAGAACCACCATGTCCTCCTCCTGAGGAGTCCCCCGAACTGTTTGAGCACAGTGTTGGGTACATGCTCCAGGAGGATGCCCAGCGTTTCGAAGGGTCTGATGATGAAACCCAGCTACAGGAAGGCAGTAGCGTGAGAGCAGACAGAGTAGATGCTCAAGAAGGACACCAATCTGGCAGTCATGTTCCAGCAGCTGCAGCATACTGCCAGATTGGCTCCAGTGATGAGGAGGGAGGGGATGATGAGGTCACTGACTCCACGTGGGTGCCTAATAGTAGAGAGGAGGAGGAGGAGGATGAGGAGGAGGCACATCTCCAACGAGGCAGGATGCCCTTTGGTGGCCAGCGTAAGGGCAGTACACCGACGGAATCACACCGCAGAGCTCCGCCTGTGCAGGGCGCTGCCTCTGCCCGTCATTCAAAAAGTTCCTTGGTGTGGGCCTTTTTTGAGGCTAGTGCATCAGATCGCACAGCTGCTGTTTGCAACATATGTCTCAAGCGTATATCGCGTGGCCAAAACATCAGCCGCTTGGGTACCACATGCCTGACCAGACATATGTTGACCTGCCATGCAGCTCGTTGGCAAGCCTACCTCAAAGACCCACACCAAAGAACAAAGCGGACCTCTCCTTGCACCGCATCAGCTGGGATCTCCAACCCCACTATAACTTCAGTCCTCTCTGAAACATGCACTGAGAGGAATGAAGGTGTAGAATTAGGTGTGTCACAGCCAAGTACTTGCGGCCACTCTGCTAGCAGTACACCGACGTCCGATTCTAGCAGGCAAATTTCCCTGCCCCAGCTGCTGGACCGTCGAAAGAAGTTCACTCCCAGCCATCCACATGCCCAGCGGTTGAATGCTAGCTTGGCTAAATTGCTAGCGCTTCAACTGCTGCCTTTTCAGTTGGTAGACTCGGCCCCCTTCCGTGAGTTTGTGCAATGTGCGGTTCCTCAGTGGCAGGTTCCCAAACGCCACTTTTTCTCACGGAAGGCTATTCCGGCTCTCTACCGGCATGTGGAAGGCAATGTCTTGGCCTCGCTGGACAGGGCGGTCAGCGGTAAGGTGCATATTACCGCTGACTCATGGTCCAGCAGGCATGGACAGGGACGTTACCTTTCTTTCACGGCCCATTGGGTCACTCTTTTGGCAGCTGGGAAGGATGCAGGACAAGGTGCAGTAGTGTTGGAGGTTGTTCCACCGCCACGCCTCCAAAATGCTACTACTGGTTGTGACACACCTCTCTCCTCCACCCCCTCCTCTTCTTCTTCCTCCATGGCCTCTTCCTGTGGTTTGTCCTATGAACCAGCGGTGCTCCGTAGCCGTTCACGGGGCTACGCAAGTACGCAGCCAAAAAGATGCCATGCCGTGCTTGCGCTGGTGTGTTTGGGGGACAGAAGCCACACTGGGGCAGAGGTCCTGTCTGCTCTGCAGGGCCAGGCCGAGAGGTGGTTGACGCCACGCCAGCTTAAGCCAGGAATGGTGGTTTGCGACAATGGCACCAACCTCCTCTCCGCCCTCCGACAGGGACAACTGACCCATGTGCCCTGTGTGGCTCACGTCCTTAACCTGGTGGTGCAGCGGTTCTTGGGCAGGTACCCGGGCTTACAGGATGTCCTGAGGCAGGCCAGGAAAGTCTGTGTGCATTTCCGCAGATCTTATAATGCCAGTGCTCGCCTGGCTGAGCTGCAAAAGGAGTTGAACCTGCCCAAGAACCGCCTTATATGTGACATGCCCACCAGGTGGAACTCAACGTTGGCCATGCTGCAGCGGCTGCACACGCAGCAGAGGGCCATCAATAAGTACCTGTGCGACTACGGCACCAGGACAGGGTCAGGGGAGCTTGGTTTTTTTTCTCCACGCCAGTGGGGCATGATCAGGGATGCATGCACTGTCCTGGCACCATTTGAGGAGGCCACGAGGATGGTGAGCAGTGACAGTGCATGCATCAGTGACACTGTACCTCTTGTCCACCTGTTGGAGCACACGCTGCGTGGAATAATGGACAGGGCACTTGAGGCAGAACAGAGGCAGGAAGAGGAGGACTTCCTTGCCTCTCAAGGCCCCCTTTACCCAGACAGTGTTCCTTCTGTCCCACCCATCGCACAGGAAGAGGAGGAGGAGGAGGAGGATTGTGTCAGCATGGAGGTGGAGGCTGGCACTCAGCATCATCAGCAGCAGTCTTTTAGGGATGATTTACAGTCCCAAGAAACCAGTGGACTTGTACGTGGCTGGGAGGAGGTGGCTGCGGATCATGTCGTCCTTAGTGACCCAGAGGACTCCGGAGCGAATGCCTCAGCAAACCTACGCTGCATGGCCTCCCTGATCCTGCAAAGTCTGCGGAAGGATCCTCGTATTCTTCGGATCAAGGAGAGGGACCATTACTGGCTGGCCACTCTCCTTGATCCACGGTACAAGGGTAAGGTTGCGGACCTTATGTTACCGTCGCAGAGGGAGCAGAGGATGAGACAACTCCGGGAGGCCTTGCAGAAAGGTCTGTGCAACGCGTTCCCAGAGACTGGGAGGTTACAAACTCCTGGTCCTGGACAACGAGTTGCTGAGGCTTCGGCCAGTCAAAGAAGGAGCGGTGGGGAAGGTGGCCGTCTGACCGATGCGTTCAGACAATTCTTTAGTCCGCAGCCCCAAAGTATGATCGGTTCCAGCAACCATCGCCAGCGTCTGATAAACATGGTGCAGGAATATCTAGGGGCAAGGTCAGACTTGGACACCTTCCCCACCGAAAATCCTCTGGCTTACTGGGTCTTGAGGATGGATCACTGGCCAGAGCTTGCACAGTATGCAATTGAGCTACTGGCCTGTCCTGCATCCAGCGTTCTTTCGGAACGCACATTCAGTGCTGCTGGAGGATTTGTCACGGATCACAGGGTGCGCCTGTCCACCGACTCGGTTGATCGACTGACTTTCATCAAGATGAACCAGTCTTGGATCACCACCAGCTACCACACACCTGATGCTGATATAACAGACTAATTGATTTTAACATGTCACATCCCTTCAAGACTGATGCTGATGCTGAGTGCCTGTGCTGTTATGTTGACTGGCTATCCTCCTCCTCCGAGTCCTCAATGATACGATTGATGATGATAGCTTGGAAGATCATTTTTGTTTATGGGTGCCGCCACCAGTGGCTAAGGCCCAATTTTTCAGCCCCTGTTTTACAGGGGCGTGTAATTACAATTTTTTTAGCAATAATTTGCCATAGGGCTCATTGCTGTGCTCCAAGTACAGTATCTGTGAGGGGTTGGAGTGTTGTGGCACCAGTGCCTAAGGCCCAATTTTTCAGCCCCTGTTTAACAGGGGCGTGTCATTACAATTTTTGAAGCAATACTTTGCAACAGGGCTCATTGCTGTGCTCCAAGTACAGTATCTGTGAGGGGTTGTAGTGTTGTGCCACCAGTGCCTAAGGCCCAATTTTTCAGCCCCTGTTCAACAGGGGCATGCAATTACAATTCTTGATCTAATAATTCACAGCAGGGCCCATTGCTGCACCCACCAAGAGTAACTCTGAGGGCTTACAGTGTTGTGGCAACGCCACCACCACCACCACCACGAAAGGCCCAATTTTTCAGCCCCTGTTCAAAAGGGGCATGTAATTACAATTCTTGATCTAATAATTCACAGCAGGGCCCATTCCTGCACCCACCAAGAGTAACTCTGAGGGCTTACAGTGTTGTGGCAACACCACCACCACCACCACCACCACCACCACGAAAGGCCCAATTTTTCAGCCCCTGTTCAACAGGGGCATGTAATTACAATTCTTGATCTAATAATTCACAGCAGGGCCCATTCCTGCACCCACCAAGAGTAACTCTGAGGGCTTACAGTGTTGTGGCAACGCCACCACCACCACCACCACGAAAGGCCCAATTTTTCAGCCCCTGTTCAAAAGGGGCATGTAATTACAATTCTTGATCTAATAATTCACAGCAGGGCCCATTCCTGCACCCACCAAGAGTAACTCTGAGGGCTTACAGTGTTGTGGCAACACCACCACCACCACCACCACCACGAAAGGCCCAATTTTTCAGCCCCTGTTCAACAGGGGCATGCAATTACAATTCTTGATCTAATAATTCACAGCAGGGCCCATTGCTGCACCCACCAAGAGTAACTGTCAGGGCTTACAGTGTTGTGGCACCAGCACCACCATCAAAGGCCCAATTTTTACTACCACTGTTCAACAATTATATGTAATTAAAATTCCTGATATAATAGTTGACAGCAGGGCGTTCCAGCACCAACCAAGAGTAACTGTGAGTGCTTACAGTGTTGTGCCAACACCAACAACTAAGGGGCCTATTTCTGTAGAGTATATACGGCAGGTCCCTACTTTCAAACATCCAACTTACAAACGACTCCTACTTGCAAACGCAAGAAGACAACAGGAAGTGAGAGGAAATCTACCACTAGGAAGGAAAATTCTCTCCTGTAAGAATAAATATGGGAGAAAGGTGTCTCCTCTGTACTGATGCTTTATCAGCAATCCTTGTTTCAAGAAAAACACCACATTTCAAAAACAGTTGTCATTGGGACGGAAAGTGAGGTGAAATGTTCTGAACAGGGGCACAGACAGCAAAACAAATGTTACAGGGGTGATAACCCTTACCTATGTTTTCCAAAAAGTTTAAAAATAGATTTTTGGGCTGGAGCTACACTTCAACAATGTACCTGTTCAAAATTACAAACAGATTCTACATAAGAACAAACCTACAGTCCCTGTCTTGTATGCACCGCCTGTATACGGCTGTTCAGAGTATATAGGGCCTTTTTTATTTTATGTGCGGGGTTCCCCTTAATATCCATACAAGACCCAAAGGGGCTGGTAATGGGCTGGGGTAGGGGGGGGGGTCATGGGGTAGCTATGCCATTTTTCTTAAAGAATTTCATCCATATTACCGGGACCAGACATTACATTAAAGCCGCAAGCAGTTTTAAATGGCTTTTTTTTCCTTTAGAAGTGTCATTTTGTGCAGGGACAGTTCTAAACACGGGAAACACGTGGCACTTCACAGGCATACTTTAGACACCCCCCAGGTACGATATTTAAAGGAATATTTGACTTTTTTTTTTTCACTTTATGCATCATTAAAATGACTGCTCCCGAAAAACGACCGTTTTTAAAACTTCTTTTTGCATTGATACATGTCCCCTGGTGCAGAACCCGGGTTCCCAAACCCTTTTTAGGACAATAACATGCATAATAGTTGTTATAATTAGCACTTTAGAATTCGAACGTTCGCATCCATTGTATTTAATAGGGTTCTATTGTTCGTACGAACTTTCGGTCCGTTTGCGGGTTCTGGTGCGAACCGAACCCGGGGGTGTTCGGCTCATCACTACTGTTCGCAGGTTCTGGTGCGAATTGAACAGGGGGGGTGTTCGGCTCATCCCTAGTGCTAAGTCTGGAGAAATTTGAAATGAGATAGAATCTGGAAAATTGTAAACCAGACCGTGGATAAAAGAGAGCAACCCTAAAAGATGTGGAGTAATGTACCTGTTTGCTTGCAGCCTCTCCAACATAGTGGAGAGGTGGAATTTGATAATTTTAAGATATGGAAGGGTTAGGTATAGGGTTGAGCGAACCCGAACTGTAAAGTTCGGGTCCGTACCAAACATTAGAGTTTTTGGGCACCGGACCCAAACCCGAACAATTGCTTGTATGTTCGGGTTCGGGTCCGGTGTTCGGCGATATAATGGCACATTTAGAAAAGCTTCAAGGGGCAGCCAATCACCTTTTGTTTAGCTGGTGTGCCCTTAGAAGCCATCATAGCCATGCCTACTAATGGCATGGCTGTGATTGGCCAGTGCAGCATGTGACCCAGCTCAGTGCAGCATGTGACCCAGCTTCTATATAAGCTAGAGGCACACAGCACATCACTCTGCTTTAGACAGGATAGGGAGAGGATCTTGGCTGTTGTTGCTTATTACGGAGAGATTGAAATACATGAGTTATTTAGTCCTGATTCAGCAATCTGAGAGAAAAGATAGAGAGACAGTGTAGGGGAAGGTTCCTGGTGGTGCTTTCAGGGAGAGAGATTTACATAGGAGTCCAGATTCAGAGATCTAATAACTCGGCGATCTGCATAGGTTTACCTGTTTGTGTTGCAGTGCACAGTCTTTTTACACTGCCATGAGCCCAGTGTCAGAGAAAATCTAACTTTTATCTGCAAGCTCAGTGCACCAGCACTGCATATGTTACGTTGAGAGATACACCGTTTCCATACTGTGGGTGTATTGTGCTCTTGCAAAAAGACCCATTTCCTGACAGACTCCATGGCAGCCTACGTGTGGGTTAATCCCGCCCCTCATACCTCATAGGACCCTTCTCTCATAAATCTTTGCTCTGGGCCAGAGGCCGTGTTCCTTTTTTTGTCCTCCTCTTATGCTGCGTACACACGGCGTTTTTTCTCGTCGAGAAAAACAATTTTTTTTCCTTTCGACGAGAAAAACGATCGTCTGTGGGCTTTATGTCGTTTTTCTCGACGAGAAAAACGGCATTAAAAACGACGAGAAAAATTAGAACATGTTCTAATTTTTCTCGTCGTTTTTGTCCGACATTTTTTCCGCGGCAGTTTTCCCATAGGGAAACACTGCCGCGGAGCCCACAGACGACGTGAAAAATGACCGTGTGTGGGGAACAAGCCGTTCCCTCGTTTTTAATGACATTATTCACGGCGGTTTTTAACCGCCGTGAATAATGATCGTGTGTACGCGGCATTAGGACCAAGATATAGTCTTACCTTTTCATGAAGTTTTTCTGTAATCCAGGCCTGGCGGTGTGCACGGCGATACGTTGGTGGTTAGCGGTGATCCTCTCTGCAGTCCAGCAATCCTAGCTATTAGCAGGTGGACATGGGCGATATGATGTGATACCATGAAGAGCTTACTAACCTGGCCATTGGCAGGCAAGTGGCAATATGGCCAAACGTCCCAGCAATTAGCGGGAGGCTTTGTAAACGCCCGATCGTGCGGTGGGTCGAGCGAACAGCTCCCCAGTCCCAGGTTCTGGTCCGGATCGTGTTGTGGTGGTGGTAATGTACAAAGATATTCGTTTTATATGGCAGCCGTATCTCTGTGTTTTGTGTGTCTCCTTATTTTCTATCAAGCTCCAGTGAGTGGCCACGGCGGCTGGAGCGCAGCTGCGTTCCAGCTCGCCGTTTCAGGAAGTCGCTGCCCATCCGCAAGCCGCGAACGAAGATTTCGTGCTTGGTTCGTGCAGGCGCAGTTTCAACAAAATGGCGGCGGCGGTCGCGCATGCGATTGGCCGCCACCGGATGGCAACTTTTTCCGGCGCAGGCGCGCTGTGGGGCGGTGACATCGTTAACGGTGGCAGATTTAAATAGCTGTCAAAGCATCTATTACTTGGGATGACTTGCAGGCTTATGCGGTGTTTACCCAGGCACTGGTCTCTGGTTTACAACGTAAATTGTTTGCTGCAGGCTCCCTGGGTGCTGGCTATGTTTTGTTATGTGCTCTCTCATGCCTGTTGTCACTCCTGTTTCTCATAAGGCTTTAATGATTCATTTCACTTTCAAACTGCCTTGCCATGGATCTGTCACCGCCCTCTTGTGGCCAACCCTTGCGCTGCAGGTAGGATTTATTTATTTTCTACCTGTGATGCTTGGGTTCACTCATTCAGGAGCTATTAACCCTTTCTTTTCCACTCAGCTCTTCTAGGTCTGAACACCAAAGCACGGCAAAGACCGTCCTAGGTCTCAACGTTGTCACTCCTCTTCAAGGTCCAGACGTCATAGATCTTCCTTTAGATCTAGGTACCACAGATAGGAGTCTAAAACCACCTCTGGGCGTCACTCTCACCGCCACTCCAGCCGCTATGTGAGGAAAGCCTGCTGGGTATGCGGGGCCCAGGTTCCTGAAGGCAAATCGCTCTGCGAGCGATGCTTTTCTAAAGTCGCATAAGAAAGAGAGGGTGGAGACCAACAAGTGGAAGCACTGGTCAGAAAGGTGGTCCGTGAGTCCCTGAGTAAAGGGGATTCTGGTCATACCCACAACCCTGCTGGCGACACTATGTCAGTCCCTATTAGGGATGATCTCAAGGCTCCAGGCCCTTCACAGCCGAGCCATTCCTCAATTGAAGCCTCAGACAGTGAGGTGGAGGTAGATGACCCTCGTGCAGGTTTTGAATTCGCCCTAGTACCACAGCTGGTCAAAAGCTGTCAAAGAAGCTTTGAGATGGAAGAGCCAGTGGAGTCACCCTCCAAACAGAGGAAATATTTTAAACACCTCAAAAAAGAATGCCCTAATTTCTCCTTTTTGGGTGAACTCAGCGCAATAATTACAGACGAATGGGGTGGTGTTGAAAGGAAGAATTGCCTGTTAATGAAGGTATCAAAAATGTACCCATTTAAAAGCAAGGATGTAAAACACCTGGAGTCAGCTCCTCTCATTGACTCAGCCCTAATGAGGATGGTGAGGCACGTCACACTCCCATTGGAGGATACTGTTTCCTTTAGGGATTGCCTGGAGTGGAAAATTTATACCGACCTCAAGCGGATCTACATTACAGCGGGTATGAGCTGCAAACCAGCTCTAGCTCTCGCAGCCCTTTCTAAAGCGATGGAAGTCTGGGCAGACGACGTAGATGCTTCTCTCAGGAGCATCTCGGAAGAACTGGCCAGGAGCTCACCTATTCATGGGCTAAGGTTGACGTTGGCTTTTCTTGTGGGGCTTCCCTAGACATAATTCGCCTGGTGGCTCGGATCATGCTGACATCTGTCACGGCTAAGCGTGCCTTGTGGCTGCGCCAATGGGTAGCTGACCCTGCCTCCAAGCAGGCATGGTGCAGGATTCCATTTGGGGGTTCGTCCCTCTTTGGGAACACATCGGACAGTGCCATCACCCGTGCCACAGGGGGCAATTCGGGGTTCCTTCCCCAGGATCGCCGTCTGCTAAACCAGAAGAGAACACAGCCCAGGAAAAGTTCAGATCTAGCAAGGAATGCTCGCTACTATAGGCCTGACCGTGAGTTCAAGAAGACCTGGAAGAAAAAACAGCCTTCAGGCCATAAGTTTTCAAAAGGGGCATCTTCCGGTGGACAAGAATCCCCTAAGTCTTTATGATATTGCACCTGCCTAAAACAGAGCGAGTCGGCATCCTTGCCTCTCTCAGAAGAGAAAAAGCGAATTCTCCTGTCTCTCTTGTGGCTCAGGGCGCTGCAATTCCAGTTCCAGACGACAAAAGCTTTTAAGGGGTCTACTCGCCCCTCTTCATGGTTTTGAAGAAAAACGTCTCCTGGAGGCCAGTTATAGACCTAACCCACTTGAATTCTTTTATCTAGAAGAAGTTCAAGATGGAGACACTACTCATGATCAGTCAAGCAATCCAACCAGGCGATTGGCATGTCTCCATAGACCTGAAGGACGCCTACTTCCATGTTCCGATAGCGTCAGAATTCCAGAAATACCTTCGCTTTGCTGTTGATCAAATCCGTCTGCAGTTCACCTGTCTCCCCTTCGGGCTTAAAACATCGCCTCGTGTGTTTTCACAACTTGTTGGCTGTCATGGCTCTGATCAGGACCAGAGGTATCCGTCTGTATCACTATCTAGACAACCTGCTGTTGTCTCGGGACAAGGAGCAGTTGCTAATCCACAGATCCCAGGTCATCTCCACTCTACTCGAGTTTGGTTGGCTTCTGAATCTGGAAAAGAGCCATCTGGATCCTACGCAGTCCCTGGTATTCCTCGGGGCACACTTCAACGCTATCAAGAGCACCATCTTGTTACCCCTGGAAAAATCCCAGTGATCCAGGACAGAGTTTGGCTTGCAATGTCATCCTCATCTCCAAGCCTCTCAATGCCTAAAGATCATTGGCACCATGGTGGCAACAACACCCATGGTAAAGTGGGCTCAGTGGAAAATGCGGCCCTTCCAGAAGGGTTTCCTCCAGCAGTATAATCCAGGGCTTTGGGATCACTTTATCCAAATAACCTCATCCATGCGGGAGAGCTTTCCTTGGTGAATACAACAGAGGAACCTCCTCAATTGTCACTCCATCGCACCTGTGTCTTGGGTCACCATCACTACAGATGCCAGCAACAGGGGCTGACAGAAGTAGCCCAAGGCATATGGAATTTTCCCTCTCACAGGATAGTCTCCAATGTTCTGGAACTCCGGGCAGCGTTCTGCGCTCTGCAGGCCTTTCACCACTTAACAGCAGGAGACTCAGTCCTCCTAAGACTGGACAACACAACGGCAGTCGCATACATCAAGAGATAGGGGGTACTCGCAGTCTCTCCCTGTCAAAGGAAATAGAGCCCATCATGATCTGGGCCCAGAAAAACCTGGCCAACCTGACAGCTGTCTATCTCCCTGGAGTCCCGAACGTTCAGGCAGATTTTCTGTTGAGAGTTTCTCTGGACAACGAGTGGACTTCCCCCCAAAGTCTTCAGGTGGGTCCTGTCCCTGGGAGTCATTCCGGAAGTAGACTTGTTCGACTCCCCATGCAACTTCAGACTAGAGAGATACTACACGAGGTCTTGGTATCCCCAGGCTTTTGGGTAGATGCTCTGACAGACCATTGGCCGTTCCACAGGGCCTATGCCTTTCCCCCGGTTCCTGTCATTCTCCGTTTTTTGTCGAGGCTCAGGATGGAAGAAGCAGAGATAGTGGCAATAGTTCCGTACTGGCCAAACAAGCCATGGTTTCCACTGCTGATGCAACTCAGCTTCCGGGACCCAGTTCCTCTACCCTCCAGACCAGATCTCCTATCACAAGGGGCATTTCTACATCCATGCCCGGCCCATCTACATCTGATGATCTGGTTCTTGAGAGGGGAAGGTTGGAGGCCCTAGGCTGTCCAAGTAGGGCCATCGCCACAATATTAAATGCCAGAAGAACAGGCACCAACAGGGTCTACCAGAGGATTTGGAAAAAGTTTTCAGACTACACCTCTTCCACTGCAGGTTCTTGCAATAACCCAAAGATACATGATATCCTGGGCTTCTTACAATCAGGATTGGATCTCTCATTGTCAGTCAGCTCGCTGCGAGTCCAAATCGCTGTAATCTCTGCCTTTACGGGTGTTTCCTGGGCTAGACACCCTCTTACTCAGTAGTTTTTCAGAGGAGCACAAAGGCTCAGACCTCAGAGCCAAGTTTTTCTAATTGGGATCTTCCCCTTGTCCTGGATTTTTTCTTAGGTAGAGAGTTGGAACATGAAGATCAATCTTCTGTCAAATGACTCTCTCTAATAGTTGTCTTCTTGGTGGCTATAACATCGGCCAAGAGGGTCTCTGAAATCAGCTCTCAGGGATGCAAGGAGCCATTTCTTTTTTTTTTTTGTCAATAAATTTTTATTGGGTTTTTACAAGATACAAGAAATAAAATACATATACCTTATAATTTCACATCAATGTAGAGGACAAAAACATTTGTCCAGGAATACAGGTATGAATGTATATTGCATAATATTGCTGTGAAATATTAAGTGGCATATCGTTAAACCATTTATCAGACCACCCCAGTGGGTGCAAACTGTGGTCTGAAATAACTGAACCTGTACATCTTAATGTGGATTCTCTAAACAGTATTATAGAAAATCACCATCATATTGCGTATCTACTCAATTTATATTACTAACAAAGGTGGTTATGCATTCACTTCGATAATCATATATTATAGAAATATATAGGGGTAGAGAACTTGGACAGGGAAAAATAATAAATGAAACTAAAGTAAAAGGAACGGAACAGCGGAACCAGCACAAGATGCAAATTATAACTACCGAGCAGTGTCATCAATATACTTCCTTATATGCTCGTCTTCCAACAGACAGAATGAGGACCCAAAAATCAGCGAAGGTGTCTATTATAGGTCTTGTACCACTCAATCCACGGGTTCCATTGTGGATAGAAATCTGCATATCTTCCGTCTATAGATGCTAACATACTTTCATAAGTGTAATGGATGGATATCGTTCGAATGGCTTCTTCTACCCTGGGTGTATCCGGGGACCTCCAAAGTCTAAGTATGACTAATTTAGCAGCTAGAAGTAAATGTATCGTAAACTTCCTGAGGGAAGGCGGTATATCTTCTATGCCTAAATGTAAAATGGCTAGTGATGGAGAAGGAATTATATGCAGGCCTGTGGCCTGTTGAAGAATTAGGAATACACTAGACCAGAATTGAGCTAATTTCCCACAGGACCATAGGATATGTGATAGTGTTCCCACCTGTGTACATTGCCTCCAGCACAATGGGGATGTGTGTGGATCGAATTTGGCTATCCTGGATGGCGTTAGGTACCATCTATGCGTAACTTTGTGAGCTAGCTCTCAAAGGTTTGAACACTTAGTAGCTGAGTGAGTATATTGGAGGGCTCTGACCCACTGATCCGCTGTATATGAGGTTTCCAGCTCTCTCTCCCAGGCCAGTATTGAGTTAGATTTCTCAAACACCAATTTATCATTCAAGAAGTTGTAAAAAAGTGAAATACCCCCTCTACGGCTAACTTTTGAAGTGATAAATGTGTGTAATTTCCAGAACAATTTATATGCTCTAAAGTGGCCTTTTTTAAGGAATGAAATTACTCTGAAATAGTTGAATTGTTCAGAGGCCGGGAGATTAAATTATTGTTGTGCGAGAGGGAAAGATTTCAAAGTGTCGTTCGAATAAAGGTCCGAGACCCAATGCAGTCCTCCCACGATCCATTTATTAAGATTTAGGTCCGGTATTAGTAGTGCTATGGTGTTGATGGGTACTTCAATGGCGATGTTAGGTGCTAAGGTGGTCTTGGTCAGCACTAGTTGCTTCCAGGCAACTAGGGTTGCTGTCATTGGTGGGGACATGTTCTTATACTTGGTTCTAGCAAGGGGATAGGCTAGTAGAAATTCTTTCAAATTTCCATTAGGTATTAAGGATTGTTCTATGAGACCCCATAATGGCAAGGGCTGGATGTGAAACCACCCCCTAATCTGTGCTAGTATTGCCGCTTTGTGGTAGTCAGAGAAATCTGGTACGCCCGCCCCCCCTGCCCTTTTGTGTTTTCTAAGTTTGGAGAAAGTGCACCTCGCCTTCTTACCTTGCCAAAGAAAACCCGAAAGCATTTTTTGTAAACCGCTAAAGAAAGTTTTGGGAATCGGAATAGGGACTGTCCGAAAGATGTATAGGATTTGGGCTAGAATCTGCATTTTAAAAGCCGCCAATCGACCTGACCATGATAATATATGTTTGCTCAGTATACCTAGCCTATCCGATATTTGAGTTACCAATGGTTGGTAGTTGGCTTTATATAGTTGTTCAGGGTAAGAGGTGAGCTGGATCCCCAGGTAGCTTATGGCATAACTCGACCAGATATATGGATAATTGGATTGTAATGTAGTTTTGTCGCGATGGGGCACCCCCAAATCCAGAATATAAGATTTAGATTCATTCACCTTGTAATAAGATATTTGGCTATATTCCTGGAGTACTAGCGAGACCTTTTCCAAGGAAGATATTGGATTGGTAAGCATTAGAATCACGTCATCAGCAAAAAGGCTGATGACATGTTTTTTATTGTTAATTGTGAAACCCTGTATCTCTGATGTCTGCCTGATGTGAGCTGCAAGTGGCTCCATCAGGAGATTAAAAATGAGGGGAGAGAGGGGGCAACCTTGTCTCGTGCCATTAGTAATCCCAAAGGATCTGGATAGCATACCTGACATGTAAACTTTAGCTGATGGTGAAGTATATAAAGCCAGGATTGCGGAAAGCAGAAGGCCTTTGAACCCAAATTTTAAAAGAGCTTGCTGTAGGTACACCCAGTGTACTCTGTCGAACGCCTTCTCCGCATCCAACGCTAGGAGCAGAGAAGGCGTGCGACATTTCCTGGCAACATAGGTAATATTAATCAAGCGTCTCGTGGCGTCCGATGCCTGTCTGCCCTTTGTAAACCCCGATTGGTCGGGATCGATCAAAGTAGGCAAAATATTAATTAACCTCAATGCTATCATCTTGGTATATATTTTAAGATCAACATTTAATAATGAAATCGGTCTGAAATTCTGGGGTGCATCAGGCGTCTTCCCCGGTTTGGGGAGTGTGACCACCAAAGCTTCCAGCATCTCAGCAGGAAAAGAGGCAGAGGCAGCTGCAGTATCAAAAACTTTTAGTAGGTGAGGTCCCAAGGTTGTTTGAAATGTTTTGTAGTAATCACCTATAAATCCATCAGGGCCCGGGGATTTGTTACTATGCAGGGTTCTTATGACTTGCAGAACTTCGTCGAGAGTGAAGGCGGAATTTATGTCTCGTAACTGTTCTTGTGTCAGGGTAGGTAAGTTAATGTCAGCCAAAAAACCCTCAATGGCTGATATGGAAGGTTGGTAGGTGTCTTTATTTAAATGAAGATTATAAAGGGAGCTATAATAATCGCTGAAGGCATCAGCGATGCCCTGGTGGTCATACACCTTCTCCTTGTTCGTAGGGTGAATAATATAAGCTAACCGAGATTTAAAACGTTGTCCCTGTAAGCGTCTCGCTAGTGCTTTCCCTGCTTTGTTATTAGTGGAGTAGAAGGACATTTTCAGTCTTTTTTCTTTTTTTTCAAAAGTTTGGAGAAGAAGTAATCTAAGATCATGTCTTAGTGTAGTGAGTTTGGCGCTGACGGGGGAGGAAGGGTTCATCTCATTCTGGGTTTCTAAGGAATCAATTTCTGACAGTAATGCGGAGATTTTCAGCTGCCTCTGCCTTTTGAGCCTAGCGCCTAATTGAATAAATATGCCCCTTATGTATGCCTTAGGGGCATTCCAAAGCAAAAAAGCATCATCCGTGGAAGAGGAATTGATTCGGAAATAGTCCGACAGGTGGTCTTTCAGGATTGTTTTCGTGTTTGGGTTTTGAATAATTTGAGCGTTGGCACGCCAAACAAAGGTAGAGTTGTCGGGATAAGAATCTCTCAGTTCGAGGAGAATAGGAGCGTGGTCTGACCACGTTATCGTGTCAATTTTTATGTGGGAAACTTTTTGGAGCAACCACCTGTCTAATAAAAACAAATCAATCCTCGAATATGAGCAATGTCTATGTGAGAAAAATGAATAATCTCTTTCATTGGCGTGTGTACAACGCCACGCATCATAAAGGTCATGAGAGCGAAGAAAGTTCCCCAAAGATGATATCTTGGAAGACTGGATCGTGGTAGAATCCAGAGTTGGATTAGGAACTACATTGAAGTCTCCACACAGTACAAGGGAGCCCTGTTTCACCCTTTCAACTTTGTGCATGAGTCTGTTGAGAAACCGAATTTGACGTTTGTTGGGCGCATAGAGAGTCACTAGAGTATATCGGGTGTTGTTTATGTCACAAATTAATATTAGATATCGACCCTGAGGGTCAGAGATTTCCGAAATTAAATTGAAAGAAATTGTGTCTCTAATCGCAATGAGGACTCCTCTTCGCTTCGCTGCCATGTTAGAGAAGAAGTAATGCTGGAAAGACTTGTAAGTGCATTTAGGTGGAGCATTAATGTGGAAGTGGGTCTCCTGTGCGCAGAGTATATCACATTGCGAAGATACAGCTTCTCTCTACAGGGATGCTCTCTTAGCTGGGTGGTTTAAGCCATGGGCATTAATTGAGAGAATTTTAACTGGCATGTAGGTCCTTTAAGAATGCTATGAGTGGCGTATAGTGGAAGTACTTACAGTCAATGTTCGTAATGGTCGACTTTCTGAGGGGGACCCATCCCCTTCCGATTCGAAGAGTCCATGCAGCGATGCTGTAGCAGTAATGGGAATGGAATAGAAGAGAGGCAGTGTTGGTTCTTAGATGAGTTGGTCGGTGCTGTTCCTGGAAAAAAAACTGGTAAACAAAACGAAAAGTGCGTAAACTAAAACGTAAAACATGGGTCTTCACAACCCTGAGGCAGAACATTTCTGCTCAAAAGATTGGGAGCTTGAGTTGTGGAGGCAGCTCCGATATGCGGGGCCCTGGGAGTGGGCATTTCTTATAAGGCATTAGGGTTTCTTTTTTATCATACGGAATCATCCCTTTGTTTTTGATCTCGGGAACTCCTGCTGGAGTTACCTGCTTTAGGAGGTTCATCTGACCCCTCTGGAAGAATTTTCCATTTCTGTAGCAATCGGTACCCCTTGGACGGGGACGTGATTGCATGCGTTGTACCATCTTTAGTCACCAATAGCTTCGTGGGATATCCCCACCTGTAATCAATACTATGATTTCTCAATGCCTTGGTGACATTGTTCAAATTTTTACGAAGTTGTAGCGTGAACTGAGATAGATCAGCATAAAATTGTAAAGTGGAGTATTCAGTGTTGCGGTGCTCCCCTTTGCGTGTTATTGTCATTAGTCTCTCTTTGGTTTGGTAGAAGTTGATTCGTAATAGAACATCTCTAGGAACATTATCTGGGATGAAAGACGGCTTTGGTATTCTATGAATTCTGTCTATAGAGAGCTCAATGGCGGAAAGATCAGGCATGAGCGTGGTGAGCATGGTAGTAGCATAAGAGCGCAGGTCAGAAGGGGTTACCGTTTCAGGTATTCCTCTTATCTTAACGTTATGTCTCCTAGACCTGTCTTCTAAATCAGCTAATTTCGCTCTCATCCATGCTTGTTCATCCTCTACTGTGTCGTTTGCATCCACCAAATCATTAATGGTGGTGGCATATTCCCCCATTTTTGTCTCAATATGGTCAACTCTATCACCCACTTCTGCAAGCTCAGTGCTAAATCTCCTCATGCAGGCCATCATATCACTGTGAATCGAGCTCCTGAGTGAAATAAGCATGTCTTTTAGTGTAGTGTCCATCACTGGTTGGTGCAGCGTGGGGAATGAGACTATCGAATCTGAAAGCTCCCTAGTGTCATCTTGTGAGTCTGCAGTGGATCTTACTTCACACTGTTGCAGATCAGGCTCTTCCGTCCTAAAGCGGGTCTTAGCCGGGCTACCGCTCAGTGGAGATGGGGTCTGGTAAGTCTGGGGTGCATCAGTGCTATCGAGGGACTTTCTGGTCGACATCCCCTTACCGCTCTGAGGATGTCCTCTGGCCGCTTTGAAAGCTGGAGAGGCGCCGGCGCCATCTTGTCCTCGAGGCTGCGACGGCAGCATGTAATAATCCGTCAGTTTCTTCGGTCTGCGTTCAGCTGGCCGCTTTCTGGTCATGTTGGCCGGGTGGTGGGGAGTCAAACCGCTGCTTCTAGATACTTTATATGTGCCCTTCTTTGCTTGTAGCCGCTTATTGTCCCGCTGTCCGCCGGAGCTCAAGGATCACACCGCCATCTCGGTGGAGTCCAAGCCACGCCCCCGCAAGGAGCCATTTCTAAACTTTTTAATTCCTATGTTGGGTTCCAACCCCAAAGTGGCATCTGTGTTTTATGACAATCAGGAGATTGCTCTTCCAACGTTCAGATCTACCGAGGATTCCAGTGTTTATCCCTTAGATGTTGGAAAAGCTCTGAATCAGTATCTTGAAGCTACAGCTTCTTTCCGTCAGACCGACCACCTGCTCGTTCTTTTCACAGGAAGCATAAGGGAATGCGTGCCTCTTCCAGATCTATCAGAGCATGGATTGTTCAGGCCATTCAGTGGGCCTATAAAGCAAAGGGCTTGGCGCCTCCAGAAACGGTGACTGCTCACTCAACTAGAAGTGTGTCTTCATCATGGGCGGCATCATGTCACGTGCCTCCAGAAGTTATTTGCAAGGTGGCCTTGTGGTCTTCAATTAACACGTTCATGGTCAGGGATGAGCCGAACACCCCCCTGTTCGGTTCGCACCAGAACCTGCGAACAGACAAAATGTTCGTGTAAACTTTAGAACCCTATTAAATACAATGGACTCGAACGTTCGAAATCTAAAGTGTTAATTATAAAGGCTAATATGCAAGTTATTGTCCTAAAAAGTGTTTGGGGACCCGGGTCCTGCCCCAGGGGACATGTATCAATGCAAAAATAAGTTTTAAAAACGGCAGTTTTTTCGGGAGCAGTGATTTTAATAATGCTTAAAATGAAAAAATAAAAGTGAAATATTCCTTTAAATTTCGTAGCTGGGGGGTGTGTATGATATGCATGTAAAGTGGCGCATGTTTCCCGTGCTTAGAACTGTCCCTGCAAAAAATGTCATTTTTGAAAGAAAAAAATGCATTTAAAACTGACTCGCGGCTATTAATGAATTGTCGGCTCCCGGCAATACATACAAAAGTCATTGATAAAAAAAAAAAAAAAGCGTGGGGGTTCCCCAGAATTCAATTACCAGGCCCTTCAGGTCTGGAATGGATATTAAGGGGAACCCCGCCGCAAATTTTAAAAAAAATTGACGTGGGGTTCCCCCAAATATCCATTTCAGGCCCTTCAGATCTGGCATGGATTTTAAGGGGAACTCCACCCCAAATTTTTTAAAAAAATGGCGTGGAGTCCCCCTAAAAATCCATACCAGACCCCTTATCCGAGCACGCAACCTGGCCGGCCGCAGGGGAAAAGGGGGGGACGAGAGAGCGGCCCCCCCTCCCTCCTGAACCGTACCAAGCCACATGCCCTCAACATGGGGAGGATGTCCCCATGTTGATGGGAACAAGGGCCTCATCCCCACAACCCTTGCTCGGTGGTTGTGGGGGTCTGCGGGCGGGGGGCTTATCGGAATCTGGAAGACCCCTTTAACAAAGGGGACCCCCAGATCCCGCCCCCCCTATGTGAATTGGTAAGGGGTACATTGTACCCCTACCATTTCACGAAGAAAGTGTAAAAAAATGTTTAAAAAAACACACAAACACCTTGAAAAAGTCCTTTATTTAAAAAAAAAACAAAAAACATTCCAGCGGTGAAATCCAGTGTCCCGCGGTGATCCGGATGTCCAGCGCTGTCCTTCATTGGTTGTGCCTGAGCGGACCTGATGGGGAACTCCCTCTCAGTATTTTAAATGTATAGACCCGCCCCTTCTAAAGTTCCCCATCAGGTCCGCTCAGCGGACCAGATGCGGAACATGAGAAGGGGCGGGTCTATGCATGTATTACCAAAGTGAGAGCAGTTCCCCATCAGGTCCGCCCCCTCGGTATGTCGGACCCGCCTACGTCATTGGCTTGAGCGGGGAACTTCCTTCACTATGTAAATTTAAATTACACAGTGAAGGAAGTTCCCCTCTCAAGCCAATGACGTAGGCGGGTCCGACATACCGAGGGGGCGGACCTGATGAGGAACTTCTCTCACTTTGGTAATACATGTATAGACCCGCCCCTTCTCATGTTCCGCATCTGGTCCGCTGAGCGGACCTGATGGGGAACTTTAGAAGGGGCGGGTCTATACATTTAAAATACTGAGAGGGAGTTCCCCATCAGGTCCGCTCAGGCACAACCAATGAAGGACAGCACTGGACATCGGGATCGCTGCGGGACGCTGGATTTCACCGCTGGAATGTTTTTGTTTTTTTTTAAATAAAGGACTTTTTCAAGGTGTTTGTGTGTTTTTTTAAACATTTTTTACGCTTTCTTCGTGAAATGGTAGGGGTACAATGTACCCCTTACCAATTCACATAGGGGGGCCGGGGGGCCGGGGGGCCGGGATTTGTTAAAGGGGTCTTCCAGATTCCGATAAGCCCCCTGCCCGCAGACCCCCACAACCACCGGGCAAGGGTTGTGGGGATGAGGCCCTTGTCCCCATCAACATGGGGACATCCTCCCCATGTTGGGGGCATGTGGCTTGGTACGGTTCAGGAGGGAGGGGGGCGCTCTCTCGTCCCCCCCTTTTCCCCTGCGGCCAGCCAGGTTGCGTACTCGGATAAGGGGTCTGGTATGGATTTTTAGGGGGACTCCACGCCATTTTTTTTTAAAATTTGGGGTGGAGTTCCCCTTAAAATCCATGCCAGATCTGAAGGGCCTGGAATGGATATTTGGGGGAACCCCACGTCAATTTTTTTTTAAATTTGCGGCGGGGTTCCCCTTAATATCCATTCCAGACCTGAAGGGCCTGGTAATTGAATTCTGGGGAACCCCCACGCTTTTTTTTTTTTTTTTTATCAATGACTTTTGTATGTATTGCCGGGAGCCGACAATTCATTAATAGCCGCGAGTCAGTTTTAAATGCATTTTTTTCTTTCAAAAATGACATTTTTTGCAGGGACAGTTCTAAGCACGGGAAACATGCGCCACTTTACATGCATATCATACACACCCCCCAGGTACGAAATTTAAAGGAATATTTCACTTTTATTTTTTCATTTTAAGCATTATTAAAATCACTGCCCCCGAAAAAACGGCCGTTTTTAAAACTTCTTTTTGCATTAATACATGTCCCCTGGGGCAGGACCCAGGTCCCCAAACACTTTTTAGGACAATAACTTGCATATAAGCCTTTATAATTAGCACTTTAGATTTCTCCCATAGATTTTTCGAATTTGCCGCGAACACCCCAATTTGTTCGTTGTTCGGCGAACAGGCAATGTTCGAGTCGAACATGAGTTCAACTCGAACTCGAAGCTCATCCCTATTCATGGCACACTACTGCGTAGAGCCAGCCTCATTATCTTCTGTTAAATTTGGTTTACGTATTTTGTCTGTTGATGGTGCCAATTAAACCTTTTTTTTCTTTTGTCCAGCACTCTGCCCACCCGGGTGTGTATGGCTAGTTATTTCCCACACGTAGGCTGCCATGGAGTCTGTCAGGAAAACTGAAAATTTATATCAAATACTTACCGTAATTTTCCTTTCCTGATGGACTCCATGGCAGCAGGAGTTCCCTCCCAGTGGCTGGAGTAGGCTAAATTATGGAACACGGCCTCTGGCCCAGAGCAAAGATTTATGGCAGAAGGGTCCTATGAGGTATGAGGGGCGGGATTAACCCACATGTAGGCTGCCATGGAGTCCATCAGGAAAGGAAAATTACGGTAAGTATTTGATATAAATTTTCCGTTTTAGGGCAAAAAATAAAAAAATTGCAGTGTTTTCTGCATATATGCAAGTGTGAGATTTACAAATTTATATATTTTTCTTGTATTGTGCTATTCCCAAAACATTTTTTTAGGGCAAAAACTTTTTTTTTTTTTAATAGCATTTTCTGTATTGCTGTAGGTGTGAGATACACCGTTTCCATACTGTGGGTGTATTGTGCTCTTGCAAAAAGACCCATTTAGGGCAAAAAATATATTTTGCAGTGTTTTCTGCATATCTGGAGCTGTGTGAACTAAACAATTTCTATATATTTTTCTTCTACTGTGCTATCCTAAAAAAATAATAATAATTTGAATAGCATTTTCTGCAGTTCTGTAGCTGTGAGATACAGCGTTTACGTACTGTGGGTGTGTTGTGCTCTTCCAAAAACACCCATTTAGGGCCACAAAATATTTTGCAGTGTTTTCTGCATATCTGGAGGTGTGTGAAATAAACAATTTATATATTTTTCTTCTACTGTGCTATCCTAAAAAATAATTGTAGGACAAAAACATTTTTTTTGAATAGCAGTTTCTGCAGTTTTGTAGCTGTGAGATACAGCGTTTACGTACTGTGGGTTTGTTGTGCTCTTCCAAAAACACCCATTTAGGGCCACAAAAAATATTTTGCAGTGTTTTCTGCATATCTGGAGGTGTGTGAACTAAACAATTTCTATATATTTTTCATCTACTGTGCTATCCTAAAAAAATAACCAAAAAAATACAGGGTGTATAAGGCCCCTGCCACGGGCCAGGTGAATAAGGCCTCCGATACAATCAGGATGACCTTGAGCTTTTCCTTCTAAGAAATAGCCCATATCAATGGGAAGACATCTCTCCAGGGAGTCAACAGACCCTTCCTTCACCGTGCCTCCATCATCGGGCCATCGGAAGGTTCCTCCCTTCCCTGGAACAGGGTCCCCTACACGAGGCAGCACCCAAAGACTCCCCGACCCTTAGCGGACTCCAGACGAAGGCTCTGGACCCCAGGCTTTACTCCTGCCCCTAGGACCCCATACCCAGGGCAGCAGGAACTCCAGGATAGTACCTCACCCCGGGCTAAAGGTGCCCGAGATGGAACAGGAACACAAGCACCCAGGCCGAAGGCACCTGGGCGCAGACCCCACTGGACATCAGCCCCCAGACCAAAGGTTCCTGGGGCTCGGACCCCGATCAGGAGGCGTCTGCCCCTTTTATATCCTCTCCCGGCATGCACAGCAGGTTCCCCGCCCCGCTGTAATACTGCCAAGAGGGGACACAAAAGGCACAGCACTGTATCGGCGGTTCAACCCTAGCCTACCATGGCAGCGCCACCTGTAGGCCGCAGGGAACTGCACACCAATACTGTCCCCCGAGGACAAAATGGTCCATGAATCCTACAGAATTAGGGTGTTTGAGCCTATTTACCACTCAAACACTTCCCTTAAATTTAGCACCCCGCTACATTTTTATTTCAAAGTATTTTATTTTCCCACTAGCTTATCCATTAAATGTAATAATTTTTTTCAGAAAGGGCGTATTCTGGGGCATTCCCACCATATGTGTGGCATTGTGACGTTGAGTTTCTGAGGTTCTTAATGACTTCCTGTACCTCTTCTGCTGAAAAGGGGGCCTCCAGCATATTTTTTTTTTATGTTATTTTCCCTATCCACATTTGTTTGCAGAGCACTTCCCATGCTCTTAACAACATTTTTCTGCCATTTGCCAGCCCTCTAGCCCTTTCCGTTACTTTTTTTAGAGCCTTTTTAGTCCTCAGAAGTTCGAGTCCCCATTGACTTCAATGGGGTTCGGGTTGGGGGTAAAGTTCGGGTCAAGTTGGGTCCCGAACTCAAACTTTTTTCAGAAGTTCGGCCAAACCCATCGAACCCGAACATCCAGGTGTCCGCTCAACTCTAGTTAGGTACCATCTTAACAAAATTTTATACATGAGTTCCTAAGGGTTCACACGTTTAGTGACTAAGTAAGTTTAGGCTGGGTTCACACTGCCATATGGAGCAGTTTACAACAGGGGTCCGGTGCGTCCCTGTTCACCGTTTCCGGTCCAAATTTTGTGAACTGACTTCAATGAGATCTCCTGACATGTGAATTGGATGTGGGGAAACCAGCATCCAATTCGCAATAGTGTGAACCCAGCCTTAAGGGATTTTTGTAATTGGGATGGGGAATATTTACAATAGAATATTTTTTCCAAGCAGTAATGGGTGATGATTTATGGAATACTGATTTTTCATCGAGGTAAGAATAGAACAATGATATGCCCTTCTTGTTAAAGGGAGCCTCTGTATAGAAATATGCTATATGTTTGGGGATAATTCACACTGTTTGGGGGTGATGGTGCAGGAAGGATATTATCTGTAAATATTTGAAGTGCGAGTAGTTCTCCAGTTAGAATTATTTTTTTAATTCATCAAAAGACTTCAACTTTTTGTTTGTGTATAGATTGCTTATTGATGTTATGTCCTGAACTTGCCAGTCATTGGGGGTTATTTACGGAAGGCAAATCCACTTTGCACTACAAGTGCAAACTACAAGTGCAAAGTGCACTAGAAATTGCACTGAAAGTGCACTTGGAAGTGCAGTCGATGTAAATCTGAGGGGTAGATCTGAAATGAGGGGAAGCTCTGCTGATTTTATTATCCAATCATGTGCAAGCTAAAATGCTGTTTTTTTTATTTTCTTTGCATGTCCCCCTCGGATCTACAGTGACTGCACTTCCAAGTGCACTTTCAGTGCAATTTCAAGAGCACTTTGCACTTGTAGTTTGCACTTGTAGTGCAAAGTGGATTTGCATTTATTTTGTAAATAAACCCCCCTTGAGTGATATATAAGGTATTAATAGTGAGAGGGTGGAAATGGGAATCTCCAGTGCTACCTATTCGTGGTCAGGTGTAGAGGTCAACTGCAGAGAGCACCACACTTGAATTGACACTTGTATGGTCGGAGATAGAGTGGAATATCTACTAGTGAATAATGAGGTCAGTACAAAAGAGCAAGAACGTTTATCCATCACTTGATGTTCTATTTTACTCCAAAAGGAGGACAATGGTTGTGTAAACCAGTCTTTAAGTTGAGATAATAATGTGCAAAGTGATATTCCTGAAGGTCTGTGTGACCTACCCCTCCTACATGTCTAGATTTGGTTAATCTGTCAAATGCGCATCTGGATTTTTTGCCTTTCCAAACATGCTTGTGGTGGTTGTAGCCGTATTAGTGCACTTGCAACAGAAACAAGTGAGTACTGTTTGTGATACTTTTTTTATTTGCACTAACATACAATTTTTCAAGGCAAGCTTTCATTGTGTAGAAAAAAGGGGGAGAAAGTTGAAGGATCAAAAAGTCCTTCAGCAAAAGAATTCTTCAACAAGGCTCAACTGGTTATACAGACTTATAATGAGTGAACCGCAATTAGTGAAGTAGAAAATGTCATTAATTTATTCAATTAGTTTTAAACAAAACACAACATCAAGAACACCTGATTAAAATGAGACTAGTCAACAAAAACACTAAACAAGGATGGCCACCCGATGAACCATACACACCGCATTCATTCATCCGCTAATGATCTTTAATAGTAATACCGGTATTGAGAATGTAAAAAAATGTTCATCAATATCAATTGAATAGTCCTGGTGAATGGAGATAATTCAAATAATGGCTCCAAGAGTATGGTTACCGGATTGGTCTATTAGGTGAATCAAAGTATCTTCACATCAAGAGGCAATGGTATTATGATCGGGGCAGATGATTCGGTAGTTAGTCATATGGGTGGAACATCCATGTTCAGGAACTACATAAAATGTAGCATCAAACTGCTAAACTGCTATTTTATGTAGTTCCTGAACATGGATGTTCCACCCATATGACTAACTACCGAATCATCTGCCCCGATCATAATACCATTGCCTCTTGATGTGAAGATACTTCACCGGCACGTTAAATACCTAGTCTCATTTTAATCAGGTGTTCTTGATGTTGTGTTTTGTTTAAAACTAATTGAATAAATTAATGAAATTTTCTACTTCACTAATTGCGGTTCACTCATTATAAGTCTGTATAACCAGTTGAGCCTTGTTGAAGAATTCTTTTGCTGAAGGACTTTTTGATCCTTCAACTTTCTCCCCCTTTTTTCTATATGGTTTTGCAATTCAGAGGCCAACTTGATGGATAAACCCCTAAATTATTGGGTATTTAATTAATAGTGGTTTTTATACTTAGCAAATCACTTATATTACCTAGCATTATACATTGGATGAGCTTAATACATACCTACCCTTTTGTTTTTTCTATATAAGCTTTCATTGTGTGCCCCCCTTTTCAAGGTCCTAGAAGTACTGATTCACAAAAGTTTTAACAGAAATCTAAATCTAAAAGTGTCACACACACAAAAGAGACCTTCAATATCACGGGATCATACTGCTGTACCTCCAGTAATGTTGTGTACCTCATCCAATGCAAAAGATGTACCAAAGGATCTTATGCTGGTGAAACAGGACAGAAGTTGCAAGCGAGGATGAATTTGCACAGACATACCATCAAGGAACATAAAGAAGATGAGTATTGCACACCTGTGGGACATCATTTTTCACAACCGCACTATGGAAGACCTCAATGTCTTAATTCTTAAAGGGAATTTCAAAACTATTCAGGAAAGAAAAACCTTTGAACTAAGAATGATAGTTCTATTTGACACAAAAAATTGTAGACATGTGCACACTGAAATATTGTGTTTCGGAATTTCGTTTTCGTCCGAAAAATACATTTATTTAGTTACTCCCGAAAGTTTTTATTATTTATTTTGTTTAATTAAAAAATGCATTTGTCCGAAAATCCGAATGAATTAGGGTTGAATCTGTCAATTGAAGGCTTATGGTGTCTGTCGAATGTTCTAAGAAGATTCGACAAAGCAGCTAAACTGTACGACGCCGCAATCGTACATTTCCGGTCGAATGCTCTGCCCACAAGCTATAGTAGAATTCTAATGTTGTATGACTAGTAATAATTATATTTATTAATTATTACTAGTCAATCAACATTAGAATACTCCTATAGCCTATGGGCGGAGCATTTGACCATAAAAGTCGACTGCTTCATCGAATCTTCATGTCAAATCTTTTCTCTCTATGTCGAATAATCTTGGACTAATAGAGTTAGGTTAGGCACATTCAACCGCAGATTCGATAGACACAGATCGCTATTGTCACCGTCATGTCGAATCTTCTATCTGTATCGAACTGTTGTCGCAACAAAACGAAAATAAAGCTTTTATTTTTTTTTAACTCAAGTTTATTGAGGATTTTACATATGTAACAGGCATCTCCAACATTGGAATCCTATACCAAGGCTCCACCCTCATGTCCTTCCGAAAACTACAAACCGATTACCACATTGGACACAAAGATTTTTTCATATATCTCAGGATACGCTCTATCCTCTCTAAAGTACAATGAACTGATGACTTACTGCCATGGCATATAACCACATTCTTCAACCTCAAAACATCTCGACAACGTGGAATCTCCTTTTGCTATAAACTTCTTACTGACACCGGCCCCACTTCAAAGTCACCAACGATGCTACAATGGGAGCAAAAAATGACAATGTTCCTACACTCCCCAACAATGGCATCGCTCATTACAAGCACCTCTAAAAATCTCCAGATGTCTCCTCCACTGGGAAACTGTCCTAAAATTATTCCACAACTGGTACCTTATGCCAACTAAACTTGCCCGGATTTACCCAAACTCAACCAATCTCTGATGGAGAAATTGTGGATCCCCAGGGACCCCACTTCACATATGGTGGGACTGCCCAATCATCACAACATTGTGGACTAAGCTCTCCAAACTCCTCCTTTCCATTCTACCGGGTCCTACGCCCCGCACACCGAAAATGGTACTATTAGGCCTAGACATGGGACTTTGGCCTTGCTCTTCACGCACGATCGTCTCCCATGTATTCATTGCAACGTGCTTGGCTATTGCCAAAAACTTGGAAATCTCCCGTCCCCCTCTACCGCGGAAATAACTGCCCTCTTGAACAACCATTGCCTAATGGAATTTATGCACTCCAAAGCATACTTACAACTCCCTAGATTCCAAAAGAACTGGGACCTTTGTCTCAAACACCCTAACTGCATACCCCCCATGAATGACATTCCACTTAGCTGACTCCCAATACTAGGTAGACCCTCCATTGATGTAATGACTTGACTGCCGCCTGTATTACTGTACATTATTCAATGTTTGTTTTACTACCTGTTATATATGTAAAATCCTCAATAAACTTGAGTTAAAAAAAATAAAAGCTTTATTTTTGTTTCGTTGCGACAACAGTTCGATACAGATAGAAGATTCGACATGACGGTGACAATAGCGATCTGTGTCTATCGAATCTGCGGTTGAATGTGCCTAACCTAACTCTATTAGTCCAAGATTATTCGACATAGAGAGAAAAGATTTGACATGAAGATTCGATGAAGCAGTCGACTTTTATGGTCAAATGCTCCGCCCATAGGCTATAGGAGTATTCTAATGTTGGTTGACTAGTAATAATAATTAATAAATATCATTATTACTAGTCATACAACATTAGAATTCTACTATAGCTTGTGGGCGGAGCATTCGACCAGAAATGTACGATTGTGGCATCGTACAGTTTAGCTGCTTTGTCGAATGTTCTTAGAACATTCGATGGAATTAAGGTTGAATCTGTCAATTGAGGGCTTATGGTGTCTGTCGAATGTTCTAAGAAGAATCGACGAAGCAGCTAAACTGTACAACGCCGCAATCGTACATTTCTAGTCAAATGCTCCGCCCACAAGCTATAGTAGAATTCTAATGTTGATTGACTAGTAATAATAATTAAATATCATTATTACTAGTACCATTGTTGGGGAGTGTAGGAACATTGTCGTTTTTTGCTCCCATTGTAGCATCGTTGGTGACTTTGAAGTGGGGCCGGTGTCAGTAAGAAGTTTATAGCAAAAGGAGATTCCACGTTGTCGAGATGTTTTGAGGTTAAGAATGTGGTTATATGCCATGGCAGTAAGGACATGAGGGTGGAGCCTTGGTATAGGATTCCAATGTTGGAGATGCCTTTGCTAATCCAGTCAGACGTTGATGTTGGGTGTGAGAATGTAGAAGGCTTCCATTGGTATTTGCTTGAGCAGGCATAGTGGTATACCTCGAGAGTATTGTATGGTGGCTTTCCATATCCTGATGGTAGCATTAATAGTGTCAAGGTATAAGTGAGTCCCTGGATGTTGCAGGAGAAGGGCGCAGAGAGTCAGTTTAGGGTGGGACATTAGTGTTGCTTCTTCTATTTGAAGCCAGGTGGTTTGTTGCATAGGGTTCCACCAGACTCTGGCTTGATCAAGTATAGTTGCTTTGTAATAGGCTATTAAGTCTAGTGCTCTCATCCCTCCAGATGTGACTGGCTTGCACATAGTGCTACTCTTGAGACGTGATCGTTTTCCGCCCCATATGAAGGTTGTGATAATAGATTGTAGCTGCAGTAGTTGTGGTTTTAGGAAGAGTATCGGCAAAGTCCGGAATGTATATAAGGCATGGGGTAGAAGATACAGGTCTTGTACAGTTTTCTGGAGTTTGGTTACAAAATTATTAAAGTTGGTGGAGCGTAAGTCGGTTGAGGGTGCGGTTAATTGTATGCCTAAGTACGTGAGTATGGAGTTGGGGGCCCATGAGCAAGACGTGTTGTTGGTGATATCAGTTTTGGTGCTTTGGTTTAGTCCTATACCGAGCATGCTGGATTTGGAAAAGTTGATTTTATATAGTGAGGCCTTGCTGAATGTGTCTAAAGTGTGATGGAGAGCAGGGAGGGAGTTGGTAGGGTCAGTCAGGGAAATTATGACATCGTCGGTGTACAGGCCTATCTTGTGAGTTGTATCTGCGGTCGTTATCCCAGAGATGAGTGGGTTGTGTCTAATGGATTGGGCCAGGGGTTCCAAAACAAGGGCGAAGATCAAGGGTGAGAGTGGGCACCCTTGACGCGTCCCATTAGAGATGTGGAAGGGGTCCAAAGAGTAGTCCAGAGGTCATTACACTAGCACTGGGCGAGGAGTAGAGTGAAAGTATAGCTTGCAGGATGGTCCCTGTGAAGCCAAATTTCTGAAGGACTGCCTGCAGGTAGGACCAGTCTACTCAATCGAATGCCTTCTCTGCATCAAGAGAGATGAGCAGAGAAGGCGTTCGGTGGTGTTCCACCCATTGTATCAGGTCTATGAACCTACGGGTACCGTCCGACGCTTGTCTGCCAGCCACAAAACCCACTTGGTCAATATGCACAAGTTGTAGGATGATGTCTGAAATTCGTGTGGCCAAGATTTTAGTATATAGCTTGGTGTCGGTGTTTAGCATGGAGATGGGTCTGTAGCTGGCAGGTTTATCGGCCGGTTTGCCCGGCTTTGGAATAGTGACAATAGTGGCTTGGAGGGATTCCGGTAGGATGGAGCCAGTACTAGCGGTGAAGTTGAAGGAGCGGCATAGGTGGGGGGTGAGGAGCTTAGAGAATGTTTTGTAGTACTCATTGCAGAACCCATCAGGGCCTGGGGCTTTGTGGAGTGGTAGGGTGGCAATGGCTGATTCCACTTCCGTGAGGGAAAACTGGGTGGACAGCTGGTGTATTTGGTCTTGAGAGTGAGGGGAGATGTATGTCCTTGAGGAAGTTAGTAATGTCGGTAGAGGAGGGTGGTGGCGCAAGGTTGAAGCTGGTAAGGTTGTATAGTTTAGAGTAATAAAGACTAAATTGGTCCGCAATGTCTTTAGGGTTTGTGTGTTTTATGCCGCGGTGGTTGTAAGGTACGGTATTTTAGTTTGTAAGAGTTTGCGTTTAAGCTGTCTAGCTAGGTATGCCCCAGGTTTGTTGTGTTTGGAGTAGGATTGTAGTCGGAGACGTTTAAGGTGGAAATCAAAGTTTGCGTGTAGGTGGTCACTGAGGGCCTGTCTAGCTGTGTGCAGTTCAGAACTGAGTAGAGGGGAAGGTTGAGGTTTGTTGGCTCGAAATAGCAAGCGTATTCGTTCTAGGAGTTTGTTCGTGGTGGCATTGTGTTGTTTTTTCTCATGGGCTCCCAGTTTAATCAGGAGGCCTCGTATGCAGGCCTTGTGGGCGTTCCATAGTGTGGTGGGGTTGTCTACTGATCCACTGTTGGTTATGAAGTACTGTTGCAGCTCGGATAGGATCTGTTTTTGATATAAGGGACGTGCAATCATGGAGGTTTTGAGCCTCCAAGTGGTGAGGTTTTCATTGGTAGGTGCTGGAAATAGTCTCATTGATATGGGTGCGTGGTCAGACCACGTAATGAGTCCAATTTTAGACACCTGTACCATTTGCAGGGTATGTTTGTCAGTCAAAAAGAGATCTATCCGAGAGTAAGCATTTTGTGTGTGGGAGAAGAAGGTGTAATCTCTTTCAGTGCCGTGAAGGCATCTCCAGGGGTCGTATAAATCTTCCGAGTGGAGTAGGGAGGAGAGTGAGGCAGAACGCTTACAAGCAGGATTAGAAGTGTTGAGTGAGGTGTCGCGGACACTGGCTGCAGGCACCTTTTCTGCCACATTCACCCTGTTATTTGTTATTGCTATATGAATCTTTTTGTTACATTTTTGAGAGACTGTTTTCTTAGATTTGCCCAAAGACTATTCTTAGTTGTTAATTCTGAACAATACATTAACATTGAAAGAGATGATCACATTGGCCTCTGGAGACGGGCTGTCTGGTCACCTGGGCTGTGATGTGTTAATTAACATGTTAATTATATAGTTGTCTGCTAAGGTGTTGGGAGAGGGAAGGGGGGAGTATCCATGAGTCAGCCCTACCTCGTTATCTAACCCATTGTGTTAAAAGTGTATAAAAAAGTCTGTATTCTGCCCAATAAAGCATTCAAGATGCTACAAGCTATTTCCGGCTAGACTTGCATTCAATGCAGCTATAATAATATATCTCTCTAATGGTCATACTGGAGGAAGCGGTATTACTGACGGAAGCACTCAGCGGAGTGTGGGATAGGATCCGTCACATGAGGTATCAACAATTTGGTTAAAGTCACCGCAGATAGCTAAGGGGCCCTGTCTGAAAGGTTCCAGCTTCTTTAGGACGGTCTTGTAGAAGCGGTGTTGTTTGGTGTTAGGGGAGTAAATGTTAGCTATGGTGATGTTATGATTATTGATAGTGGCGTTCAAGATTATAAATCTACCCTCAGGGTTTATCTCAGTGTGGAACAGCTGGAGGGAGACCGTGAAGCGTATAGCAATCATAACTCCTGCTTTCTTTTTTGCAGAGTTTGCAAAGTAGCAGTGCGGGTACTGTTTATGGGAGCAGGAGGGAGGTTTGGTGGAGGCGAAGTGGGTTTCCTATATGCACAGAATGTCAGAGGTGAGGGCTAAGGCCTCTTTCCACAGTAAATTTCTTTTGTAAGGGGAGTTTAAGCCTTTGGCGTTGATAGAGGTGATAGTGGATGACATTTTGTGAAGTGACTGGTGGGGAGGGATATAGGATTACTGCTGTGAAGTAGTGCGTATAGGTGGAGGTAGACCAGTGATGGTGTTATATAGTGATGAGCCGAACACCCCCGGGTTCGGTTCGCACCAGAACCCGCGAACGGACCGAAAGTTTGCACGAACATTAGAAGCCTATTAAATACAATGGATGCGAACGTTTGAAATCTAAAGTGCTAATTATAACGACTATTATGCATGTTATTGTCCTAAAAATGGTTTGGGAACCCGGGTTCTGCACCAGGAGACAATTATCAATGCAAAAAGACGTTTTAAAAACGGCCGTTTTTCGGGAGCAGTCATTTTAATGATGCATAAAGTGAAAAAAAAAAAAGTCAAATATTCCTTTAAATATCGTACCTGGGGGGTGTCTAAAGTATGCCTGTGAAGTGCCACGTGTTTCCCGTGTTTAGAACTGTCCCTGCACAAAATTACATTTCTAAAGGAAAAAAAGCCATTTAAAACTGCTTGCGGCTTTAATGTAATGTCTGGTCCCGGTAATATGGATGAAAATCTTTAAGAAAAATGGCATAGCTACCCCATCACACCCCCCCCTACCCCAGCCCATTACCAGCCCCTTTGGGTCTTGTATGGATATAAAGGGGAACCCCGCACACAAATAAAAAAGGCCCTATATACTCTAAACAGCCGTATACAGGCGGTGCATACAAGACAGGGACTGTAGGTTTGTTCTTATGTAGAATCTGTTTGTAATTTTGAACAGGTACATTGTTTAAGTGTAGCTCCAGACAAAAAATCTATTTTTAAGCTTTTTGGAAAACATTGCAGTGTTGTGGCACCAGTGCCTAATGCCCGATTTTTCTGCCCCTGTAACATTTGTTTTGCTGTCTGTGCAGTGTGCACCTGTTGGATGTTTGAAAGTAGGGGCCTGCCGTATCTACTCAGCTGAAATTTGCCCCTTACATGTTGGTGTTGCCACAACACTGTGAGCCCTCACAGTTACTCTTGGTGGGTGCATGAATGGGCCCTGCTGTGAATTATTAGATCAAGAATTGTAATTGCATGCCCCTGTTGAACAGGGGCTGAAAAATTGGGCCTTTGGTGGTGGTGGTGGTGGTGTTGACACAACACTGTAAGGCCTCATAGTTACTCTTGGTGGGCGCAGGAATGGGTCCTGCTGTGAATTATTAGATCAAGAATTGTAATTACATGCCCCTGTTAAACAGGGGCAGAAAAATTGGGCATTAGGCACTGGTGCCACAACACTGCAACCCCTCACAGATACTGTACTTGGAGCACAGCAATGAGCCCTGTTGCAAAGTATTGCATCAAGGATTGTAATTACCTGCCCCTGTTAAACAGGGGCTGAAAAAATGGGCCTTAGGCACTGGTGCTGGTGCCACGACACTGCAACCTCTCCCAGATACTCTAGTTGGAGTGCAGGAATGAGCCCTGCTGCAAAGCATTGCATAAAAAATTGTAATAACACGCCCCTGTTAAACAGGGGCTGAAAAATTGGGCCTTAGCCACTGGTGCTGGTGCCACGACACTGCAACCTCTCCCAGATACTCTAGTTGGAGTGCAGGAATGAGCCCTGCTGCAAAGCATTGCATAAAAAATTGTAATTACATGCCCCTGTTAAACACGGGCTGAAAAATTGAGTCCTCTGGGTCACTAAGGACGACATGATCTGCAGCCACCTCCTCCCAGCCACGTACAAGTCCACTGGTTTCTTGGGACTGTAAATCATCCCTAAAAGACTGCTGCTGATGATGCTGAGTGCCAGGCTCCACCTCCATGCTGACACAATCCTCCTCCTCCTCTTCTTCTTCCTGTGCGATGGGTGGGACAGAAGGAACACTGTCTGGGTAAAGGGGGCCTTGAGAGGCAAGGAAGTCCTCCTCTTCCTGCCTCTGTTCTGCCTCAAGTGCCCTGTCCATTATTCCACGCAGCGTATGTTCCAACAGGTGGACAAGAGGTACAGTGTCACTGATGCATGCACTGTCACTGCTCACCATCCTCGTGGCCTCCTCAAATGGTGCCAGGACAGTGCATGCATCCCTGATCATGCCCCACTGGCGTGGTGAAAAAAACCGAGCTCCCCTGACCCTGTCCTGGTGCCGTAGTCGCACAGGTACTCATTGATGGCCCTCTGCTGCGTGTGCAGCCGCTGCAGCATGGCCAACGTTGAGTTCCACCTGGTGGGCATGTCACATATAAGGCGGTTCTTGGGCAGGTTCAACTCCTTTTGCAGCTCAGCCAGGCGAGCACTGGCATTATAAGATCTGCGGAAATGCACACAGACTTTCCTGGCCTGCCTCAGGACATCCTGTAAGCCCGGGTACCTGCCCAAGAACAGCTGCACCACCAGGTTAAGGACGTGAGCCACACAGGGCACATGGGTCAGTTGTCCCTGTCGGAGGGCGGAGAGGAGGTTGGTGCCATTGTCGCAAACCACCATTCCTGGCTTAAGCTGGCGTGGCATCAACCACCTCTCGGCCTGACCCCGCAAAGCAGACAGAACCTCTGCCCCAGTGTGGCTCCTGTCCCCCAAACACACCAGCGCAAGCACAGCATGGCATCTTTTTGCATGCGTACTTGCGTAGCCCCTTGAACGCCTACAGAGCACCGCTGGTTCCGAGGACAAAGCACAGGAAGAGGCCATTGAGGAAGAAGAGGAGGGAGTGCAGGAGAGAGGTGTGTCACAACCAGTAGTAGCATTTTGGAGGCGTGGCGGCGGAACAAGCTCCAACACTACTGCACCTTGTCCTGCATCCTTCCCAGATGCCAAAAGAGTGACCCAATGGGCCGTGAAAGAAAGGTAACGTCCCTGTCCATGCCTGCTGGACCATGAGTCAGCGGTAATATGCACCTTACCGCTGACCGCCCTGTCCAGCGAGGCCAAGACATTGCCTTCCACATGCCGGTAGAGAGCCGGAATTTGCCTTCCGTGAGAAAAAGTGGCGTTTGGGAACCTGCCACTGAGGAACCGCACATTGCACAAACTCACGGAAGGGGGCCGAGTCTACCAACTGAAAAGGCAGCAGTTGAAGCGCTAGCAATTTAGCCAAGCTAGCATTCAACCGCTGGGCATGTGGATGGCTGGGAGTGAACTTCTTTCAACGGTCCAGCAGCAGCCTGCTAGAATCGGACGTCGGTGTACTGCTAGCAGAGTGCCCGCAAGTACTTGGCTGTGACACACCTAATTCTACACCTTCATTCCTCTCAGTGCAGGTTTCAGAGAGGACTGAAGGTATAGTGGGGTTGGAGATCCCAGCTGATGCGGTGCAAGGAGAGGTCCGCTTTGTTCTTTGGTGTGGGTCTTTAAGGTAGGCTTGCCAACGAGCTGCATGGCAGGTCAACATATGTCTGGTCAAGCATGTGGTGCCCAAGCGTGTGATGTTTTGGCCACGCGATATACGCTTGAGACATATGTTGCAAACAGCAGCTGTGCGATCTAATGCACTCGACTCAAAAAAGGCCCACACCAAAGAACTTTTTGAATAATGGGCAGAGGCAGCGCCCTGCACAGGCGGAGCTCTGTGGTGTGATTCCATCGGTGTGCTGCCCTTACCCTGGCTCCCCGAGGGCATCCTGCCTCGTTGGAGATGTGCCTCCTCCTCCTCCTCTCTCCTATTAGGCACCCACGTGGAGTCAGTGACCTCATCATCCCCTCCCTCCTCATCACTGGAGCCACTCTGGCAGTATGCTGCAGCTGCTGGAACATGACTGCCAGATTGGTGTCCTTCTTGAGCATCCCCTCTCTCTGCTCTCACGCTACTGCCTTCCTCTAGCTGGGTATCATCATCAGACCCTTCGAAACACTGGGCATCCTCCTGGAGCATGCACCCAACACTGTGCTCAAACAGTTCGGGGGACTCCTCAGGAGGACATGGTTGGTCTAGGGAAGGAGTGACTGATGATGACATTGATACCAGGGAAGAGGACGCTTTGGCAGCTGCTTTGCCAGTACCCTGAGCCTGGGTGAGAGAGGATGAGGAGGGCTTGGTCATCCACTCTACCAAGTTTTCGGCATGATGCGGCTCAACACGTCCAGCTGACGAAAAGAAGGACAAGCGTGTCCCATGGCCACGTGCTGATGGCGATGCACCGCGTCCACGACCAGCACTGTTGTCTCTAGACACAGAGCCTGCTTGCCCTCTTTTATTGGCTCCTGACTGTCTGCCTCTCCTTGTTTGCCTTCCAGACATTCTAATGGCCTGCAGGGAGATGGGAAAACCAGCAATAAGGCCTAGCTTCAGGAGTATATTTTGCAGGAATCACACTACGCCTGCTGTAAGTGCTGCAAATGCCTGTTGGTGTAACACACCAGGAAAACACAGCAATACGGGCTAACTTCAGGTGTATAATGTGCAGGAGGCACACTCTGCCCGCTGTAAGTGCTGCAAATGCCTGTTGGTGTAACACACCAGGAAAACACAGCAATACAAGCTAACTTCAGGTGTATAATGTGCAGGAGGCACACTCCGTCCGCTGTAAGTGCTGCAAATGCCTGTTGGTGTAACACACCAGGAAAACACAGCAATACGGGCTAACTTCAGGTGTATAATGTGCAGGAGGCACACTCCGCCCGCTGTAAGTGCTGCAAATGCCTGTTGGTGTAACACACCAGGAAAACACAGCAATACGGGCTAATTTCAGGTGGATAATGTGCAGGAGGCACACTCCGCCCGCTGTAAGTGCTGCAAATGCCTGTTGGTGTAACACACCAGGAAAACACAGCAATACGGGCTAACTTCAGGTGTATAATGTGCAGGAGGCTTAGCAACAATGACACTGACACTGTCCCCTGCCTATCCTTCTCTCTCCCTGCACACAAGGTTTAGTAAAGAATATGACACTGACACTGTCCCCTGCCTATCCTTCTCTCTCCCTGCACACAAGGTTTAGCAAAGAATATGACACTGACACTCTCCCTGCCTATCCTTCTCTCTCCCTGCACACAAGAATAGCACAAAGAATATCAACACTGTCCCTGCCTATCCTTCTCTTTCCCTGCGCCGGAACACACTACACAAGGCCGCCGCGCTGGTGGCCTTTTATAGTGTGCGGCGTGTGCTAAACCCCCTGAGCTATAATTGGCCACAGGCAACTTGCCTGTGGCCAAATATGGCTCTCCTAGCTGCCAGCGCTGTAATTGGCCAAGCATGCGGGGTCACAGTGCATGCTTGGCCAATCACAGCGCTGGGATTGCACTGCGATGGCGCAGTGTATTGTGGGCCATTCGCGTCACTCGAATTTGGCGCGAACGGCCCAAATCGTTCGATGTTCGCCCAACGGTCGAACAGCCGATGTTCGAGTCGAACATATGTTCAACTCGAACACCGAGCTCATCCCTAGTGTTATACAATAAGCAAAATGTAGCTAGCGATTTAAGGCAACCAAGTGAACAGCGTAACAAAAGGCACTAACTATGAAAAACAAAAGGTAAAATTCAAAACGTAAAGGATATACACAAGAAACAACAAAAGAGTATTAAAGTGCGTGGCACTTCCCTTTCACTGGGGGAAGAGTGAAGATCGCAACAGGTGGTGCACTCATTAGGGGCATCATTGAAGTTTACAATTGCAGGATTGGCATATTAAATGTTTCCGATGGGCACCCGGAGATTGGGGTGAGAGGAGATGGAGGAAGTCCTTATTTGCGAGTGGTGGTAGGAGCATAACGCCTGAGATCCTGGGCGAAGGTTGAGGGCCTCTGGAGTGGGGGTTCAGGTGGAGGTGAGGAGATTAGGCCCCAGTTGAGCATGCATTTGATTCCATCTTTGGGAGTCAGGATATTGGTGTTCTGGTTTTGGTACGTGACCACTAGTTTAGTAGGGAAGCCTCATTTGTTTGGGATGTTGTGCTTCCTAAGAGCAGTGGTGGTCTGGGAGAATTCTCTTCTCTTTTGAGCGGTGGCAGAGCAGAGATGTCTGTGTACAAGGACACTGTAGAGTAGGGGTCCGGCAGCGGAGAGGAGGACCTGGCAGCCGCCATGATCTTTTCTTTCACTTGAAAGAAATGGATGCGTGCTAGAATGTCTCTAGGTACTGAGGCAGGGAGGTGGTTAGGTTTGACAATGCGGTGTGCCCGGTCAATAATCATGTCAGTTTGACGCAATTGAGGGATAAGCATGAGGAAGAGTTGCTGGATGTAGGGGATGAGTTCGGGAGGTTTAACGGATTCCGGTACACCCCTAAATTTAATGTTGTTCCTCCTCGAATGATCCTCCTAAATCTGTGATTTTGGCATGCAAATAGTTAATCTCGTCAGTGTGCTGATCATGGGCATCCGCCATTTCATTATAGGTCGCAGTGTACTCAGTGAGTGTTTTTTCAATGTCCTCCGTAATTCATTCCGCATATAATGCTGCAATGACATCAGCATAAGTTTGAGTGTGTGCTCAGATGCTGGCTGGTCAGAGGCAGGTAGTGTGGCTAGGGAGTCAGAACGGGGCACTTCAGGGTCTGTGGTTGCTGGGGGATCCCAGTGCTGTTTTTTAACTGAGGAGCTTTAGTGAGTGAGAGGGCTGGAGATCTTACCTCAATCAGCAGGTGAGGGCTGAGATCTTACCTCGACCTCGATCAGCAGGTGAGGGCTGAGAGGGTTCTTCGTGTGGAGCCGAGCTGTCCATCTCCTCCTATGTAGGCAGGGTTTTCCTGTGAGTTCCCGGCATCCAGCTGTGAGGGACATGGCGCCGCACCGGCGCCATCTTCAGCAGTCAGCATGTCAGCTCTCCTGAAGTAGTCTGTGAGACGGCGCGGCTGATACAGTCTGACGGCTCTCCTCCTGGACATACCGATCGGGTGCCCACCGATTCCTCTCCCCTCTGGAGTGTCAACGGCCAGGCTGAGTGGCGAAGAGGATGTTGGGGGCGAGCGCGGGACTTTCGAGGGGTCAGGTATGCTAAACGGAGGGGCCAGGGGGAGCCGGTATTGTCAGTTGTTTTTTCACCTTAATGCATAGAATGCATTAAGGTGACATTATTTTTACCTTTACAACCCAATTAAAGAAGGGGGCACACCCAAAAGCTTTTCCTGAAAAATTGTATGTTAGTGCAAATAAAAAAAGTATCATGGACAGTAGTCAATTGTTTGTTCCTTTCCTTTGCACCTTTTTTCACACATCTTCTGCAGACAGCACTTCAGTGGTTTGAAGTCTTTGCCTTTAGGTACCACATGCAATGAGGTGACACATGACTGTTTACCACAAAGCTAATGGTTGCAGCACATGAATGATACCAGTCAGTGGCAAAAGGCCCATGCACCTTTCCGCTCGCCCTTTTCCACTAACCTAACTGCACAAAAATCTATATCTGCATTGGCTAAAATATATGTGGCCTCAAGTGATATGGATGTAAGTCTTACAAGGGATTTTAGAGGCTTTCCTTAGGCATATCAAGTGGGGAAGCGGGTCAGCATGGAACAATGTAGAGCAGAGTGGGGCCAAGTGTAGGCTTTATCCTTTATGAAAATCTCCTAAATCCACTCCACTATCGCTGCTGCATCCTTGACCAGGCCGGTGTCTCAGCTGCCGGAATGCAAAAAAAAAAATACTTCTATACAACCCCATGTCCAGCTTCTCAATACCAACTTGGCAAAATTGCTGGCTTTAAAGCTGCTCCCATTCCAATTAGTGGTGTCTTCCCGCATTTGTGACTTTGGGCCTATGCTGTACCACAGAGGATGGTACTCAGCTCCCATTTTTTTGCACACCAGCATGTAGAGGCGAACATCTCTGTGTTTGTGTTGTTCAAGAAACGAGCCAGTGGCAGGGTCCACATTACCACAAAAATGTGGTCCAGAAAACAAGGGTCGGGGCATTACATATCTTTTATCAAGGTTGGTACATTTTTAACAGCCAGGAAAGATGCAGAATGGAGCACACCATTGGAACTGGTGTGCTGACAGCTCAGTGACTTCTTTCTCATCCTCCTCCTCAATAACCTCATCTGGTGAATTGTCAGAACCACAGGTCCCCCAAAGCAACCGAAAGCCTTTGCAACAGTCCAAGTAGAATTTGGCAACTTGTCTGGAGGACTGAAGCTACAAAGGGGCTGAGATTTTCTTTTCAAGGGCAGGCCAAGAGGTGGCTGGATCCACATTATCCTTTGTCAGTAAAAGTAAAAGTAATTTTTGGCAATGGCACCAGCCTGCTGTCTGCCCTTCATTATAGAAAATTCACACTCTTTTCCTGGAGCACGTCCTCATTCTGGTAGTGAAACAGTTCCTCGTTAGATGACCTAATAGTTCAGTGCAGATGTGCTAAATAAGCATATAGGTAGGTAATAAATTGCACATACAACGGACAGAACAGTAGGCAGAGCATGCTCCCTGGTACTGTTGGTGTACCACTGCAGATGTCAGTAGGGCAGCAAAGACTGGTGTATTGGAAGAACAAGTCAAAACAGACTAAGTAGTAAAAGAAAGTCGGATAACACAGGAAGGTCAGGCAGAAGCGTAGTCCGGACGAGCTGGGTCACACATGTGTAGATCAGAGTCCAAACAGTACACAATAACAGCAAGGAGAGAGTGAGGTCAGAACAAGCCAGGTCCTACAGTAATACACAGAGCAGATACAAGCTGGGTCCAGCATAAGCACACAAGGTAGCTTCCGCTATCACAAGCCCTGGTGGTGTGTAAAACAGGTGCTTTAAACATGGGCAGCAAGGAGCTGGTCTATCACTATTATTTCCAGGTAAGAATTTTCTCAAGTGAGTTCTGCTCAGCCTTAAAGGGACAGTCTAAATCTTGGTACTGACAATATTCCCACACATTGGAGCTTGTCCAGGGCCGGTACTACCACTAGGCAGACTAGGCAGCCATCTAGGGGCACACTGTCGCCTAGGGGTGCAGTCACGGCTCCTGGGTCCCCTCCAGATGATCGGTTTCCTCCTGGCAAGTGGTGGCACAGTGCGGAGTGTAGTGGGAGGAGCAGGAGGCTCCATCTGGCTGACTGCAGGTGCAGAGTTGCTGGAGAAGGAGCAGGCAGATCCCCCGGAGCGATGCCAGGTGAGTGATTAGTCCTCCGCTCCATCGCATTGGAAAGGGGTCTGGCAGGAGCAGCCTCGTACTTTGTCTTCAGCTGCAGTACCCGGCGATCCGCCCCGTAGGGCAGGCAGCCTGTAGATTCTCCCGGGTTGATCGAGAAGGTGGGCGGGGCTGGGGTGTGGCTGACTCTCTCATACATTTGGTGTCCTCTCTGGCTGAAAATGCACTGGACTGCATTGGGAGGAGGAGCCGAGATGGCAGCCCTGGGAATCTTCACCTGTAGCCATGAGGTGAGTGACTGAAGTTTTCCCCTGCAGGAGTTCCTTCTGTCTATAATGCTTCAGCTCCCTAACCTGCACACAAACAGCAGGGAACTTCTCCCAGGGGTGCAACTTCATACTACCCCCAGTACATAATGCCCCCAGCACATACTTCTCCCAACCCCAGCACATACTGCCCCCAGTACCTACTTCCCCCACCACATAATGCCCCCAGCACATACTGCCCCCAGTACATACTACCCCCAGCACATACTGCCCCCCCAGTACATACTACGCCACCACCTACTGCCCCCACCACCTACTGCCCCACTACATACTGCCCTAACCACCTACTACTCCCACCACCTACTGCCCCCTAGCACATACTGCCCCCTAGCACATACTGTCCTCAGCACATACTGTCCCCAGCACCTACTACCCCCAGCCCCTACTGCCCCAAGCACCTACTACCCCCAGCACATACTGCCCCACCTCATACTGCACTGCCTCCACCACACACTGCCCCCAGTACATACTGCCCTCACTACATACTGCCCCCACCACATACTACCCCACCACTAGGGATGAGCCCGATGTTCAAGTCGAGCGTAAGTTTGACTCCAACATCGGTTGTTCGCCTGTTCACCGAATAGCGAACATTATGCGGTGTTCGCTGCAAATTCGAAAGCCGCGGAACACCATTTAAAAGTCTATGGGTGACTAACATGAAAAATCAAAGTGCTAATTTTAAAGGCTTATATGCAAGTTATTGCCATAAAAAGTGATTGGGGACATGGGTTCTGCCCCAGGTGGCATGTATCTATGCAAAAAAAAAGTTTAAAAAACATAAATTTTTTCGGGAGCAGTGATTTTAATAATGCTTAAAGTTAAAAAAAAGAAATATTCCTTTAAATACCGTGCCTGGGGGTGTATATAGTATGCCTGTAAAGTGGCACATTTTTCCTGTGTTTAGAACAGTCCCGCAGAAAAATTGCATTTCTAAAGGAAGAATTGTCGGGTCCTGGCAATATAGATGAAAATCATAAAAAAAAAAACGACATGGGTCCCCCCCAGGCCATTACCAGGCCCTTTGGGTCTGGTATGAATATTAAGGGGAGCCTGAACCAAAATTTTAAAAACATTGCTTGGGGGGTCCCCCCCAAAAGCCATACCAGGCCCTTCAGGTCTGGTATGGATATTAAGGGGAACCCTGCACCAAATAAAAAAAATGGCGTAGGTGTATTTATCATCTATCACGCCGCCTGACAGACCAAAAAAAGCTTTCCTCTGACGTCACGTGGTGTCAGAGGGGGAGCGGGGTCTCCCGTTTATGTCACCGGGTGGACCCGCCCTCAGCTATATAACAGCTGTCACCGGGAAGAAGCGTCACTCAGCGGCATGATAGAAGATGAATGGATATTGTGGGACTTTTTTTGTTTTTTTAATAAAGGACTTGTCCCGAAGTGTCTCCTGTCTTTTTTACTATTTTTGACACTTTTTTTGTGAAATGGTAGGGGTACAATGTACCCATTACCAATTCACATAGGGGGAGAGGTCAGGACCTGGGGGTCCCCTTGTTAAAGGGGGGTTCCAGATTACGATAACCCCCCCGCCCGCAGACCCCACAAAAAACGGCCAAGGGTTGTGGGGATGAGGCCCTTGTCCCCATCAACATGGGTTGGTGCTCATTGTTGATACAGGACTGGCTTGTCTTTACAAAGGTAAGTTGGTCAAATGTGTCTGGAGACAGGTGTTTGATTTTTTTTGTCACCTGCACCCTGACACAGTATATGGCCATTTTGGGATTTGGGAGAAATTAGTAGTTGCCCTAGAAACCTGCCCTATGTCCCCCTCCTACTCAACACCAGCACATTGAACCTTTTCTTCTTTCACCTTTTTCCCCTTCTGTGATTGGGAGCTGGCTCATAGGAAAAAGTGGGCCCTGAGACAGCAACTCGCAGCTTGTATGCTCAGGAAACGCGTCGCTTTCCAGTGACGTCACCCTTCCTCGCCTGCAAACCATCTGCGCCTCAATCCTCGTTTTGAGGAACCCTCCACTGCGGCCGGCCGATGACCATCAAGCGGGGTCTATAACGAACTAAGAGCGCCCACACAGCAGGAACGGACTGACCACACTGTAGATACTCCTATGCTGGGACCAATGCTTACTATGACTTCACAAATGTGAGTTGCCTGTATATTTCTTGTGCGTTAAACTTGTCTTAAAATCTACACCCAAAGGCGCCTCTCCCCCTGTGTCTTTTTCAGTACTTTGGAATATGGTTTCTGTTCCCCCTTGATGGAAGCCCTGAGTGCGGAATCCCCCCTCATCATTACCTATATGGTCCTTGGACTTTGTAAACAACCATAAGACTATGGACTTTTATCACGTTATCTTTACTGTGCATAATTTAATATTCCTACACAGTATATCACTTAATATAATAGGATACTTACTGTTCTAGTTCCCTGCGCCTTTACTTGTATACAGTCCTGTATCAGCAATGAGCACCAACCCCCTGCAGCTGACGCTCACAACTCAATTATTTATTTGAATGTGGCCCAAACCCTTATCACAGTATTATCATCTACTGCTTCTGGCCAGCCACTATTACCATCTGCTGCCACTATTATCACATCCTGCCAACATTATCATCTTCTTTTACCGCTGCTTGCCTAACAACATATTCATCACCTACCAGTGCTGCAAACCTGCCAGCATTACCATTGCATGCTGACTCCACTGCCGTGTTCCATTTCTTCTACACTGTCATGGTGCCACACCTAATGTTTGCTCAGCTGCCCAATTTGTGTAATGTTTAATTTAGGGTCAATCCTGTGTCGTGCCTCAAAGTTTGCAGTGTTTTATGGTGCCTTTACACTGTGAAGATACCACAAATACCGTATAAACTCGAGTATAAGCCGACCCGAATAGAAGCCGAGGCACCTAATTTTACCACAAAAAACTGGGAAAACTTATTGACTCGAGTATAAGCCTAGGGTGTCCATCTGCATGCCTCACTGTGCCCATGCCTCACTGTGCCCATGCCTCACTGTGCCCATGCCTCACTGTGCCCATGCATCACTGTGACCTGCCTCACTGTGCCCATGCCTCACTGTGACCATGCCTCACTGTGTCCATGCCTCAATGTGTCCATGCCTCAATGTGTCCATGACTAGACTGACGTTTAACATGGGAGTCTATAGAAAGGGTGCCCGGGTTTGAAAAATTGGTGCTCCTCGGCCGTAGGTCCCCCGGACAACAAGCTTTGAACATTAAAAGAGGAGAAAAGGGGCCACATGTGTGCCAAGTTTCGGGTCCAGAGGACCTACGACCGGCCAGTACAGGGTCCCCAAAGTCACCAGAGAAATTACCGTTTAACATGGTAGTCTATGGAAGGGGTGCCCGGCTTTGAAAAATCAGTGCTCCCCGGCCGTAGGTCCTCTGGACAACAAACTTTTCACACTTATAGAGGAAGAGTGAGGCTACATGTGTGTCAAGTTTGGGGTCCAGGGGACATACGGCCGGCCAGTACCGAGTCCCCAAATTCCGGAAGATCAGGCGCAAAAAGGTGACTCGAGTATAAGCCGAGGGGGGCATTTTCAGCACACACAAAAGTGCTGAAAAACTTGGCTTATACTCGAGTATATACGGTAATCTTTCTCTAGCTTTTTCTCAAATTAAAAATTTAGAGTGGTTTTTGCAGGCTATATCATACTTTTTGTCCCCTGTTTTTTTTGGTCTATACAAGTGCGTCATAATTAAAAATACTTGTGTTCTCTAACTGTGATTTATTTATTAAAACTTATCTGGTCTCTCCCCATTAAATTACCCCACAAATAGTACCTACAAACTGTGCTCAAAATCAGTAAAATATTTTGCTTACTTTTTTGGGTGCAGTAATACTCTATATTGTTGAGTTTTTGATTTATAGACACATGGGGGTTTATTTACTAAAGCTAGAGAGTGCAAAATCATTCACACGTCTGCAGAGAAACCAATCAGCTTCTAACCTCAGCTGGTTCAATTAAGCTTTGGCAATAAAACCTGGAAGCTGATTGATTTCTAGACATGTGCATTCGTTTTCGTCCAAATGCATTTTCGTCCGAATTTTTGGGATTTTCGCATTCGTTTGAAACAAACGATAACGAATGTGCAGAGTCCGAAATCCGAAAGATCCGACATAAAAAATGCTTTGATTTTGTTTCGTTGCGACAACAGTTTGCTATACTGTAGATAGAAGATTCGACATGACAATAGCGATCTGTGTCTATCAAATCTGTGGTTGAATGTGCCTAACCTAACTCTATTAGTCCGAGATTATTCGACATAGAGAGAAAATATTTGACATTCTAGAGACATGAAGATTCGACGAAGCAGCTAAAAACATACCATCGCCACAAGCGGACATTAATGGTCAAATGCCCATAGGCTATAGAAAAATTCTAATGTTGGTTGACTAGTAGACTAGAAAAATTGGGCCTTAGCCACTGGTGGCGGTGCCCAGAACCAAAAATGTTCTTACAAGCTATCAACATGAACATTGAGGAGTCAGGTGCCTGGTAGCTGGTGGTGATCCAAGACTGATTCTTTTTTTCTGAAGGTCAGTCGATCGAACGAGTCGGTTGACAGGCGCACCCTGTGATCGGTTACAAAGCCTCCAGCAGCACTGAATGTGCGTTCTGAAAGAACGCTGGATGCAGGACAGGCCAGTATTTCAATTGCATACTGTGCAAGCTCTGGCCAGTGATCCATCCTCAAGGCCCAGTAACCCAGAGGATTTTCGGTGGGAAAGGTGTCCAAGTCTGATCTTGCCCCTAGGTATTCCTGCACCATGTAAACCAGACACTGGCGATGGTTGCTGAAAACCGATCATACCTTGGGGCTGCGGACTAAAAAATTGTCTGAACGCATCGGTCAGACGGCCACCTTCTCCACCACTCCTTCTTTGACTGACCGAAGCCTCAGCAACACGTTGTCCAGGACCAGGAATTTGTAACCTCCCAGTCTCTGGGAAAGTGTTGAACAGATCTTTCTGCAAGGCCTCCCGAAGATGCCTCATCCTCTGCGATGGCAAGATAAGGTCCGCAACCTTACCCTTGTAACGTGGATCAAGGAGGGTTGCCAGCCAGTAATGATCCCTCTCCTTGATCGCACGAATACGAGGATCCTTACGCAGGCTTTGCAGGATCAGGGAGGCCATGCAGCGTAGGTTTGCTGAGGCATTCGGTGCCGAGTCCTCTGGGTCACTGAGGACGACATGATCCGCAGCCACCTCCTCCCAGCCACGTACAAGTCCATGGGTGTCTTGGGACTGTAATTGATCCCTTGAAGACTGCTGCTGATGCTGAGTGCTAGTCTCCACCTCCGTGCTGACACAATCCTCCTCCTCCTTCTCCTCCTCATCGTCCTCTTCCTGTGTGATAGCCGGGCCAGCAGGAACACTGTCTGGATAAAGGGGGCCTTGAGCAGTAAGGAAGTCCTCCTCTTCCTGCCTCTGTTCTGCCTCAAGTGCCCTGTTCATTATTCCATGCAGCATGTGCTCCAACAGGTGGACAAGAGGAACAGTGTCACTGATGCATGCACTGTCACTGTTCACCATCCTTGTGGCCTCCTCAAATGGTGCCAGGACAGTGCATGCATCCCTGCACCTGATCCCTGATCAGGTGAGCTTTAGGTGATCGCTATGCAAAGCACACAGTAGTACACAGTAGTACACTAAGTGAAACACTGAATGTCTGCAGCTAGCACAATCACCGGCCTGCCTGTCACAGTATAGAGAATAACTGTATCCAGGTGAGCTTTAGGTGAATGCTATGCAAAGCACACAGTAGTACACTAAGTGAAACACTGACTGTCTGCAGCTAGCACAATCACCAGCCTGCCTGTCACAGTATAGAGAATAACTGTATCCAGGTGAGCTTTAGGTGAATGCTATGCAAAGCACACAGTAGTGCACTAAGTGAAACACTGACTGTCTGCAGCTAGCACAATCACCTGCCTGACTGTCACAGTATAGAGAATAACTTTATTCTAGTGAGCTTTAGGTGAACGCTATGCAAAGCACACAGTACTACACTAAGTGAAACACTGACTGTCTGCAGCTAGCACAATCACCTGCCTGCCCTTCACAGTATAGAGACTAACTGTATTCTAGTGAGCTTTAGGTGAACGCTATGCAAAGCACACAGTAGTACACTAAGTGAAACACTGAATGTCTGCAGCTAGCACAATCACCGGCCTGCCTGTCACAGTATAGAGAATAACTGTATCCAGGTGAGCTTTAGGTGAATGCTATGCAAAGCACACAGTAGTACACTAAGTGAAACACTGACTGTCTGCAGCTAGCACAATCACCAGCCTGCCTGTCACAGTATAGAGAATAACTGTATCCAGGTGAGCTTTAGGTGAATGCTATGCAAAGCACACAGTAGTGCACTAAGTGAAACACTGACTGTCTGCAGCTAGCACAATCACCGGCCTGCCTGTCACAGTATAGGGAATAACTGTATCCAAGTGAGCTTTAGGTGAATGCTATGCAAAGCACACAGTAGTACACTAAGTGAAACACTGACTGTCTGCAGCTAGCACAATCACCTTCCTGCCTGTCACAGTATAGAGACTAACAGGAACGGAACTAGCTAAACTCAATACAGTGTATAAATATATATACAACACCTAGGATGAATATATATCCTCTACACACTGTAACAGCAGCTAACTGACTCGCCTGACTGCTCTATCTATCTCACTATAAATGACACTGTCTCTCTCTCTCTGTAACTGTCTCTTTCACAAATGCCAACACACTACACAAGGCCAACTTCCAGGCGGCCTTATATAGTGTGCGGCGTGTACCTACTTCTCTGAGCCATGATTGGCCAAAGCCACCCTGGCTTTGGCCAATTACGGCTCTCTGTACAGACGGCGCTGCGATTGGTGGGTCATAGTGCATGCTTGGCCAATCATCAGCCAGCAATGCACTGCGATGCCGCAGCGAATTATGGGCCGTGACGCGCCATTCGAATTTGGCGCAAACGGACTATAACGTTCGATCTTCATCGAACAGCCGATGTTCGAGAAGAAACGTGTGTTTGACTTGAACACGAAGCTCATCCCTATTGTGTGGCATTCGAACATTGCCATTTAAAAACCTGTTGACCCCCAAAGTCATTAACCACTTAACGACCGCTCACTGTATATATACGTCGGCAGAATGGCAACGACAGGCACAATCACGTAGAGTGTACGTGATTGCCTTTGTATAGTTGGGGGGTCCAATCAGACCCCCCTCCTATACAGTGAGCGGTGGCTAAGTGTCCGGGAGCGTTCCCGGATGAGGGGGCAGCCATTCGTTTCCGGCCACCCCCTCGCGATCGCTCCCGGCGAATGGAAATGCCCCCTCTGTCTGTGTCAGGCAGAGGAAGCAGGAGGAAGTGATGTCATCTCTGGTGCGGCGCTCACATATACCGAGCGCCGTACAAGAGAAGACATCAGGTCAGTGCACACAACACTACACTGACACCAGGACACATATGGACATAAATCGCCCCCCCAGACACCCCCAGATCACCCCCCAGATCACCCCCCCAGCCCCCAGTCACAGTGTCACTGATTGCAGTGACCATTTATTTAGTGATCACTGCAATCAGTGACATTTGTGACTGTAAAAGTGTCAGTACATTCAGTTTTAGGTCCAGTGTAGCCCCCTAACCCCCCCTAATAAAGGTTTAACCCCCTGATCACCCCCTAGATAACCCTTTCACCCCTATCACCACTGTCGCTAAGCGATCATTTTTCTGATCACTGTCTTAGCGTCAGTGATGCCGATCGGCAGCCAGTAATTTTTTTTAGGTTTGCCGCATGTTTTTATAGCGTCAGGTACCCCAATATGTTATCTAATAAAGGTTTAACCCCCTTGATCGCCCCCCAGGTAACCCTTTCACCCCCTATCACCACTGTCGCTAAGCGATCGTTTTTCTAAACGCTGTGTTAGTGTCGGTGATGCAGATCGGTAGCCGGTAATTTTTTTTAGGTTTGCCGCAGGTTTTTATAGCGTCAGGTACCCCAATATATTATCTAATAAAGGTTTAACCCCCTTGATCGCCCCCCAGGTAACCCTTTCACCCCCTATCACCACTGTCGCTAAGCGATCGTTTTTCTAAACGCTGTCTTAGTGTCGGTGATGCAGATCGGTAGCTGGTAATTTTTTTTAGGTTCGCCGCAGGTTTTTATAGCGTCAGGTACCCCAATATATTATCTAATAAAGGTTTAACCCCCTTGATCGCCCCCCAGGTAACCCTTTCACCCCCTATCACCACTGTCGCTAAGCGATCGTTTTTCTAAACGCTGTCTTAGTGTCGGTGATGCAGATCGGTAGCCAGTAATTTTTTTTAGGTTCGCCGCAGGTTTTTATAGCGTCAGGTACCCCAATATATTATCTAGTAAAGGTTTAACCCCCTTGATCGCCCCCCAGGTAACCCTTTCACCCCCTATCACCACTGTCGCTAAGCGATCGTTTTTCTGAACCCTGTCTTAGTGTCTGTGATGCAGATCGGTAGCCAGTAATTTTTTTTAGGTTCGCCGCAGGTTTTTATAGCGTCAGATACCCCAATATATTATCTAATAAAGGTTTAACCCCCTTGATCACCCCCCAGGTAACCCTATCACCACTGTCGCTAAGCGATCATTTTTCTAAACGCTGTCTTAGTGTCGGTGATGCAGATCGGTAGCTGGTAATTTTTTTTAGGTTCGCCGCAGGTTTTTATAGCGTCAGGTACCCCAATATATTATCTAATAAAGGTTTAACCCCCTTGATCGCCCCCCAGGTAACCCTTTCACCCCCTATCACCACTGTCGCTAAGCGATCGTTTTTCTAAACGCTGTCTTAGTGTCGGTGATGCAGATCGGTAGCCAGTAATTTTTTTTAGGTTCGCCGCAGGTTTTTATAGCGTCAGGTACCCCCATATATTATCTAAAAAAGGTTTTAACCCCCTGATTGCCCCTAGTTAACCCTTTCACCAGTGATCACCATATAAGTGTTACGGGTGACGCTGGTTAGTTAGTTTGCTTTTTATAGTGTCAGGGCACCCGCCGTATATAACCCAATAAAGGTTTAACCCCCTGATCGCCAGTCGGGTGATATCAATTAGGTTTTAGCGTCAGAGAGGGTCTGCGTCACACCCCAGGCAGCGTCAGGTTAGTGCCAGTAACGCTAACACCCACGCATGAAGCATACACCCCCCTTAGTGGTATAGTATCTGAACAGATCAATATCTGATCTGATCAGATCTATACTAGCGTCCCCAGCAGTTTAGGGTTCCCAAAAACGCAGTGTTAGCGGGATCAGCCCAGATACCTGCTGGCACCTGCGTTTTGCCCCTCCGTCCAGCCCAGGCCACCCAAGTGCAGTATCGATCGATCACTGTCACTTACAAAACACAACACACATAACTGCAGCGTTCGCAGAGACAGGCCTGATCCCTGCGACTCCAGTGCTGTAGGAGGTGATTTCACCACCACAGGTAAATAAAAAAAAGCATATATGCCGAAGCATTGGGGCAGCAGGAGCGGAGGAGCGATTTTGCTCCTAATGCCGCGTACATACGGTCGAAATTCCGACGGAGGCTTGCCCATGGAAAAGTCCGACCATGTGTGTGCGGCATAACTTTTTTGCGGGAGGATGCCCCCATGCTTCGGCATATATAAATGGTGCGTGTATGCCCATCATTGGAAGTGGGTGGATGAAGGGTGGTATTCTAATGGTGGGCATACCCACCGATCAATCTCTTTTTTCGTTCAGCCAACTGGCTGCATGAAAAAAAAAGATTACAATACATGTCCAACAAGGACCAGCAACGTACTGGTATGTTGCTGGACTTTGAATGTTTATACCAGAATGATACCTGTGGGTTTAGGTATCATCTTGGTATCATTCTTTTCAGCCTGCGGCCAGCTTTCATGTAAAAGCAATCCTAGCGGCTAATTAGCCTCTGGACTGCTTTTACAAGCAGTGGGAGGGAATGCCCCCCCGGATATAAAAAGCGCCATTGGGAAATTGGGAAAGCATTTTATCACACCGATCTTGGTGTGGTCAGATGCTTTGAGGGCAGAGGAATAATCTAGGGTCTAGAAGACCCCAGTTTTTTTTAAAAAAAGTACCTGTCACTACCTATTGCTATCATAGGGGATATTTACATTCCCTGAGATAACAATAAAAATGATAAAAAAAAAAATACTTGGAAGGAACAATTTAAAAATAAAATAAAAAAGCAAAATTAATAATAAAAAAAAAAAAAAAGCACCCCTGTCCTGCCCTGCTCTTGCCCAATGGCGAACGCAAGTGTCGGTCTGGCGTCATATGTAAACAGCAATTGCACCATGCATGTGTGGTATCACCGCGAAGGTCAGATCGAGGGCAGTCATTTTAGCAGTAGACCTCTGTAAATCTACTGGGGTAACCTGTAAAGGCTTTTAAAGGCTTTTAAAAATGTATGTAGTTTGTCGCCAATGCGCGTTTGTGCGAAATTTTAAAGCATGTCGTGTTTGGTATCTATGTACTCGGCCTAAGATCATCTTTTTTATTTCATCAAACATTTGGGCAATATAGTGTGTTTTAGTGCATTAAAATTAAAAAAAGTGTATTTTTTAACCCAAAAAATGCGTTTGAAAAATCGCTGCGCAAATACTGTGTAGAAAAAAAAAATGCAACACCCACCATTTTATTCTGTAGGGACTTTGCTTTAAAAATATATATAATGTTTGGGGTTCAACATAATTTTGTTGCAAAAAAAAAATATGTTTTCATGTAAACAAAGTGTCAAAAAGGGCTTTGTCTTCAAGTGGTTAGAAGAGTGGTTGTAAGCTTCCTAATGTTGTGTATAAAATGCCAGAACAGTTCAAAACCCACCCAAATGACCCCATTTTGGAAAGTAGACACCCCAAGCTATATACTGAGAGGCATGTCGAGTCCATGGAATATTTTATATGTTGACACAAGTTGCGGAAAAACGACAATTTTTTTTTTTTTTTTTTGCACAAAGTTGTCACTAAATGATATATTGCTCAAACATGCCATGGGCATATGTGGAATTACACCCCAAAATACATTCTGTTGCTTCTCCTGAGTACGGGGATACCACATGTGTGAGACTTTTTGGGAGCCTAGCCGCGTACGGGACCCCAAAAACCAAGCACCGCCTTCAGGCTTTCTAAGGGTGTCAATTTTTGATTTCACTTCTCCCTGCCTATCACAGTTTCGGAGGCCATGGAATGCCCAGATGGCACAAACCCCCCCCCCCCAAATGACCCCATTTTGGAAAGTAGACACCCCAAGCTATTTGTTGAGAGGTATTGTGAGTATTTTGCAGATCTCGCTTTTTGTCACAAAGTTTTGAAAATTGAAAAAAAATAAATATATATATATATATATATATATATATATATTTTCTTTCTTCATTTTCAAAAACAAATGAGAGCTGTAAAATACTCGCCATGCCTCTCAGCAAATAGCTTGGGGTGTCTACTTTCTAAAATGGGGTCATTTGGGGGGGTTTTGTGCTATTTTGGCATTTTATGGCCTTCGAAACTGTGATAGGTAGTGAGGAGTGAAATCAAAAATTTGCGCCCTTAGAAATCCTGAAGGCGGTGCTTGGTTTCCGGGGTCCCGTACGCGGCTAGGCTCCCAAAAAGTCCCACACATGTGGTATCCCCGTACTCAGGAGAAGCAGCAAAATGTATTTTGGGGTGCAATTCCACATATAACCATGGCATGTGTGAGCAATATATCATTTAGTGACAACTTTTTGTAATTTTTTATTTTTTTTTAGTCATTATTCAATCACTTAAGACAAAAAAAAAAAATCAATGGGCTCAACATGCCTCTCAGCAATTTCCTTGGGGTGTCTACTTTCCAAAATGGGGTCATTTGGGGGGGTTTTGTACTGCCCTGTCATTTTAGCACCTCAAGAAATGAGATAGGCAGTCATAAATTTCAGAAAATGTACCCTAGTTTGTAAACTCTATAACTTTTGCGCAAACCAATAAATATACGCTTATTGACATTTTTTTTACTAAAAACATGTGGCTGAATACATTTTGGCCTAAATGTATGACCAAAATTGAGTTTATTCGATTTTTCTTATAACAAAAAGTAGAAAATATCATTTTTTTTCAAAATTTTCGGTCTTTTTCCATTTATATCGCAAAAAAAAAAAAATCGCAGAGGCAATCAAATACCATTAAAAGAAAGCTCTATTTGTGGGAAGAAAAGGACGCAAATTTCGTTTGGGTACAACATTGCATGTCCGCACAATTTACAGTTAAAGCAGCGCAGTGCAAAATTCTGAATTCACCTCTGGTCCTTTAGCTACCAAATGGTCCGGGGCTTAAGTGGTTAAGATCACGTAAAAAAGTTTTCTGCTTTTTATCCTGGGTATCCTTATCCCATTTGACTAATTTAATCTAATTTAATCTTGAGATCTCCTGTTAACTGAATTCTGGAGTGTCCTTAAATGGTTCAATGTGATTAGGGATGAGCTCGGTGTTCGAGTCGAACATAAGTTCGACTCGAACATCGGCTGTTCGACCGTTCGGCGAACATCGAACGATTTGGGCCGTTCGCGCCAAATTCGAGTGACGCGAACGGCCCACAATACACTGCGCCATCGCAGTGCAATCCCGGCGCTGTGATTGGCCAAGCATGCACTGTGACCCCGCATGCTTGGCCAATCATAGCGCCGGCAGCTAGGAGAGCCATAATTGGCCACAGGCAGGTTGCCAATTATAGCTCAGGGGGTTTAGCACACGCCCCACACTATAAAAGGCCGCCAGTGCGGCAGCCTTGTGTAGTGTGTTCCGGCGCAGGGAAAGAGTTACATAGGCAGGGACCGTGTCAGTACTATTTGTACCTCAAACTTGTGTGTAGGGAGAGAGAAGGATAGGCAGGGAGAGTGTCAGTGTCATATACTTTGATAAACCTTGTGTGCAGGGAGAGAGAAGGATAGGCAGGGGACAGTGTCAGTGTCATATTCTTTGCTAAACCTTGTGTGCAGGGAGAGAGAAGGATAGGCAAGGGACAGTGTCAGTGTCACATTCTTTGCTAAACCTTGTGTGCAGGGAGAGAGAAGGATAGGCAGGGAGAGTGTCAGTGTCATATACTTTGATAAACCTTGTGTGCAGGGAGAGAGAAGGATAGGCAGGGGACAGTGTCAGTGTCATATTCTTTGCTAAACCTTGTGTGCAGGGAGAGAGAAGGATAGGCAGGGGACAGTGTCAGTGTCATATTCTTTGCTAAACCTTGTGTGCAGGGAGAGAGAAGGATAGACAGGGAGAGTGTCAGTGTCATATACTTTGATAAACCTTGTGTGCAGGGAGAGAGAAGGATAGGCAGGGGACAGTGTCAGTGTCATTGTTGCTAAGCCTCCTGCACATTATACACCTGAAGTTAGCCCGTATTGCTGCTTTTTCCTGGTGTGTTACACCAACAGGCATTTGCAGCACTTACAGCGGGCGGAGTGTGCCTCCTGATCATATTACACCTGAAGTTAGCCTGTATTGCTGCTTTTTCCTGGTGTGTTAGACCAACAGGCATTTGCGGCACTTACAGCGGGCGGAGTGTGCCTCCTGATCATATTACACCCGAAGTTAGCCTGTATTGCTGCTTTTTCCTGGTGTGTTACACCAACAGGCATTTGCGGCACTTACAGCGGGCGGAGTGTGCCTCCTGATCATATTACACCTGAAGTTAGCCTGTATTGCTGCTTTTTCCTGGTGTGTTACACCAACAGGCATTTGCGGCACTTACAGTGGGCGGAGTGTGCCTCCTGATCATATTACACCTGAAGTTAGCCTGTATTGCTGCTTTTTCCTGGTGTGTTACACCAACAGGCATTTGTGGCACTTACAGCGGGCGGAGTGTGCCTCCTGATCATATTACACCTGAAGTTAGCCTGTATTGCTGCTTTTTCCTGGTGTGTTACACCATCAGGCATTTGCGGCACTTACAGCGGGCGGAGTGTGCCTCCTGATCATATTACACCTGAAGTTAGCCTGTATTGCTGCTTTTTCCTGGTGTGTTACACCAACAGGCATTTGCAGCACTTACAGCGGGCGGAGTGTGCCTCCTGATCATATTACACCTGAAGTTAGCCTGTATTGCTGCTTTTTCCTGGTGTGTTACACCAACAGGCATTTGCAGCACCTACAGCAGGCGTATTGTGATTCTTGCAAAATATACTCCTGAATCTAGGCCTTATTGCTGGTTTTCCCATTTCCCTGCAGGCCATTAGAATGTCTGGAAGGCAAGCAAGGAGAGGCAGACAGTCAGGAGCCAATAAAAGAGGGCAAGCAGGCTCTGTGTCTAGAGACAACAGTGCTGGTCGTGGACGCGGTGCATCGCCATCAGCACGTGGCCATGGGACACGCTTGTCCTTCTTTTCGGCAGCTGGACGTGTTGAGCCGCATCATACCGAAGACTTGGTAGAGTGGATGACCAAGCCCTCCTCATCCTCTCTCACCCAGGCTCAGTGTACTGGCAAAGCAGCTGCCAAAGCGTCCTCTTCCCTGGTATCAATGTCATCATCAGTCACTCCTTCCCTAGACCAACCATGTCCTCCTGAGGAGTCCCCCGAACTGTTTGAGCACAGTGTTGGGTACATGCTCCAGGAGGATGCCCAGCGTTTCGAAGGGTCTGATGATGATACCCAGCTAGAGGAAGGCAGTAGCGTGAGAGCAGAGAGAGGGGATGCTCAAGAATGACACCAATCTGGCAGTCATGTTCCAGCAGCTGCAGCATACTGCCAGATTGGCTCCAGTGATGAGGAGGGAGGGGATGATGAGGTCACTGACTCCACGTGGGTGCCTAATAGGAGAGAGGAGGAGGAGGAGGCACATCTCCAATGAGGCAGGATGCCCTCGGGGGCCAGCGTAAGGGCAGCACACCGACGGAATCACACCGCAGAGCTCCGCCTGTGCAGGGCGCTGCCTCTGCCCGTTATTCAAAAAGTTCTTTGATGTGGGCTTTTTTTGAGTTGAGTGCATCAGATCGCACAGCTGTTGTTTGCAATATATGTCTCAAGCGTATATCGTGTGGCCAAAACATCACCCGCTTGGGCACCACATGCTTGACCAGAAATATGTTGACCTGCCATGCAGCTCGTTGGCAAGCCTACCTTCAAGACCCACACCAAAGAACAAAGCGGACCTCTCCTTGCACTGCATCAGCTGGGATCTCCAACCCCACTATACCTTCAGTCCTCTTTGAAACCTGCACTGAGAGGAATGAAGGTGTAGAATTAGGTGTGTCACAGCCAAGTACTTGCGGGCACTCTGCTAGCAGTACACCGACGTCCGATTCTAGCAGGCAAATTTCCCTGTCCCAGCTGCTGGACCGTCGAAAGAAGTTCACTCCCAGCCATCCACATGCCCAGCGGTTGAATGCTAGCTTGGCTAAATTGCTAGCGCTTCAACTGCTGCCTTTTCAGTTGGTAGACTCGGCCCCCTTCCGTGAGTTTGTGCAATGTGTGGTTCCTCAGTGGCAGGTTCCCAAACGCCACTTTTTCTCACGGAAGGTGATTCCGGCTCTCTACCGGCATGTGGAAGGCAATGTCTTGGCCTCGCTGGACAGGGCGGTCAGCGGTAAGGTGCATATTACCACTGACTCATGGTCCAGCAGGCATGGACAGGGACGTTACCTTTCTTTCACGGCCCATTGGGTCACTCTTTTGGCAGCTGGGAAGGATGCAGGACAAGGTGCAGTAGTGTTGGAGGTTGTTCCACCGCCACGCCTCCAAAATGCTACTACTGGTTGTGACACACCTCTGTCCTCCACCCCCTCCTCTTCTTATTCCTCCATGGCCTCTTCCTGTGCTTTGTCCTCGGAACCAGCGGTGCTCTGTAGGCGTTCAAGGGGCTACGCAAGTACGCAGGCAAAAAGATGCCATGCCGTGCTTGCGCTGGTATGTTTGGGGGACAGGAGCCACCCTGGGGCAGAGGTTCTGTCTGCTCTGCAGGGGCAGGCCGAGAGGTGGTTGACACCACGCCAGCTTAAGCCAGGAATGGTAGTTTGCGACAATGGCACCAACCTCCTCTCCGCTCTCCGACAGGGACAACTGACCCATGTGCCCTGTGTGGCTCACGTCCTTAACCTGGTGGTGCAGCGGTTCTTGGGCAGGTACCCGGGCTTACAGGATGTCCTGAGGCAGGCCAGGAAAGTCTGTGTGCATTTCCGCAGATCTTATAATGCCAGTGCTCGCCTGGCTGAGCTGCAAAAGGAGTTGAACCTGCCCAAGAACCGCCTTATATGTGAACTCAACGTTGGCCATGCTGCAGCGGCTGCACATGCAGCAGAGGGCCATCAATGAGTACCTGTGCGACTACGGCACCAGGACAGGGTCAGGGGAGCTCGGTTTTTTTTCACCACGCCAGTGAGGCATGATCAGGGATGCATGCACTGTCCTGGCACCATTTGAGGAGGCCACGAGGATGGTAAGCAGTGACAGTGCATGCATCAGTGACACTGTACCTCTTGTCCACCTGTTGGAACATACGCTGCGTGAAATAATAGACAGGGCACTTGAGGCAGAACAGAGGCAGGAAGAGGAGGACTTCCTTGCCTCTCAAGGCCCCCTTTACCCAGACAGTGTTCCTTCTGTCCCACCCATCGCACAGGAAGAAGAAGAGGAGGAGGAGGAGGAGGAGGATTGTGTCAGCATGGAGGTGGAGCCTGGCACTCAGCATCATCAGCAGCAGTCTTTTAGGGATGATTTACAGTCCCAAGAAACCAGTGGACTTGTACGTGGCTGGGAGGAGGTGGCTGCGGATCATGTCGTCCTTAGTGACCCAGAGGACTCCGGACCGAATGCCTCAGCTAACCTACGCTGCATGGCCTCCCTGATCCTGCAAAGTCTGCGGAAGGATCCTCGTATTCTTCGGATCAAGGAGAGGGACCATTACTGGCTGGCCACTCTCCTTGATCCATGGTACAAGGGTAAGGTTGCGGACCTTATCTTACCGTCGCAGAGGGAGCAGAGGATGAGACAACTCCGGGAGGCCTTGCAGAAATGTCTGTGCAACGCGTTCCCAGAGACTGGGAGGTTACAAACTCCTGGTCCTGGACAACGAGTTGCTGAGGCTTCGGTCAGTCAAAGAAGGAGTGGTGGGGAAGGTGGCCGTCTGACCGATGCGTTCAGACAATTCTTTAGTCCGCAGCCCCAAGGTATGATCGGTTCCAGCAACCATCGCCAGTGTCTGATATACATGGTGCAGGAATACATAGGGGCAAGGTCAGACTTGGACACCTTCCCCACCGAAAATCCTCTGGCTTACTGGGTCTTGAGGATGGATCACTGGCCAGAGCTTGCACAGTATGCAATTGAGCTACTGGCCTGTCCTGCATCCAGCGTTCTTTCAGAACGCACATTCAGTGCTGCTGGAGGATTTGTCACGGATCACAGGGTGCGCCTGTCCACCGACTCTGTTGATCGACTGACCTTCATAAAGATGAACCAGTCTTGGATCACCACCAGCTACCAAACACCTGAAGCTGATATAACAGACTAATTTATTTTCAAATGTCACATCCCTTCATGACTGATGCTGATGCTGAGAGACTGTCCTGTTATGTTGACTGACTATCCTCCTCGTCCTCCTCAATGATCCGATTGATGATGATAGCTTGGAAGAACATTTTTGTTTCTGGGTGCCGCCACCAGTGGCTAAGGCCCAATTTTTCAGCCCCTGTTTAACAGGGGCATGTAATTACAATTTTTTTATGCAATGCTTTGCAGCATGGCTCATTCCTGCACTCCAACTAGAGTATCTGGGAGAGGTTTCAGTGTCGTGGCACCAACACCAGTGGCTAAGGCCCAATTTTTCAGCCCCTGTTTAACAGGGGCGTGTTATTACAATTTTTTTATGCAATGCTTTGCAGCAGGGCTCATTCCTGCACTCCAACTAGTGTATCTGGGAGAGGTTGCAGTGTCGTGGCACCAGCACCAGTGGCTAAGGCCCAATTTTTCAGCCCCTGTTTAACAGGGGCGTGTAATTACAATTTTTGATGCAATACTTTGCAACAGGGCTCATTGCTGTGCTCAAAGTACAGTATCTGTGAGGGGTTGCAGTGTTGTGGCACCAGTGCCTAAGGCCCAATTTTTCTGCCCCTGTTTAACAGGGGCATGTAATTACAATTCTTGATCTAATAATTCACAGCAGGGCCCATTCATGCGCCCACCAAGAGTAACTGTGAGGGCTCACAGTGTTGTGGCAACACCAACATGTAAGGGGCAAATTTCAGCTGAGTATATACGGCAGGCCCCTACTTTCAAACATCCAACTTACAAACGACTCCTCCTTGCAAATGGAAGGATACAACAGAAAGTGAGAGGAAATCTACCCCTAGGAAGGCAAATTCTCTCCTGTAAGAGTTAATATGGGAAAAAAAGTTTCTCCTCTCCACTGATGCTTTATCACCAATTCTTGTTTCAATAAAAAACCCAAATTTTCAAAAAACATTTGTCATTAGGACGGAAAGTGAGGTGAACTGTTCTGAACAGGTGCACACTGCACAGACAGCAAAACAAATGTTACAGGGGTGATAACCCTTCCCTATGTTTTCCAAAAAGCTTAAAAATAGATTTTTTGGCTGGAGCTACACTTAAACAATGTACCTTTTCAAAATTACAAACAGATTCTACATAAGAATAAACCTACAGTCCCTGTCTTGTATGCACCGCCTGTATACGGCTGTTCAGAGTATATAGGGCCTTTTTTTATTTTGTGTGCGGGGTTCCCCTTAATATCCATACAAGACCCAAAGGGGCTGGTAATGGGCTGGGGTGGGGGGGGGGGGCTGTGATGGGGTAGCTATGCCATTTTTCTTAAAGATTTTCATCCATATTACCGGGACCAGACATTACATTAAAGCCCCAAGCAGTTTTAAATGGCTTTTTTTCCTTTAGAAATGTAATTTTGTGCAGGGACAGTTCTAAACACGGGAAACACGTGGCACTTCACAGGCATACTTTAGACACCCCCCAGGTACGATATTTAAAGGAATATTTGACTTTTTTTTTTTTCACTTTATGCATCATTAAAATGACTGCTCCCGAAAAACCGCCGTTTCTAAAACTTTTTTTTGGATTGATACATGTCCCCTGGTGCAGAACCCGGGTTCCCAAACCCTTTTTAGGACAATAACATGCATATTAGTCATTATAATTAGAACTTTAGATTTTGAACGTTCGCATCCATTGTATCTAATAGGGTTCTAAAGTTTGTGCAAACTTTCGGTCCGTTCGCGGGTTCTGGTGCGAACCGAACCCGGGGGTGTTCGGCTCATCACTAAATGTGATCAGTGATGTCTTTGATCTGACTCTATATTGACGATTTGATTATGGTTTGGGAGGGAGATATGCCAAGTCTCCAGCTTTTTATGGATAAGCTTAATTGTAACGACAAAAATATCATACTTACCTGGACTGTTGACTATAACCAAACAACTTTTTTGGATCTTGAGATTTTTAAACAAGATGGTAGTTTCCATACGAGAAACCATTTCAAGTCCACTGACCAAAACGGTTACATACCCCTACCTAGTTGCCATCATAAATTATGGCTATGCAATATACCTAGAGGGCAGTTTGTGAGACTTTGCCGTAATTGTACGTTAGAATCTGACTTTATTTCACATTCTCAAGTTCTTGCCACTAGAGTCAGGCAGAAGGGTTATACTATGGATACTATTAACAAGAAGATAGAACGGATAAGGGTAATGGATAGGAGGGCCATTGTTGCAGATAAACCTGTTAGCTCCACTATCAATGATGCCACAAGTGGTTTTAAGATGGTTATGGATTTCAGTATCCAACACAAAAAATTTGAGAAGATTGTTGCAAAGCACTGGCCTATCCTGAAGTACGATCGCATTTTGGGTCCTGCCCTGCCTGAACGCCCCCAATTCATATATCGTAAGGCACCATCACTTCCTGACAGTATAGCTCCTGGTATTATTGATCCACCCACCATGGCCCAACCTAAGATTTTTGGCTACCGCGATTGTCTCAGAGTTCATGCTGTTACATGCTGGTATTGCTAGCACTAGCATCTGAGTGCCTGAAAATGTGAGTAGCGATTTTACTGCCTTTTTTAAAATAAACTATTCAAATCAGAGACCACTAGGAAGTTTCTCCTTTGTTTATTCATATATGCTGGAGCACGGTGGAGCAAGCTCAGGAGTCCCCCACCTAATGCCAAGCTGATATGTGCTGATTGGAGTTTCATTGATCGGATGTCATCAGTATTATTCCATGCTTTGTGACCTCTTGTAGGTCGAATTATTGAGGTGAGAGGCCATTCTGTCTGTGTGCGGTGGAGGGATCTTTTTGGTCAGATGCTGTTACCCACATCGCATGCTGTGAATTGTGTATTCATCATCTTTCACTCACTTATGGACCTCTTTCATTTCATGGACTTTCATTTGTCATTACTATTTTTTGCGATGCACTGACTTATTACGCTAATTTAATAAGTTTACCCTGTATAGTAGCCTTGCGAGCCGCCCAAATTATCGCTGGGGACATAACAGAAGAGGAATTCTCCCGAAAATAAGCCTGTATCTCCTTCTCAAGTTCCGCATATATTATGGGGTCGTTTAATAAAGCTTAATTTAAACACCATGGTGAGGGGCTTGGCTTAGACCAAAGGCCAGTTAATGACAATTTAATCGGAGAGTGGTCAGACCAGGGAATGGACAGAATGCTTGCTGACGTTATGACCGGTAATAACGAGGTGTGCACAAAAAAGTGGTCTATGCGGGAATAAGTGCAATGTGCCTGCGAATAATGCGTGAAATCTCTAGTAGAGGGTTTTGTCTCCCGCCAGGCATCGACTAGGTCATATACGTGTAATAGGCACGCCACTTTGTTGCTACTGTTGGGTGCCCGCTTAAAGATCGTTTTAACAGGGTCCGATTTATCCATAATCCGATCTAACGGAATATTACTGTCGCCCCCCCCCCCCAAGACCACCTGCCCCTGTACCTTGGGCATCAGTATCTCAAGCATCTTACTAAAGAACTCTACCTATCCAGAATTCGGGGCATAATAAGAAATGAAACAGACCAATTGGTCATGTAGGCGTCCCACCGCCATGATATATCGACCAATTTTGTCCTTAACTTTGGTTTTGGGTGTGAAAGGGTCAGTTTTAAAAAACAAAACGCCAACCCTCCTTTTTATTCCAGGCCAGAGGATAGATAAAACTGTGGGTATTTAGTATTAAGGTATCTAGGTGCTGAGGTCTTGGAAAAATGGGTTTCCTGCAATAAGAGGACATTGGCCCGTTGTGAGTGGTAATACTGAAAGGCCTTGGTTCTTTTAACAGGGGAGTTAAAACCGTGGACGTTATGGGTAATTATAGAGTACTTTGTAGGATATACCTTAGCCATCGTGGTAGGGCAGGGTGCACTCACCTTGGAACATATATTGCAGAGTCATGTGATACCGTCTGCAACCTCATCTTCAGCCGGATCGCAGGGTCAAAGCGTGGAGTCAGGAACCAGGGTTGGAAGGGGGAAGGGAACAGAAAGAAAAGTAAGTGAATAGAACATTTGGCCTTAGGTCCAGGTAACATCGCATAATAAACATCATATCAATACTGAGGTTTTGGGTCAAAACCTCTTTTGGGAATAACATCCGGGAAACAATATGTGAGGGTACCTTCATGCATAGAGGGAGGGAGTCTCACTAACGGGGCATGTGTGTACACCCCGACCCAAATATCAAATACAATGAAAACAAAAAGCAAACGTGAACTAAACCATTTTAACATTCTCAAACTTCTTATGGCTAACTAGACCTTACCCCCGCATGGCCCAGAAAACCACGGCAGGCTGGTCATAGCCCAGCCTGTCATGCCCCAGAGATGTGGGCCCACACGGGGGGCTGACCATCACCCCCGAAGGGGGACAGTCAGAGCATAATACTGTGAAGCAATAGAACAGTCAGTACAAGGAAAACAATCCAATAAAGATATAGGCAGAACTTTGCTCTAAACCAGTGAAATGCAACCGGGACGACAGTGGCGTATGCACTGTCAGCAACTGGCGTCAGCAGGCCTCATTAGGCAAAACTCATCAACCCCCACACAGAGGGAAGTAGAGTCAGTCCGGATTTAAGTGATTGGCAAAGATCTTCTTGCCGACGATTTGTTTCCAGCTCGCCAGAGCGGGGAAAGAGGGCGATTTGCATGATGGGATGGAGAGGCAGTTAGGAGGTCCTACGAGATGATCCCCAGATCCAAAGGTAAATCTTCGCCATCCTGGAATGAAGAGAAGGAGTGGGATTTTCCTTTGTATGTGAATGACAGTTTAAATGGGAATGTCCATCTGTATTTTATTTGTCAATTCATAAGCTGTTGCAGTAAAGGTTTCATGTTCCTCCGTTTTTGGACTGTAGATGGGGCCAAATCGGTAAAAATCTGCAAGTTTGCATTTTGAGTTCTTGGTTGGCAAAACTGTTCTGTACACCATCTGTGTAAATAACACCTCCAGGTTACCATATTACATTGCGTTTTACAGAAAATTGCAGAGCTGCAGATTGAAAAGGAAAGGTAATTTATTTAAATAACATTGTATTACAATACAACTTGTTTTGCAATTCTATATGCTATATTGTTGTTTTTTTTTATTTGCAATTTTTTTCCACGAAAGTGGCGTTAAAAAATGTTTTGTACTTGTATTGTGTATATATATACCCATGCATCTGTTCTGATTCTATATATTATTTATCTTTTTCTGTTTTCAACCATAGACACAGAATGTTTGTAAAGTGGATATCTGTCTTGTATGAGCAAATGTTCTGAAGAAGTGACAATAACCATTAAACGCATCAGTAAAGGACTCAATACATAAGACATTTATAATAAAATTCTATATGTGTATGGTTTTATCTAGCTAATTGTCTTCTGGTGTATTACTTACTAATTTACCAATGGGTCACCCTAGAACATCCTCTCCCTTCTCTTTTTTTATTTTTTCATAAAAAGATGATAGTTGCAGGTTTGGTATGCATGTTTCGGAAAAAAAATGCATTAAAATATATTTTAGTGCTCAGAAACACAAACTCCTTTTTTTGTACAAAATAAAAGATGAGGTAGTGTTAAGCAATTATATACCAAATATATTATCTAAAACCAGCATGCACTTGTGCATGGCAAAAAATGAGGATACTCAAAACTATCAATAGGTGATGCTTTACATGTTTTTACAGCTCATTAGTTTAGAGCTAACTAACTATACATAAGGGGCCTAGAATTATTGTTCTCACTCTGGCATACACAGTGATATAAAACATTTGTGGTGCCATTTTTTTATACAGTATACATGTGCATGCTCTTTGTGAGCTCTTGCTTTCAAATGTGTACAGAGTGATGGGGGTGCACCTAATTTTTTAAAACTTAATTTTTTTATTGTATTTCACATTTTTTACTTTATTGCTTTTTACTTTATTGCTATTATGGGCACTAACAAACCCCAATGGCATAGCACTGGACAAGTGACAGGAACTCTTCATGGTAACATAAGGGGTGTTTTAGTATTAATGTCTCCTCTGACCTCTGTTCCAGAGGAGGTATATCACCCATGAGTAGGGATGAGCTTCGAGCTTGAGTCGAACATGAGTTCGACTCGAACATCGGCTGTTCGCTCGTTCGCCGAACTTCAAACATTATGGGCCATTCGCGCCAAATTCGAGTGGCGCGTCACGGCCCATAATTCACTGCGTCGTCGCAGTGCATTGCTGGCTGATGATTGGCCAAACATGCACTATGACCCGCATGCTTTGGCCAATCACAGCGCCGTCAGCACAGAGAGCCATAAATGGCCAAAGGAAGGGTGCCTTTGGCCAATCATGGCTCAGGGGAGTAGGTACACGCCCCACACTATATAAGGCCGCCTGCGCGTCGGCCTTGTGTAGTGTGTTGCGGCATTGTGAGAGAGATAGAGAGAGAGTCAGAGTGTCATTTCATTTCAGTTAGAGCAGGCAGGCGATTCAGGTAGCTGCAGTCAGTGTATTTAGTATATATATGCATCCCAGGAGTTGTGTGTGTGTGTGATATATATATATATATATATATATATATATATATATATATATATATACACTGTATTCAGTTTAGCTAGATCTCACTTCAGAGTGTTCCTGTTATTCTCGCTGCAGTATATTAAGTCAGTGTACTGTATACTGGGTTCAGTGTGCAGGTAAAGCTGACTGCAGACCATCCCTGTTCTCTTCCTAATAATATAGGCAGGCAGTTGATTGAGCTAAGCTGCAGTATATTAAGTCAGTGTACTGTATACTGGGCCCCATTGTGCAGGTAAAGCTGACTGCAGACCATCCCTGTTCTCTTCCTAATAATACAGACAAGCAGTTGATTGAGCTAAGCTGCAGTATATTAAGTCAGTGTACTGTATACTGGGCAGGCACAGTGTGCAGGTAAAGCTGACTGCAGGCCATTCCTTGTGTACTTATTCCTTTCCAATACATCAAATACAGTATGTCTGGAAGGCCAACAAGGAGAGGCAGACACTCGCAGGCCAATAAAAGAGGGCAAGCAAGCTCTGTGTCTAGAGGCAACAGTGCTGGTCGTGGACACGGTGCATCCTCATAAGCACGTGGCCGTGGGGCATGCTTGTCCTTTTTTTCGGAGGCTGGCCGTGTTGATCCGCAACATGCAGAAGAGTTGGTAGAGTGGATGACCAAGCCGTCCTCATCCTCCTCATCCTCTGTCACCCAGGCTACCTTGGCTGCCAATGCAGGTACCAAAGTGGCCTATTCCATCGGCTCGAGGTCATCAGTTACTCCTTCCCTAGCCCCACCATCATGCATGGAGGAGTCCCCCGAACTGTTCGACCACAGTGTTGGGTACATGCTGCAGGAGGATGCGCAGCGTTTTGAAGGCTCTGATGATGGTTCAAAGCTTGAGGAAGGCAGTAACGTGAGCCCAGACAGAGGGGGTTCCCAAGAAGGACAACAAACTGGCAGTCATGTTCCCCCAGCTGCAGGATACTGCCAGGTTTGCTCCAGTGACGAGGAGGGAGGGGATGATGAGGTCACTGACTCTACATGGGTGCCTGTAAGGAGATAGGAGGAGTAGGAGGAGGAGGCACATCTCCAATGAGGCAGAATGCCCTCCAGGGGCCAGCTTAAGGGCAGCCAACCGACTGCATCACACCACAGAGCTCCGCATGTGCAGGGCGCTGCTGACTCTTTGGTGTGGGCTTTTTTTCAGACGTGTGCAGCAGATCGTACCATTGCTATTTGCAACATATGTCTGAAGCGTATCAAGCGTGGCCAAAACAGCAGCCGCTTGGGCACCACATGCTTGACCAGACATATGTCAACCTGCCATGCAGTCCGTTGGCAAGCGTACATAAAAGACCCACACCAAAGAACAAAGCGGACCTCTCCTTGCTCCTCATCAGCTGGGATCTCCAACCCCACTATACCTTCAGTCCTCTCAGAAACCTGCACTGAGAGGCATGAAGGTGTAGAATTAGGTGTGCCACTGCCAAGTACTTGCGGGCAATCTGCTATCGGTACACCAATGTCCGATTGTACCAGGTAAATTTCCCTGCCCCAGTTGCTACACCGGCGAAATAAATTCGATCCCAGTCATCCACAGCTTGGCTAAATTGCTAGCATTTCAACTGCTGCCTTTTCAGTTGATAGACTCTGCCCCCTTCCGTGAGTTTGTGGAACGTGCGGTACCTCAGTGGCAGGTTCCCAAACGCCACTTTTTTCACGGAAGGCGATTCCGGCTCTCTACCGGCATGTGGAAGGCAATGTCTTAGCCTCGCTGGACAGGGCGGTCAGCGGTAAGGTGCATATTACCGCTGACTCATGGTCCAGCAGGCATGGACAGGGACGTTACCTATCTTTCACGGCCCACTGGGTGACTCTGCTGGCAACTGGGAAGGATGCAGGACAGGGTGAAGTAGTGTTGGAGGTTGTTCCGCCACCATGCGATCAAAATGCTACTAGTGGTGATTCTGACACACCTCTCTCCTCCACCCCCTCCTCTTCTTCTTCCTCCATGGCCTCTTTCTCTGCTGATTTGTCCTCGGAACCAGTGGTGCTCCGTAGGCGTTCAAGGGGCTATGCAAGTACGCAGGCAAAAAGATGCCATTCGGTGCTTGAGCTGCTGTGCTTGGGGGACAGGAGCCACACTGGGGCAGAGATTCTGTCAGCTCTGCAGGGGCAGGCTCAGAGGTGGTTGACGCCACACCAGCTTAATCCAGGAATGGTGGTTTGCGACAATGGCACCAACCTCCTCTCCGCCCTCCAACAGGGACAGCTGACCCATGTGCCCTGTTTGGCTCACATCCTTAACTTGGTGGTACAGCGGTTCTTGGGCAGGTACCCGGGCTTACAGGATGTCCTGAGGCAGGCCAGGAAAGTCTGTGTGCAGTTCCGCCGGTCATATAATGCCAGTGCTCGGCTCGCTGACCTCCAAAAGGAATTTAACCTGCCCAAGAACCGCCTAAACTGTGACATGCCCACCAGGTGGAACTCTACATTGGCCATGCTGCAGCAGCTGCAAACAGCCGAGGGCCATCAATAAATACCTGTGCAACTATGGCACCAGGACAGGGTCAGGGGAGCTTGTTTTTTTTCTTGCCACGCCAGTGGGTCATGATAATGGATGCGTGCACTGTCCTGTCACCATTTGAGGAGGCCACGAGGATGGTGAGCAGTGACAGTGCATGCATCAGTGATACTGTCCCTCTTGTCCACCTGTTGGAGCACACGCTGTGTGGAATAATGGAAAGGGCACTTGAGGCAGAACAGAGGGAGGAAGAGGAGGACTTCCTTACCTCTCAAGGCCCCCTTTATCAAGATAGTGTTCCTGCGGGCACGCTGATTACACAGGAAGAGGACGAGGAGGAGGAGGAGGATTGTGTCAGTATGGAGGTGGAGCCTAGCACTCAGCATCAGCAGAAGTCTTCAAGGGATCATTTACAGTCCCCAGAAACCCATGGACTTATACATGGCTGGGAGGAGGTGGCTGCGGATCATGTCGTCCTTAGTGACCCAGAGGACTCCGGACCGAATGCCTCAGCAAACCTATGCTGCATGGCCTCCCTGATCCTGCAAAGCCTGCGAAAGGATCCTCGTATTCGTGGTATCAAGGAGAGGGATCATTACTGGCTGGCAACCCCCCTTGATCCACGTTACAAGGGTAAGGTTGCAGACCTTATCCAGCCATCGCGGGGGGAGCAGAGGATGAAACATCTTCGGGAGGCCTTGCAGAAAGGTTTGTGCAACGCGTTTTCATAACCTGGGAGGTTAATAATTCCTGGTCCCAGACAACGTGTTGCTGAGGCTTCGGTCAGTCACAGAAGGAGCGGTGGAGAAGATGGCCGTCTGACCGATGCGTTCAGACAATTTTTTAGTCTGCAGCCCCAAGGTACGATCGGTTTTCAGCAACCATCGCCAGCGTCTGATTCACATGGTGCAGGAATACCTAGGGGCAAGATCAGACTTGGACACCTTTCCCACCGAAAATCCTCTGGGTTACTGGGTCTTCAGGATGGATCACTGGCCAGAGCTTGCACAGTATGCAATTGAGCTACTGGCCTGTCCTGCATCCAGCGTTCTTTCTGAACGCACATTCAGTGCTGCTGGAGGCTTTGTAACCGATCACAGGGTGCGCCTGTCCACCGACTTGGTTGATCGGCTGACCTTCATAAAAATTAATCAGTCTTGGATCACCAGCTACCAAGCCTAATGCAACCGAAATTTTTTTTTTTATGTGAGATCCCTTCAAGACTGCCTATGCTGATGCTGAGTGACTGTTATGCTGATGCTGTTATGCTGAGTGACTAGCCTCTTCCTCCTCAATGTTCATGTTGATAGCTTGTAAGAACATTTTTGGTTCTGGGCACAGCCACCACTGGCTAAGGCCCAATTTCTCTGCCCCTGTTTAACAGGGGCGTGTAATTACAATTTTTTCTGTAATACTTTGCAGCAGGGCTCATTCCTGCGCTGCAACTATAGTATCTGTGAGGGGTTACAGTGTTGTGGCACCAGTGCCTAAGGCCCAATTTTTCTACCCCTGTTTAACAGGGGCGTGTAATTCCATTTTTGCTGCAATAATTTGCAGCAGGGCTCATTCCTGTTCTCCAACTATAGTGTCTGTGAGGGGTTGCAGTGTTGTGGCACCAGCACCAGTCCCTAAGGCCCAATTTTTCTGCCCCTGTTCAACAGGGGCATGTAATTGCAATTCTTGGTCTAATATTTCACAGCAGGGCCCGTTCCAGCATCCACCAAGAGTAACTGTGAGGACTTACAGTGTTGTGGCACCAGCACCACCACCACCACAAGCAAAGGCCCAATTTTTCTGCCACTGTTCAACAATGGCATATAATTACAATTCTTGATATAATAGTTCACAGTAGGGCGTTCCAGCGCCCACCAAGAGTAACTGTGAGGGCTTACAGTGTTATGGCAACACCAACACCTAAGGCCCAAATTCCTGCAGAGTACATAGGGCAGGCCCCTACTTTCAAACATCCGACTTTCAAACAGCTCCTACTTACAAACGGAGGGAGACAACAGGAAGTGAGAGAAAATCTACCCCTAGGAAGGGAAATTATCTCCTGTAAGAGTTAATATGGGAAAAACTTCTCCTCTCCACTGATGCTTTATCACCAATTCTTGTTTCCCTAAAAACCCCAAATTTTCAAAATCCAATTGTCATTGGGACAGAAAGTGAGGTGAAATCTTCTGAACAGGTGCACAGACAGCAAAACAAATGTTACAGGGATGATAACCCTTCCCTATGTTTTCCAAAAAAAGATTTTTTGGCTGGAGCTACACTTTAAAAATGTACCAGTTCAAAATTACAAACAGATTCTACTTAAGAACAAACTAATGCCCCATTCACACGATCGTTTTTACTGTCATTTTTTAAACCAACGTTTTTCTCCTCGTTTTTTTTCATGTTTCCTCTCAAGCCTGCCTTGCATACACACCATCATTAAAAAAAACGATCAAGCAAAGCGCAGTGACGTTCAACACGTACGACGGCACTATAAAGGGGAAGTTCCGTTCGAATGGCGCCACCCTTCATGTTAGTAAAGTTTGTTGAGCGACGATTCGCGCTTTTCAGTCCGTTACTGTGTAATGAATGTGCTATCTCCATTACGAACGCTAGTTTTACCAGAACGAGCGCTCCCGTCTCATACTTGATTCTGAGCATGCGCGTTTTTTTTCACGTCGTAAAAGCATACACACTATCGTTTTTCACGTCGTTAAAAAAAACGACATGAAAAACGACGTGAAAAAAGAGAGCATGTCCGGAATTTTTAATGGCCGTTTTTCACGTCGTTAAAAATGCTCTGGAGCCTACACACGATCATTTTTAATGGCCATTTTTTAAAATGGCATTTTTAACGGCATGAAAAACGATCGTGTGTATGGGGCATTACAGTCCCTGTCTTTTTTTCAGTGCCTTTATACTGTTGTTCAGAGTATATTGGGCCTGGGGCCCCACGCCTTTCCTTTTTTTAATTTGGGTGCGGAGTTCCCCTTAATATCCATACAAGACCCAAATGGGCTGGTAATGGGCTGGGGGGTTTTTCTCAATGATTTTCTCAGGGCTGGGGGGTTTTTCTCAATGATTTTCTCAATGATTTTTATCCATATTGCCGGGACCACACATTACATTAAAGCCGCAAGCAGTTTTAAATGACTTTTATTCCTTTAGAAATGTCATTTTGTGCAGGGACAGTTCTAAACACGGGAAACACGCGCCACTTTACAGGCATACTATAGACACCCCCCAGGCATGATATTTAAAGGAAGATTTCACTTTTATTTTTTCACTTTAAGCATCATTAAAATCACTGCTCCCGAAAAAACTGCAGTTTTTAAAACTTTTTTTTGCATTGATACATGTCCCCTGGGGCAGGACCCGGGCCCCAAACACTTTTTAGGACAATAACTTGCATATTAGCCTTTAAAATTCGCACTTTTGATTTTTGACATTCGAGTTCCATAGACTTTAACAGTGTTCGAAAGTTCTGGATGCGAACCGAACCGAGGGGTGTTCGGCTCATCCCTACCCATGAGTCTACAGCTGCCCAGATCATTTTTCAGCAAAACCCAGAACCTGCTGCACAAAACTGAAAAATTCTGCTACAGTATTTCTAAACACTATTTTTAGAATAGATTTTCTGCACTGGCCCCCCATGGCAGTACTGGGATCCAAATGCAGAAATCGAATCCAAGCACATTCGCTCATCACTACCAAGGGATATACCTGTACATAGCAATGCACAAACTGAAATCAAGCTCATCTGGTGGCAGCTCCTTCCACTTTAAAGGTACATCAACAAACCAAGTGTTGAATGTATGCCAGGGATCTTTTGTATAATTGTATACATACTAGAGACACAGGGCACAGGCAGGTGTTTTAATAAAATAACTAAATCTGTTCTCCTGCTGGCCAATTTTACTCTGCTTTACCATCTCTGGACTCTCCTAAAACAAGAACAGGTCTAGCCAGACTTTTCTTTTTACTATGAGGTTAGGGGGTGTTGTTCTGTGACACGTATAGCGAGGGAACTGGTTTATTAATAAGCCCATGTCGTGCAATCTGGTGGAAACATTTTGGACACAGTCCAGGTCAGGACCACATATTTTGTTCATGGGGTTTAATAACGTAATTGTTTACACATAGTTGTTAAGTATTGGACTTTGTTGTATACAGTTAGAATTTTTCACAAATCATTTGCTAAGTTCATTACTACTTGAATAAATGAAATAACATTAAATGAAATACATTTAGCAAATTTGTGTTTTCCATATTAGAACTGCACATTTTAATCATATTTTCTTCTATGTGTTTACAACAAGATGTAACAAGGTCTAATTTATTTGTATACAACCTTTTACAGTTTTCTAGTAAATAATATATTGCTTGTGGACTTTTCTCTCTAAGCGTTTCTTATTAAAAGAAATAGAAATTTTACTCTTTCAGTTATCTAGTATATAATGTATGTTACCATGCCACAATTGCACAAAACTCATACATTTGAAGAGTAGCATTAAAGCTATAGGAGCGATTTTCCTGGAACACAAGGATAAAAATGAAATAGTTGTGTTTACTTATTCCAGAAGGTATGTATATATCCCTTATCAAAAACAACACACTTTCTGTACTTTACAACATGCTCCAAAGTGAACTACTCTGATCATAGTGTTAAAAAAATTCTGGGTTGCAGAAAATTAAAAAAGTGAGATCAGTGTCTGACATCAGCAATAAAAATGTCACTGGAGGTGAAGAAATTACATTTCTGATCTTTGTTGGATGCTGTTGACAACCTTATATTATTTACTGAAGCAGAGTCTAACAAATGCATCAATCTTCTGTTAAACTTATTTCACCACTTAAAGATTGCATGTCATGTCTTGCATCCCATTTATAATTTAATAAGTGCTGGAGAAGATGATGGTCACTGTGATAAAATACAGGGGATGTAGAGCAGCACTGCTAACACCAGATATGAAACAGAAAACTATTTGGTGTATTCATTTTTGGTGTAACTTCAAATGCGTTTTAACTTTAAACGCTGAAACCATTTTCACATACCATAATAAATCAAGTGTTGTTTTACCTATTATAATAAGTAAGGAGAGTTAAATATTCTAAAATTAATATTTCTATTCCCATAAAAAGTAAACTATATTTTGCAACACTTTACAGAGTTTAATGAATCTTACCCATAAGTTATGATAAACTTCTGAAACGTTGTGGGTTGGAAAAATTGAAAATGACCAAAATCTGGATTTTCAGAACTGAAAGGGTTATAAAACTCAATGGAAATCAGAATCAGGCTTCAAAATTCATGTGTTGCAAAGCAGAAAATTGTGGACAATGATTTGAGAAGCTCATAGCAACCTTGATTGATGGGGTAAAATAATAAAAATAATTAAATTACATTTTTGGAATACGGATTTAGGGAAATCAGCATCTCCTATCAGCTATGTGTTGAGCTTTCTGGGATATAATTGTGTATTCCCATTGGATTTGGGGGTTGCAAGAGCAGTATGAATACAGTCAGAAGCAGTGTAAGTATAAAAAGTAGCATGATCGTAAAAGTTGGATCTCTGCTAATATTCAAAGGCCACAGTCATTTCACTCTTCACCTATTGCAGCTGCCTTCTGAACATAGTTTATGCACATTTCTGGTACTGAGGAGTGCGTAGAACTTACAGTAAATGCCAAAGCATTGGATGAGAAGTCAGTAACATAGGTTGAGATAAGAGACAGAAGCAGTAGCCAAAAACCATTACCAGGAAGAACCAAATGTTTGAACTGGATTAGGGACAAATTCAAACTCAAAAACATAGCAGAAGTAAGGACAGGAAGAGTTCACATGAAGTAAAGCCAAGCAAGGTCAGCAACGGTAGTCAGTTTGGAATGCACAGACAAAATTTTACCCATGAGCAAAAGACTCTTACCTGGCAACTACTAAAAGTGTGTAAGGTCCCTTTAAATAGGTGGTAACTGAAATGGTTGTGCATACTGGGCACACGATAGCCATTACATTGTATTTGTCACTGTCTTTTCTGTGTTGAACTTGAGACACAGCTGCAGTGACCTCCCTCCTCCCTTCTCCTCCAGTTCATGCAATACACAACTGTTGGCCATACCAGAACTTTTTTTTATCAGATCCTTGAGAGAAAAAATCCAGAGCCTCTCGTGCCTATTACCCAAATCCAAATTTCTGTCTGAAAACCCTAATAGAAGTGTTTGACTTTGCTACTTCAATGACTAGAAGGTTAACAGACATTGGGTCATAAATACCTTAGTTGGAATCTTTAGAATGTACATACTGTATATGTCTCTCGGTAGAATCCATCATTCCAGCATATTTCATAACTTCTGAAATCATGACAGTAGAATATTGGGTAGAATTTTGAGCCCAAACACCCCTATAGTAGACATTATGAGGAACCAAGGGAGCCTCTTAGCCTCCTACATAAAGTAAACATCTGAGACCTGTCATACTTATATTTATTTTGAAACGCATTTCACGCTGGACAATAATCTGCACGTTAGCAAATTGTAAACTGTATACAAGCAGTCCCCGGGTTACAAACAAGGCAGGGTCTGTAGATTTGTTCTTAAGTTGAATCTGTTTGTAAGTCAGAACAGGTAAATTTTTGAAGTGTAGCTCCAGCCAAAAAAAAATATTTTTAAGCTTTTTGGATAGCATAGGGAAGGGTTATCGCCCCTGTAACATTTGTTTTTCTGTCTGTGCCCCTGTTCAGAAGATTTCACATCACTTTCTGTCCCAATGACAATTGAATTTTGAAAATTTGGGGTTGTTAGGGAAACAAGGACTGGTGATAAAGCATCAGTGAAGACACCTTTTTTGCATAATAACACTTACAGGAGTGAATTTTCCTTCCTAGGGGTAGATTTCCTCTAACTTCCTGTTGTCTCCCTCCGTTTGTAAGTAGGAGTCATTTGTAAGTCGGATGTTTGTAAGTAGGGGACCTCCTGTATATTCAGAGATGTTAATGTCTATAGAAAACTTTATCTGAGTCTTGGTCATAAATGTGGTGACATCCCAACAATCACCCCTTAGACCATATGATTGGTCAGATGGTCTCTTTAAAAACTCCCCTTGATGTGAAGAAAAGTGGAATGCATCCACATTTTGGGAGCTCTCATATAGCTATATATATATATATATATATATAGTGTGTATGTGTACAAAAGGACACAGACATACACACAGTGCAGCGCTACTACAGTGGTAAATTCAATGCTATACTTAGTGCTATTTATACATGCAATAAAATTCAAATTCATAAAAAACATGTAATGTCCCATAAATCAATATAAATCTTTATATTAGAGTGCCGGTGTTATTATCATATCACCGTGCTTCTCAATAATTCTTATGCTTGTGCACACCACCACCAACTATTTTATCTGCTCACCTCAAGGATGAGTCAGGAAGACTCAAATGAACTCTTTATTTTCACTCCCCAAACATCTTTTCTTTTCTCTCAGGATTCAACTTTTCAATTTCTCCCTTTCACGATCTCCACTCCACCCAATGTGTCCCTCTAAGATAGGGGGTTGATCTCCGAGATTACTCAGCTGTTCTTCCACTTCAAGGGACTCATGTATCATGTAATCAAAAACACAGCCGACATAGTGCTCTCTGCTATAAAACTTTTATTTAAAACCCTGCTAAAATAGGACACTTACTAGATATAAAAACAAAATTTTCTTGTTTCATGTATTGAGAGCGTCTGCTCGCTCACCACCGTGGCTGCATGACGTCACAGGCTCGGATCCTCTCCTCGGCACATGTATCGACCTCTGAATGGTCTTTCTCAGCAGCTGGAGGAGGACCATTCAGAGGTCGATACATGTGCAGAGGAGAGAATCTGAGCGTGTAACGTCGTGCAGCCACTGCGGTGAGTGAGCAGATGCTCTCAATACATGTAACAAGCAAATTTTGTTTTTATATCTAGTAAGTTTCCTTTTTTAGCGGGGTTTTAAATGAAAGTTTTATAGCAGAGAGCACTATGTCGGCTGTGTTTTTAATTACATGATACATGTGTCCCTTGGAGTGGAGGAACAGCTCAGTAATCTCTGAGATTAACCCCCTATCTGTGAGGGACACATTTGTTCGAGTGGAGATCGTGAAAGGGAGAAATTGAACAGCTGAATCCTGAGAGAAAAGAAAAGACGTTTGGGGAGTGGAAAAAAAGAGTTAATTTGAGTCGTCCTGACTCATCATTGAGGTGAGCAGATAAAATAGTTGGTGGTGGTGTGCACAAGCATAACAATTATTGAGAAGCACAGTGATATGATAATAACACTGGCGCTCTACTATAAAGATTTATATTGATTTATGGGACATTTATTATATATTTTTTATGAATTTGAATTTTATTGCATGTATAAATAGCATTAAGTATAGCATTGAATTTAACACCGTAGTAGCGCTGCACTGTGTGTTTGTGTGTGTAGTTTTGTACACATACATATATATAGATTTGTTTGCCACGTCACTGGGGGACCCGATGCACGTGCCCGGTGGCCGCGATGTCCACCGGGCACCCGTGATTGCCCAGTAACAGAGCAGGACCGTGGATCTGTGTGTGTAAACACTCAGATCCACGGTCTTGTCAGGTGAGGAGACAAATGGTGTGTTCCTTGTACAGAGGAACACCGATCGGTTTCCTCCCCTTGTGAGTCCCCTCCCCCTACAGTTAGAATCACTCCCTACGTAACATATTTAACCCCTTGATCGCCCCCTAGTGTTAACCCCTTCCCTGCCACTCACATTTATACAGTAACCAGTGCATATTTATAGCACGGATCGCTGTATAAATGTGAATGGTCCTAAAAATGTGTCAAAAATGTCCGATATGTCTGCCGCAATATCGCAGTCACAATAAAAATCGCAGATCGTCACCATTACTAGTGAAAAAAAAAATAATAATAAAAATGCTATAAATCTATCCCCTATTTTGTAGATGCTATAACTTTTGCGCAAACCAATGAATATACGCTTATTGCGATTTTTTTCCAAAAATATGTAGAAGAATACATATCGGGCTAAACTGAGGAAAAAGTGTGTTTTTTTTTTGTTTTTTTTAATTCAATGGATATTTATTATAGCAAAAAGTAAAAAATATTGTGTTTTTTTTTCCAACTTGTCACTCTTCTTTTGTTTATAGCACAATAAATAAAAACCACAGAGGTGATCAAATACCACCAAAAGAATTGCCATTCAAAGTGTGACAGTGCTGAAAGCTGAAAAATGGCTTGGGCAGGAAGGGGGTGAAAGTGCCATATATTGAGGTGGTTAAACAGGATTTGCAAGTATTCTTAATTTTCAACTTTTTTGTCTCTTTATTTCTTTGCAACATCATTTTACTGTAAATAATTTATTTGCACCACTTGGAAGCATTGAAATTGTCCCTAAGGCTCTAATGCAAACTAAAATAATCCCCCTCTCTTAAAGAGAGCTACTGTACATGATACATTATTATTATTATTATTATTATACAGGATTTATATAGCGCCAACAGTTTACGCAGCGCTTTACAATATAAAAGGGACACAATACAGTTACAATGCAATAAAATACAAGAGGATTAAGAGGACCCTGCTCAGAAGAGCTTACAATCTAATAGGGTGGGGCAGGTGGTACAAAAGGTTGTAACTGTGAGAAATGAGCTGATGGAAGTGGTAAAAGATTAATTGGAGACGTGATAGGCTTCCCTGAAGAGGTGAGTTTTCAGGGATCGCCTGAAGGTAGCAAGAGTAGGGGATAGCCGGACAGGTTGAGGTAGTGAGTTCCAGAGGATGGGAGAGGCTCTGGAGAAATCCTGGAGACAAGCATGGGAGGAGGAGACGAGAGACCTTGACAGTAGGAGATCTTGAGAAGAGCGGAGAGGATGGTTTGGAATATGTTTGGAGACAAAATTGGTGATGTAGCTCGGGGCAGAGTTGTGGTTTCCTGGGTAGGTTGTGGTTAGTATTTTGAATTTAATTCGCTGGGTGATTGGGAGCCAGTGTATGGATTGGAGGAGAGGTTTGGCAGACACTGAGCGATTGGTAAGGGGGATAAGTCTGGCAGCAGCCTTCATGATAGACTGAAGGGAGGATAGCCTATGGAGAGGCAGGCCAATAAGAAGGGAGTTGCAATAGTCAAGGCGAGAGATGACAAGGGAGTGAATGAGGAATTTGGTGGTTTCATTTGTTAAAAAGGGTACATCTCTGATACATCTCTGAATATTCCTGTATGTGGTGACAGTGTGTGTACAGGCATTTATTTTAATATACAAACAAAAGTGCACCAGTTTGATGTGGAGTGAACCTGTGCATAAATGACATAATAATACAAACAGTAAATGATATGACCTGAAAAACAAAAAAGCATTTATCCAATAAAGTGCAACTATACAGTGCAGTACATAAAATTGTTATTGCTTAGATTGTGAATTTCCTCCTTCTCTGTAAAAAAAATAAAAGGGTGGTTTAAAGGGTTAGTTAACTTCGTGACAATCGCTCTCAATCTGTTGGCACTTTGATTGTGGTCCCGTGAGCTGGAAAATCTTTGTGTCGGGTGAGGCTGAGAGTGGCATTGTTACGTAAGTGATAGTGCGGTATGGGATTGAACAGTCATTAATTACGAGTAGATGAGAAGGGCATGGGTCTGACATCATACTATCTTAAGCAGAGATGTATGAAATGTATTAGGACTCTTTAATGAGACTAATCAGTTTTGAGGTGTTTAATCAGGAACTATAGTTTTGGATTTAAGTTACAGAGGGCACAGGGTCATGCACATACAGAGAGGCATGCAGGGACAGCTTGCTTTAGATCATAGACAGAGCATATTCAAGCAGATGGTCCACCGTAGGAATTTTGAATCTGCTGGGAGGAAGGTGAGCAAGAGGTATGACTGACATTACTCCTCCCCTGACAGCCTCTAGCATGGTTTATCAAGTGCATTTTGGTGGCATCTTATAAACAGCATGTACATGTCAAGCTCTAACCCAGGATCTCTCTTCTGGCCTGTAACCCATTCATTCGATGTAGCATTGAAACTGATTTCTTATAAAATGGGAGTCCAAAAGTCTGAATGGGGACTTTGTTAACTACTGTCTTAAGCAGAGATGTATGAAATGTATTAGGACTCTTTAATGAGCTCTACAGAGATACCAGATATTACACTTAATTTAGAAAGAAAAATGGACCAATAAACCTTTGGCCTAATGCAGATAGCTGAAGAAGAGCTATGTTGCAGGTTTATACACAGAACCTGCCCCAAACATGGAAGTCAGGAGTTTTGATATGGTTATTTCCTGCTGTGAGGCCTTAACAAGGTTGTTTTTAACTCTGACCCAAATATCTAATATTCCAGGCCCTTACAACTGGGACATCAAAGGGCCGGAGAAATAAGTTGATTTGAAGTCCAGTTCAAGCACACCAAAAGGAGATGTAGCGGGTATTTGAATTTGGGGGAAGCATCTGGGTGGTAGTGTAACCCAGATGCACTGATGGCTAGGGAATCTGAGACCCTTTTATGGTTCTTGGAGGGGTCTGGTGGTGTGAGGTTTCCTGCGGCCTACAGGTGGCGTTGTTGCCGGGGGCCGGAGGTTTACTCACACCGCAAGACTGTGCCTTTTTGTCCTCCCCTGGAGCTGGTACAGTGGGGCGGGGAACCCGCTGTGACGCAAAGGGAGAGGGGATAAAAGGGGCGGACGCCTTTACCACGGGTGGTTGGTGTGGAGGTTCAGAGTCGGGAGGACGCGACCGCACCCAGGCACCTTCAGCTTGGGTGCTGGCGTTCCAGTGTTCCGGGCCCAGGTGCCTTTGACCTGGCTGGAGCGGAGATGGAGTCCATCTCAGGCACCTTTAGCCTGGGATGAGGTACTATGGCGGATGCCTGGGGCTCAGTACCTTTGACTGAGTTCCGCGAGGGTGGAGGAATCCGAGGGGGCCCTAACTCCTTGGGTGCCCGTGTCTAAGTTTGAGAGGTCTGGTGAGCAGAACTTCTCTGGAGAGTCCGGCGCAGCATCGCTGGTGACAGAGAGGCCTCCGGTATCTCCCTTGGACGGATATCCTTCCCCTGACAGGGGCCGTGCTAGTGAGGGTAATTCACATTCTACTTCACATAGTCAGTGGCAGTGATTATTCGCCACTTGTGATACCACAGTGGTTAGCAAAATAAGGGAAAGGATTGTGCCTCGACCTATTCCCATTACTACTAAGTTGTTGCAAAAGAATCCAACTTAACCGTGCTGCATGTTTATTCACTGAAAATAATAAAACCGTGTTGGACCTATTCACTGTGTGGAACTCTGGTTACTAGGAGCAAAGGAGTCAAGGACGAAGGACAGGACTTGACTCTAGGACACCTACACAAAGCCCGATCTTTCTGGCCTTCACCTCTTCACTATGGAGGACATGGGCCATGGTGTTTCTCATCCCTCTCCCCAGCACTAACACCCCTAGACGAAGAAAGACAAGCCGAGAATGAGAAGGGGAGAGAGGGGTGAGGCCGCTACAGAGACATTCCCGATGTTGCATGAGGCGCATTATTAATAGCAAACTCTGCAAACAGAACCCAAGGCATCCACCTCTAGTAAAAAAGGTGTTTGTTTCTTTCCGAGTAAGTGCCATTAGGGGAACAAATGTCTGTGAAAAGTTTAAAAAACAAACAAAAAAAAAAAAAAAACCTTTTGTAACACTTTCAGAATGTGATCCATCTCAGTAGATCAATCTCAAGTTTTTGTCTAGAAATAATATATATTTCTCTATTTGGCTAAGTTAGTGTCTAGAAATTTTTAACACTTCTCTAATGTCTCTTTTGCTATAAAAGCAAATTTTCTGCCTGACAAAAACTGAAGTTGTGAATAAGCAGCTCAGTGTAGCTCAATCCTAGCATGCCATGAATGTTGGGACAGAGTTATGCGGCGTACACACGATAGTTTTTCATGCCATTTTTTAAACCGACGTTTTTCTCGTCGTTTTTTTTCATGTTTCCTCTCAAGCCTGTCTTGCGTACACACGATCATTTTAAAAAACGTTCAAGCAAAGCGCAGTGACGTACAACACGTACAACGGCACTATAAAGGGGAAGTTCCATTCGAATGGTGCCACCCTTCATGTTAGTAAACTTTGTTGAGCGGCGATTCACGCTTTTCAGCCTCGTGCTTTTCAGTCCGTTACAGCGTGACAAATGTGCAATCTCCATTACGAACGCTAGTTTTACCAGAACGAGCGCTCCCGTCTCATACTTGATTCTGAGCATGCGCGTTTTTTTCCCCTCGTAAAGGCATACACACTATCGTTTTTCACGTCGTTAAAAAAAACGACATGAAAAACGGCGTGAAAAAATAGAGCATGTTCGAAATTTTTAATGCCCGTTTTTCACGTCGTTAAAAATGCTCTGGAGCATACACACGATCGGTTTTAATGCCCATTTTTAAAAATGGCATTTTTAACGGCATGAAAAACAATCGTGTGTATGGGGCATAAGGGCCCTTTCACATGGACATGTCAGTGTGCGGGCTCCACTTTGCTAAGCGGGGATCGCTCCGTCGATCGCCGCTGGGCAGGCAGATGACAGGTCTGTCTCCGCACACTGTACAGGGACAGACCCGTCAGACGGCCGCTCTCCCCTATGGGGGAATCGGATGAAGACGGACCGTAGAGTCAGCAGGCATGTCACCGCTGACATCCGTGGCTCCATAGAGGTGCACGGAGTGTCCGTTCAGGTCCGCCTAAAAAACTGACAGGCGGACCTGGTCCGCCCGTGTGAAAGGGGCCTAACACCAATGTGTATGTCCTGGAGTCACATTATCCCAGGCTAGCCAATCAAGATTGCTATAGACTCAGAAGCAGAGATGTCACATCACTGGAGGCTTTGGGAGGCAATTCTGCCACAATGTGCAAGTTGGCTGTACAACAGATATAAATAAGAATTGAAAAGTTAAATAGGTGAAAAATAAGATTAACTACCTCTGCATTAAGATGATCTTTACTTATTTCATCCATAATAGGGAAAAAACAGCAGATCATTAATATTGATGTACAATTTAACCATGCTTGACCTGCCGAAAAAGCACAGCACATCAAAAAAACACAACAGTAAAAACATTATAAAAATATTTATTCTTCCCAAGTATATCTGGAGCTAAGAAAAAAGTTTTAGTTGGCGTTGGGCTTTAAAGCACAGATCAATCATCTGAGAATGGCAGATGTGCAAAATGCATTGGTAACATTCATTGTGCAAAAAATGGGGCGAAAAGTACAGTAAGCTACATTCTTCACTCAAGAATAGATGTTGGCAAATGTCAATGGATGTGTCTTTTTTTTGCCAAAAATGCATTGAATCTATAGATTAATGTAGATTATTAGTTAATGTGGTAATGATTTGCCACTTATAAATACACCCTTAAATGAAAAGTTCACTTTAAAAAATAAAATAAATGCACATTTATTTGCAAGTAAAAAGATGTACTTGCACTGTACTCATTTTTTATTTTTATTTTATTAGGAGTCTGCAGATCATTGCACCCACAATTGCATGTGCAGTGTCAGGCTCCTGCAGACTCTTAGCATAGCTGTATGCCCATGCATCCCATATGGGCAGACAGTTCCTGAAATCCAGAAAGAATTAATGAACTGCAAGAGCACTCCCAAGCACCCTCGTAGTTCATTGAGAACAACAAGCTGTCTACTGCAGCAGCAGACGATACTTGTAGTTCTTCCATTCACAAAACTCTGTGAATGAATGATTCAGTTGTGTCCCTCACAGCCACTCTGTTTTTTAATTGTGACAGCAGGTGTTGGGAGAGGATTCCTCACCAGTAGGGATGAGCTTCGAGTTTGAGTCGAACTCATGTTCGACTCGAACATTGCCTGTTCGCCCGTTCGCTGAACAGCGAACAATTTGGGGTGTTCGCAGCAAATTCGAAAAGTCTATGGGAGAAATCTAAAGTCCTAATTTTAAAGGCTTATATGCAAGTTATTGTCATAAAAAGTGTTTGGGGACCCGGGTCCTGCCCCATGTATCAATGCAAAAAAAAGTTTTAAAAACTACCTTTTTTCGGGAGCAGTGATTTTAATAATGCTTAAAGTGAAACAATAAAAGTGAAATATTCCTTTAAATTTCATACCTAGGGTGTGTGTATAGTATGCCTGTAAAGTCGCACTTGTTTCCCGTGCTTAGAACTGTCCCTGCACAAAGTGTAATTTCTGAAGGAAAAAAAGTCATTTAAAACTCACTCGCGGCTATAATGAATTGTCAGCTCCCGGCAATACATAGAAAAGTAATTGATAAAAAAAAAAAAATGTGTGGGGGTCCCCCCTAAAGTCAATTACCAGGCCCTTCAGGTCTGGTATGGATATTAAGGGGAACCCTGCCGCAAATTAAGTTCCCCCAAAAATCCATACCAGACCCTTTATCCGAGCACGCAACCTGGCAAGCCGCAGGAAAAGGGGGGGACAAGAGAGCGCCCCCCCCCCTCCTGAACCGTACCAGGCCACATGCCCACATGCCCTCAACATGGGGAGGATGTCCCCATGTTGATGGGGACAAGGGCCTCATCCACACAACCCTTGCCCGGTGGTTGTGGGGGTCTGCGGGCAGGGGGCTTATCGGAATCTGGAAGACCCCTTTAACAAAGGGGACCCCCAGATCCCGCCCCCCCCCCCTATGTGAATTGGAAAGGGGTACATTGTACCATTGTACCCCTACTATTTCACGAAGAAAGTGTATTTTTTTTTTTTAAAACACACAAAACCCTTGGAAAAGTCCTTTTATTAAAAATAAAAAAATAAAAAACCCATTCCAGCGATTAAATCCAGTGTCCCGCGGTGATCCGATGTCCAGCCCTGTCCACACAAAACATCATTGGCTGAGCCTGAGCAGACCTGATGGGGAACTTCCTCCGCAGTGTATTAAATGAATAGACCCGCCCCTTCTAAAATTCCTCATCAGGTCCGCTCAGCCAATGATGTAGGTGGAAGGCTAAGCGGACCAGATGCGGAATGTGAGAAGGGGCGGGTCTATTTATTACACTGCGGGGGCAGTTCCCCATCAGGTCCGCTCAGCCAATGACGTAGGCGGGGTCTGACATACGAGGGGGGCGGACCTGATGGGGAACTTCCTCCGCAGTGTAATAAATGAATAGATCCGCCCCTTCTCACATTCCACATCTGGTCCACTTTCCCTGATGGGGAACTTTAGAAGGGGCAGGTCTATTAATTTAATACACTGCAGAGGAAGTTCCCCATCAGGTCCGCTCAAGCTCAGCCAATGACGTTTCGTGTGGACAGCGCTGGACATCGAATCGCCGCGGGACACTGGATTACATTGCTGGAATGTTTTTTTTTTTTTTTTTTTTAATAAAGGACTTTTCCAAGGTGTCTGTGTGTTTTTAAAAAAAAAATGTTTACACTTTCTTCGTGAAATGGTAGTCGTACAATGTACCCCTTACCAATTCACACAGGGGGGCTGGGATCTGGGGGTCCCCTTTCTTAAAGGGGTCTTCCAGATTCCGATAAGCCCCTGCCCGCAGACCCCCACAACCACCGGGCAAGGGTTGTGGGGATGAGGCCCTTGTCCCCATCAACATGGGGACATCCTCCCCATGTTGAGGGCATATGGCCTGGTACGGTTCAGGGGGAGGGGCGCTCTCTCGTCCCCCCCTCTTTTCCTGCTGCCTGCCAGGTTGCATGCTCGGATAAAGTGTCTGGTATGGATTTTTGGGGGAACTCCACGCCATTTTTTTTTTACATTTGGGGTGGAGTTCCCCTTAAAATTTATACCAGACCTGAAGGGCCTGGTATGGATATTTGGGGGAACCCCACGCATTTTTTTTTAAATTTGCGGCAGGGCTCCCCTTAATATCCATATCAGACCTGAAGGGCCTCGTAATTGAATTTGGGGCGACCCCCACGCATTTTTTTTTTTTTTTTTTTACCAATGACTTTTCTATGTCTTGCCGGGAGCCGACAATTCATTCTAGCCGCGAGTGAGTTTTAAATTACTTTTTTTCCTTCAGAAATGACACTTTGTGCAGGGACAGTTCTAAGCACGGGAAACAACCGCGACTTTACAGGCATACTATACACACCCACTAGGTACGAAATTTAAAGGAATATTTCACTTTTATTGTTTCACTTTAAGCATTATTAAAATCACTGCTCCCGAAAAAACGTCAGTTTTTAAACCTTTTTTTTGTATTGATACATGTCCCGTCGGGCAGGACCCGGGTCCCCAAACACTTTTTAGGACAATAACTTGCATATTAGCCTTTATAATTAGCACTTTTGATTTCGAACGTTCGAGTCCATTGTATTTAATAGGGTTCTAAAGTTTGCGCAAACATTCTGGCTGTACGCAGGTTCTGGTGCGAACCGAACAGGGGGGTGTTCGGCTCATCCCTACTCGCCAGCTGTCACAATGAGGGGTCAGGTGTGGGGAGGTGCTTTAATAGCACGTTACACCCTGAATATGGGTGTAACATGTAACATGTTATTAAGGGTGAACAAATCCTACATAATTTAATTAATCACCAATGATACAATGTAGACTCATGCCGCGTACACACGATCATTTTTCCAGTCGAGAAAAATAAACATTTTTCCTTTGGACGAGAAAAACGATCGTCTGTGGGCTTTTTGTCGTTTTTCTCGATGGGAAAAATGGCATTAATCACGACGAGAAAAATTAGAACATGCTCTAATTTTTCTCGTCATGATTCCCGTTGTTTTTTTCCGCGGCAGTTTTCCCATAGGGAAACACTGCCGGGGAGCCCACACACGGTCGTTTTTTTCGACCAAAAAAAAAATGTCATTTAAAACGGCCGTGTGTGGGGGGAACAAGCTGTTCCTCGTTTTTCATGTCGATTTTCTCGACAGTGTTTTCACCGTCGAAAAAATCGATCGTGTGTACGCGGCATTATACTTTTATTGAAGTCACAACTATTTTTAGAGTTTAAAAACCCACCATACAGCACATCTGTATTAAATGATTATACAGCTTTTGGCCACATTTGAGTGGCGATCACTCATGTACATGCTCTCCTGTTTTTATAGAGATCTTCTATGTTATGTGATTGTAATTAAACAATTTAAATGAAATAGACATGATGATGCAAATTAAACCATTCAGTAAGTGTGCAGCAGCTCATTTATTGCACATAATAGTTTTATACAATTTCCATATTTGTAATTGTCTTCCAGGAGACCATTGACTATGTTAAATACTGAAACATTTTATTTAATAATATCACCTATATGTCCATGTTTTTGTAATTGAAAGAAAGTTGATGTAACTGGCATTTAAAGCATGAAAAAACCTGGAAAAAGGCTACTTGATATGCTTTAATTTTTGATCTACAGAGAACATTGCTAATTGTTCAAGCAGTGAGATCATGCATCTGTTTTTTGATCTATATGACAGCAATGGTCTGACAGTTTGACATTGCTAAAAAGATTTTTTTTTTTTCAGTCTGTAAAAGGATTTATAATATTTTTAGCCTAACAGCAGGGAGTAGTGACACAGGTTAATTTGTAACCCAGTATTTATCTACTTAAAATGATAATGAAATCCAAGATTTTCTTGTCTGTTAGGAAAGCCAAAGCTAATCACATATAAAAAGAAAGTGCTATAAATACAGGAAAATAATAAGCAGTATTTATCAGGTTTTAAGGTTTATGGAAATACATTATTTGTTTTAATTAAAAATATTGTATTTCTATATTGTTATGTGGCATTTGGTAGCAAAGTTAAAATAAATCAAAAGTATAGAAAGTTTGGGGGCGTGACTAGGACCTGGCAGCATGAGCACGCTCCTTGCGGAACTCTGAGTGGACCGAGAACCTGAACACCCAGCTTACCATCTTCAGCCAGCTACTCTCTATGCCGGAGGATCGGAGACCACCTTCAGCCACCAGGGAGCCGTGGGGTGCCGAGATCACCCATTATTTCCTGCACCAGCACTCCATCGCCCGCACCTCCTGCCTCTTCCAAGATGGTGTTGCCACGAGTCAGAGAGACAGGTTCCACAGGTGGCAAGAGGACTCCACTTTTACAGGCACAGCCACTGGTGGCTTCTAGCCCACCCAGACTCTCCCATTCTGACACCTGTGCTTCCCCAAGCCAATTCCCCCACTGGCTCCACAGCCTCCCAAGCTTCAGGCCCCTGCCATGAGGAGATCTCAGAGATATGATAGCTGATCTTCCCACCAAGCAGGACATTCATGCCATCGCTACCTCCATAGTCAATGCTCTCTCTAAAAAGATGCATGATCTCAGACAGCAGATTGACACTGTGGAGGAGTTTGTCACCACCCTAGAAGTTCCCAGCATGGACACCATTTCTCGGCTTGCTGCCTTGGAATCCTCTCATTCTAACTTTCATTGCCATCTTATCAACATTCAACTAAGGCTTAATGACAGTGAGAACAGGAACAGGAGAAACAACTTACGTCTGAGAGGCATACCCAAAGCAACTGTGGGGCCTGATCCCAAAACCAGAGTGACTGCCATCCTCAACCAGTTACTGGGTAAGCCCCGATAGCATATTTGGAGCTCTACTAAGTACACCGGGTGCGAGACCTCCTTCCCTCAGCTTCTCTTCTGGCACCCTCAGCAGCCTCTCTACCTCCCAGGGACTTTTTGTGCACTTCTATACAGTCAAGGAGGAATATCTGCATCAAGCCTGTGCTAAAAGCATGATTGACTTTGATGAAACGCTCATTCTGGTGTACCCTGACATCTCCAGGCAGATCCGGACCATGTTAGGTCTGCTGTGTCTACTCCTCGAAATTATAGATGGGGCCATCCTTTTCCTCTCATCGTCCGAAAGCAGGGTACAGAGTTCTACTTGCAGTCCCCTGACTAGCTGCCAGCACTGTTCCAGTTCTTGGATAGGCCTGCCATCGCTGTGCCAAATTGTCTGGACTCGCTTCTCCACACCGATCGGCTGAGTCTGCCATCTCCAAGACCACAGAGAACATGTCAGTCGTGGTCCCGCACCTCCACCCAGGAGATGTCCAGACCTTCCGCTGGCTGGGGCTAGCTTGCCCTGGCGGCTTGTATGTTTTGTTCATTACGTCTGTTATTAGGGCCATGCGCTGCTCTGCATTGACTTTACCAGCCCCCAGTCTTGGGAGATGTGACTGCTATTTGGATTTCACTGTATCTCATTATTTTTTGGAGGGGGGGGTTGACAGTTTTAACCTTAATATGTACTATTTTTCTGATGGTTTAGTGCCTTAATATTTGTTACTCTTCACAGTGCAGTGGGACCTTTAGTGCTAAGTCTCTATAGCATGGAGAGTGTCTTTCCTTCTGCATAGGTTCATTGGAGTTTCGGATTATTCTTGTGAATAGTGCTATCATGGGATGTACTTTATGTCTCTGTTTTGTTAATTTTGTATACTTATTGGTTTCCCGTGGTGTTGTAGGGGTACCTTTTTCCCTGTCTGCTTACATCTACTGGAGATGGAAAGAATACTGTGTGATCATGAGACTTATATTTCCCTACCATCTAATCCCACTATCGGCTACAAAAAATAGCTGGTCAGATTGATAGATGAGGGTTTTCAGAATAATATCTTATCTAAGAAGGAGAAGGATCATTTGGTCCCCATGGCTCCACGTGTTCCAATGATATACTACCTTCCGAAAGTTCACAAGGATCAGGCTAATCCCCCTGGTAAGCCGATTATTAGTGGGATAGATTCTGTGACCTCAAGGATAGGTAGATATATTGATGGTTTCTTACAATCTCTGGTAGTTCAAACCCAGTCCTTTTTAAAGGACTCCACTCAAGTCCTAAACCTACTTAGTGGTATTCAGTGGAGGAGTACATTTTAGCAATGGCCGACGTGTCCTCTCTGTACACAATTATATCTCATGTGGACGGGTTTGAAGGTGTAAACTCCTTTTTTAGACGTGACATCAGCCCTGATATCCAAGGTGTACACCTATGACAAAGGGAGTGTAAAGCCCTGTACACACGATCGGATTTCCTATGGATTCAAATCCGATGAATTTTTCCATCGGAATTCCGATGAAGCTGACTTCCATCAGTCTTGCCTACATACCATCAGTCAAAAATCCGACCGTCCCAAACGCTGTGACGTAAAACACTCCAACGAGCCGAGAAAAATTAAGTTTAATGCATCTGAGCATGCGTCGACTTGATTCTGAGCATGCGTGGGTTTTTTCTCCGATGGAGTTCCACACAGACGATTGGAATTTGCTATCATTTTTTTTTCCATTAGATAAATTTAAAACATGTTCTATTTTTTCTCACCAATGGAAAAAAGACCGATGGGGCCCATACACGATTGGTTTGTCCGATTTAAAAAAGTCCATCGGACTGTTTTCATAGGTAAAACCGATCGTGTGTACAGGGCATAAATGATCCCTCTTTTTGCAGATGATGTTCTCTTAACGCTTACACACCAACATACATCCCAACCCTCCCTACATAACATTTTATCTTTCTTTAGTTCAATTTCAGGATTCAAAATCAACTCTGCACAAAACTGAAGCCCTACCTATTAATATCCTTCCAACCCAACTTACCACTGGTGTTCCCACACACTTAAATACCTGGGTGTTCAGCTCACATCTTCATATTCCACTTTGTACCAGGCTAAACCCCCCCACCCGTTCTTGGGAATTAACCTCTTATTGACCCATTGGACCACCCTCCCCCTTTCCCTTCTTGGAAGAATCAATGTTCTCAAAATGTCAATACTTCCTGAATTACTTTACCTATTTCAGACCCTCCCAGTATTGATTCCAATGTCGCAACTGAAAACTCTTCAGAGGAGGTGTCTCCTTTTCATATGGAATAATGCTTCTCATCGGATAGCAGGGTCGGTGGTCATGGCTCAGAGAAACAGGGGGGGAGTGGGGGCCCCAGATTTTATTAAATATTACTATGCTTCACATTTAAGAGTACTAACCTCCTGGTCGGCTAGGAAAGCTCTGAACCGGTGGGCTGAGATTGAGATGAGTGTCACTGCACCGGTACACACATGTTATATGATTTGGCCATCCTCTGACAAACACATGACCCAATTGAGAAGTATATGTTTAGCCCTAATGCTCTTCACCTTGTCAATTTGGAGGCGATGCTCTGAGTGTTACTCTCTCTCTTCCTCATGCCCACCACTTCTTAATGTACTCTTCATCCTCCAATATCACAGATAGTTTGTCTTACGATCGAATGCTACCTTGGACTCAGGCAGGGATTTTCCAGTTGTGCCAACTTGTCAATCCAGCAACGCGCCACTTTTTGACCTTTTCTGATTTGCAAAAAAAACATCAGATCCCCAAAACACTTTTCTATTTCTATCTGCAATTTAGAAAAAAAAATTCCACTAGATCCCCATCCTTATCCTTAGAGAACCCAACTGACTTTGAATTGTTATGTACCAGAGGCCCTTATGAACCCCAACTAATCTCCACCGTTTATAAAATCCTACATGAAGCTATCCCCTTAAATGTGTGTAGTCACAATTATATGAGAAAATGGTCTCAGATTCTACAGCATGACATCTCCTTGTTGGACTGGGGGAAAATATGGGAATTCACTTCCAAAATTTCTCGTTGTGTGACCCACATGGAAACCGCATCTAAGATCCTCTTATCCTCTTATTCTGGTACAGGACCCCAGTTATCTTAACAACCTCTATGCAATGTTGGAGATGCAATTATGCTGTGGGCACTCAATACCATATTTTCTGGGAATGCACCTCTATTAAACAGTTTTGAGTTCAGATTCAAATCCTGCTGGAAAAATTGTTAGAGACCCCATCCCTCTAAATCCCTTTGCACTACTAAAATAGATTTATCCCTGGTCCAATACCAGAATATATGTTCTGTTCTGCCTCTGACCCAAATTCAAGGTGATGTGAATGCATGCATGCAAAAAGGATCACACTGGCACACACTGGTCAGTTTGAGCTATCTCTCATCAACATGCCTTTATTCAGGGTTACAGCCCCTTATATAAGCAAAGTGACATAAGAAAACGTCATCACATATGTGTGTATACGATTGGTTCATCTGTATACGGTCCTTTCCCTTTCAACATCTGTTTTGCCACGAGGTAGCACATTCCAAAGCTCAGCAGCCATCTTTTAATAGACGACAGGAGGGGCAGAAAGGAGGGGGTAAGGAGTAAGGAGTGAAGAAAACATCTGTTTGTCATTCTGAGTAAGGAAATTTACTGCTGTCTGGTTATAAGATTACTAAGACATATATATATATATATATATATATATATATATATATATATATATATATATATATATATATATATATATATATATATATCTCAACAAGAAAGAAAAGAAACAATAAAATTAATAAACAAGAAAATAAAATAATGATAAATGAGTGGTTAGAAGAGACATAACATAGTCAATTTATTAGTTCCACCACAGATCCCCCTAAAATGACTATTTTATCAGTACTTTCCCTATGCTGTATGGCCTTACTTGGCCCTCCCGACATCAGGATCTTTTTTGTATTTTGCATAGAAGTCAGACATGGCTTGCCCAGTGTCCTCTTTTGACAAAATGGTCAGGAGAACAGTCAAGCACTATTCTTTCCCTTATTATTTGAGAATGTTGTATGTATTATTAACAGGTAAGGACTGCAGTGGAGCATACAGTCCCTCTTCCTCCTCCTTCATTGGATCTCTAATATCACCCAAATTCAAAAAGGTAGGGGTTACCTCTTTAGCTGCTTTTCCCAACCTCTTTTTCATACAGGGCAGAATACAGCAAACCACTATCGCAACTAATATAAGCAGCGCCAAAATTGCTATGCCTATTTGAGTACAAATGCGTTTCCACCCACTCATCCACCCAAAATACTGGTCCCAGGGATCGGTCAACCCCGAATTTCTTTTTAACTCTTCTGAGAGATCCTCTAATTTCTTTATAGCCAAGGTTACCTTACCATTTGGGCCTGTATTGTCCGGAATGTACATGCAACATGTGCTTGTCCCAGGCAACATTTTACACACACCCCCCTTCTCAGCTAAAACCATATCCAATGCCATACGATTTTGGAAAGTCATTTGTGAAGTGGCCTCTAGTTGTTCAGCTAAACCCTGGAGTGCATCCCTGGTATAATTAACAAACCTCTGTTGGTTATAGTAGATATAATTAATCCAATCTACTTATTTACAGTGATTATGGGAATCAGGGACTCAAAACCTGCAGCTACTTGGTCTCTTGCTTTGAATTCATCTGGGACCCCCCTTGGGATTTCTATGGCATCTATATATACATGGGGGTCAAAACTACCAGCTGGGGCACTTCTGCGCTTCCTGCTGGATTCGGATGAGTGCTCCCCTTCTGCTACTGGGTCACCTCCCGAAAAGATGTGCAGGGGGAAATTTTGACTTTGGCAAGTGCACATTCCCCTGTCCATTGGTCTGTTAACTTAGTCCTAATCTTCATGTCCCCACAGATCCAATACACGTCTCCCAAAGATTGATTTTGATTCTGCACCAGATCTGTGGATACACTGCTGTAGGAGGCACAGTATCCCATGGAGAAGTTCCCCAAGAACTTCCCTGTTCCCTGGTAGTTCCCATAACATGTGTAATTACCGGGATATATGGTGATACACTCCCCGAGCTTGGATGTCTTGGTTACTATGGGATATTCTCTTTTCCATGTTTTGCACAGGGAGTGGTTAGTGGAAGTATTGGTGAACAGGCTCAGAAAGCACTCCTCTTGAGTGGGAGGTATGTTTAATGGCACTGTTCCCAAATGGAGTCTAGCTCCACCACACACATAACAGTTGGTCCTGTTATGTTTCCCTGCATTATACCTCATCCATTCGAGCCACAGGTTGACATCCGCGAAACCAGTCATTGCTGCCATCGTGTCTTCAAATGTGGGATCAGCTATGGCCACCATATCTCCTAGGGTGCGCATACGTACATGTGGTTTAAGGGGATTGCTTGCTGTTTGAAGGGCCTGCCATTCAGATGAACTATACATGTCTTTAAGTTGGAACTTTCCTGTTACTCCCCTAGTCCCCCCTGCCATCCATAACCCCAGGACATATGTGCCTGCATCCGTAGGACTGGGATTCTCTATGGTTAGGGTGAGTTTCATGCTATGTCCCGTCCTCCCATTACTTAAGCATGTGTCTGTTCATAACAAGGTCATTCTGCGGAGTAATGACTTTCCATATTTGTCTTTCTTGTTCAGGGCAGTCTGTGGCCTGTATCCCCAGTCATTCCCTGTATTCCAACCCACAGATCCCCAGTGGTCACAATTGTTGCCCCAGTAGCCATCTGTGACACATATATATATATGGATCCAGAGTTGGGAAGAATCCGGTACATGTTACATAGCCATTCGACTGAAGGGCAGGAGACCATAGTATACAGTAGTAATCAAATATGAAGGTAGCTACATTTGTGTTAGATGAATTATACCAGAATTGTGTTACACCATCTACTTGTTTGATAGCCACCTCCTGTGTGTGTGCAGTTGCTATAAGAAAAAAGATACATAGTTTCATTCTGATGCGGGTGGTGCACAGTCCTCAGGAACTGGAGCCTTTTTGCAGTGGGAAGCGTGTATCCAAGTGTTCTTTCCGGCCAACTAAACTCAAGTGGCTGTTGCCAGCAACACTTGGAATGGACCATCATAACTTGGCTCCAGGGAATGTTTTCGGAGGAACTTCTTAACCATCACCCAGTTACCAGGAAGTATGCTGTGAGTACCGGTATCTAGATCAGGATCTGGAATGGAAAAAAATATTCATGCATGGATATTCGTTAATTCTTTTGCAAGAGCGGTCACATAATCTATCAAAGTATCAGACTGCAATTGCAACTGTTGTGGGTAATAACAACCTAATCTAGGGGTTGTTCCAAACAAGATTACAAAAGGGGATAAAGAATGCTGAATAAAGCTATTATTGGCAGGCTTTCTGGCCAGGACATACCTGTGTCCTTGGCCATTTTTAGCATTCAGGTTTTAAGTGTCTGGTTCATTCATTCCACTTTCCCACTACTCTGAGGATGATGAGGTGTGTGAAATGCCAATGTGGTACCTAGGGCCGACCATATTTATTTTGTGACTGTAGCAGTGAACGCCGGGCCTTGATCGCTTTCTATCACCTCAGGTACCCCATATCTGCAAACCACCTCTAAAAGCAATTTTTTAATTGTGTTTTTCACTGTCTGATTGCCTCGGGTCATCTTGAGAACATGTCTACCACCACCAGGGCATACTCAAATCTGCCACTCTTTGGCATTTTTTCGGCCTTCTGCAAGCTGGCAGGCTACTGTAAGGGCATAGAGCTCAGCCTCTTGAGCAGAAATGGATTCTGGGAGCGAGGCAGCTTGCATAACTGTGGTCTCTGTGGTAACCGCATATCCTGTGTGGAAAATGCCAGATGAATCTATGAATCTGGAGCCATCAACATACAAGGTGAGTTGAGGCATTGGGATCGGGGCATCCAGGACAAAGGGTAGATGGGTGGTTTCCGCCTTCATGAGTTCAAAGCAATCGTGTTCATGTTCATCTAGGGTAGGAGCAGGTAGGTCTGCATCATTCTCCTCTTCCTGTTCATCCAGAGACATGTCCTGAAACCCCCCTTGGACAAGAGGAAGGAGAGTAGCAGGGTTGAGTTGTTGGCATCGAAGTAGTGTCACATAGTCAGGCATGAGTAGATTGCATTGTAACTGGAGGTGGCGGGCAGAGGATAAATGCTTGGGTTGCACCTGATACAGAATGGCGGAGATATCGTGAGGGACTAGCAACATAAGAGGATGGCCCAGGACAATATCTGAAGCTTGATCCAGCAGGGCCTGGGCAGCAAAAACAGCTCAGAGACATGATGAGCCTCCTCTGGCAACTGGGTCCAGGTCCAGGTGGGCTGAATAGTAACTGATGGGGCGGTTACGGAGTCCATGACTTTGTGTCAACACCTCTGAGGCATGGCCCTGTGGCTCAGATATGAACAGGCAAAAGGGCTTTCCATAATCAGGGAAACCGAGGGCAGGAGCAGTGCTGATTGCCTTTTTCAAAAGGTGAAAGTCGGTGAGCGTTTCTTCGGACAGCACAAAGGGGTCACATCACAGGTTGTCATAAAGGGGTTGCATGAGAAGGGAAGCCGCAGGTATCCAGGCTCTGCAGTAGATCAGTCCCAAAAATGCATGTAGGGTCTTAGCATTACCGAGGGGCGGAATGGCCTGTATGGCTTCAGTTCGTTGCTGTGTAATGTGCTTTGCGCCATGGGATATGCAATGACCCAGGAAGACTACACGTGAAGCGCATCACTGTAATTTGTCTTTAGAGGCCTTGCATCCTTGTAGGGCTAGATACACCAGGAGGCTCACAGAAGACTGTACCGCTGTTTCCTGAGAGGGTGCACACAGGAGCAGGTCATCAACTTACTGTAATACCACAACCAGGTCCGGGTTGGGGTTATCCCAGTTGGTGAGGATTTGGGACATGGCTTTGTTGAACTAGTTGGGCGAGTTCTGTGCCCCTCGGGGCATAACTGCCCAAGTATACTGCTTGGAAGCATGGGTGAATGCGAACAGGTACTGACAGGAGGGGTCCAATAGCACACTAAAGTAGGCATTCGCTAAATCTATGACGGTGAAAAACTCTGGAGACGGGGGCACCCCTGACAGAAGAGTGTGTGGATTTGGGACAAGTGGTGTCTTCAAAATGGTGGCCTCGTTCACTGGTCCTGTACTAGCCGGTATTTATCCGGGTGTCCCTTGGGGGTCTTCTTCTTAACTGGAAACAGAGGGGTATTGCACAGGGAAGTACAGGGTATTAAGGCACCATTCCCCAGCAAGACTTTTATCTGCTCGGTAATCGCCTGAGTCTGGACCGGATTAAGTGGGTATTCAAGGAAATGTTCTGGGATATGGGTTGGTGAGGCTGGAGTAAGGCCAGTTTGCAAGGGGAGGGACTTACGGAGGAGGTCCTCCAACGTACAACTGCATTCGGGGCAGAGCCTGGGGTGGTCAGGGTGTGGGAGTCCAGACCTCCCACATTCCTCGCACACCCACTTGGGGCCATCATCATAGGGTGGGGGCAGGCTTTGTCCTTTATGATATACATACATTAATCCCTACTTTTTCTGTATTTCCTGTTCCACCTACCCCTCTTGTCACTAAGTTATAAGCCAAACTTCCCTCTACTGGTCTATTGAGATTCTGCCCCATTCTCACCCCTGCCCTTATTTCTTATCTGTCTCTGCTATTGGGCGGGATCCACCCTCCTCAACTCAAATCCGAGATTTGCAACTCTGTCCTGTGAGAAGTTTTAAATAGCCTGCTTAGAGAAATTGATGAGGCTCGGCTTTAAAATAAACTCCAAATATAATTAGACTGAGTTGCTAAAAACTCCAGTCGTCCTAATCAAAAGTTACACCCAGTTTTAAAACTAGTTGTATGCCAGCAGAGGAGTTAAACATTTAAGTGTAAAAAGAGAAACAGCAGCAGCAAAGCAATTTAAAAAAGTGGCAGGAGACTGATTTTCCCTTTTCAGCTGAGACTGGAATAAAGGCTGACAAGCTAGGCTTAGGAATTTCTTTCAGTGTAACACAAAGGTGGGGGCCCAGCCTGTTCCTTGCTCCTGTCCCAAAAAATTAACTTTTTTTTCCATATTTATCCTTTATTTTATTTATTTGGTCATTATACATTTTCAAGATACACCTGTATCATTTACTCAACTTTAACAGTTTAGTTCAAAGTCCGTGAGATAACTTATAATAACTTATACTAACTAAAAACAAAAATTATCTAATTTTCCAAAAATACAATCTCTGTTTCTCATCATTGACCAAGAAGTGTTATTCCATCTTACCCGAAAAAAAATAAAAAAAAAAAAAAAATAAAATAAACCCTTGCAAAACAATAAAAAGAAGAGAGAAGAAGAAGAGAAAAAAAAAGGGGGGGAGGGGGACCAAACACGTCGGAGACCAAGATTCCTAAGGATCCTTTTAATTATTATCATAGAGAATTTTCCCTTCTTCTGATATTACAAAATCATTCCATACTGGCCATCTTCTATCGTATAATTCCCGTTGATGTCGAGCTGAAAATACCAAATCTTCCAATCTACTAATTTCTTTAACCTTATCTAGCCACATCCTTACCGTCGGTGGCAGTACTGATTTCCACCTCAGGGGAATACATGCCCTTGCCGCCTCCAAGAGGTGGCCTATAATCAATTTTTTATATATTTCCTCTGGTATATATGATTTATGAAAAAGGAAAAAGGCCGGATCCTCTGGTAGCATATGGCCAGTAAATCTCTGAAGCGTATGTCCCACTACTGTCCAAAAGTGTTTTAGTTTAGGACAATTCCAAAATATATGGAGAATAGTACCTTTGCTTCCTTGGCATCTCCAGCACAAATCTGAACATTCCGGAAAGGCTTTATTCAGTTTTTCTGGAGTTTTTATTCCATCGGCTAAGAATCTTATAGTTTATTTCTTGTAATTTTACACAAATTTATGTTTTATGAGTAAGCCTAAAAATCCGCCGTCTTTGTGTGCTATCCCACGATGTTCCTAGGTCCTGTTCCCATTTTTTAATAAATCCCGGTATGTATTCTTCCCCAGGCATATTTAGCAATTTGTAGTTTACTGATAATGTATGGGATATTGCCTCTCTCTCATAGCAATACTTCTCAAACGTAGTCAGAGCTCTATTAAACACTTCGGGATTCGCAAGAGTCTTAAAAAAATGTGTGATCTGAATAGAACTCCATAGTCTTAATTTATATATATCTGCTTGTGTCATTAACTCGTAATCTTTACCCATCTTCCTTCTTTTATATATGATAGTACTTGTGTGTATCCTGCCTCTAATAAATGCCGGAAACTTATATCTTCATACCCCGGTGAGAAAAGCGGATTTCCCAGTATCGGGTATAAGGGAGATGTTTCAGGTGTTATACCTATACTAGGTAATAAATCAGAACAAATTTTTACAGTGTTCCCTATCAAGGGATGATTTTTTATTTGTTTTGGGAGAGAGGCATAACACCAAGGGGCTCTGCCCAGAGGTATCAAGGATTGTGCGCATTCCATCTGAACCCAGAGTTTAGTATCTTTGTGCCTATTCCAGTCAATTACCCTACTTAAATGAGTTGCTAAGTAATATTTTCGTATATCCGGCACTGCCAATCCTCCATTTTCTTTTGGGTTCATTAAAACCCTACGTTGTATCCTAGGATGTTTATATGCCCAAATAAAATCAAACATTATCTTTTGACTCTGTTTAAAGTAGCTAGGCGGAATACGTATTGGCAGTGTCTGAAATAGGTACAACAATTTAGGTAGTATGTTCATTTTAATAATACTACATCGTCCTAGCCAAGAGTGAAAGCCCGTTTTCCAACCAGATAACAATGTCTTAATTTTTAGTAATAGAGGAGGGAAATTCAGCTCAAAAACGTTTTCTATTTTAGGAGGGATCAACGTACCCAAATATGTCAGTGCTTTATCCATCCATTTGAATTTAAAATTTTGTTTCAGTTGTTTTACTAATTCTCGAGGTAAATTCACCCCCATTGCTTCTGATTTTGTAAAATTGATATTGAGGTTGGAAAGTGAGCCATATTTCTCAAATTCTTTCATCAAATTTGGAAGTGTAGTCACTGGGTTCCTTAATGAAAATAGCATATCATCGGCATATGCCAAGATTTTATGCTGACTCTCTCCTATCTGAATCCCTGTAATATTTTGGTTTGATCGAATAGTGCAGAGAAATGGTTCCAATGACAGGGCGAACAGGAGAGGCGAGAGGGGACATCCCTGCCTCGTTCCATTTATAATTTTAAGAGTGTCTGACAAAATCCCATATACCCGTATTCGGGCCGTTGGGCGTGAATAAATAGCAGTGATCCATTGTAACATTTTATTTCCAAAACCGCCATATTTTAGGACTGCCAGCATGAAATTCCAGTTCACCCTGTCAAAGGCCTTCTCTGCATCTGTATTCAAAAGTATACATTGGGTCTGGGATACATTAGTCTTCTGTAATAAGTTCAATACCTTTATAGTATTATCCCTTGCCTCTCTTGTGGGTACAAATCCCACTTGATCTAAGTGGATCAGTTTTGGGATATGACTTTGAATTCTATTGGCCAATATCTTGGTAAACATTTTAAGATCTAAATTAAGTAATGAAATCGGCCTATAGTTTCCACATAAGGTCAAATCTTTCCCTTCCTTAGGTATCAACGAGATATAGGCCAATAAGGTTTCTGTTGTAAAAGATGCGGAGGAACCCAGTGCATTGAAGAATTTGATCATATACTGACCAAGAGAGGGAAGCAAAATCTTATAGTATTGTGCTGTTAAACCATCCGGACCCGGCACTTTATCTAATTTAATTGTTCTTACTGCTTCTTGGAGTTCTTCTATTGTTATAGGATCTTCCATTTCATCTCTGTCTGTATCTGATAACTGAAGCATTGAAGATAGGGTAAGATATGTAACTATTTGTTCTTGAGTATGAGGTTTAACCTTCAGATTATAAAGTGATTCATAGAATTCTTTAAATTCCTGTGCTATATCATATGATTTTACAATCTTCGGTCTATTAGGTGTTATCAAATAAGGAATATAAGTCTTTGATTTTTGTCCTTGTAACGTTCTAGCTAATACCTTTCCACATTTATTCCCAGCTTCATATGAAAATCTTTTACATATCTGTAACGCCGCCTTTGCTTTATACTGCAGGAGATCTACAATTTGTGTCCTTTTAGTCAAAAGTTCTTTCTCAACCCCTTCAGTTTGAGCTTTTTTATGTCGATCTTCTAATTTATCTAATTCTTCCATAAGTAGTTTTAATTGTTGTGTTCGTTTCCGTTTTATTCTGGCTCCATGCTTGATCAGGACACCCCTGATAACCGCCTTATGAGCTTCCCAAATAATCCCGGGGTCACAATCAAGAGTGTCATTAGTTTCAAAATAAAACCCCATTTCCCTGACTACCTCTTCCAGTACTTCTTCATCTTGTAAAAGACTTTCATTCAGTCGCCAATGGTTGGACCTTGTCAGGGGAGAGTCTTGTAAGGTGTATATCAGGGACATCGGTGCATGATCTGACCAGGTAATGGAGCCAATAGTAACATCTTGAACTGCATGAAGTTGGGCATGTGGAATAAGAAAATAGTCGATACAAGAATATGTTTTATGGGGAAAAGAATAAAAAGTATAGTCCTTTTCTGTGGGGGGAAGTAGTCTCCATACATCAATTAATTGATTTTAATAAAGAGATTGGGCTATGTTTTTACGTGCCCTATCAGAAATGGTTGACCCTCCAGTTGATGTATCTTCTACTGGTATTAGGGGGATGTTTAAATCTCCACCTATAATCAATTGTCCTATTTTAAACTCCATCAATTTCCTAAGTGTTTTATTTCTAAAGATCTCTTGGTGTTCATTAGGAGCATACAACGCTGCCAAAGTAATGTCCGCTTCTCTTATTGTGCCTTTTACAAACAAAAAACGTCCTCCTGGGTCTTTGATTGAATCTATATACCCCCATGGTACTTTACTTGATATAAGGATCGAAACCCCCTTTGACTTTGCTATCTGATTAGTTGAATGATATGTTACCGGAAATGACTTACTTTGCAAGCTAGGTATTTTATCTTCTCTAAAATGTGTTTCTTGTATAAAAACAATATCAGTTTTAGATCCTTGCATATCATGTAAGAGCATCCGTCTCTTCTCTGGCGTGTTTAGCCCCTTTACATTAAACAAGGTCACTTTAATGGCCTCCATAACAAAATCTCAAAGAGGAGAAAAAAAAAAAAGGGAAAAAAAAAAGAAAGAAAACCCCTTCTCTACTATTTAGCACAATATTGCTAACTACGCTCCTCGGTTCTGAACCGATATTAAGCGCAAACTTAATTGGGGGTTGTGTCTGCAATAGGCGGGTGCAGAGCTCCCCCTCCCCCAGCTTCAAAACATCACCTAATCACTTACAATAGGATAATACAAAAAAATTTTTTATTAACCGTCATATTGTCTCTCATATGTCATCCAGTAGTACCAAAGCCAACTTCCAAGGACCCTATCTTTGGTCTTGTAATGACCAGTATGGTTAAATTACCACAAAAAAATAAAAAATAAAAAAATAAAAAAGGGAAAAAGGGGGAAGGGTCATAGAGACCACCTTGTAAAAATAAACCAAAAACTTTCCTTTCTTTTATTTTTCTTTCTCCCTTTCCTTTCTTTTTTTTCCCATTAGGGTTCTCTGTCTAATCTCTGTACTATTCTGCGGAATCCCCCACGGTATTCCCTTCTTCATCTCTCTGACAGTGAAAACACCACCCTCTTTTAATATCTTAGATGGAGTCCATGGGGTAATTTATCCTCATGTCTTCCCTCTCTCTCACTTTTAACACGATATAGACAGTACAAGGCGATATAGAGAGAAAAAAAAAACCCTCTTCAGATATCTCCTTTCTTTCATCTCTCCCTCTACTATTTCTCCATTTCTTACTCATACCCAATCTTTCCCCTCACTACTTTCTTTATATATCACCAAATAAAGGTTCAGAATTTTTTTTTTTTTTTTTTACCAACAAAAATGTGTTTATTGATTCAAAGGTGGTACAAAGTCATATACATCAAAAACAATAATCAGCACTTCCATGCTCATGACCGATTGATACAAAACAGGGTTAAAGTAGCAACCTCATAATATTTCTCTTCCTACAATATAGCATTCACAGGCAGAGTGTTTCCCCCCCCCCATAACTAGCCCAATAATCTGCCCGCGACCAGGTCCACCGGGGCAAGCCCCGGTGTATCCAGCCACGGTGCCCAGAGATTTTCATATTTCTGCATACTCCCCCTGTGCTGGTAGATGAGCTTTTCCATATGTAACATATCCCCTATCTTACATATCCATTCCCTCGAAGTTGGGGGCGCCTCCGATTTCCAATACAACATAATCAGCCTCCTGGCTTGGAACATCACCCTCTGAACTGCTTCCCTAGGATGCGCTTCTATCACATGCTCTTCCACCACCCCCAAGAGGCATACCTTGGGATCTACTGGTAAAGATATCTGGAACACAGAATTGACCACAGTTACCACCTCATTCCAATATAAATGCAGTTTGGGGCAGCGCCACAGGAGGTGAATAAGATCCCCATGGTCCCTCCTACATCTGGTACAGGTACCATCCGTCTGCAACCCCATCAGCTGTAGTCTATGCGGCGTGTAGTATACCCTCAGAATAATATACAGTTGCGTGAGCCGCTGGGCCACCTTTAAAGAGCATACACTTACCCCCTGAAATATCTCCTCCCACTCCTCCCCGTCCATTTGACCCACATCTCTCTCCCACCGCTCCCTCACCTTCAGGGGATGCTGCCCCAGGAAGTATTGTAAAAGGATATTGTAGCTTTGGGAAATAAATCCCTTCAAGGTCACAGCATCTCTGATGAGGCCGAATACCGGAGTTGGAGACAAGTGCCACTCTGAAGATCTACTCTGTGCTCTAACCGCATGCTGAAGTTGCAGATATTGGAAGAACATTGGGGACGGCAGGCCAAACTCCGCCTGCAGATCCGCAAATGTCCTAAGAATACCGTTCTTAAAGACGTGCTTAACATGGGTAATCCCGTGTGCTATCCATCTAGCCCCTCCCTGCAACTTAGCCAGTTCCGTATAAGTCTCGTTATGCCAGAGAGGGCTATATTCAGTGTACCCCTCGGCCTGTTGTATATACTTGCACTTATTCCACACTTTTTGTATAAGGTTGTACGTAGGATATTTCTTATTCGGCCTGGCAAATGCCAGGGCCTCCAGTGCCAGAGGGATGGGACCTGCATCTATTGTGCGGAGCATGAGTGCCCGGGAAGAACCAGCCGGCTCAGTCCCAAAGCACCCCACCAGGTGCTGTAACTGGGCAGCCAGGTAGTACAACCACGGGTTGGGCAGTGCCAGCCCGCCATCGTCCTTAGGCCTTTGAAGATGTTCTAATTTTATCCTCGGGGGTTTATTCTTCCATATTAAAGTACGAAAGATGGAGTTAACCATTCTAAAAAAATTTAAAGGGACCACTACCGGGGCATTGTGAAGACAGTAGAGTAATTGAGGCATAAGGATCATCTTCACCAAATTTACTTTGCCCGCCACCGACATGTGAAGGCCGTTCCACGTCCTAACTCTCTCCCTAAACCTCTGAAGCAGGGGCGAGATATTCAACCGGCTAAAATCCCTCGGGTTAGAAGTGATCTGAATCCCCAAGTATTTAAAGGAAGTAGTGACTGGGATAGGGCACGATGGGGCTATCGCCTGTGTGGCATCCCCGTCTAACAGTAACAGGGCAGATTTTGACCAGTTAATTTGTAAGCCTGAGTAAACTCCAAATTTTGTAATGGTTGCCATGGCCTCCCGCAGGGACTCGTCAGTATCTCCCAGCATAAGCAGGGTGTCATCTGCGTATAGCATTATCTTTTCCTGCAGGGGCCCATAGCAAAATCCCACAATGCGCTCATTCGCCCTTATCTCCATGGCCAGGGGTTCAATAGCCAATGCAAAGAGCAGAGGGGACAGCGGGCATCCTTGCCTCGTCCCCCTCCTCAATGCAAAATCCTGTGACAGGAAACCGAAGGCCCGAATAGCAGCCTCAGGTCTGCTGTACAGGAGGCGCACCCACGCTATATATGCTTCGCCGAATCCAAAACGCTCCAGCACCGCCCACAAGTATGTCCAATCAATACTGTCAAATGCCTTAGTGGCATCTAAGGACAGCAGGGCCCTGCTTCCCGGATTATCGACGTCCGATTGCATATTCAAAAATAACCGCCGCAGGTTAATGGCCGTGGATTTATTTGGCATAAACCCCGCCTGGTCTTCGTGTATGAGGGAGGCTATAACCTTATTGAGTCGCATTGCTAGCACTTTCGCAAGAATTTTAATATCGCATTGTAACAAGGAGATTGGCCTGTATGACCCAGGTTCAACCGGGTCCTTACCTGGTTTAAGGAGCAATACAATATTGGCCTTTGCCATAGAAGGTGGAAGGACTCCCACCTCCAAGGCAGCGTTAAACACCCTCAATAAGCGTGGTAGCAATACTTCCGCATGCTGCTTGTATACTTCCATGGGAATCCCGTCCTCCCCCGGTGCCTTACAATTAAGGAACAGGCCCACTGCCTCCTGCAATTCCTCCACCGTAAGAGGCGCATCTAACTCCACCTTCTGTCCCGCATTAAGCCTAGGGAAGTTCAGCTCAGTTAAGTACCGGTCCAGATCCGCCCGATCATAGGCTGTGCCGGGGCGGTACAACTCCTCATAAAACCCCGCCAACTCCTGCATGATAAGTTCCGGAGATCTGACCAGCGGCCCAGCCTTGGATTTAATAGTCCTTATAGTTGGAGACCTCTGCTGGGCATTTGCTATTCTAGCCAACAAGCGCCCCGTTTTCTCCCCCTCCTCAAAGAAGGCCTGTTTGGTAAAAAAAAGTTTTTTCTCGGCAGTTGAGGAGAGCACCCGCTCGTAAGCTGACTGAGCAGCTTGCCACTCCTCCCTTGCCGAGTCAGATGGGTCCATGACAAAGCGTTGTTCAAGTTCCTTCACCCTATTCTCCAGCTCCACTACAAAGGCAGAAGAATCTCTTTTCACTTTAGTCATTTCAGTGGTCAAAATCCTCCTCAAAAATGCCTTAAAGGCCTCCCACTGCTGCATACAGGGACCCTCAGGGTCCTGAGCAATGAAAAACCCACACATGCTCTCCTCTATAATTTCAGGGGATTTAAATAGTTTCAGCCAGAACGCATTGAATTTCCACGGTGACCTTGGGAGCGCCACCGGTTGAGAAACCACCAGGTGCACTATCAATGGGGAATGGTCTGACACACTACGGGGCCTGTATTCCATAGCGTCTACATATTGGAGCACGTGTGCATTTCCCACCACCAAGTCAATCCTAGACAGACTGCCATGCGATTTGGAAAAACATGAATACTGTCTTACCCCCGGGTGACGGTGTCGCCAAACATCCACCCAGCCCACCTCTTGCAACAACCGCGCCAGGGGGGTACCCCTGGAGAGGGCAGAGGCTCTTACGGCCGGGTGTCTATCCAGCAAGAGGTCCAAACAACAATTAAAGTCCCCAATCACTAGCAGCGGTACCTCCGGCCTATCATCCAAGTAGGATATCAAGGCCCTCAGCACCACCGCCGTGAAAGGGGGGGGGGATATATACTCCAGCAATTACACATGTTAAGGCACCCAATCTGCAATGTAGAAACACAAATCGACCCTCAGGATCGATTAAACTGTCCATCTCTTGGTAGTCCAGGGAGCCGTGGATCAAAACACTCACCCCTCTAGAATACGAGGTGTGAGTGGAGTGGTAAGCTTTAGTCACCCAATTATACTGTATACACCCCACTGTCTCCTGCGTCAAATGTGTTTCTTGGAAGCAGAATATCCCAGGCTGAAACTTTTTAAGGCACATACGCACCACAGTTCTCTTGAGGGGGGAATGAAGTCCCCTCACATTCCACGATACTATAGGAATCCCTGCCATTTGACAAAGTTAAACATAGGAACAAACATGGAAAATGTCACCAGGCCCAGAAGTCTGGCAGTTCTGGAATAGATTACCAGGTCATGAAGAAGTGTATATGGATCAGTCATAGTGCCCACCTGAGAAGCATTGCCGTCATGCCGCTCATCAAAAAAGTGAAAAGAAAAAAGAGAAAAAGAAAAGCAGAGGAGGCAACAAGCAATCCCCTCCAGTAACTTATAACCATGTCCTGTCAACAGGGCAGGACAACCGTGTTCCCCCGGAAACGCACTCGGGGGGTCTCTCAAGTACGCAATTTGTAAATCCACGTTGACGATATCTGAAGCTCTTGTCTTGATATGATGCAAGATAATGTCCCTCAGCCAGGGTTTATCCGGATAAGATCAGAACAAAGTCTCCCCACCAGATCAGATCATCCCAGGAACCGTGCGGACTTCATCATTCCTCCTCTCCATTCTGGTCACGCTGCCTCAGGGCTTGTTCGTTACGGTCCAGCCAGTTAACTGCCTCCTTAGCGGACTCAAAAAACTGTGCCTGGCCCCGGACTATCACTCGTAGCTTAGCCGGGTACAACATAGCATAAGGGAGCTGCATCTGTCGGAGCCTGTGCTTTATATCAAAAAACTTTGCCCGGCGTTTCTGCACCTCAGCCGAGAAATCAGGATAAAAGGACACTCTGGTTCCATTATGTTGTATGTTGGCCTGTTCCCGTGCGAGTCGGAGCACTGTTTCCCTGTCCCTATAATGCAGCAGTCTTGCTAGTATTGACCTGGAGGGCCCCCCAGGTTGAGTGGGGCGAGATGGCACCCTGTGAGCGCGCTCCACCGCAAACAGAGGGGAAAAGGCATTGTTTCCAAAAATGTCCAGTAACCAGCCCTCCACATATGCTGTGGGATCCCTACCCTCCACCTTTTCAGGGAGCCCCACAATGCAAATGTTATTCCTCCTGAGGCGGTTCTCAAAATCTTCTGCTCTGTCAATAGCCTCCCTCGCAAGTTGATAAGCGGCCTTGGCATCTCTCTCAATGGGGGGTAAACAATCCTCAATTTCACTCACCCTACTTTCCACTGCAGTGGTGCGTTCCCGCATTTTTTGCATATCTTGTCGCAGCAGCGACAGTTCCTCTCTCATTGTGGCTACCGAGGCATTGCCAATGTTAACTGCCCTGAGGATGTCTGCCAGTGTAGGCTGAGCAGTCCCAGAAGTGTCCTGTTCACCATTCTCAGAGGCCTCAGATTCAAAGTGATTATTCTCATCTTGCTCACTGTGTGCAGTCAAGATGGCTGCCCCAGCCTGCGTGTCATGTGAAGCATGCTCTATGTGCTGCGAGTGTCCAGCCTCCTCTGTCCCCATCAGCCCATTCATTTTCTGGGTGTAATACACCATATCTTTAGGTGCATCCTTACCCTGACTCTTGGGCTGCCTCTGTCCTTTGGGTCCCAGCTCCTTCCCCCTGTCAGCTCCTCGTGGGGTCCCCTTCACTGTGGACGCGGCGGCGCCATCTTGAAAATCGGGACCCATGTCAGACAGATTTTTCCGGGTCATTCCTCTGGTGCAGAGGGCTGGTGGAGGTTCCCCTGTGATCCCGGGATCAGCAGCTTGCTGCATATAGTCGCAGGAGACCGGTTATGTGGCTGAGGGCTGAGGGAGGATCGGTAACGGATCAAGCTCAGGAGCTGTGAGAGCTATGTCCTCTCACATGCCAGTCCAGGCCACGCCCCCAAGGTTCAGAATTTTTAAATATTTTTCAAATTATATCTTGTTGATATTATACATATATTCCTTATCGTAATCCTATATAAAAAGAAAAGGAAAAAACCAACAAACAGAAAAAATAAAAAATAAAGAACAAAAGAGTAGAATGAGAGTTATTTGCCTCCCTCTCTCCTCCCCCCCTTTCGTCCTCCCCAAGCACTCACCCCACTCTCCCGTCTAATAGAAATTAAAGCAGTCCCTTACAAACATATAAGTTCAGTATGCATATGGTAATAGTCTCTTTCCTTCCCTTTTTCCCTTCTTTTCCTGAATATTTCCCTTCAAAATCAGACCAGGCTCCCTATCTCCTCCCTTTCCCACATCACAATCAGTGCTAAATTATATATTACCCAGTCTATTATAGAACCCACAATATACTATTTATATATATATATAAATATGTAATGTGTCTATTTTATCTAAAAAAAAAAAAAAAAAAGGGAAAAGCATAGAGTGTATTATATGTTACTTCCTAAAGTATCTGTTAAACAAAACCAGTGTGTGTGGGGAAGATGAGGAGAGGAGTCGCCTAGAAACCAGGATCACTTCCATATAATGTCTATATTGGTTGAAGGCTTAATCTCCAAAAATAGCCAACATAGTATGCTCAATCAAAAAAAAAAAAAAAGGGGGGGAGGAAGGGAGGGAGAGGAAAAAAAGGGGGGGAAAAGAAAAAGGCAGTTTCTTTCTTTGACCCTTACAGGGCCCTCTAATATCCTTCAATCTCCATTCATCTAAACCAATTGGCTCTTTGAGTCTAGTAAGTTTTTTTCCCATTTTGATACTCTTGGGAAATGTTGCAACCAATTAGGTACATCAAATGCTTCCATCTCAAAAAACTTAAACAAGTCTGGTAAATCTGATAGTTGTTGTAAGAAGAATGTCTGTGTATTTTTCTTAATTATAAGGGAGAATGGGTATCCCCACCAATAAGTAACACCTGCTTTCCTAATTTCCTCCAATAGCGGGCGCAAGATTGCCCTCCGTTGTAAGGTAGCCCACGATAAATCAGGAAGGATTTTTATTTGAGATCCCTCATATAAAATTTCCCCTATCTCCCAGGCTTTTTGACTTATAGTTTCTCTATCGGCATATCGGTGAAAACAGCTGATCACATCTCTTGGTCTGTTTGCATTTACTGCGCGTTCTGTGTAATCTGTCGAACTCAAAGACTTGGGAGGAAGAGGTGATATCCATCTGGCGACATATCGCCTGTATAGACTCTTTTAACTTATCCTTTTCAAATGTCTCTGGGATCCCCCTGAACCTCAAATTCTTATGGCGACTGCGATCTTCGATTTCTTCCAGCTTTAATTGAATAATATTTGATTGACTAGAGTACTGCGTCTGTGCCTGTTCTACATTTGTAATGTGCTTTTCTAAAGAGGACAACAGTATCTCATCCTGGGAGAGTTTATCATTTAATTGTTTTATATCTCCTCTTATTATTTCCAGATCTTTCCTATGTGTTTCTTCAACCCTGGCAACTACTGCCTCCATGTCTTCTTCTACCCGTACTATAAACATTTCCAAGTCTGCTCGGGTTGGGAGCGTCTGTAGATCTTCCCGGGTTGGAAGAGCTTGTATTAAAGTTCTAAGATCTAATTCTTGTACTTCAGAACACACTGGAAGTGTTTTAGGGCTCACCTGTAATCCCTGTGGCTCCAGCATATTCTCCGTCCCACTCTCCAACATAGTATCAGCTCTTTCAACTGTCTCAGTGATCCGTACGCACCTTTCGTTCCCTATGCGTTGGGTCACCAAGCAGCGTGTCTTCTCCGGCTCTTCTAGCTCTCTCAATTCCTCTTTCTGATGGCTCACACTCTCACACTCTCATTCAGCGTAAACTGTTCCAGGCACGTCTCCGTATCACGTGGTGCACGTTCCGTTTCACAATTGCGGACTGCTGCTGCCGCTGCTGCTGCTCGAGTCAGGGTAAAGAAACTCTGGATTTCTGGCTGAGGGGACGGAGCTGGTGGTTTAAACACCTTGGTGGTCTTTTTAGTGTCTCTTTTCTTCATTCCAGGTAAGAGACCTCCAGATAAAATAAGAGTCTCACAAAAAAAATAAAAAAATTAAAGAGTCATAAACAGTCAAACAGCAATAGCCAGCTGGGGGTTGGCCGGGGATATCCGAGAAAAAGCCAACAACAAAATGATAAAATTTTAAATGTTTATCAGATAGCAATCATGTATCCAGTTAGTAAGCAATACATCAATAGTCTTGTGGATCTTGTAGCTTTGTAGGTATTTATACAATTCTATGTATTATCATCCTATGGCTCCTATAGCTGCAGATAAAAAAAAATGGCAAGGCAACAAGACACCACACTGATTCAGTATGCTGTGAACAGTCTGCAGCCCCCCCCTTTTTTGCTTTTTCTTTCTTTTCTTTTTCCCTTTCCTTTGGAGTTCTGTCTTCTATGTAACTCTTTAGGACTCGGGTCGGCTCTGCTCAGTCCAATATAGATTACCCCTTTTAAGAGTATCTCCTCTCACAGTGTCCTCTCCAATAGGTAGGCAGTTATCTCAGTGTCAATGTGCATTTATTATTTTATATAGAGAACACAGTGCCAGCTATGTATGATTGAAATAATTTTACAGTCCCCTTCTTTTTTTTTTTGATTCAAACGTTTTTCCAGGAAGAACCTCTAGGGGGAGCCTACATCCTGTACTAGACACAAACACAATTCAGATCGGAATCAAGTACAGTGACTCACCCTCCAGCGTCAGCTCCAGACGCCGCTGGCACAATCCGAATAGCACGGTTGGAGCAAGGATAGTACACTGCTCAAGTTAGAGGAGAGGAAAGAGGTGAGGAGAGACGAGGGGGGTCTTCACTTGGTCTGGTGTACCTGAGGTTGCTCTGTGTCTCTCTGTGGCATTTCCTGCCAAGTCTCTACTATGCTGTAAAGGCTATAGCAGCGGTGAGCCGCTCTTATGTGAAACGCTGGCTCTGTAGTTCTCACAGTGAGCCTTCCTCTAGCACAATGCGTGACACGAGCCGACTGTCACTCCCAGGGCCGATCCTAGGGTCACAGACGCCTGGGTGCAGAAATATTTCTGGCGCCCCCACGTGGGCGTGGTCATCCTACAAACTCCTCCCCTTTACACATTTCTATGGCAACGATTCAAACACAGAGATGCTCCCCTAAGAAGTCGTCGTTACCCTAGGATCCTCCCATGATCTTTTAACAATAAAGAAAATACAGGAAGAGCGTACACTAATGAGACCTGGAGGGGAGTCTCTCTGATTCACACAGAGAGGGCTACTGTTAGAGAGTCTGTTAGGAAGAGCCCCCAGACATAGTACAAGAGATGGTCAGAGAGTGCAGACATATTACAGGTGACCGTCAGAGAGTGCAGACATGATACAAGAGACAGTCAGAGACTGCAGACATATTACAGGAGATTGTCAGAGAGTGCAGACGTAGTACAGGAGATGGTCAGAGACTGCAGACATAATACAGGAGATGATCAGAGAGTGCAGACATATTACAGGAGAGGGTCAGAGACTGCAGATATAATACAGGAGATGGTCAGAGACTGCAGATATAATACAGGAGATGGTCAGAGACTGGAGACATAATATAGCAGATAATGGCTGATCGGCCCTCTCACCTGACCCAGCGATACAGCAACAACGGTTCCCCTGATCAGGAGTCAGCTCACTCTGAATTGCCCGTACTGACTCCACCGAGTCCAGATCTGTATTAAGTATAGACTCCCTACTAAGTATAAACCCCTCCCTCAATACAGACCCCCCTCCATTAGTACAGACCCCCCAGGACAAACCACCCCCCTCCATTAGTGGAGACCCCCACAAACCACCCCCCTCCATTATTACAGACCCCCCCCTCAGGACAAACCACCCCCCATTAGTACAGACCCCCCACAAAACACCCTCCCGTTAGGACAGACCACCCCCCTTCATTAGTAGAGACCCCTCCATTAGTAGAGACCCCCCCCACAAACCCCCCCCCATTAGTAAAAGGAAAAATAAGGGCGCACCGACCTAGTGCATTACCAATGGCTAGGTTTATTAAAAGTAAATTAAAAGATCATTAATACTCACAAAGCAAGTATAGTAATAGGCACATACACCATTCCATCAAAAGGGATAGATGCCTTCAAAAGGCCTCCTGCTGAAACCAGATAACCAGAGAGTCCAGACGGCATATATTACAGCTACGGCTCATACAGAACACCCCCCCTCTATTAGTAGAGACCACCCCCCCTCAATTAGTACAGACCCCCTCAGGACAAACCACCCCCCCATTAGTACAGACCACCCCCCTACATTAGTAGAGACCCCCTCACAAACCACCCGCCCATTAGTACAGACCCCCCACAAACCATCCCCCCTCCATTAGTAAAGACCCCCCTGGCCCCCACAAACCATCCCCCCTCCATTAGTACAGACCCCCCCTGGCCCCCACACACCAGACCCCCCCTGGCCCCAACACACCATCACCCCTCTATTAGTACAGACCCCCCTGGCCCCCACAAACCATCCCCCCTCTATTAGTACAGACCCCCCTGGCCCCCACAAACCACCCCCTTCCATTAGTACAGACCCCCCACAAACCATCCCCCCTCCATTAGTACAGACCCCCCTAGCCTCCACACACCAGACCCCCTCCATTAGTACAGACCCCCCCTGGCCCCTACATCCCAGACCACCTCCATTAGTAGAGACCCCCCTGGCCCCCACAAACCATCCCCCCTCCATTAGTACAGCCCCCCCACAAATTATCCCCCCTCCATTAGTACAGACCCCCCTCTGGACAAACACAAACCCCATCCGGGCGGCAGCTGGAGAGGACAGTGTGCAGCTGCGCCGCCCAGGTGGAGAAGATTGTGACAGTGAGAACAAATGTCAGGCTGATGCACTGCACTGCACCGTACACAAGGTCACACTGCGCGGTCCCATGTATTGGAAGTAGCCGGGGTCACATGCTCACCTCCCACCTCCCAGTCACTGGGATTGGAGCAGCAGTGCAGTATGTGCTGAGGGGCGGGGCCTGTGTGCACCTCACTCAGTGACACCCCCCAATTTACCGCCAAGTCACCTACAACGACCCGGATTCTGCCCTTCAGAGGGGCCACTATGTCCCCTACATCCACACACCATTCATGGGCCACACACAGGTACACGCATCACTCAGGTGCTGCACTGAGGGAGCCACACACACAAGGGAGGGAGACACACTCACCGCTGGTAGGGTGACCACATTTCCAAACTGCCATTCAGGGACATCCCCCCCCCCCTTCTTGAGGGACCGGTTTCGTGGAACAAACTTTTGCCAATGAGCGAGGGGGTGGAGGCGACTGGCGGATGGATGGTGGTGTGCGAGGTGGAATGTAGTCTCTGGAGTTGACGGGGAATTTGTCAGCGGGTGATTTGTTGGGCGAATGGCTGGTGTTAGCACTTTAATCATCCTGACACCATGCTTGATATGGTGTCAGGATGATCAAATCACATTATTTCTGTTACTACATTGTAATATATAATGAAATAGTTCAACTCACCATAATGCAGAATCAGTAGGAACCCTGAGCTTGCCACTTGCCACCAGATGCAGAGTGTCCAATTTGTCCACTGCAACATCGCAGTCCTGCTATAAGTCGCTGTTTGCCACCATTACGAGTAGAAGAAAAATAAATAAAAATTCCATAAATGTTCCATGTAGCTGCTATAACCATATAGGCGCAAACCAATCAATATACGCTTATTGGGATTTTTTTTACCAAAAATATGTAGCAGAACACTTATTGGCCCAAATTGATGATGAAATTTGATTTTTTTCAATTTTTTTATTGGATGTTTTATAGCAGTATTTATTTATTTTTTTCAAAATTGTCGGTCACCGCAGAGGTGATCAAATACCACCAAATGAAAACTCTATTTGTGGGTACAAAAGGACATCAATTTTATTTGGTTACAGTGTCACTTGACTGTGCAATTGTCAGTTAAAATAATGCAGTGACGTTTTGCAAAAAATGGCCTGGTCATTAAGGAGGGGTAAATCTTCCAGACAGCAAGTGGATAATAAGGACCGTTTCTTTAATGGACTGTTTATAACATGGACCTTCTCTATACATCAGGGACTGCTTACCAAACAGGGATTAGAACTATGATAGTTTACACTTGGTAGATGGACAGAAGACAATAAAAGGACAGAAGGGGCTGGTTTATAAAACAGGGACTGTCCCTATTAATCAGGGATAATGCCATACACAGTAGTGGGTGAAGGAGAGGGACTGTCTTTCTGTGTACAGTGACATGCTGTGAGTGGTCGAGCAGTCTCTCTGCACACAGCCACTGTTGTCTCATGTCTCAGTGTAGCACACACAGGCAGTAGAGATGTACAAACACACAGGCAGTAGAGATGTACAAACACAGGCAGTAGAGATGTACAAACACACAGGCAGTAGAGATGTACAAACACACAGGCAGTAGAGATGTACAAACACACAGGCAGTAGAGATGCACAAACACAGGCAGTAGAGATGCACAAACACACAGGCAGTAGAGATGCACAAACACACAGGCAGTAGAGATGTACAAACACACAGGCAGTAGAGATGTACAAACACACAGGCAGTAGAGATGTACAAACACACAGGCAGTAGAGATGTACAAACACAGGCAGTAGAGATGTACAAACACACAGGCAGTAGAGATGTACAAACACACAGGCAGTAGAGATGTACAAACACACAGGCAGTAGAGATGTACAAACACACAGGCAGTAGAGATGTACAAACACACAGGCAGTAGAGATGTACAAACACACAGGCAGTAGAGATGTACAAACACACAGGCAGTAGAGATGTACAAACACACAGGCAGTAGAGATGTACAAACACAGGCAGTAGAGAAGTACAAACACACAGGCAGTAGAGATGTACAAACACACAGGCAGTAGAGATGTACAAACACACAGGCAGTAGAGATGTACAAACACAGGCAGTAGAGATGTACAAACACACAGGCAGTAGAGATGTACAAAACACAGGCAGTAGAGATGTACAAAACACAGGCAGTAGAGATGTACAAAACACACAGGCAGTAGAGATGCACAAACACACAGGCAGTAGAGATGTACAAACACACAGGCAGTAGAGATGCACAAACACACAGGCAGTAGAGATGTACAAACACACAGGCAGTAGAGATGCTCAAACACACAGGCAGTAGAGATGTACAAACACACAGGCAGTAGAGATGTACAAACACACAGGCAGTAGAGATGTACAAAACACAGGCAGTAGAGATGTACAAAACACACAGGCAGTAGAGATGCACAAACACACAGGCAGTAGAGATGTACAAACACACAGGCAGTAGAGATGTACAAACACAGGCAGTAGAGATGTACAAACACACAGGCAGTAGAGATGTACAAAACACAGGCAGTAGAGATGTACAAAACACACAGGCAGTAGAGATGTACAAACACACAGGCAGTAGAGATGTACAAACACACAGGCAGTAGAGATGTACAAACACACAGGCAGTAGAGATGTACAAACACACAGGCAGTAGAGATGCACAAACACACAGGCAGTAGAGATGTACAAACACACAGGCAGTAGAGATGTACAAACACACAGGCAGTAGAGATGTACAAACACACAGGCAGTAGAGATGTACAAACACACAGGCAGTAGAGATGTACAAAACACACAGGCAGTAGAGATGCACAAACACACAGGCAGTAGAGATGTACAAACACACAGGCAGTAGAGATGTACAAACACACAGGCAGTAGAGATGTACAAACACACAGGCAGTAGAGATGTACAAACACACAGGCAGTAGAGATGTACAAACACACAGGCAGTAGAGATGTACAAACACACAGGCAGTAGAGATGTACAAACACACAGGCAGTAGAGATGTACAAACACACAGGCAGTAGAGATGTACAAACACACAGGCAGTAGAGATGTACAAACACACAGGCAGTAGAGATGTACAAACACACAGGCAGTAGAGATGTACAAACACACAGGCAGTAGAGATGCACAAACACACAGGCAGTAGAGATGTACAAACACACAGGCAGTAGAGATGTACAAACACACAGGCAGTAGAGATGTACAAACACAGGCAGTAGAGAAGTACAAACACACAGGCAGTAGATATGTACAAACACACAGGCAGTAGAGATGTACAAACACAGGCAGTAGAGATGTACAAACACAGGCAGTAGAGAAGTACAAACACACAGGCAGTAGAGATGTACAAACACACAGGCAGTAGAGATGTACAAACACACAGGCAGTAGAGATGTACAAACACACAGGCAGTAGAGATGTACAAACACACAGGCAGTAGAGATGTACAAACACACAGGCAGTAGAGATGTACAAACACAGGCAGTAGAGATGTACAAACACACAGGCAGTAGAGATGTACAAACACACAGGCAGTAGAGATGTACAAACACACAGGCAGTAGAGATGTACAAACACACAGGCAGTAGAGATGTACAAACACACAGGCAGTAGAGATGTACAAACACACAGGCAGTAGAGATGTACAAACACACAGGCAGTAGAGATGTACAAACACACAGGCAGTAGAGATGTACAAACACACAGGCAGTAGAGATGTACAAACACACAGGCAGTAGAGAAGTACAAACACAGGCAGTAGAGAAGTACAAACACAGGCAGTAGAGAAGTACAAACACAGGCAGTAGAGAAGTACAAACACAGGCAGTAGAGATGTACAAACACACAGGCAGCTGTACATTCCCCCCTCCCTCCTGAGCACTCCTTCATGGTCCCCTCACAGTGATTTATGATTCTTCTAGCACGGCCACTGCGGAGCATTCCAAGCTGGCAGGTTAGGGAGGGGGGAGGGGAAGAAAGTGACCACACAAACAGCTCCTACAACTCCCTCTGACAATCCAGTGTGGCCCCAGCGGTTACCTTATGGTGTGGGCAGAGGCTGGCAGGTCCCCCCCTACTAGAATAATACTCACTGTGCAGTGTGATCGGGAAATATCGCTGGTGTCAGCTGCTCTGTGCTGTGAAGGGTCAGGTGCCCAGTAGAGATCCCCTCAGAGACTGGAAGTAGCAGAGACTCTTCCTTGGGATGCCGTGAGTGGGGCCCCCACTGACACCTAGCCCAGATGCAGTGTCACTTGCCAGAAGATAGAAGAGGTCATCCAGCATGGTAGAGAGCACTATGCGCGGAGGAGGAGGAAGTTAACTCCTCCCGCCGGCGCTCATGGCCCTGGTGCAGGCTCTGCTGAGGTTCAGAGTCCAGGGGGACAGAGGCAGAGCGGGGAGCCGCCCGCAGCATTAGCTGACACATTCTCCAGGAAGCCATCCTTGCCTGTCCGAGCGCCTTCAGTAGGACCGCCCCCCCCCCACTACGTCACCGCAGGTCTCTCTCAGTCGGAGAGAGCGGCCTCTGGATACCAACAAGGAGGAGAAGGAGGGAGGGGAGCACTCTGGCGCTTGAGCGCCCCCACCTCTGTGGCGCCTGGGTGAACTGCACCCCTCGCACCCTGTCTAGGATCGGCCCTGGTCACTCCTCTCTCTGTCCGGATGTAGGGGGGGAAAATAGTATTGCTGCACTGCTCCTTAGAACACAAGATATCCCACAGAGGGGACTAGCAGAGGAGGCTGAGGCTGAGGACTGCTCACGGCTAAGGCTAGGTCATTTCCTCGGTATTCCTCAGCGTTGCATCTCTAGCTCCTTATTTGGGGGAATAGATGCGGGGAGCGGGGAGCTCTGAGCAGTGTGTGTTGCTCTTCTCAGCAGTCTCAGCCATCTTGCAGACACGCCCCACCTTGATTAACTTTTAAGGTTGACACTATAATGGAGTTGACTGTAGATACTTTAATATCTTCCAAACTCTCCCTCACAGTAACACCTTAACTAAAACCCCATCCACTTTCAAACATTAATTCACAAATACAGTGTAGAACATGACATACATGCTATTTCAGCCCTTCTGCCTGTATGGAGGTAATATTTATCCCCGAACCTTCCTGGTTCGTATTCTCCCACTCTCACAATAGTGAGGTGTATTTATACATATATATATATATATGTATTTTGACGCCCTCTCTCAATCAGGTCCATTAGACTCAACGAGGAATCACTGTGTCCATATATATATATATATATATATATATATATATATATATATATATACACATTCTATTTATTTCCGTACACCCTCTCTGAACCAGTACCCTTTTACAGAGGCTGGCAAGGAAACTGTGTCTCTATTTATTACGTACACCCTCTTTTAACCAGAATCTTTGTACAAAAGGCTGACAAGGAAACTGTGTCTCCCCCTTCTCATACAGACATCCGCTGAAATAGCCACATTCAAGTGAAAACATAACATAACATAACATAAAATATCAGGCGGCAGAATAGGTCGACAGGTTCTTAGTAAATCGGCCCTGGACAACAATTTACCCGTCTTTGGCGGTCTGTAGTAGCAGACGGACCGCGAGGGAAAGGGAGGGTGACCAAGCCGGAAACACACAGGTAAGGAATAGTGATGAGCCGAACACCCCCGGGTTCGGTTCGCACCAGAACCCGCGAACGGACCGAAAGTTCGTACGAACATTAGAACCCTATTAAATACAATGGATGCGAACGTTCGAATTCTAAAGTGCTAATTATAACAACTATTATGCATGTTATTGTCCTAAAAAGGGTTTGGGAACCCGGGTTCTGCACCAGGGGACATGTATCAATGCAAAAAGAAGTTTTAAAAACGGTCGTTTTTCGGGAGCAGTCATTTTAATGATGCATAAAGTGAAAAAAAAAAGTCAAATATTCCTTTAAATATCGTACCTGGGGGGTGTCTAAAGTATGCCTGTGAAGTGCCACGTGTTTCCCGTGTTTAGAACTGTCCCTGCACAAAATGACACTTCTAAAGGAAAAAAAAGCCATTTAAAACTTCTTGCAGCTTTAATGTAATGTCTGGTCCCGGTAATATGGATGAAAATCTTTAAGAAAAATGGCATAGCTACCCCATGACCCCCCCCCCCCCCTACCCCAGCCCATTACCAGCCCCTTTGGGTCTTGTATGGATATTAAGGGGAACCCCGCACATAAAATAAAAAAGGCCCTATATACTCTGAACAGCCGTATACAGGCGGTGCATACAAGACAGGGACTGTAGGTTTGTTCTTATGTAGAATGTGTTTGTAATTTTGAACAGGTACATTGTTGAACTGTAGCTCCAGCCCAAAAATCTATTTTTAAACTTTTTGGGAAACATAGGTAAGGGTTATCACCCCTGTAACATTTGTTTTGCTGTCTGTGCCCCTGTTCAGAACATTTCACCTCACTTTCCGTCCCAATGACAACTGTTTTTGAAATGTGGTGTTTTTCTTGAAACAAGGATTGCTGATAAAGCATCAGTACAGAGGAGACACCTTTCTCCCATATTTATTCTTACAGGAGAGAATTTTCCTTCCTAGGGGTAGATTTCCTCTCACTTCCTGTTGTCTTCTTTCGTTTGCAAGTAGGAGTCGTTTGTAAGTTGGATGTTTGAAAGTAGGGACCTGCCGTATATACTCTGCAGAAATAGGCCCCTTAGTTGTTGGTGTTGGCACAACACTGTAAGCACTCACAGTTACTCTTGGTTGGTGCTGGAACGCCCTGCTGTCAACTATTATATCAGGAATTTTAATTACATATAATTGTTGAACAGTGGTAGTAAAAATTGGGGCTTTGATGGTGGTGCTGGTGCCACAACACTGTAAGCCCTGACAGTTACTCTTGGTGGGTGCAGCAATGGGCCCTGCTGTGAATTATTAGATCAAGAATTGTAATTGCATGCCCCTGTTGAACAGGGGCTGAAAAATTGGGCTTTTCGTGGTGGTGGTGGTGGTGGTGGTGTTGCCACAACACTGTAAGCCCTCAGAGTTACTCTTGGTGGGTGCAGGAATGGGCCCTGCTGTGAATTATTAGATCAAGAATTGTAATTACATGCCCCTTTTGAACAGTGGCTGAAAAATTGGGCCTTTCGTGGTGGTGGTGGTGGTGGCGTTGCCACAACACTGTAAGCCCTCAGACTTACTCTTGGTGGGTGCAGGAATGGGCCCTGCTGTGAATTATTACATCAAGAATTGTAATTGCATGCCCCTGTTGAACAGGGGCTGAAAAATTGGGCCTTAGGCACTGGTGGCACAACACTACAACCCCTCACAGATACTGTACTTGGAGCACAGCAATGAGCCCTGTTGCAAAGTATTGCTTCAAAAATTGTAATGACACGCCCCTGTTAAACAGGGGCTGAAAAATTGGGCCTTAGGCACTGGTGGCACAACACTACAACCCCTCACAGATACTGTACTTGGAGCACAGCAATGAGCCCTATGGCAAATTATTGCTAAAAAAATTGTAAGTACACGCCCCTGTAAAACAGGGGCTGAAAAATTGGGCCTTAGCCACTGGTGGCGGCACCCATAAACAAAAATGATCTTCCAAGCTATCATCATCAATCGTATCATTGAGGACTCGGAGGAGGAGGATAGCCAGTCAACATAACAGCACAGGCACTCAGCATCAGCATCAGTCTTGAAGGGACGTGACATGTTAAAATCAATTAGTCTGTTATATCAGCATCAGGTGTGTGGTAGCTGGTGGTGATCCAAGACTGGTTCATCTTGATGAAAGTCAGTCGATCAACCGAGTCGGTGGACAGGCGCACCCTGTGATCCGTGACAAATCCTCCAGCAGCACTGAATGTGCGTTCCGAAAGAACGCTGGATGCAGGACAGGCCAGTAGCTCAATTGCATACTGTGCAAGCTCTGGCCAGTGATCCATCCTCAAGACCCAGTAAGCCAGAGGATTTTCGGTGGGGAAGGTGTCCAAGTCTGACCTTGCCCCTAGATATTCCTGCACCATGTTTATCAGACGCTGGCGATGGTTGCTGGAACCGATCATACTTTGGGGCTGCGGACTAAAGAATTGTCTGAACGCATCGGTCAGACGGCCACCTTCCCCACCGCTCCTTCTTTGACTGGTCGAAGCCTCAGCAACTCGTTGTCCTGGACCAGGAGTTTGTAACCTCCCAGTCTCTGGGAACGCGTTGCACAGACCTTTCTGCAAGGCCTCCCGGAGTTGTCTCATCCTCTGCTCCCTCTGCGACGGTAACATAAGGTCCGCAACCTTACCCTTGTACCGTGGATCAAGGAGAGTGGCCAGCCAGTAATGGTTCCTCTCCTTGATCCGAAGAATACGAGGATCCTTCCGCAGACTTTGCAGGATCAGGGAGGCCATGCAGCGTAGGTTTGCTGAGGCATTCGCTCCGGAGTCCTCTGGGTCACTAAGGACGACATGATCCGCAGTCACCTCCTCCCAGCCACGTACAAGTCCACTGGTTTCTTGGGACTGTAAATCATCCCTAAAAGACTGCTGCTGATGATGCTGAGTGCCAGCCTCCACCTCCATGCTGACACAATCCTCCTCCTCCTCCTCCTCCTCCTCCTCTTCCTCTTCCTGTGCGATGGGTGGGACAGAAGGAACACTGTCTGGGTAAAGGGGGCCTTGAGAGGCAAGGAAGTCCTCCTCTTCCTGCCTCTGTTCTGCCTCAAGTGCCCTGTCCATTATTCCACGCAGCGTGTGCTCCAACAGGTGGACAAGAGGTACAGTGTCACTGATGCATGCACTGTCACTGCTCACCATCCTCGTGGCCTCCTCAAATGGTGCCAGGACAGTGCATGCATCCCTGATCATGCCCCACTGGCGTGGAGAAAAAAAACCAAGCTCCCCTGACCCTGTCCTGGTGCCGTAGTCGCACAGGTACTCATTGATGGCCCTCTGCTGCGTGTGCAGCCACTGCAGCATGGCCAACGTTGAGTTCCACCTGGTGGGCATGTCACATATAAGGCGGTTCTTGGGCAGGTTCAACTCCTTTTGCAGCTCAGCCAGGCGAGCACTGGCATTATAAGATCTGCGGAAATGCACACAGACTTTCCTGGCCTGCCTCAGGACATCCTGTAAGCCCGGGTACCTGCCCAAGAACCGCTGCACCACCAGGTTAAGAACGTGAGCCACACAGGGCACATGGGTCAGTTGTCCCTGTCGGAGGGCGGAGAGGAGGTTGGTGCCATTGTCGCAAACCACCATTCCCGGCTTAAGCTGGCGTGGCGTCAACCACCTCTCGGCCTGGCCCTGCAGAGCAGACAGGACCTCTGCCCCAGTGTGGCTTCTGTCCCCCAAACACACCAGCGCAAGCACGGCATGGCATCTTTTTGCCTGCGTACTTGCGTAGCCCCGTGAACGGCTACGGAGCACCGCTGGTTCATAGGACAAACCACAGGAAGAGGCCATGGAGGAAGAAGAAGAGGAGGGGGTGGAGGAGAGAGGTGTGTCACAACCAGTAGTAGCATTTTGGAGGCGTGGCGGTGGGACAACCTCCAACACTACTGCACCTTGTCCTGCATCCTTCCCAGCTGCCAAAAGAGTGACCCAATGGGCCGTGAAAGAAAGGTAACGTCCCTGTCCATGCCTGCTGGACCATGAGTCAGCGGTAATATGCACCTTACCGCTGACCGCCCTGTCCAGCAAGGCCAAGACATTGCCTTCCACATGCCGGTAGAGAGCCGGAATAGCCTTCCGTGAGAAAAAGTGGCGTTTGGGAACCTGCCACTGAGGAACCGCACATTGCACAAACTCACGGAAGGGGGCCGAGTCTACCAACTGAAAAGGCAGCAGTTGAAGCGCTAGCAATTTAGCCAAGCTAGCATTCAACCGCTGGGCATGTGGATGGCTGGGAGTGAACTTCTTTCGACGGTCCAGCAGCTGGGGCAGGGAAATTTGCCTGCTAGAATCGGACGTCGGTGTACTGCTAGCAGAGTGGCCGCAAGTACTTGGCTGTGACACACCTAATTCTACACCTTCATTCCTCTCAGTGCATGTTTCAGAGAGGACTGAAGTTATAGTGGGGTTGGAGATCCCAGCTGATGCGGTGCAAGGAGAGGTCCGCTTTGTTCTTTGGTGTGGGTCTTTGAGGTAGGCTTGCCAACGAGCTGCATGGCAGGTCAACATATGTCTGGTCAGGCATGTGGTACCCAAGTGGCTGATGTTTTGGCCACGCGATATACGCTTGAGACATATGTTGCAAACAGCAGCTGTGCGATCTGATGCACTAGCCTCAAAAAAGGCCCACACCAAGGAACTTTTTGAATGACGGGCAGAGGCAGCGCCCTGCACAGGCGGAGCTCTGCGGTGTGATTCCGTCGGTGTACTGCCCTTACGCTGGCCACCAAAGGGCATCCTGTCTCGTTGGAGATGTGCCTCCTCCTCATCCTCCTCCTCCTCTCTCCTATTAGGCACCCACGTGGAGTCAGTGACCTCATCATCCCCTCCCTCCTCATCACTGGAGCCAATCTGGCAGTATGCTGCAGCTGCTGGAACATGACTGCCAGATTGGTGTCCTTCTTGAGCATCCCCTCTGTCTGCTCTCACCCTACTGCCTTCCTGTAGCTGGGTTTCATCATCAGACCCTTCGAAACGCTGGGCATCCTCCTGGAGCATGTACCCAACACTGTGCTCAAACAGTTCGGGGGACTCCTCAGGAGGAGGACATGGTGGGTCTAGGGAAGGAGTGACTGATGATGAGTCTGACATTGATACCAGGGAAGAGGACACTTTGGCAGCTGCTTTGCCAGTACCCTGAGCCTGGGTGAGAGAGGATGAGGAGGAGGAGGAGGGCTTGGTCATCCACTCTACCAAGTCTTCGGCATGATGTGGCTCAACATGTCCAGCTGCGGAAAAGAAGGACAAGCGTGTCCCATGGACATGTGCTGATGACAATGCACCGCGTCCACGACCAGCACTGTTGCCCCAGACACAGAGCCTGTTTGCCCTCTTTTATTGCCTCCTGACTGTCTGCCTCTCCTTGTTTGCCTTCCAGACATTCTAATAGATGGCCTGCAGGGAGATGGGAAAAAAGCAATAAGGGCTACCTTCAGGTGTCCTTCTCTGTCCCTTGAAACAAGGACTTGCACAGTGGAAGAAACTGACACTCTCCCTACCTACAGTTTTCTGTCCCTAGAAAAAATGTTTTTTTTAAGCACAATATAGCACAAGGAGAATTCACTCACTGTCCTTCCAGGTCCCTAGAAACAAGGACTTGCACAGTGAAAGAAACTGACACTCTCCCTACCTACAGTTTTCTGTCCCTAGAAAAAATGTTTTTTTTAAGCACAATATAGCACAAGGAGAATTCACTCACTGTCCTTCCAGGTCCCTAGAAACAAGGACTTGCACAGTGAAAGAAACTGACACTCTCCCTACCTACAGTTTTCTGTCCCTAGAAAAAATGTTTTTTTTAAGCACAATATAGCACAAGGAGAATTCACTCACTGTCCTTCCAGGTCCCTAGAAACAAGGACTTGCACAGTGAAAGAAACTGACACTCTCCCTACCTACAGTTTTCTGTCCCTAGAAAAAATGTTTTTTTTAAGCACAATATAGCACAAGGAGAATTCACTCACTGTCCTTCCAGGTCCCTGGAAACAAGGACTTGCACAGTGAAAGAAACTGACACTCTCCCTACCTACAGTTTTCTGTCCCTAGAAAAAATGTTTTTTTTAAGCACAATATAGCACAAGGAGAATTCACTCACTGTCCTTCCAGGTCCCTAGAAACAAGGACTTGCACAGTGAAAGAAACTGACACTCTCCCTACCTACAGTTTTCTGTCCCTAGAAAAAATGTTTTTTTTAAGCACAATATAGCACAAGGAGAATTCACTCACTGTCCTTCCAGGTCCCTAGAAACAAGGACTTGCACAGTGAAAGAAACTGACACTCTCCCTACCTACAGTTTTCTGTCCCTAGAAAAAATGTTTTTTTTAAGCACAATATAGCACAAGGAGAATTCACTCACTGTCCTTCCAGGTCCCTAGAAACAAGGACTTGCACAGTGAAAGAAACTGACACTCTCCCTACCTACAGTTTTCTGTCCCTAGAAAAATGTTTTTTTTTAAGCACAATATAGCACAAGGAGAATTCACTCACTGTCCTTCCAGGTCCCTAGAAACAAGGACTTGCACAGTGAAAGAAACTGACACTCTCCCTACCTACAGTTTTCTGTCCCTAGAAAAAATGTTTTTTTTAAGCACAATATAGCACAAGGAGAATTCACTCACTGTCCTTCCAGGTCCCTAGAAACAAGGACTTGCACAGTGAAAGAAACTGACACTCTCCCTACCTACAGATTTCTGTCCCTAGAAAAAATGTTTTTTTTAAGCACACTATAGCACAAGGAGAATTCACTCACTGTCCTTCCCAGTCCCTAGAAACAAGGACTTGCACAGTGAAAGAAACTGACACTCTCCCTACCTACAGTTTTCTGTCCCTAGAAAAAATGTTTTTTTTAAGCACAATATAGCACAAGGAGAATTCACTCACTGTCCTTCCAGGTCCCTGGAAACAAGGACTTGCACAGTGAAAGAAACTGACACTCTCCCTACCTACAGTTTTCTGTCCCTAGAAAAAATGTTTTTTTTAAGCACACTATAGCACAAGGAGAATTCACTCACTGTCCTTCCAGGTCCCTAGAAACAAGGACTTGCACAGTGAAAGAAACTGACACTCTCCCTACCTACAGTTTTCTGTCCCTAGAAAAAATGTTTTTTTTAAGCACAATATAGCACAAGGAGAATTCACTCACTGTCCTTCCAGGTCCCTAGAAACAAGGACTTGCACAGTGAAAGAAACTGACACTCTCCCTACCTACAGTTTTCTGTCCCTAGAAAAAATGTTTTTTTTAAGCACAATATAGCACAAGGAGAATTCACTCACTGTCCTTCCAGGTCCCTGGAAACAAGGACTTGCACAGTGAAAGAAACTGACACTCTCCCTACCTACAGTTTTCTGTCCCTAGAAAAAAATGTCTTTTTTAAGCACAATATAGCACAAGGAGAATTCACTCACTGTCCTTCCAGGTCCCTAGAAACAAGGACTTGCACAGTGAAAGAAACTGACACTCTCCCTACCTACAGTTTTCTGTCCCTAGAAAAAATGTTTTTTTTAAGCACACTATAGCACAAGGAGAATTCACTCACTGTCCTTCCCAGTCCCTAGAAACAAGGACTTGCACAGTGAAAGAAACTGACACTCTCCCTACCTACAGTTTTCTGTCCCTAGAAAAAATGTTTTTTTAAGCACACTATAGCACAAGGAGAATTCACTCACTGTCCTTCCCAGTCCCTAGAAACAAGGACTTGCACAGTGAAAGAAACTGACACTCTCCCTACCTACAGTTTTCTGTCCCTAGAAAAAATGTTTTTTTTAAGCACAATATAGCACAAGGAGAATTCACTCACTGTCCTTCCAGGTCCCTGGAAACAAGGACTTGCACAGTGAAAGAAACTGACACTCTCCCTACCTACAGTTTTCTGTCCCTAGAAAAAATGTTTTTTTTAAGCACACTATAGCACAAGGAGAATTCACTCACTGTCCTTCCAGGTCCCTGGAAACAAGGACTTGCACAGTGAAAGAAACTGACACTCTCCCTACCTAGAGTTTTCTGTCCCTAGAAAAAATGTTTTTTTTAAGCACACTATAGCACAAGGAGCATTCACTCACTGTCCTTCCAGGTCCCTGGAAACAAGGACTTGCACAGTGAAAGAAACTGACACTCTCCCTACCTACAGTTTTCTGTCCCTAGAAAAAATGTTTTTTTTAAGCACAATATAGCACAAGGAGAATTCACTCACTGTCCTTCCAGGTCCCTAGAAACAAGGACTTGCACAGTGAAAGAAACTGACACTCTCCCTACCTACAGTTTTCTGTCCCTAGAAAAAATGTTTTTTTTAAGCACAATATAGCACAAGGAGAATTCACTCACTGTCCTTCCAGGTCCCTAGAAACAAGGACTTGCACAGTGAAAGAAACTGACACTCTCCCTACCTACAGTTTTCTGTCCCTAGAAAAAATGTTTTTTTTAAGCACACTATAGCACAAGGAGAATTCACTCACTGTCCTTCCCAGTCCCTAGAAACAAGGACTTGCACAGTGAAAGAAACTGACACTCTCCCTACCTACAGTTTTCTGTCCCTAGAAAAAATGTTTTTTTTAAGCACACTATAGCACAAGGAGAATTCACTCACTGTCCTTCCAGGTCCCTGGAAACAAGGACTTGCACAGTGAAAGAAACTGACACTCTCCCTACCTACAGTTTTCTGTCCCTAGAAAAAATGTTTTTTTTAAGCACACTATAGCACAAGGAGCATTCACTCACTGTCCTTCCAGGTCCCTGGAAACAAGGACTTGCACAGTGAAAGAAACTGACACTCTCCCTACCTACAGTTTTCTGTCCCTAGAAAAAATGTTTTTTTTAAGCACAATATAGCACAAGGAGAATTCACTCACTGTCCTTCCAGGTCCCTAGAAACAAGGACTTGCACAGTGAAAGAAACTGACACTCTCCCTACCTACAGTTTTCTGTCCCTAGAAAAAATGTTTTTTTTAAGCACACTATAGCACAAGGAGAATTCACTCACTGTCCTTCCAGGTCCCTAGAAACAAGGACTTGCACAGTGAAAGAAACTGACACTCTCCCTACCTACAGTTTTCTGTCCCTAGAAAAAATGTTTTTTTTAAGCACACTATAGCACAAGGAGAATTCACTCACTGTCCTTCCCAGTCCCTAGAAACAAGGACTTGCACAGTGAAAGAAACTGACACTCTCCCTACCTACAGTTTTCTGTCCCTAGAAAAAATGTTTTTTTTAAGCACACTATAGCACAAGGAGAATTCACTCACTGTCCTTCCAGGTCCCTGGAAACAAGGACTTGCACAGTGAAAGAAACTGACACTCTCCCTACCTAGAGTTTTCTGTCCCTAGAAAAAATGTTTTTTTTAAGCACACTATAGCACAAGGAGCATTCACTCACTGTCCTTCCAGGTCCCTGGAAACAAGGACTTGCACAGTGAAAGAAACTGACACTCTCCCTACCTGCAGTTTTCTGTCCCTAGAAAAAATGTTTTTTTAAGCACAATATAGCACAAGGAGAATTCACTCACTGTCCTTCCAGGTCCCTGGAAACAAGGACTTGCACAGTGAAAGAAACTGACACTCTCCCTACCTACAGTTTTCTGTCCCTAGAAAAAATGTTTTTTTTAAGCACAATATAGCACAAGGAGAATTCACTCACTGTCCTTCCAGGTCCCTAGAAACAAGGACTTGCACAGTGAAAGAAACTGACACTCTCCCTACCTACAGTTTTCTGTCCCTAGAAAAAATGTTTTTTTTAAGCACACTATAGCACAAGGAGAATTCACTCACTGTCCTTCCCAGTCCCTAGAAACAAGGACTTGCACAGTGAAAGAAACTGACACTCTCCCTACCTACAGTTTTCTGTCCCTAGAAAAAATGTTTTTTTTAAGCACACTATAGCACAAGGAGAATTCACTCACTGTCCTTCCCAGTCCCTAGAAACAAGGACTTGCACAGTGAAAGAAACTGACACTCTCCCTACCTACAGTTTTCTGTCCCTAGAAAAAATGTTTTTTTTAAGCACAATATAGCACAAGGTGAATTCACTCACTGTCCTTCCAGGTCCCTGGAAACAAGGACTTGCACAGTGAAAGAAACTGACACTCTCCCTACCTACAGTTTTCTGTCCCTAGAAAAAATGTTTTTTTTAAGCACACTATAGCACAAGGAGAATTCACTCACTGTCCTTCCAGGTCCCTGGAAACAAGGACTTGCACAGTGAAAGAAACTGACACTCTCCCTACCTAGAGTTTTCTGTCCCTAGAAAAAATGTTTTTTTTAAGCACACTATAGCACAAGGAGCATTCACTCACTGTCCTTCCAGGTCCCTGGAAACAAGGACTTGCACAGTGAAAGAAACTGACACTCTCCCTACCTACAGTTTTCTGTCCCTAGAAAAAATGTTTTTTTAAGCACAATATAGCACAAGGAGAATTCACTCACTGTCCTTCCAGGTCCCTAGAAACAAGGACTTGCACAGTGAAAGAAACTGACACTCTCCCTACCTACAGTTTTCTGTCCCTAGAAAAAATGTTTTTTTTAAGCACAATATAGCACAAGGAGAATTCACTCACTGTCCTCCCAGGTCCCTAGAAACAAGGACTTGCACAGTGAAAGAAACTGACACTCTCCCTACCTACAGTTTTCTGTCCCTAGAAAAAATGTTTTTTTTAAGCACACTATAGCACAAGGAGAATTCACTCACTGTCCTTCCCAGTCCCTAGAAACAAGGACTTGCACAGTGAAAGAAACTGACACTCTCCCTACCTACAGTTTTCTGTCCCTAGAAAAAATGTTTTTTTTAAGCACACTATAGCACAAGGAGAATTCACTCACTGTCCTTCCAGGTCCCTGGAAACAAGGACTTGCACAGTGAAAGAAACTGACACTCTCCCTACCTACAGTTTTCTGTCCCTAGAAAAAATGTTTTTTTTAAGCACACTATAGCACAAGGAGCATTCACTCACTGTCCTTCCAGGTCCCTGGAAACAAGGACTTGCACAGTGAAAGAAACTGACACTCTCCCTACCTACAGTTTTCTGTCCCTAGAAAAAATGTTTTTTTTAAGCACAATATAGCACAAGGAGAATTCACTCACTGTCCTTCCAGGTCCCTAGAAACAAGGACTTGCACAGTGAAAGAAACTGACACTCTCCCTACCTACAGTTTTCTGTCCCTAGAAAAAATGTTTTTTTTAAGCACACTATAGCACAAGGAGAATTCACTCACTGTCCTTCCAGGTCCCTAGAAACAAGGACTTGCACAGTGAAAGAAACTGACACTCTCCCTACCTACAGTTTTCTGTCCCTAGAAAAAATGTTTTTTTTAAGCACACTATAGCACAAGGAGCATTCACTCACTGTCCTTCCAGGTCCCTGGAAACAAGGACTTGCACAGTGAAAGAAACTGACACTCTCCCTACCTACAGTTTTCTGTCCCTAGAAAAAATTTTTTTTTAAGCACAATATAGCACAAGGAGAATTCACTCACTGTCCTTCCAGGTCCCTGGAAACAAGGACTTGCACAGTGAAAGAAACTGACACTCTCCCTACCTACAGTTTTCTGTCCCTAGAAAAAATGTTTTTTTTAAGCACAATATAGCACAAGGAGAATTCACTCACTGTCCTTCCAGGTCCCTAGAAACAAGGACTTGCACAGTGAAAGAAACTGACACTCTCCCTACCTACAGTTTTCTGTCCCTAGAAAAAATGTTTTTTTTAAGCACAATATAGCACAAGGAGAATTCACTCACTGTCCTTCCAGGTCCCTGGAAACAAGGACTTGCACAGTGAAAGAAACTGACACTCTCCCTACCTACAGTTTTCTGTCCCTAGAAAAAATGTTTTTTTTAAGCACAATATAGCACAAGGAGAATTCACTCACTGTCCTTCCAGGTCCCTAGAAACAAGGACTTGCACAGTGAAAGAAACTGACACTCTCCCTACCTACAGTTTTCTGTCCCTAGAAAAAATGTTTTTTTTAAGCACACTATAGCACAAGCACAAAACACACTGACACTCTCCCTACCTATCCTTCTCTTTCCCTAAACTAAAGGAATCCAGGTTAAGCAAGAAAGAAATAAAAGTCACTGTCCCTGCCTATGCTGCTCTATCCCTGCTCCGGAACACACTACACTAGGCCGCCGTGCTGGCGGCCTTTTATAGTGTGGGGCGTGTACTAAACACCCTCAGCAATAATTGGCCACAGGCATCCTGCCTGTGGCCAATCATTGCTCTCCTCGCTGCCGGCGCTGTGATTGGCCAAGCATGCGGGGTCACAGTGCATGCTTGGCCAATCACAGCGCCTGGATGACACTGCGATGGCGTAGTGCATTGTGGGCCGTTCGCGTCACTCGAATTTGGCGCGAACGGCCCAAATCGTTCGATCTTCGTCGAACGATCGAACAGCCGATGTTCGAGTCGAACGTATGTTCGACTCGAACACGAAGCTCATCCCTAGTAAGGAATATATCACTCTTCTCTTACCGTGTTTTGAAGTTGATCAGGCCTCGTTCCGTCAGTCACGCCTCGATTCGCTGACAGTCATATCTGGGTCGGCTACTTCCAGACCACAATCCAGAGTCCACATTGGGTAGCCAAATTGTAATAGCAATATAGTATGTCAAATTGAAAGTATAAAACATATTTATTTGAAAGTTGTCAAAAGACACAATTGGGTTACAATAAATAAAACACGTAAAACGGTCTGGCCAGATAAATTCCTGCATAATCCAGAATTACCATACATGCAAAATGTGAAACAAGATTGCATAACAAATGTATGTGGGTGTAAGTCACAGACGCGTTTCGACAATTCACTGGTCATCTTCAGGGGGATCTTGACTCTAAGAGTCATATAAAATAACTTCAATATTGGAAAAATATATAATCATACATCACAGTACAAGTATGGTATGGCGATATAGTTACCGCTTAAAAATGGAGTAGACAGTTGCATGGCCAGAAATGTCAGAAAACCGTGGAGCAATCCGGAGGGTCATGTAGTCACCCGCCACCCCCCCACACACAGGGGGAAGGAGCCCGATCCTTTGGGCTTACAAGAAGCCACACTGGTGATGCCTGCCAGAAGGCAGGAGAGGACAGGAGAAACACCTGCAACAAGTTCCCAAATTAATGACCATATATTAAATAAGGAAATAGGGTAAGTTAGCTCTTATTGTATTGCAAGAGTGCTGAATGGGAATTTTATATATTAAGTATATGGACTAGCTGCGATCTTATCTATAAATGTATATGCATCAAGATGTCCTAGGGTTACAATAATATAGTAGGTCAATGTAAAATAAATGATAATGATACTTGAATCATGTGTGAAAGAATGGGAAGTGAATGGACTAAAAGTAAAAAATTATTATTGAGTGAGCGTCAGTGAAGTGATGAATAAAATCTGCATGGTGGTAGGTAAAGCTGCCCATAAATGGCTGTAGGATAGTAGAAAGTGTTGGTAATGTGATTATATGCTGTGAATAGGGATGAGCTCGGTGTTCGAGTCGAACGCATGTTCGACTCGAACATGGCCTGTTCGTCTGTTCGCCGAATTGCGAACATTATGGGCCGTTCGCGCCAAATTCGTGTGACGCGAACGGCCCACAATGCACTGCGCCATCGCACTGCATTTCTGGCGCTGTGATTGGCCAAGCATGCACTGTGACCCCGCATGCTTGGCCAATCACAGCGCCGGTAGCGAGGAGAGCCATAATTGGCCACAGGCAGGATGCCTGTGGCCAATTATTGCTGAGGGTGTTTAGTACACGCCCCACACTATAAAAGGCCAGTGCGGCGGCCTCGTGCAGTGTATTCCGGCGTGCAGGGGAAGAGATACATAGGCAGGGACAGTTTGTTCTATGTTCCATTTTTTTCTCAGGCATCTGCAGCAGTTAGTGGGTGTTGTGTGCCCCCAGCACAGTATACACCTGTATATATCCGTCATTGCTGTTCTCTAATACAGGCATCTGCAGGAGTTAGTGGCACAGTATACACCTGTATATACCCATCATTACTGTTCTCTAATACAGGCATCTGCAGGAGTTAGTGGCACAGTGTACACCTGTATATACACCTGGATCCTCATCCCATATATGCTGCCATTGTCCCACACTGATGAACTTCTGGTCTCAAGTATTCTCACTGATATCTGACATCACTGGACTCAATATTCCACCCATTCCTAAACCATCCTTATTAGGACTAGACATGGATTCCTGGCCCTCCAACATTCATACTGTACGATTCTTACTCATATTTTTATTGCAGCCCGCCTACTTACTGCTCATAATTGGAAATCCCCGCTACCTCCTGACCCTGCTATGCTCATTCACCTTCTAAATGAACCGGCCTATTATTAGTTTGCTTTTGCTAAAGCCCACCTTCTACAAAAAAGATTTCTTAACCAATGGCAATCCTGGCTTACCCACCCGAGCTGCTCTCTGAGAATCTGACACCCTCACGGCAGAATACTGATCTCGACTTTGTACACGCCACACACTTACTCTTATCACTCTGACTGGGCCAGTAATGTCGATACATTGCCTATCTGAACTGAAAAATGCTCCTTCATATATTCTCCTCATCTCTATACGAATCTATATATCATTATTCTTGTTCACGCCAGTACCGACTCACATACACAGTCTTAAATCCTCACCTCCCTTTCCTTTCCCTCTTCCTGTGCTACCTTCCCCCTTCTTTCTCCCCTCCCTCATCTTGCTCCCTTCTTCTAAATTGGCCCGTTGGGCCATTCTTTACTTCTCCCCTTTATACATATTGTCCAAACTGTTGTTATGCTTCTTTTAAAATTACTTTACACTGTATTGGACTTCTGAAAATATTTTTCCAATAAAAATCTAATGTATAAAAAATATGCGATTCTGGAATCCCCGATCTCTATTCAGGAATGGAAAAAAGCTTTAAAACAACTTAAGCCTGGTAAGAGCCCGGGACCTGATGGTCTTTCCGCCGTATATTTCAAGACATTCTCAGACCTTCTTCAACAACCCTTCCTTGACGCCTTCAATACACTCTCTCCCACAAATCCTTTCAAAAGCGAAATGTTAGAAGCACATATCGTTGTTATCCCCAAAGAAGATAAGGACCCCACCCAAACGGGAAATTATAGACCAATCTCATTATTGAATGTAGATGTCAAAATCTTTTCTAAGATTTTGGCAAACAGACTCTTACCGCTTCTCCCTTCCTTAATCTCTCATGACCAGACCGGCTTTATCCCTGGACGTGAAGCCAGGGACAACACTGTTAAAGCAATAAACTTACACCACCTTATGACACAGACAACCCAAAAAGGCCTGTTTTTGTCACTCGATGCGGAGAAGGCGTTCGACAGAGTAGCTTGGGACTATATGACAGCGGTTCTGAGGGCCATAGGATTGGGCCCATATATGTTAGGCCTAATCCTGTCACTATACACGGGACCATCTGCTAAGGTACGGGTCAACAATACTCTGTCGGACGCCTTTCCCATTGGAAATGGCACAAGACAGGGTTGCCCCCTGTCCCCCATCCTCTTTGTACTCACACTTGAACCATTCCTCCGTAAACTGACATACAACCCAGATATCCAAGGTATAAGTTCCTCCAAAAGAGAATATAAATACGCTGCTTTCGCAGACGATATTTTGTTGTTCCTGTCGAACCCACTGATCTCCCTACCAAACCTTCTTTCTGAATTTAAACAATTTCAGTTCCTCTCCCACCTTAAAATTAATTTCTCGAAATCCTTTGCCCTTAATATAACATTACCTCAACACATAGTTGATCAATGTAATGCTAACTTCCCGTTCCAATGGAAACATGATTCCATCACATACCTAGGGATACAACTCCCTTCCAAACTCTCAAACCTCTACGCTAAAAACCATGTTCCTATCCTACACAGAATATCCTCTGATCTTGAAACATGGAACAAACCGCTTTTCTCTTGGTTTGGCAGAGCGGCGATCCTCAAAATGAATGCCCTCCCGAGAATACTCTATATATTGCAGGCGATCCCTATACATATACCTCCGGCCTTTTTTAAATCTTATAGAAACATATGCACTAAATTCTTATGGGGGAACCGTAGACCCAGAATCAGCTTTACGCAGCTCACCCGACCTAAAAGACTTGGGGGCATAGGCCTCCCCAACCTTCTCAATTATTACACTGCTACACACCTTACCAGGATAGTGGACTGGAATACTCAATCTCTCCACAAAGATTGGGTTTCCCTAGAAGCATCTTTTTCTGCTCTCCCTTTGGAGTCTCTCCCATGGTTACTCTCACCCCACGTCCCCTCTGAATTACACGTACACCCACTTATAGGCCCAACCTTGCAATGCTTCAAAAAGCTTTGCTACCGATCACCCATATCTTCGATTCCCGGCCCACTGACACCTGTAAAAATGAACCCTGGGTTCCCACCAGGTATGCACGCAAAGTTTCTTACCGATAACTGGACACAGAGCCCAATTAGATCACATCAGTTCTTCCTCCGGGGCAAACTATTGTCTACATCCCAACTCTCCTCCCAACTAAACAAGCCACCCATTCCCCCTTGGACATATATTTTAATTGCTCATTTTCTAAAATCCCTTAACAAGAATATACAATGCTCCAGAGAACTCACCCCTTTCGAAAAGCTATGTATCCAAACGACACCCCAATCTCATCTAGTTTCTACCACACATGAACTCCTCTTCGCCGAGATGAAAGCTAACGAGACCTTAGCCTGTAAGAACTGGGAGTCAGACCTCTCGGTATCTCTTTCAGCGGAACAATGGGAACTAATTTTCCTCAACATACATAAAGGGTCGACGAATGTGTCGACCCAGGAAAACGGCTTTAAGATCCAATCTAGATGGTACCGCACGCCCACCCTTCTGCATAAATATAATCCCACAATCCCAGAGGTTTGCTGGAGATGTCTCCGGGAAAGGGGAACCCTTCTCCATATCTGGTGGTCCTGTCCATCTCTAAAAGACTTCTGGGAAAAGGTATGCCATATAACCTCTCGAGTCACCTCATATCATTTGGACCTTTCCCCTTCTCAATTCCTTCTACACCATTCACCCCTGTCGCACAATTCCTATCACAAATCCCTAGCAATGCACATGATCAATGCGGCAAAGCAGTGTATCCCTATACACTGGAAATCGACTCACCAACCAACCATAAAAGAATGGTTTAACAGAATATGCAAAATTGAGGAAATGGAAAATCTTATACATATTGCAAGAGAGACTCCGTCATCATTTAGTAAAAAATGGGCCTGCTGGTTACACTATAAAACGACCCCAGAATTTGCAAACTCCCTGAACCCTGACAAAGGATAAATTACTCCTCTGAGAATTGTCATTAAAAATCTACGACGTGCCAGGATCTCCCCTTAACCCTAAACCTTACAAAGACACCTCTCTCCTCCTATATCTCCCCCTATACAGATCCGCCCCTAGTTTCTCATAACACGCCCCTTGAACACCCCAAGGGGTCGGGGAAGTCAGAGACGGACCCCCTGCCAACGCCATCCCTTCCTGCCTCACTCCCCTCCCCTCGATCCCCACCGCACCCCTTCTCCTTCCACCACTTACCCCCTCCTACTTTCTCATCCACAAGCTTCTGTACAATACAACCACTAACATAGCTCCAGCCTACACTCCCGCATTCATACACTCTCAACGAAATAAACCTGTTTATAGCTCCTTCCCTCCCTTTCTGCCATATTGCACCTGTTGGCCTTTCCCTCCCACACAGACCAAAAGTCCATAACGGCATCCGTGAACCTACCTAGCTCTAACCTACCAACAAGATCTATCCCCATCAATGGTAGTGGACTTTGACTAGACCCCACAACTACCTTGAATTAAGGTAGCCCACCCCAACACGGCCTAGTTCATGAAGGATGCACATAGCCATTTCATTTTCACTACCCGCAAGTTGAATTGTATGTGACACATGTTATTCATCCATGTTTTGTGGTTGTATTAATACCTTATTGTACTACTATTGTTCAAGATATCTGTAAATGCTTTTTACATTTCAATAAACTGTTTTTGGAGAAAAAAAAAAAATATGTCAAGGGAGACTTTGTGCAAAAAAACTCAAAGTATACCGTATTTATCGGCGTAAAACACGCGCCGGCGTATAACACGCACCCCAAGTTTAGCAGGGAATTTTAGGGAAAAAAACTTTTAGGAGGGAAGTTTAAGAAAAAAAAAATTAGATTTAAATGCAGCCTTACCAGTGTCATTTGCAGCCTTGTCACAGTGCAGCCTTGCCAGTATCCATTGCAGCCTTGCCCAGTATCCAGTGCAGCCTTGCCAGTGTCCAGTGCAGCCTTGCCAGTGTCCAGTGCAGCCTTGCCAGTGTCCAGTGCAGCCTTGCCAGTGTCCAGTGCAGCCTTGCCAGTGTCCAGTGCAGCCTTGCCAGTGTCCATTGCAGCATTGCCCAGTGTCCAGTGCAGCCTTGCCAGTGTCCAGTGCAGCCTTGCCAGTGTTCAGTGCAGCCTTGTCACATTGCAGCCTTGCCCCCCCAGTGTTTATTGCAGCCTTGAATTTAAATTTGGCGCCGCCGAGATCGCCGCTGATACAGGGCGGAGCGGGGCGAACGCCGCTGAGAACGCAGGGACTGGGCGGAGCAGAGATACACATAGCCGAGTGTATTCGGGTGTACTCGGCTCTTCTCGGCTTCGCTCACAGTCACGCCGAGTCCCGCCCTATGATGGACATATCACAGGTCCAATGGTGGGACTGGGCGTGACTGTGAGCGGAGCCGAGAAAAGCCGAGTATAGCCGAATACACTCGGCTATGTGTATCTCGGCGGCGATCGCTCACAGTCAGCGGAGATCGCCGGGCATAGGTGAGTATCGGCGTATAACACGCACCCACGATTTTCCCCTGATTTTAAGGGGAAAAAAGTGTGTGTTATACGCCGATAAATACGGTAATATAATATTGGATCTTTCCCAAATTCTATACCAGGTGTTTGGGGTCTGGTATGAATTTTAAAGGGGAAAACCCATTCCAAAAAACAAGAAATAAACTAGACCCTATTTTGAGCCTGTAGCCTGGAAGGCCAGGAAAGGAGGGGACAAGTGTGTATATATTACACATGCAAAATATGTGATGCCTGAATACGGTGTGGCTGATATTGTTTATGATAATTGCTCTGTTCCATGATACCACATACAGATTAAAGGCATAAACCAAGCATGTCATTGAATTTTTTTTACAATGTTGTTTTTGAGGCTGCAGTAAAAGGGCCTTCTCCATGCTGTACAGTATATTTTTTGTGTTGGTACTGTGACAGCAGGCAGGTTAAATCACCTGGTTGCATCCAGAATGCAATATATATATGTCCTAGATTCAGGCTTTATGCCAGTTTGTACCTCTAGGGGGAGTGCTGGGAGTCCTGCAGGGGAGGACTTGATGAGCCCAGCTGAATTAGGTGGGCTCATTAGGTCCTCTACAAAAACTCCCAGCATGCTAAGGGAGATGCTCCAAGCTGGAACCAGATCTGTGTGTATAGACTGGGGAGTGTGCTTTCTGTGCGGTGAGACAAAGCCTGTGTGGCTATTGCTAAGAACTTCTAAAAGCAGGGAACTAGGGACTGGGGCAGCACAAGGCTGTACCCAGTTGTTAGTTAGGGACACCAACTTGTGTAGTAAGCGGTCAAGTTGACCAGGATTTCTTTTCCTGTTTCTTTAGTTTTTTTTCTATATATAGTTCAAATAAAACCGCACCCTTTTGTTTTTTCTCCTACCACTGTCTACTGTGCCTAATTTTGTGTGGTGAACCCATCCAGGGGGTCACACACACCCAATGCCGAGCTAACCCCCTCACAGTACATATGTTCCAAGCCAGTATCCAACTCTCTATGCTCTTTGTTTGAAAACCCCTTGCCTATTTCCCTTGAAAATAGTTAGGATGGATTCTTAAGACCACGCCCCCCGCCACCACCACTACCGACCATAGATTTTAGTGGAGTTTAGATTAAAGTTTGTAGTTTTTGAAATTTGCAATAGGTTCACCAAACACACTGTGATGCAATTTTGCATTGACGTCAAAAGGACGCAGCATGCCATTTTCGGCACCTTATTTTTCTATCGGCAAAACGCAGATAATAATATGTTTGCTCAATAATTTTCAGCTGACGATATATTGGTGCATCCCTAGTTTGAACCCCTGTTTGAGCCCCTTTTAAGTTTTTTTGATTAGGTCTCAACCTGATAAATTGACCCACTTCAATTTCCTAATGACCATTGTCACCAAAACAGAAAGTGATGGGAAATCCCAAATGTTACTGTTGTCACCATAACATGAGGTGAGAGTATACCATGGTGACCGTTGTCTAAGAGGGGAATTCCATTCATTTATTGTTGTGTCTTCAGGACAGGTAAGTGCCCCAAATGGAACAACGATCACAAAAGAATCCAAAGGTAAATTTTAAAGTTTTGGTTATACATACACTTTAAAGCAGTGGTTCTCAACTCCTGTCCTCAGGGCCCACTAACAGACCAGGTTTGCAAGATAACTGAAATCCATCACAGGTGATATAATTTGCTGCTCAGTGATTGCAGTATTCTAGTCTGCATCTCCCCAAGGTAATACTTAAAATCTGGCCTGTTAGTGGGTCCTGAGGACAGGAGTTGAGAACCACTGCTTTAAAGGAAAAGTTCACCTTTTGTAACACGTTACATGTTACTTTACAACCAAATTCAGGGTGTAACATGTAACATGTTAAGAACAGACTGGACCCCGCTCATCCCCGATTCCCCAATCTGACATCTAGCTGTCACAATTTAAAAAAAATGTGGCAGAGCGGGGCTCGCCCACCCCCGACCGCATCACTCATTCACAGTGTCCTGTGAATGGAAAACTACAAGGTCGAGCAGCATTTGCTGCTGTCGGCTTGTAGTTTTCAATGAGCACAGTGCTGTGGTAGTTTATTCTATCTTCAAGTCAGATTGTATCTGCTTCCCCGTATGGGATGTACAGGCACATAGATACACTGGCAGATCTGCTGAAGACCTACATGTGATCTGCTGATTGCTGGTGCAATGCTTTACAGGCTCAAAATAAATACGATTTTTTTCCTAAAAAGAGAACTTATCCTTTAAGGACGTCACTGTTTGAACAAAATAGTGGCATCAGAAGACATGACCAGCATGCTTTGCCATAAAGTGCTGCAAAGCTACACAGTACACACCCTAGACCCTGTGTAATGTACACCATTCTGTACATGACATACTCTGAACCAAAGCACCCTGAATGTGTTGTACTGTATATGCTCTGGACTGCTGCACCCTTTGTGCTGTGCTGCACATTACATTCTCTGGAAAACTGCACCCTATATGCTGTGCTGTATGTTACATACTCTGGACCACTGTGGCCTGTTCCCATGCTGTACATTACCTACTCTGGACTGCTGCACCCTGTATGCTGTGCTGTACATTTCAGTTTGGACTACTACACTACGCTGCTAATACATATTCTCCACTGCCCACCAATACACATACTGTATGTACACACATCCTCCACCCACAACCACTTTGCTGGCATACTTCTCAATGACCACCAATATAATGGCAAACCCACTAACACAAACTACTGCCTTTTGCAAGCTGGGCTATGCATTACATTTCCCAGACTAATGAATTCTCCAAACTGTGCTGTGCAATCGTTTTTCCTGTTGAATGGATGAATGGTGCATTTTCTCAGCATATTGGTGTGGGACTCAGAGGTGAACTCAGCATATGTGGGTGGGAAAAGGGGAGCAACTTCTAATCACCTTTTATGTTTCTGAGCCTTCAGTTTAAATAAACCTTACAGGTGCATCAAAACAAAAGGTATTCAATAACTTAAAGTGGAACTTCAGTAATTTTTTCATCTTTCCATCTATTAAATCTTCTGCCGTTGTTGTTTTAACTTTGGATAGCATTTTTTTTTTCTGCCAGTAAATACCTTATACAGCCCACTTCCTGTTTCTTGTCTGGAAAAAAATCCGAGGCTTATGACATCATGCACAGCTCTCTCTCTCTCTCTCACTTTAATGAGAGTTTTCCAGGAAGAGAGGTGGGATCAGTCATAAAAGGGTCAATGAGAACTGCAGAGCTGGAGGTGTGCCTCTGTGTGTCTGTGTAAATCCAGGAAGTGAACAGACAGCCGCTTCAGCTGCCCACAGTTAAAAAGATTGCAGCCAGACTCAGTGGAAGGAGATTTCTGCAGCATATTTGTCAAGTACACAATCACAGTATATATAAAATAATATGCAAAGTGGTTGGAGGGAAGCTTCGGGATGGCAAAGATGTTTATATTACAGATTCTGTGAGCAGACTGCCGTTCCTCTTTAACATTTACATGTCCCCTGCCAGCAACTGCAGAATGGAACCTTTTCTGTTTCAGGGGAAGCAGTGATCTCATTGCAAAGATTTTGACACACACGTTACTCAGTTATGTCCTGTACACGCGATCGGAATTTCCAATGAAAAAAGTCAGATGGACTTGTTTCATCGGAAATTCCGATCGTGTGTGGGCCCCATCTGACTTTTTTCCATCGGTGTAAAAAAATAGAACATGTTTTACATGTTTCCGATGGAAAAAAAAACGTTAGGAAATTTCGATCGCCTGTGTGGAACTCCATCGGAGAAAAATCCACACATGCTCAGACTAAATTAGAAGACGGGAGCGCTCGTTCTGGTAAAACTAGCGTTCGTAATGGAGATGGCACATTCGTCATGCTGCAAATGAATGCATTGTTAAATGTAGCGCATTCTTTTCTTCTTTCTAATGCTAGAACAAATGTTATTTTTCGCTGCGGATATTCACACCTAATTCTGACAAACGTATTTCTTTGTTTCTTGTGATCTAATGAATCTTCGTATTTTATTTTAAAGCCAGGTCTCCAAAATATCTTAATATTTATTTTAAGCGTGAATTGGCTAACACCAAACTTTTACTAACACACGGTAACACGAAATCAGCAAAAGCAGCCCAAAGGGTGGTGCCGTTAGATTTGAACTTCCCCTTTATAGTGACGTTGTACGTGTTGTATGTCACCGCGTTTTGGACGGTCGGAATTTGGACTGATGGTGTGTATGCAAGACAGCTTTGAACGGAATTCCACAAAAAATTCCATCGGATTTTAGCCCATCGGAATTCCGATCGTGTGTACAGGGCATTAGAGTCTGTGCTTTCCAATTAGCTGGGAGCATGAGCTTTGCTGATTGCAGTACTACAGGTCTGATGAAGTAGGGGATGTGTCAGCAATCTGCAATGAGATCACTGCTTACCCACAGAGAACAAGGGTCTCCTCTCTGCAGCTCTTCCCGGCAGGGGGCACACAGTGCACCATGGCACATGATAATACAAAGTGGTAATGGATGTGATTTCAGCAATGCTAAGTGTGAATGGGCCCTTAATGTTTCTGTGTAAATGTGGGCCTGGAAATGTGGTGATAAAATTTCTGCTTACTCTTTATCTACATAAAGAAATTGATACCGTTTATCATACTTATAACGCAACATTAAAATTCTGTAAGAAACTTAATAAGGTTGATTAGGACAACCCCTTTGAAAAGTCATTACTTTAATTGTGTTCTAGTAAAGGGTAATTTGAGATTTGATCATTTATCTATTATCCAAAATTGGTGAACTAAAAAGCTCCAAAACATACATTTTCAAGAGCTGATGAATGGTTTAGTGAAAAGGCAGAATTAAGTTACTGCTAATGTGCTTCAGAAATATATAGTCCAATTTCCTACTTGAATTTTATTTAAAACTTTTGAATAATTAATGATGGGCTGAATTATTTTTGCTGTTTAAAGTAACACTTTTGCAATAACTGCTTATTTCTTTCTTCCGTGAACATTTGCTTCAATTAATAGTGACATTACTTGAGAGAAAAGCCGTGAATATTTTATGCACTGTAGATAATTTTATATATAGGACATTTGCAGCAAATATGATTTTCTTGTACTCAATAATGTGTATTTCTCCATTCTGTAATGTTGTTTCTTACTACTATCTATTATGCTATGGTTGCAATCTGCATTGTTTTACATTAAGGTATATTTATTAGGCTATCATTTAGAACACACTGACAACATTTTACATTAGTTTTCTTGTTGCTGCTTCTTTATGATGATAGATATAGAATTCCAAATATGGTAATATGTTTTGCTTTTCTTTACTTTTTGTATTTAGAATGTATCAGTAAATGTTATGCTTCCCTGGATAATGTTCAGTAGTTAAAATGTAAAACAATATATTTTGTGATTGGGTGCGTAAGTAGTGGTGAACAGAATAGAAAGTGATTTTTATAGGTTCATTTTATGTATTTTGGCAAGTCTATCATTTGAAGAATCAATACAGGCTTTTTATGACTGATAAGTGACTATGTTAACCACTTTGCGCCCGGGCCATTGGCAAAAGACGCCTGCATTGCGGCGCTCAATTGCCGGGAGGACGTCCATGGACGTCCTCCTGTTTACTTCCGCGATGCGCGCCGCCGCGGGCACGCATCGGGGAAAAGCTGTGCCCGCTGTGTCAGGTGGGTGCCGATGCGCGTGCCTGGCGGCCGCGATGTCCGCCAGGTACCTGCGATCGGCTGTCACAGAGCAGGGACGTGGATCTCTGTGTGTAAACACAGAGATCCATGTCCTGTCAGGGAGAGAGGAGACTGATGCTGTGTCCCTTGTACATAGGGACACAGATCGGTCTCCTCCCCCAGTCAGTCCCCTCCCCCCACAGTAACAATCACCTAGCAGGGAACACATTTAACCCCTTCCTCGCCCCCTAGTGTTAACCCCTTCCCTGCCAGTCACATTTATACAGTAATCAGCGCATATTTATAGCACTGTTCGCTGTATAAATGTGAATGGTCCCAAAAATGTTTCAAAAGTGTCCGATGTGTCCGCCATAATGTCGCAGTCACAATAAAAATCGCAGATCACCGCCATTACTAGTAAAAAATAAATAAATAAAAAAAAAATCATAATTCTATTCCCTATTTCTTGTTCATACATCACGGGACACAGAGCAGCATAGTCATTACTATGTGGGTTATATAGAATTACCTTCAGGTGCTGGCACTGGCAACTTCCAAAACAGGAAGTACTCTCCCCTATATAAGCCCCTCCCATCCGGGAGTACCTCAGTTTTTTGCCAGTGTCTAAGGTGTTGGCCAAGGTTAACATGTATTCATCTGGGCTTGTGTACAGGTTCTCTGGGCCTTAGCAAGCTATTCCGGATCCGACCAAAAAAGCTTCATAGCTAAACGGTCGGTACCCGGGCCTTGCAGAGAAGAGCAAGGTTTTGCCTGTAATGCCTCTCTTAGGAGGGCTGGACCCTGGGATCCAGAGCTCTGGTCATACCCAAAACCAAGAGGCTATCTGTGCAGGGTGCTATACAGGTCCAGGGGAGTGGAATCCTTGGGAACCCGGTCCCTGAAGGTCTAGTACAATGCCTGCCGTGAAAGGTGAAGTTTGGGCTTCTGTGGACCAAACAAAGTCCTGCGGCGGGGAAAAGGTAAGTGGGGGCCCCTCAGGAACTTGGTTCTATTGAGGGGACCCCCAAGCCTAATATGTCTTTCTGCCTGTTACCTAAAAGGTATTCCCGCTAATAGCTGTATATGCCTAAGAAATCCTAGAAATGTTTTTTCATAAAGGAAGTTTTAAAAACTGTAAACCTGGAAATGTTTTTCATAAAGGAGGTTTTAAAAAAAAAAAAAAAAAGACAAAAGTGCGGTACCTGTGTTTGTCCACTAGAGGCCGCTGTGGAACGTCTTTTTTCTTGGGACTATTCCTTCCATGGTGAAAGTCCAGGCAGATGAGTGAGCTCTCTATCAGGGAAGCTGCATTCCTCTGTCATGCTGCCAAGTAGTTTCCTTCCATCCCCGAGTCCTGGTGAAACAGGGACCCTGGCTCCTCTCCCTACATGGCGCCAAGAGCGCACACGTGCACGCGCGCACGCACACACGCTTTCTTTTTATAAGATTTAGCTTCAAAAAAGGGGGCGGAGCCTGGCGGATGACACGCTCTGTGCGCCCAGCGCTTCTGCGCATGTGCGGGCGTCCCAGCAAGATAAAAGGACTCAGTCCACGCTGCTTGCTATGGACACAGAGCATGAAAAGGAGCTGGTAGCATGGTATAGGGGCTTACAGCGGGCGGTTGATACAGGCATCCCCAGAAAGACGCATTAGTAGACACCCACTGATGTACATAGCAGCAAAATTGCATTAGACTATTTCAGTAAGGGGTGTATTGCGGCTGGAATACCTCAGCTTTGAACTAAGGAATATGCCGCCTAAAAAACTCCGAGATATACCTCTCAGGAAGTGTAGGGGGTCTCCATCGGGCTCTGAGGATCTGGAGCAGTCATCTGCACCCTCCTCCCCTGAGAAATCAGAGGTTAATACCCATAAGGAACCCCCGGGAGTGCCAGGTACTGCGGCTGTCCTCAGTCCACCTGCTCCTGCATATATAACAGAGGAGGTTTTTTCCTCAACTCTGGAGGGATTGGAGCAGAGATTGGCAGCATTGATCACTTCTTCTCTACAGGAAAGAAAGCGCGCCAGATCTCCATCACCTCCATTAGAGTGCCTGTTGGCAGAGCAACAGTCCCAGGAAGGGACCGACCTACCTGAAGGGGATCAGGAGGAGGTTAACTCTGTTTTCGAGGAATCGACAGTAGATTAACCATTTTCAGCATCACAGACTGAAAGATTGTGGGTCCAGACCCTAACTGACATGGTTCGATCTGCATTTAAGATGCCTCTTGTTGAACCATCAACTACTGCTGTCTCCTCATTGGGGTCGCTAAAAGCTCCCCAGGTTAATTGCTCCTTTCCAATACATCCATTATTGGAAGGACTTATATACCAGGACTGGGAACATCCTGATAAACTATTTGTTCCGCCTAAAAAATTTCCGGTGATCTATCCCATGGAGGAAAAGTTCACCCAGAGATGGAATGTTCCTACGGTGGATGCAGCCATCTCTTCTGTGAACAAATCACTGACATGTCCAGTAGATAATGTTCAAATGTTCAAAGATCCAGTGGATAAAAAATTGGAATCTTTATTAAAATCTGCTTTTTCCACAGCAGGGGCTGTTACACAGCCAGCAGTGGCAGCTTTGGGGTCTGCCAAGCTTTAAAGGATCAAATGAAAATGGTCCTGAGGGATTTGCCAGACCAGCAGGCCCAGGCTCTGGCTGATCTGCCTAGAGCATTATGCTTTGCGGTTGACGCCATCAAGGATTCTATCCATCAGGCCTCCCGCCTCACGCTGTCTTTGGTACATATGCGTAGGCTTCTGTGGCTCAAAAACTGGTCTGCTGAAGCTCCCTGTAAGAAGCTCTTAGTTAGCTTCCCATTTCATGGGGAACGCCTTTTTGGCGAGGACCTGGATAAGTATATCCAGAAGATTTCCAGTGGTAAAAGTACTCTCTTACCGAGTAAGAAGAGGTCTAGGGGTCCATCTTTTAAGAGGACTACCTCTCCTATCCCTGCGATGTCTGCTACTAAGCAGTTCCGACGGCCTCCTCGGTCAAACTCAGGGGGTAAAAATCAGGGACAGTCACAGGGTAATAAGAAACCCTGGATCCGAAGGGGTACTAAACCAGCCTCCAAGTCAAGCCTATGAAGGGCTGCCCCCACTCAAACGGGTGGGGGGAAGACTTCAGTTGTTCGCAGAGACCTGTCGGGAGACGATCAAAGACAGATGGGTGCTCTCCGCAGTAACTCTGGGATACAAGTTGGAGTTAAAAGAGTCTCCTCCTTCCCATTTTATGTGGTCAGGCATGCCAAGAGACCCTCTGAAAAGAGGGTCTCTCCTATTGGCGTTAGAACAACTATTGCTCCAAGGAGTAATTATGGAGGTTCCTATGGAAGAGTGGGGGTTGGGTTTCTACTCAAACCTTTTCACAGTCCCGAAGCCATATGGGGACATAAGACCCATATTGGACCTAAAGAGTCTAAACAAATTTCTAAACGTCCGGTCTTTCCGGATGGAGTCGATCCGATCGGTCACCGCTGCCCTACAAGGGAAGGAATGGTTAGCCTCGATCGACATCAAAGATGCTTACTTGCATGTTCCCATCTTTCCAGGTCATCAAAAATTTCTACGCTTTGCAGTAGAAGGGCGCCATTTTCAGTTCAGAGCCTTACCATTCGGTCTGGCCACAGCACCATGAGTGTTCACAAAAATTCTGGCCCCACTGTTGGCCGATCTAAGAACACGAGGTGTAACGATAATGGCATACCTAGACGACCTGTTGTTGATGGACCACTCAGTTGCCAAGCTAGAAGTGGTAATTGTCGATACAATCAAGTATCTAGAATCTCACGGTTGGGTCATCAACCTGGACAAGTCAGCCCTACAGCCAGTGAAAAACCTGGTATATCTAGGGCTACGGCTGGATTCAGACCAGAGGAAGATTTTCTTACCTCTAGACAAGGTATCCTCTTTGAGGGGCTTGGTCCGTCTGCTTTGTGCAAAAAGACAGCCGTCCATACGCCTGTGCATGAGGCTGCTAGGAAAGATGGTAGCATCATTTGAAGCTGTGCCATACGCCCAATTCCACTCAAGGAATTTACAGAGGGCCATATTGTCAGCCTGGAACGGAAAAGTTCAGGCTCTAGACTTCCCGATGGCTTTGTCCCCTTCCGTTCGGAAGAGTCTCTGCTGGTGGTTGATCCCCCAGAATCTCCAGAAGGGAAAACCCTTCAGCCCGATATCTTGGAAGGTGGTCACTACAGATGCCAGCCTTATAGGCTGGGGGGCAGTACTGGAGCAATGGTCTCTCCAGGGCAGATGGTCAAATGTAGTAAAAACCCTGCCCATCAATCTCTTAGAGATGCGAGCAGCCCGGTACGCCCTAGTAGCCTGGACATCCAGACTCCAAGGGTCCCCTGTCAGAATTCAATCAGACAATGCCACAGCAGTGGCATATATCAATCATCAGGGAGGCACCAGGAGTCGTGCAGCCCAGAGGGAAGTAAGTCACATCCTGGAATGGGCAGAAAAGCATGTCCCATGTATATCAGCTGTCTTCATTCCAGGGGTGGAGAATTGGAAGGCGGACTTTCTGAGTCGCCAACAGTTATGCCCAGGGGAATGGTCCCTTCATCCCGAGGTCTTCCGAGCAATATGTCAGCGGTGGGGAACACCGGATGTAGATCTGCTAGCATCCAGATTCAACGCAAAGGTGGACAGATTTGTCTCCCGGACAAGGGATCCCCTCGCTTGCGGCTCGGATGCTCTGGTGTTCCCTTGGGATCAGTTCAGACTGATATATGCATTCCCTCCGCTACAATTGTTGCCTCGACTCCTTCGCAGAGTCAGGTTGGAGAAGAAGCCGGTGATCCTGGTGGCTCCAGCGTGGCCCCGAAGGGCCTGGTACGCGGAGATCATCAAAATGTCTGTGGGGAGTCCTTGGACCCTTCCACGTCGTCCGGACCTGCTTTCGCAAGGACCGATATACCACCCTTCCTTACTAACTCTAAGTTTAACGGCCTGGCTATTGAATCCCACATCCTAAAGAAGAGAGGTCTCTCTAACTCTGTGGTATCAACTATAATCAATGCCAGGAAGCCTGTATCCAGGCAGATCTACTATAGAGTTTGGAAGGCGTACATCACTTGGTGCGAGGCCAGAAAATGGCATCCACGTAAGTACGTTATAGGCAGAATTCTGGACTTCCTGCAGTGGGCTGTAGACAGGAAGTTTGCCTTAAGTACTATCAAGGGCCAGGTTTCGGCCTTATCAATACTATTTCAAAGGCCCCTGGCTATGCATTCACTTGTCAAAACCTTTATGCAAGGGGTGACTCGTATTATTCCACCGATTAAAGCTCCCATATGCCCATGGGATCTAAATTTGGTTCTGTCGGTTCTGCAGAAGCAGCCGTTTGAACCTTTGCGGCACATTTCCTTGGTTCTACTCACCAGAAAATTGATATTTTTAGTAGCCATATGCTCGGCTAGAAGAGTGTCGGAATTAGCCGCCATGTCCTGTAAAGACCCATATCTGGTTATCCATAAGGACAGAGTAGTATTACGCCCTCACCCAGCCTTTCTTCCTAAGGTGGTATCGAGGTTTCACTTGAACCAGGATGTGGTTCTTCCTTCTTTTTTCCCCAAACCAAGCTCGGTAGAGGAAAAGTTATTGCATTCTTTGGATGTAGTAAGAGCAGTTAAAGCTTATCTAAAAGCCACTGCTCAGATTCGTAGAACGGATTCTTTGTTTGTTCTGCCGGAAGGCCCCAGAAAGGGTCAGGCAGCATCAAAATCTACTTTAGCCAAGTGGATTCGACAGGTCATAATACAAGCCTATGGCTTGAGAAGTAGACTGCCTCCGTTCAAAGTTAGGGCGCACTCCACAAGAGCAGTTGGAACTTCATGGGCAGTGCATCACCAGGCCTCCCTGGCTCAAATTTGTAAGGCCGCAACATGGTCTTCAGTACACACGTTTACTAGGTTCTACCAGGTGGACGTTAGAAGTCAGGAGGATGTCGCCTTTGGGCGCAGTGTGTTGCAGGCCGCAAAAGATCCTCATGCCTGATGGCGCCCAGCTTATGTATGGTGTATCCCCCCCTCATTTGGCATTGCTTTGGGACGTCCCACATAGTAATGACTATGCTGCTCTGTGTCCCGTGATGTATGAACAAGAAAGTAGGATTTTTAAAACAGCTTACCTGTAAAATCCTTTTCTTGGAGTACATCACGGGACACAGAGCTCCCACCCCTCTTTTGGGGACACGTATTGCTTTGCTACAAAACTGAGGTACTCCCGGATGGGAGGGGCTTATATAGGGGAGGGTACTTCCTGTTTTGGAAGTTGCCAGTGCCAGCACCTGAAGGTAATTCTATATAACCCACATAGTAATGACTATGCTGCTCTGTGTCCCGTGATGTACTCCAAGAAAAGGATTTTACAGGTAAGCTGTTTTAAAAATCCCACTTTTGTAGGCGCTATAACTTTATACGCTTATTGCAATTATTTTTACCTAAAATATGTAGAAGAATACGTATCAGCCTAAACTGAGAAAAAAAATAGTTTTTTTAAAAAAAAATTGGGATATTTATTATAGCAAAAAGTAAAAAATATTGTGTTTTTTTTCAAAATTGTCGCTCTATTTTTGTTTATAGCGCAAAAAATAAAAACCGCAGAAATGATCAAATACCACCAAAAGAAAGCTATATTTGTGGGAAAAAAAGGACGGCAATTTTGTTTGGGAGCCACGTCGCACGACCGCGCAATTGTCATTCAAAATGTGACTGTACTGAAACCTGAAATTTCGCCTGGGCAGGAAGGGGGTTATGTGCCCAGTTGTCAAGTGGTTAAGGTCCACATATATGGGTCATTGGTCTATATACAAAGTATCATCAGCACTTAATTTTAGCAAGACAAAGAGCAGGACATGGGAATGTAGGCCATACCTCTCCCTCACCAAATACCAACAGCATTAATTTCTAATAAATAAAGACACTCAACGCCGAAGCTTGGTATATAATTGGCCACGGCCCAATTATTGGTGTAATAGTTAAATAACTTAAAATCTAATAATTTTTATTAATACATACATTTAATAATAAGTACAAAACAGCTCAGTCTTCAGGACTCAAGTAATACCGCATATCAATAAACACAAGCCCCCTCTCTTTAAATGTAAAGGGTGACCAACCACATAACGTGCCTGCGACAAGGGGTTGGGGGGTTGGGGAGCTTGTTGCTGACTTCTGCCAACAGTGGAATATTCCTGCGGGGGGCCGCCTTATATAAAGATCCCCCTTTCTAGAACACTCAAGCTGATCATATGACCCTATGGGAATTTCCCCAGAGGTCATGTGACATTCTCCAATGTTACATGACCCCATTTTCCTGCCTAAGAATCAAATACATCTTTCTTTAAAGTGATTTTTTTTTTTTTTTTATAACAAACAAGTTGGAAAGGGGGCTGCCACATGCCCATGCTGTTCACGCTCAAATACTTAAGCCCTCACAGTCCATTATTTTACCACTAAGAAATATTAAATTTTGGGGCACAAAGTATTCCTTCCTAATGCCGCGTACACATGGTCAGAATTTCCATCAAGAAAAGTTTGATGTGAGATTTTCGTCGGAAATTCCGTCTGTGTGTAGGCTCCATCGGACTTTTCCTTTCGGAATTTCCAAGAAGAAAAATTTGAGAGCTGCTTCTCAAATTTTCCTACCAAAAAAAATTCAGATCGGAATTTTTTTTCTCGGCTCGTCGTAGTGTTGTATGTCACCGTGTTCTTGACGGTCGAAAGTTCAGAGAACTTTTGTGTGACCGTGTGTATGCAAGCCAAGCTTGAGCGGAATTTCATCGGAAAAACCATCCATGGTTTTTCCGACGGAAATTCCGATCGTGTGTACGCGGCAGTTACTTATTGCTGCCTAAGGAAGGGGTCCTTAGTATCAGAAGAACATTGCATCTCTTGGTGGGGAAAGTTGTATATCTTGGTGGGGAAGGAATGTCCTGCTGATTGCTTTGCTAAAATGATGTGCTAGTAATACTTCTAATATTGAACTATGCTTTTTGGTGGCACAATTAGTGATTTTACTTAAAGTGGAGTTCCAGTCACTTGTTAGTTTAATAAAAGTCAGCAGATACAAAAAGTGTAGCTGTTGATTTTTAATAAACAGCCACTTACCTGTCCCACGGTCCAGCGGTGTACTCACCGCAGCCATGTTCTCCCTGTGTCCTCCCTCGGCGGTACCGGCATCTCTGCTATGGGCACCTGGCTGTGACAGCTTGCGGCTTCACAGCTGGGTGCCCATTGTGCATGCGCGGGTGGCGCTGCAGTCTGTGACTAGCCCCCAAGTCTTCTAGGACCTGTCAAATGTCGCCCCCTTCTCCCCAAAAGCTCAATTTCACAAACAGGAGTCAGGGAAAAGGGCTTAAAGTGGACGTTCCACTTTTCGGTGAAACTCCGCTTTAAGCACGCTAAACCTCTTTAGGTCTGAGGGGCGGTAAAACATGCTCTGTTTTAAAGTGGAATCTTTAGCCAATAAAACTTACAAAATGTGTAAATAAGTATATACAGTATATATCTACTGTATATTGCACATGACCTAAAGTGGAACTTTAGTTATAAAATTAAGTCCTGATAGATCACTTTAGGCTGGCCCTGCTCTGTACATGCTCAGCTGCTCTCTATTCTCGGCACTATGCCTAAAATCCGTGCCACTAAAGGCTGACCTGATGACAGCTTTAGAAGCCTTTCACACTGAGGGTGTTCGTTTTGCAGGCGCTATAGCGCTAAAAATAGCGCCTACAAACCACCCTAAAACAGCTGATCCATTTACTCCAGTGTGAAAGCCTGAGGGCAGGGCGCTGGCAGGGCATAAGAAAAAGTCCTGCCAGCAGCTTCTTTGGAGCACATTAGGAGTGGTGAACTCACCGCTCCTAATGCGCGCCTGCCCATTGAAATCAATGGGCAGTGCTGCCGTACCGCCGGCAAAACACGGCGCATTGCAGGCGGTTTTAACCCCTTTTCGGCCACTAGCGGAAGCTAAAAGCGCCATGCTAGCGGCCGAAATGCGCCGTAAATCCGACGGTAAAGCGCCGCTAAAAATAGCGGTGTTTTACCGCCGACACTCGGGGCGGGACAGCGTGAAAGGGCTCTTAATATTTACTGTTGCTGGGAAGTGGGAAGAAAGCAACAGAAATAACACAGACTGTGCAAAGGGAACACAGATTAGGAAGAGAAAAAAGCAAAGCAGGAGAGGTGGCAAGACAAATTCTGCTGTCAAGGAGACACAAACAAGGTGAACTTACAAGAACAGTGTCTTATCTTAAAGTATCTACGTGATTCTCTGTCCTTTCTCCCTTATGGGCAGCCTATGAGCATCAGCATTGTAGGGGCCATGCACACTAGGCATACAAAATTATGCTTATACAGGCTTTTGGTGAATTATTTCAGCCTGTATAAGCAGCTTTTTGTAGCCTATTATTTCATGCACTATAGAAGCATTTACAGGCATACAGGTCCTTCTCAAAAAATTAGCATATTGTGATAAAGTTCATTATTTTCTGTAATGTACTGATAAACATTAGACTTTCATATATTTTAGATTCATTACACACAACTGAAGTAGTTCAAGCCTTTTCTTGTTTTAATATTGATGATTTTGGCATACAGCTCATGACAACCCAAAATTCCTATCTCAAAAAATTAGCATATCATGAAAAGGTTCTCTAAACGAGCTATTAACCTAATCATCTGAATCAACTAATTAACTCTAAACACCTGCAAAAGATTCCTGAGGCTTTTAAAAACTCCCAGCCTGGTTCATTACTCAAAACCGCAATCATGGGTAAGACTGCCGACCTGACTGCTGTCCAGAAGGCCATCATTGACACCCTCAAGCAAGAGGGTAAGACACAGAAAGAAATTTCTGAACGAATAGGCTGTTCCCAGAGTGCTGTATCAAGGCACCTCAGTGGGAAGTCTGTGGGAAGGAAAAAGTGTGGCAGAAAACGCTGCACAACGAGAAGAGGTGACCGGACCCTGAAGAAGATTGTGGAGAAGGACCGATTCCAGACCTTGGAGGACCTGCGGAAGCAGTGGACTGAGTCTGGAGTAGAAACATCCAGAGCCACCGTGAACAGGCGTGTGCAGGAAATGGGCTACAGGTGCCGCATTCCCCAGGTCAAGCCACTTTTGAACCAGAAACAGCGGCAGAAGCGCCTGACCTGGGCTACAGAGAAGCAGCACTGGACTGTTGCTCAGTGGTCCAAAGTACTTTTTTCAGATGAAAGCAAATTTTGCATGTCATTCGGAAATCCAGGTGCCAGAGTCTGGAGGAAGACTGGGGAGAGGGAAATGCCAAAATGCCTGAAGTCCAGTGTCAAGTACCCACAGTCAGTGATGGTCTGGGGTGCCATGTCAGCTGCTGGTGTTGGTCCACTGTGTTTTATCAAGGGCAGGGTCAATGCAGCTAGCTATCAGGAGATTTTGGAGCACTTCAGGCTTCCATCTGCTGAAAAGCTTTATGGAGATGAAGATTTCATTTTTCAGCACGACCTGGCACCTGCTCACAGTGCCAAAACCACTGGTAAATGGTTTACTGACCATGGTATTACTGTGCTCAATTGGCCTGCCAACTCTCCTGACCTGAACCCCATAGAGAATCTGTGGGATATTGGGAAGAGAAAGTTGAGAGACGCAAGACCCAACACTCTGGATGAGCTTAAGGCCGCTATCGAAGCATCCTGGGCCTCCATAACACCTCAGCAGTGCCACAGGCTGGTTGCCTCCATGCCACGCCGCATTGAAGCAGTCATTTCTGCAAAAGGATTCCCGACCAAGTATTGAGTGCATAACTGAACATAATTATTTGAAGGTTGACTTTTTTTGTATTAAAAACACTTTTCTTTTATTGGTCGGATGAAATATGCTAATTTTTTGAGATAGGATTTTGGGGTTTTCATGAGCTGTATGCCAAAATCATCAATATTAAAACAAGAAAAGGCTTGAACTACTTCAGTTGTGTGTAATGAATCTAAAATATATGAAAGTCTAATGTTTATCAGTACATTACAGAAAATAATGAACTTTATCACAATATGCTAATTTTTTGAGAAGGACCTGTATTTGCAAAGGAGCATTTTCAGGCAAAAAAAATAACCCATCAGCATCACATTTTTGAGAGGAGCTTTTGGGCAAAAAAACATTTGATGCTCATAAACAGGCATAAAAGTGGTGTTTAGGAGCATTTGGCATTTTCAAGTGTACATTGATTATGGTGAAAAATGAGGAGAGGGGAATGTTTTTGAAAAAAACGCCTATAACAGCAAATGCCCTTAAACTCTCATAGACTCTTCTGCAATACGAACCACTATGAGCATTTTTTATGCTGCTTTTTTTGTCATGCTTTTTCAGCATTTTTCCGGCCGCTATGTGTGCATGGACCTTAAAGCTTCTGTCAGCTCTCCTCTCTAGCTAATTGAAGACATACAATAAAGGCCGGAAATGTGCATATTTTAATTACAGAAAGTGACATTTCGTTTTTAAGATCAAGGAGAGGGGGAGAGTTTCCAATAAGGAAATTACTGTTCTGGGCTTTACACCACACACTAAATCTGGTAGAAAATAACATTATTAATGTGGATTGTATGTTCTTTTAGTTACATTGTTACATAGTAGGTGAGGTTGAAAAAAGACACAAGTCCATCAAGTCCAACCTATGTGTGTGATTATATGTCAGTATTACCTTGTATATCCCTGTATGTTGTGGTCGTTCAGGTGCTTATCTAATATTTTCTTGAAACCATCGATGCCCCCCGCTGAGACCACCGCCTGTGGAAGGGAATTCCACATCCTTGCCGCTCTTACAGTAAAGAACCCTCTACGTAGTTTAAACCTTTTTTCTTCTCATTTTAATGAGTGGTCAGGTGTCTTGTTAAACTCTCTTCCGCAAAAAAGTTTTATCCCGATTGTTGGGTCACCAGTATGGTTTTTCTAAATTGAAATCATATCCCCTCTCAAGCGTCTCTTCTCCAGAGAGAATAAGTTTAGTGCTCGCAACCTTTCCTCATAACTAATATCCTCCAGACCCTTTATTAGCTTTGTTGCCCTTCTTCAAACTCTCTTCATTTCCAGAACATCCTTCCTGAGGACTGGTGCCCAGAACTGGACAGCATACTCTAGGTGCAGCCAGACCAGAGTCTTGTAGAGCGGAAGAATTCTTGTTTCTTTTCTCTGGAGTTAATCCCCTTTTTAATGCATTCCAATATTCTGTTTGCTTTGTTAGCAGCAGCTTGGCATTGCATGCCATTGCTGAGCCTATCATCTACTAGGACCCCCAGGTCCTTTTCCATCCTAGATTCCCCCAGAGGTTCTCCCCACAGTGTATATATCTCATTCATATTTTTGCCACCCAAATGCATTATTTTTCATTTTTCTACATTGAACCTCATTTGCCATGTTTAGGAACTTTGATTGCTATCACACTATTATGGGTAATGCTTTGTTTTTGCAGCAAGTTTACTATTTTACCTTTAAATATGCAATTTTTTTGATATTGGTATTTCAATTCCTCCACATTGTACCGGAAATGTGCATATTTTAATTACAGAAAGTGACATTTCGTTTTTAAGATCAAGGAGAGGGGGAGAGTTTCCAATAAGGAAATTACTGTTCTGGGCTTTACACCACACACTAAATCTGGTAGAAAATAACATTATTAATGTGGATTGTATGTTCTTTTAGTTACATTGTTACATAGTAGGTGAGGTTGAAAAAAGACACAAGTCCATCAAGTCCAACCTATGTGTGTGATTATATGTCAGTATTACCTTGTATATCCCTGTATGTTGTGGTCGTTCAGGTGCTTATCTAATATTTTCTTGAAACCATCGATGCCCCCCGCTGAGACCACCGCCTGTGGAAGGGAATTCCACATCCTTGCCGCTCTTACAGTAAAGAACCCTCTACGTAGTTTAAGGTTAAACCTTTTTTCTTCTCATTTTAATGAGTGGTCAGGTGTCTTGTTAAACTCTCTTCCGCAAAAAAGTTTTATCCCGATTGTTGGGTCACCAGTATGGTTTTTCTAAATTGAAATCATATCCCCTCTCAAGCGTCTCTTCTCCAGAGAGAATAAGTTTAGTGCTCGCAACCTTTCCTCATAACTAATATCCTCCAGACCCTTTATTAGCTTTGTTGCCCTTCTTCAAACTCTCTTCATTTCCAGAACATCCTTCCTGAGGACTGGTGCCCAGAACTGGACAGCATACTCTAGGTGCAGCCAGACCAGAGTCTTGTAGAGCGGAAGAATTCTTGTTTCTTTTCTCTGGAGTTAATCCCCTTTTTAATGCATTCCAATATTCTGTTTGCTTTGTTAGCAGCAGCTTGGCATTGCATGCCATTGCTGAGCCTATCATCTACTAGGACCCCCAGGTCCTTTTCCATCCTAGATTCCCCCAGAGGTTCTCCCCACAGTGTATATATCTCATTCATATTTTTGCCACCCAAATGCATTATTTTTCATTTTTCTACATTGAACCTCATTTGCCATGTTTAGGAACTTTGATTGCTATCACACTATTATGGGTAATGCTTTGTTTTTGCAGCAAGTTTACTATTTTACCTTTAAATATGCAATTTTTTTGATATTGGTATTTCAATTCCTCCACATTGTACCGGAAATGTGCATATTTTAATTACAGAAAGTGACATTTCGTTTTTAAGATCAAGGAGAGGGGGAGAGTTTCCAATAAGGAAATTACTGTTCTGGGCTTTACACCACACACTAAATCTGGTAGAAAATAACATTATTAATGTGGATTGTATGTTCTTTTAGTTACATTGTTACATAGTAGGTGAGGTTGAAAAAAGACACAAGTCCATCAAGTCCAACCTATGTGTGTGATTATATGTCAGTATTACCTTGTATATCCCTGTATGTTGTGGTCGTTCAGGTGCTTATCTAATATTTTCTTGAAACCATCGATGCCCCCCGCTGAGACCACCGCCTGTGGAAGGGAATTCCACATCCTTGCCGCTCTTACAGTAAAGAACCCTCTACGTAGTTTAAGGTTAAACCTTTTTTCTTCTCATTTTAATGAGTGGTCAGGTGTCTTGTTAAACTCTCTTCCGCAAAAAAGTTTTATCCCGATTGTTGGGTCACCAGTATGGTTTTTCTAAATTGAAATCATATCCCCTCTCAAGCGTCTCTTCTCCAGAGAGAATAAGTTTAGTGCTCGCAACCTTTCCTCATAACTAATATCCTCCAGACCCTTTATTAGCTTTGTTGCCCTTCTTCAAACTCTCTTCATTTCCAGAACATCCTTCCTGAGGACTGGTGCCCAGAACTGGACAGCATACTCTAGGTGCAGCCAGACCAGAGTCTTGTAGAGCGGAAGAATTCTTGTTTCTTTTCTCTGGAGTTAATCCCCTTTTTAATGCATTCCAATATTCTGTTTGCTTTGTTAGCAGCAGCTTGGCATTGCATGCCATTGCTGAGCCTATCATCTACTAGGACCCCCAGGTCCTTTTCCATCCTAGATTCCCCCAGAGGTTCTCCCCACAGTGTATATATCTCATTCATATTTTTGCCACCCAAATGCATTATTTTTCATTTTTCTACATTGAAACTCATTTGCCATGTTTAGGAACTTTGATTGCTATCACACTATTATGGGTAATGCTTTGTTTTTGCAGCAAGTTTACTATTTTACCTTTAAATATGCAATTTTTTTGATATTGGTATTTCAATTCCTCCACATTGTACAGCCAGGAGGATTGTTCTTCTGTTTCTTGTTGTAGCTTTGCGGCTTTTCTCATACTTACTTTTTGACCAATGAACAAACTGATGGAGGAGAGGTAATGAAGATGGCAGAGGTGTGTAAGTCACAAGATTATCTGTATGGCATTGCAAACCCTTTAAAAGGTAATGCAGTTAAATGTCTTTGTTTCAAATTAGTAAAGCTGTTTGCTAACGTTCTGAATTAAAGTGCTTTAAAAGTGGAACTTCCGCTTTAAGGACTCCTCACCCCCTGACATGCCACATTTGGCATGTCATTTTTGTTTTTTTGGGGGGGGGGCGGGTATCTAGTTTTGACAGGTACCCATCTCCCACTTCCGCTCATGGCGCTGTGGCGCTGAGTGGAAATTCTCCTCTCCCCCCTTTACCTGCAATCTTCTGGGACATGTCACATGTCCCAGAAGATTGCCCGGCCATTCAGAACGTGCAGTGCGACTTACGCATGCGCAGTGAGCACCTGGCTCTGAAGCCCCAAGCTGTCACAGCCAGCTGCCCACACTTGAAATGCCGGCGCCACAGAGAGGAGAAGGACAGAAGAGGGGCTGCATCGCTGGACCATGGGACAGGTGAGTGTCTGTTTATTAAAAGTCAGCAGCTACACTTTTTGTAGCTCCTGACTTTTAATAAACACAGAAATGAATGGAATTCTGCTTTAACAATTACTTTAGGTTCATTGGAGCTATATATTGTATGTAGTGACATCCATAAAACATGGCAAATGTCACTATAAGAATATGTCTAATCTAATGCCCAATCAGTAACAATGTTGATTCCCCAAATAAATTAGTTTCACAGTGTGTACACAGTGTTAAAATTATTACAGGCAGGTATTTTCATAGGAAGCGGGTTTCCAAACTCCACTGATGAAAAGAGAGGGAGCAAAAGGCAGCAACAGGGTTCTAATCCACTAGCAGGGATAGGACAAAATTATAAATTGGAAGATAATCTAAGGATATTGATTCTAGTGCATTAGGACCAAGTAGAAGGTAAAATCAAGGAAAATGCATAATGTATGTTTGTTCAGTAGCACTGAAATGAAAGAGAAAGAAAACAAGAATTATGCTGCAGAGTAGGGATGAGCCGAACACCCCCCCGGTTCGGTTTGCAGCAGAACATGCGAACAGGCAAAAGGTTTGTTTGAACACGCGAACACCATTAAAGTCTATGAGACACAAACGTGAACAATCAAAAGTGCTAATTTTAAAGGTTAATATGCAAGTTATTGTCATAAAAAGTGTTTGGGGACCTGGGTCCTGCCCCAGGGGACATATATCAATACAAAAAAAAGTTTTAAAATTGGCAGTTTTTTCGGGAGCAGTGATTTTAATAATGCTTAAAGTGAAAGAATAAAAGTGAAATATTCCTATAAATTCCTATTCCTTTAAATTACCTGGGGGGTGTCTATAGTATGCCTATAAAGTGGCACATTTTTCCAGTGTTTAAAACAGTCCCTGCACAAAATGACATTTCTAAAGGAAAAAAAGTCAATTAAAACTACTCGTGGCTATAATGAATTGTCGGGTCCCGGCAATACAGATAAAAGTCATTGAAAAATATGGCATGGGCTCCCCCCCAGTCATTTACAAGGCCCTTTGGGTCTGGTATGAATATTAAGGGAAACCCCAAACCAAAATTTTAAGAAAAAAAGTGCGTAGGGGTCCCCCAAAATTCCATACCAGGCCCTTCAGGTCTGGTATGAATATTGAAGGGATCCCTGCACCATTTTTTTTTTAAATGGCTTAGGGGTCCTCCTCAAAATCCATACCAGACCCTTTAGGTCTGGTATGGATTTTAAGGGGAACCCCGCGCCAAAAAAAAAAAATAAATCCATACCATACCCTTACCCGAGCACGCAACCTGGCAGACCACAGGAAAAGAGGGGGGGAGAGAGCCGTACCAGGCCACATGCCCTCAACATGGGGAGGATGTCCCCATGTTGATGGGGACAAGGGCCTCATCCCCACAACCCTTGCCTGGTGGTTGTGGGGGTCTGTGGGCGGGGGCTTATTGGAATCTGGAAGCCCCCTTTAACAAATGGGACCCCCAGATCCCAGCCCCCCCATGTGAATTGGTAACGAGGTACATTGTACCCCTAACATTTCACCCAAAAAAGTGACACAAATGGTAAAAAAAACACAGACACAGCTTGGGACAAGTCCTTTAATAAGAAAGAAAAAAAATTCCAGCGGTGTAATCCTTTCACGACCCCACGATACACGCCGCCACGATCGATTTTGCCTCCATGGGAGACGCCAACTTAATGACGCGAGACCCGCCGTGACAGCTCTTTAATAGAAGAGGGTGGGGCCATCTGTGATGTGCGCGGGTGACCCCGCCCCCTCTGATGCAACGGGGGTTTCGGTAGGTTTCCCTGTGGCGTCACAGGTGACCCCGCCCCCCTCTAACGCAACAGGGGTTTCCCGTAGCGTCAGAGGGGGCGGGGTCACACGTTCTGTTACTTATAGCCTTTTACATCTGTAAGAAATAAGATGTTGCATGATCCTCTTGCATGTATCTCCCCACAAGTCTTATTCCACTAAGGGCTGAGTCCCTGTATACTTATTCTATTCTTCAATAAAATGTTTGAACAGAATACATAATAATAATAATAATAATAATAACTTGCAAAAATGTAATTGCTGCTGCAATTATACATGTTTAAGTCACATATGTATTAGTATTTCTTTACTGCTTACTATATTCTTTATTTATGAGGTGTTATTTGTATGCATGTTATAAAAGAAACATTGATTTGTGGATGCATTTTCTATGTGAAAATCTTTTGCTATATAAATAGGAGTGAAAAATGCACACAGTGTGAAAGTTCCAATAAATATCCTGAAACGTATTCTAGTTCTGACCCTAATTTGTTAAGGAAAAATAATACACATGGGATGCATATTTCAATTTATTTTCCTCTATATGATTACACATATAAAAGAAAATTGGAACCAACTGAATAAAAACTGAATCACATTGATTAGCAAAGCAATTCATTATTTTAAATACTAATGAGTTTTTTTTTGTAACAGAATAAAAAAATGATCTGGATCTACTGGTAATTAAAATGCCATGGGTCAGTCAGATGAATAAAATTTCAATCTTCTTCAAATACAAAGCCATAAAACATTGTTGATCAGGGAAACCAATTAGCATTATTGCAAATAGGGGCATACTGCAAATGTTCTCGTCCTTGACATATTTATTTTTATTGTTGTAAGTTAACCTCAAACATATTGCAGAGCGTAACTATTGAAAAGCTATTTCTCATGTGTGCAAGATTTACATTAATTAGAAATGTACTTCATTTAGCAAGACTCTGGGAAGGATTAAAAATGACATTAACCATCTACTGCCATGAAAAACACAGTCAGAATTTGTTGATATACGATTCTTAGCTTCTTGTTCACTTTGTGTGCTAAGAACATGTGTGAGAGATTCCTCTTATAACATTACTGCTACGCCAATGTGGAATGTGTTTGTCAATGCCCACCACCTTCAATAAGAAGGGGTCTTTATTAAGATACTGTAAACAGTGGCTAGAAAGACTGGGGGTTATTTACGAAAGACAAACCCACTTTGCACTACAAGTGCAAACTACAAGTTCAAAGTGCACTTGGAAGTGCAGTTGCTGTAAATCTGAGAGGTAGATCTGAAATGAGGGGAAGCTCTACTGATTTTATCATCCAATCATGTGCAAGGTAAAATGCTGTTTTTTATTTTCCTTGCATGTCCCCCTCAGATCTACAGCGACTGCACTTCCAAGTGCATGTTCAGTGCAAATTCAAGTGCACTTTCGTAAATAACCCCCACTGTGTCCCTTGTAGCAGACTGAATTCTTGGATTAAGGGCCTGGTATGGAATTGAGCGGGACTCCACACCATTATTTTTTGCCCAGGGCTCCCCCTTAAAATCAGTACCAGATCCAAAGGGTCTGGTATGGATTTTTGAGGGGGGCTAATGCCATTTTTTCGTGTTTCTGTGTGGAGTTCTCCCTTTAAATCCTGACCAAATATGAAGGGTCTAAATGGGGAGCCCCAGCATGCCTACTGGACACAATTCAATTATGGAAACTTGCAGGGAAATTTGAATTAACTTAATTTAAAAAAACTTTATACATTTTTGCTATACTACTTTGTTTTCATAGTGGATATTCACCACTTCATGGCCAGGTTTTGAGGACCCCCTATGCAGGTTTTTTTTTTTAAAGGGACAGTGCATTTTTATTGTTGAGCTTTAGGAATTAATACTGCTTTCCGCAAAATTGAGTTTTATAGAAAATTGCATTGGTACATGTCCCCTGAGACTGTGCCTATCACTCATGCACTCTTTTTTATTTTACCAATACCTTGGTTATTAGCCCTAAAAATTGAAAAAGTTGATTTTACAGATTTGGTTCATGTTCACCTCAATGGGGATTGGATTCAGCATCCACACTTTTGAAATGTTTGGTCAAACCTCCACAAACCCAGATTGGTTCATCCATATTGAAGGGCTGGACAAGAGGGAGAAACAAGGAGAATACATCTATTTTCTTTAAAATAAGAGTCAAAGTGATAGAGTTTTAACTGGTAACTCAAAAATCCTTTCTTCATGTTTTCATTTAAATGTTCCAAGGCTGAAGACTGATATGTTAAGGGGCAATGTCATTTGTATGGAAAAATCCTACTCTTAACAAATGATAATGTACTCTTTGCTAGCAGCTAGCTATGTAAGACAGGCTTTGGGAATATATCATTTGGTTTATATTGTAGATGTGTATACAAATAAGCAGATTTTGCAGATAAGTAAAAGAATGATGTAGGAATATGAAATATAGAATAGTATACAAGAATGATAAAGGTATTATGAAGCGTGGGATAAGAGAAAAATATTCAGCAGAAAAGCTTGACAGTGTAGTACTGTGCGCTTTGACAAATTAAGGTTATGGAGTGAGGTTTTACAGAAACATTACTGCAGAAGTCATAACTGTCAATGTTAATGTCATAGGGATTATTGTAGGTATTATAAAGTACAGGAAGGTGTTTTACGCTAAAAATTAAGACACTGCAGATAACAGAGAAGTGTAAAATTGGCCAGCAGCAAGACAGTTTTAAATAGCAAGGGTAGGCCCAATTTACTTGTGACAAAAAGCACAAGCTTGACTGGAATGGACTTTACCAGAAGAATTAAAATACTGCAAATGACACAACAGTGTACAATTGGCAAGCATCTAGCAATTTCAGTGGGGAGAAATGTCTGAAATGTCAATGGTAATGTCATTCGGGATTATTGTAGGTCAGAAGATAACATATTTATAAGCCAATAATGGGATAAAAAAAGTACAGGAAGATGTTTTGCTCCAAGAATAAGAGACTGCAGATAACACAAAAGTGTAAAATTGGCCAGAAGCAGGACAATTTTAAATAGAAAAGATAGGCTCAATTTCCTGGAGAAAAAGAGCACAGGGCTTTACTACAAGATGAAGATACTTTAAAGTATATAGTAGTGATAGTGGTCAGCAGCAGGACATTTTTTATCATAAATAATAGGTCTAAGTATGCCTACATGAAAGAGATTGTAAAAGTGAAACAGAAAAAATAAAAATGTCTATACTTACCTGCTCTGTGCAATGGAATTGCACAGAGCCGCCCCAAACCTCCTCTTCTTGGGTCCTCCACTGGTGCACCCAGCCCCTCCTTTCTGTCCAGTGCCACCATGGGAAGCCGATTCCCATGGGGCACATGTGTGTGCTCGCTCCCGAGACTCGGTGCTGCATCCGTGGCTTTGATTGACAGCAGTGGGAGCCGATAGCTCCCGGTGCCCCAGCAAAGCTAGTGAGACCCAAAAGTGAGGGGCGATAAAAGCTGGGGTAGGTTTAGGAGGGGGTTAATTGTAGAGGGCGGGCACATCCTATTCAGGCCTGTTGGTTAATTAGATAGTCAGAGAGGCTGATTGCTGTCTGTAGTGAGGGGACCTTGATGCTGCCTGGAAATCTTTGACCTGCTGGGTGAGCTTGCCTTTAACAGAGACTTTGAAATACTGTTTATGCTGTGGCTGGGACACTGAATCTGAAAACAAATTCTGTCACTTTTCTGTTTGCTGATAAATAAAGCAGATTTTAAGTTTATTGAACTGTCTAAAATGAGCCTGTTTACCCCTTGGATCCCGACAATTAATAGAAAATTGCAGTCAGTAGTATGAGGTTACAGCTGCACAGGCTGTAAAAACATGGCCATCATGAGAAGATCCTGGCTCAGGCACAAGCCCATTAGGAGCAGATCCTGACACATACAGTCGCTGCTTATCAAGAGACAAACCACTTATTCAGTGAACAAATAGCAGGTTTATAGAAAGCAGTGACCCAGCAGGCTGAATTGGTGAGAGGTGGCCCCGGTATAAAGAGTGACCCGGGGGAGGCTGTGTAGCGGGATCTGCAAAATATGACAGCTACAGATAAAATTGAAGCTTACTTGGCACATTTTGAGTGGATTGCAAGAAGAGATGGACTGCCTGAGAAATATTGGGCAGATCCCCAACTGGCATACTGTGACTTGGCCTCAGCATCAGCATGGGACAATAAACTGCTAAAGGCAGAAATACCAGCAAGGCTGAGAGTGACTGTTGCTTTGAGGGTGAATTGAGTTCATGTATGGCGCTGTGACAGGACTAAGCCTGCCCGTGCACAGCTGCATCATCTAATGCACCTGATCTGCTCCAGGACTGGCTGAAACCTGAGAAAATGACGCCCCTAAGATTGTGGAGAGTGTTGCCCAGGACCATTATCTGCATGGTCTTCCCAAGTACCTGCAAGGATGAGTGGCTCAGTCAGAGCCCCAGTGCCTGGATGAGATGGCTGCCACAGTTGAACAATACAGCTTGCGTGAGGGCTCTTCTGCAACTCGAGAGATAGACCATTCCAAGGAGGCACTTTCTAGTGCCAATATGGCACCTGTTGTCCTTATGGTGTCTGCTCAAGTGCATAACATTCAAACCAGGTGCACCCCATAAAACCCTCCTGAGAGCTGGCAGGGGAAAAACGAACCCCATGAGGTTCGATGTTGGTTCTGCCACCAACTGGTCATATGATGGCCCAGTGTCCAAAGTGAGAGGAGCCAAGGGAATGTGATATGAGGCAACGTTGTTCTATGTATGCTGATGCTGTACCCACTGCAAAAAGTTTGAATCCACATGAATGTGTTGTGTGGGTCAATGGACAAAGGGTTGTAACACTTATTGACTCAGGGAGTGGGATCACCTTGCTCCAAGCAGACAGGCTGCAAGGAAAGCTGATTCCAGGAGAACAGATTGAGGTGGTCTCTGTACATGGCAAAGTCAAAGACTATCCAGTGGTCCATGTAACCCTGTCCATATCAGCGGGAACTGCTACCTTAGAAGTTGGGGTGATCTCAGGGTTGCCCCATAACTTGCTAATCAGGCATGACTGCCCCATATTTTGTTCAAGGGTCCACATTCCTCCCCTAAAAAGGAGAATCCCTCAGGTGAGTAATTAATATTGTACTACAGTTTGTGAATAATGATGATATGTGTCAGGAGACTTGTGAATTTACAGAAACTGACCCATGTCCCCTGGAGGTGTTTGCGGGTTTGGAAATGGAGAGTATTTCTTCTGAGCCAGACTTGTTAGATCTCAGAGGCGCCCAGGAAGATTTTCTTAGTGCTCAAAAGGGCCTCACTTGAATCCCCGCAAGGGAATAGGTCATAGTGCTACCTGGAGCAGATATGTGGTTCCCCCAACTTGCTATGGATCATAATTTATGGTACAGATGCAAAAGAAATGATAAAGTGATTAAATATTTTCACAGACCGCTGAGTCAAGTCAGAGAGTTTAAACCTGGAGATCAGGTTCTTTTGTAAGAGTCTACTGTGGAGAGGAAGTGTGTCACAAAATGGCAGGGAGACAGTGAAAAGGGTAGGAAAGGATAGTTATAAGGTCTACCATACCACAAAGAGTAAACCCTGTCAGAGTTTCCATTGTAATCTTATCAGACCCCATGTATAAAGAGAGAGGTTGATAGTCAGAAAGCCCAGAAATACCCAGATGCTCAGTTTAGGAAAAGTAGTGCAAAGACCTGGTGGTATGCATCAGAATGTGGATGCCCTTCCCAAGCCTATGACCATTTTGTATGTAGTGTCCAGACCCATGGATTGGAACAGGGGGGGGGGGGGTGTATGTAGAGAGTTACCCTGGGACAGGCGTACAAGAGGGTTAATTGTAGAGGACAGGTACTTCCTCTTCAGGCCTGTTTATTACCCAGAAGGTATTGGACTGTCTGCAAAGAACCTGTTTAATACTCAGTGTGTTTTTTGGAGTACAGATCTGTGCACACAGGCAGAGCACATACAAATGTACCCCAGAACTAAAAGTATAACTAAAGGTAAAACTTTTTTGTTTTTTGTTTTGGATAGAGTAGAGAGAGATTAGAACACCTGTCATGTTTTTATTGCTGTCTCTTCCCAACTAAGGAAGGTTCACCCTCTCTATCTATCCTGTTTACTGTTATAATTGATCAAATTTTGGTTTGAAATCATAGCAGGAATAGAGATGAAATCTTCCAATGGGAACACTAGTTCTGGTAACTAGCAAAACTCCCCTATGGGACACAGATATATATAAAAAAAAAAAAAAAACGGACAGGCGTTATAACCCTCTTTTACACTCTTGAAAAAATGTTTTGCCTTTAGCTACACTTGAAATGACAGTTAAGCCTCGTACACACGATCGGATATCCTATGGATTCTAATCCGATGGTTTTGTCCATCGGAAATCCGATGAAGCTGACTTCCATCAGTCTTGCCTACACACCATCAGTCAAAAAACCGACCGTTCCAAACGCGGTGACGTAAAACAACCTGATGAGCCGAGAAAAAGTAAGTTCAATGCTTCTGAGCATGCGTCGACTTGATTCTGAGTATGCGTGGGTTTTTTATTCAATGGACTTGCCCATAGACGATCTGAGTTTTCGATCGGTTTTTTATCCATCGGAAAAATTTAAAACATGTTCTATTTTTTAAAATCGATGGAAAAAAGACCGATGGGTCCCATACACGATCGGTTTGTCTGATGAAAACAATCCATCGGATGGTTTTCATCAGTTAAACCGATCGTGTGTACAGGGCTTAAGGCTAGGTTCACACTGGTGCAATGCGAGAAACCCTGCAAATGCAGTGCAGGTTCCCGCATCGCACCCGACTCGCAGACAGTTCACACTGTCCTATGCGAACCGCTGCAGATGTCAATACAAAGTTAATGAGATCCCCTGACGGTTTCGCAGATCGCAGTGCAAACTGTGAATTCTAACAGGAATTGGAACGCATGGGTGTGAACACTCAAGAGCCCTCGAGAAAGTCACATGTCAGTGACGCAACGCATCGAGAGAAGCCTGGTGATATCAGTTCCGGTCACGGTCAAGACTGGAAATTCAGATCTGTGAATGCTGTGTGACCCCTCAGTTACATTCTGCTGGATGCATTAGCACTATTTTAAGTGTAAGGCCCCTTTTACACATGTGGATCGATCAGGTCCACCTGTCAGTTTTTTAAGCGGACATGAACGGACGCTCCATACAGGTCTATGGAGCGACGGATGTCAGCGGTGAATCCAGATGGATGGAAACCCCTATTTTCTATCTGTCTGGTGGATCGGATCAGATAAAAATAGACAGGTGGTTAATTTTCACCCAATCTCCCATAGAGGAGAGCGGAGCTCTGACAGGTCCGTCCCTGCACTGTGAGCAAAAAACGGACCTGTCATCTGCCGGCTCAACGGGGATCAGTGGAGCAATCCCTGCTGAGTAAGCGGACTCTGTCAGAATGGACATGTGTGTGTGAAAAGGGCCTAAGTTATTACTTTGTTTTAAATAAACTGTCCTTTATACTACACCATGAGGATCTGTGTTTTTGTTCCATGTATGGGCCGAGCACCATCTGTCACTCAGTAAGGATTTACAACCTTATTGAAGCTTATTACTTTCTATTCTAAGGTAAGCGGCCATTGCACACAGTGATGGATTGTTTTGGACTGAGCACCTGACTGCAGTATTGTTTTCAACATCACTGGATCACAGTACTTTATCTTTGAACTGTTTTATATGATGTTCACCATTTCTATACTGGAATTTGTCATCGCCATTTACTGTGGAGATTTTTAAAGTGATTACCACTGTTGCTATTTGTTTTTATTTTTAACCACTTGCAGACCGGCTCACACCTAAATACGGCAGCAGAGTGGCACCGCTGTGCAAATCGCTGTACTAACTCATCCTTGTTTTTATGCTGTACAAAGATGTCATGGTTGCACTCTAAAGCCTCGTACACACGACCGAGTTTCTCGTCGTTAAAAACACGTTGTTTTTCTCGACGAGATTCTTGTTAACCTTAACGAGTTTCTCGTCAAGCTTTCCATGCGTACACACTGACAATTCCAAATCTCGTTGTTGTTCTGCGCGGTCACGTCCAGCACGTACGACGGCAGTATAAAGGGGAAGATCGATTTCAATGGCGCCACCCCTTGGACTGCTTTTGCTGATCTCGTGTTACCGCGTGTGAAGTAAAAGTTTGGGAAGAGACGATTTGCGCTTTTCAGTCTTCGTGCTTTCAGTTCTTTTTCTGCGGTTCAGTTTGTGCTTGTGGGTTCGTATCTTGTCTTTCAGGGCGTGTAGGCAGGTCGTATCTGTTTTACAGTGCGTTCTTGCCCGTTCGTTTCTGAATTTCAGTTCGTTCTTCATAGGCCTTGCTGTTCTAAAGTGCGTTCTGTTTAGTACGTTCTGATAAGACGACCGTTTCCTAGCCATGTCGCGGATACGTTCTCGTTGTCGAGTTCGTGCTGTGCGGGCGCTTGGTGTTGGTCTGCTTGTTTTGGACCAAGACGAGTCCATGAACGGGGTGAGGAGGAGTGCATGGACCAAGAATTGGTTGCTCCAGCGGGACCAATTCTGCCATATGCCTCTGCTGCGGCAGATCGTGGAGAATAATCCTGAGGACTACAGGAATTTTCTGCGGATGTCTGACCCCGTTTTTCAGCATCTTTTGGCTTTGGTGTCCCCCTATATTACCAGGCAGGACACCGTTATGCGTGAAGCCATCAGTGCTGAGCAGAGGCTCATCGCCACCTTACGTTACCTGGCCACAGAAGTTCACGACCTCACGACCTCACGGCCTCATAATCCCAGACACCTGTTCTGCCATTATACAAGTCCTGCAGGAGGACTATATTAGGATAAGTTTTTACCATTAACATCACATTTTATGTATTTCATGTATGCTAATGTATTGTATTTCTTTCATCCTTCCCTAATTACTATGATTGTAATATGCTGAAAATGTCCCCTTTGTCCTCATGCATGCTGGAAGCTTTTAAATGCCCCTTTTTTCTCCTCCATGCATATTTCCCTTCACTTACCTCTTCATCAGTGGCGGCTTTTGCTCAAAATGTTTGGGGGGCCACCCCAAAATTTTATATATAAACTTCCTCCATTTTTGCGACTGTGCCTATTAAACGCCACCAGTTGCCCCCTCCAATGCAGCCAGTTTGCCCCCTCCAATGCAGCCAGTTTGCCCCCTCCAATGCAGCCAGTTTGCCCCCTCCAATGCAGCCAGTTCACCCCCAGCCCTGCACTTACCTTCTTCTGGTCAGCGCCATCCTTCTTCTGTCCTTGATGTCTTCTCCTGCCCTCGATGTTGCATCAGCCAATCAGGCTACCGGTAAACAGACTTGGTGAACATGATTGGCAGAGGAGCCTGTCAGTGTTTACCCAAGGAATGCCCCCCCCTGCGTCCCCTGGTTAACTTCTATGAAGCCAATTACATCCCTCAGGCTGTAATCGCCAAGGCTATTTGACCCCCTGGCTCTGATAGGCATTTTTCACCCTAAAAATGCCGCTGTTATTCATATGGCCGTCGCTCAACAGGGGGCCATCCACCTGAATAGTGGGCGGCATTGACAATACCTAGGTTAATGCAAGGCATGAACCTATGTATTGTTCTGAGTGACGGGCGCAGGAGAGAGGGGGCAGCGCTCCAGCTCCCACTCTGGACGCACCGCCACTGCAATGCTATCCTGTGGCCAAACACATCTAGCCCCCCCCAAATTTGTTTATAATGGACCATCAGAGGGGGTGATGAATATGATACTTGAGCCTTCCATTATACTTTTTAAAAACACATTAAACTGAGATTTTGATTGATGTTGGGCTCAAATGTATTTTATTATAATCTGCTTGCAATGTTATGTGCAAAAGTACTAATATTTTTTTATCTTGTTTGACTTCACAGCTTCCTTCCATGCCACAGGAATGGCAGACTGTGGCATCAGAGTTTGCCACGCGGTGGGACTTCCCCAACTGCGGTGGAGCCATTGACGGGAAGCACGTCCGCATCGTGCCGCCACCCCGTTCTGGGTCCTACTACTACAACTACAAGGGGTTTCATAGCATTGTGCTGATGGCGGTGGTGTCAGCACGGTATGAATTCCTCTATGTGGATGTGGGGAAGAATGGCCGGATGTCCGATGGGGGATCCTTCATCCAGACAGAGTTTTCCCTCCATCTCCAGAGTGACGACCTTGCATTGCCACCGGATGCAGGGAATGTTAAAGGACTCCCCTTTGTTTTTTTGGCTGATGAAGCCTTCGGACTCGGACCGCACCTCATGAGGCCATTTCCCCAGAGGACCCTGACCCCAGAGAAGAGGGTGTTCAACTACCGGCTGGCCAGGGCCCGAAGAGTCGTAGAAAATGCCTTAGGGATAATGGCCAGCCGGTTCCGCCTTTTTATGACTCCTATTCACTTGGCGGAGTACAAAATTAAGTATGTTGTTTTATGCTGCTGTGTGCTCCATAACTTTCTGAGCCGAAAATCCACAAATTATATGGCCTCAATATTGCCTGAGGCAGGACTTTCATATGGCAATACCCTGCCGGGCCTCAAATCTGCCCGTCCTGGCTTGCCCCCCCAAAATGCCCGTGAGGTTCGTGAGAAATATCTGGAATATTTCACGGGTAGGGGGGCAATTCCTATGCCAGGCCATGTGTAAATCTTCTTGGAGAAAGAACTAAATAAAAATCTGATTAAATCTTTTAACTTTTGTTTTTTCCTGTCTCCTAGTTTGTCTTATTGCATTTGTAGTGCCAAGTGTATTTTCCTTTAGTAAATACCAACCATTTCACTATGAACCACAAAAATATACACAAATAAGGTTAGAGCGTATTTGAAAAAGAAGCTACACTTTGTTGTTGTTCAAAAATTTTACTCTGTGCACATTCACACACATGGTAAATAGAACAGTATGTTTTTTTCTTTTTTTGGCTGGCCACAAACTGGCTTTTTTTTTTTTATGAAAATACAAAAACATCAGTAGCATTCAACAAACTACAACATTGGATACCTCTTGGCAATATGAGACATTCAATTACACAAAAAATTTCTCTATGTGTCCGTCCTAATATGGGGTATTGGCACCCCTGGCCAAGCCAAAATTTGAATATGCACACAATTTGAAGTCATTTCCAATAGGGATTTTAGACTCCTGATCCCTATTGTCAACATGTGCTATCTGCCATCAGGGGTGATCAATGGACGTGTTTTGGGGGTGCAACCCCTTCTTCAGTCCACCTACTTGAGATACGAGGAAGGGGTTGCACCCCCATAAGACGTACATGGATATCCCCTGATGGCAGATGGCACATGTTGACACACTGTGTGTATATTCAAATTTTGGCTTGATTGATTGTCTAAAAACTTAAAAAAGGGGGAAGAACAATCTCAAACCATAAATGGGGGTTTTGATGCCTTATTCAATTCTCCCCAAAACATCTAGGATGTCCTTAAAGGTTTGATCCATCGCATTAATTCTTTGCTTAATTCTGTCCAGTTCTGTGCTACATTCCATCACTTGCTGTATGATTCTTAGGGCACTGTCAGCAGAGAAACGCGTACTTTCTTTCACCACAACATTTACATCCCCTATAAAAAAATACAAAAGGTATTATAACTCTGCAGGCCTACATCTCTTACCTGAAGCTGTGGTGACAGATACTGACCTGTTGTGGTGACCAGTTCCACCACGTCATCCACTTCTCCTTCCTGCACTTCTCCTTCCTCCACCTCTTCAACTTCCTCAACATCCTCAGGTTGTGGGTCTTTGTGAGGTTGGGGTTGTTTAGAAGGTGTGGGGTTCCTGTGCTCCCTGGAGTGTTGTCCTCCCAGTCTTCTCTCCCCTATGAGAATCAAACAAAAGGTATAGTTATCACACAGAAATTTTGTCTAAAAAATAAAAACATGATACATTGTTTGGAAGTGGGGTACAAGTGTCTGTTTGGGCGGGATTTCAAGATGAAGACATTATTTTTAAAAACTATATTCTTTAATATTCAACTTTGGCTGTCAAATTTTAGACATGGAGGCACTACAAAAATTCACTGAAGCACCTGTGTGGGGCACCCAAAAAAGGCGGTTCTGGTGGCCCACACTATAGTGCTCAAAAGTACAGATGTGGAACCAGCTGCTGAGTGTCCTCTCCATTACACTGATTAAGTTTGCATTTCATTCTTTTTACAAACACATCATCTAGCCAACAATGTAAGAACAACTATTGAATAAAAACAGGCAGCTGTGTAAAATATTTTAACCCTGTAAAATCTATACAAATCATGCATAGTGGCCGAACGATGTGTCTGTAACGAATGCTTACTGTGCCAAACCAAGTTCAAACTATGACATTTTGTAAGGTACAATAGAAAAATGCAATAACATGGAGCAACATGCAAGTTGTGAAATACAATAATAGGAAAAATGGGCAAAATAAACTTACTTTTTTCAAGCATTCTCTTAATGCTCCTTAACTGCTCCGGCTCCCTCAGTTTGAGGTCAGACCACCTCTTTCTGAGCTGCTCGTTTGATCGTTTCACCCCGAAATTCTTCTTCAGACTCTTCACGACTTTCTTCATGATTTTGGCCTTCCTTCGATTAGGTTTGCTATACGGCCCATGCTTTGCGTCATAATCCGACTTTAGCAATATGTCCACCATCTCCGCCATCTCCGCGTAAGACATATTAGATGCCTTGAATCTCCTCCTTGATTGTGACGTTTCCTCAGTCTCCAGGCTTGTCTCCTCCTTGTTATTTGAGGAATTAGCAGACACCTGCTGTGAATCCGCCATATCTGTCTGCGCGCCGAAAGAGAAGGGGCGGGGAAAAGATGTTACTTAGAACGTCATGGGCGGGCGACGTGTGCGGAGCGACGTGTGAGTAGTGCATATATAGCAAACACACATGTGACTAGACTACGTTCGGTGTGCGGAGAGAGGAGTAAAAGTGACGGACGTGCGAACGAAGGTATGTGATTTTGAGACTTTGAGAAATTGGTGGCCTATACTGTTTAGAGAATGTTGGAGGATATATATGGTGACTAAGATTTACAGGAGGTTAGACTGTGTGACTCACATTATTTTTTGGTCTTTTTTTTGGCTTGCAGACCCAAAATGAATGTCTTTATCAGTGACAAGGAATTCCTTGCAGAATTTATAGACCGGGTAAGGGAGCTGCCCACTCTGTGGGAAACAAAAAACCCCATACATAGAAAAAAAGGGGTAAGAAAAGCAGCGCTGGAGAGCCTGCTCCCATTTGTGCATACCAAGGTGCCCACAGCAACAGCAAAACAGGTGGACACTAAAATTGGGAGCTTGAGAGGCACATACAGGACTGAACGCTCTAAGGTCCTGGCTTCTCAGAGGTCAGGAGCAGCAGCAGATGATGTGTATGTCCCGAATTTGTGGTACTACAGCAGGATGTCCTTTCTGGATGACCACATTGAGGCAAGGCCATCACTGTCCACTCTTCCCCCAGACTTCCCTGCAGCCAACCTGAGCCTTCTCTGGAGCAAGAGGAGACAGCCATCCTGGAAGAAGCTGATTTGGACATCTGGAGCCAGGTATAGTAATTAATGAAAAGGTATTCTGAGAAAATTAATGCAGGAAAAATAAGCCAATATGAAAAACAGAAACTATTTTGGGATACAAAAGTGAAATCAATATCTATAGACATTAATCTGCCATAAATTGGGTGCAATTAAAAATAGTCAATCTGAGGAGCCCACATCCCCTGAAGAGGCCATTGCCGGCCTAGTTGAGGCCAAGTTCAAGGTGATGAGCATGGAGCAACGCCTCCTATGCGAGCCCCTGCTCATCACCTTGCTGAACAAGGGGGTGATGGAGAGAATTACCCCCAACACGGCCATATGTGAGGTCGCACAGCTTTCCCAACCTCAACCTCCTCCTCCACCTCCACCTTCTTCTTCTGCGCCACCCCCTTCTTCTTCTGCGCCACCCCCTTCTCCTCCACCTCCTTCTCCTCCTCCTGACAGGAGTACCCCTCCAGTGGCCCAGCCTCCAGCCACACGCAGAAGGAAGGCTGCAGAGAAGGCTTCAGGGAAGGCTGCAGGGAAGGCTGCCAAGAAGACGAGGAAGTGATGGCCTTGCTTCATTGTGGTTGGACAGAAGGCAGCCTGTTGTAGTACCACAGACTTGGGACATATATATCACCTGCTGCTGTTCCTGACCTCTGGGAGGCCAGCATCAGATTCTGCTCACAACTGTTGTGCTTCTCAAGCTCCCAATTTTAGTGTCCACACAGGGTTGATGTGTGCTCTGGGGTCCCATGGATTCACAAATGGCAGCAGGTTCTCCAGCGCTGCCTTCTATTTATTTTGTTCTATACATGAATAAATGTTTTTTTGGTTTAAGTTCATACTTGACTATGTTTTTTTATAATAATTATTTATTTACCTTTGGAGTAAGCAGATACATTTGACCCAAAAAAATACAAGGGACAGATAACACCAAAAAAAGTCATTAAAGGTGTTCTTTAAAAAAAATAGGGTGTAAACTTGACACAACTACATTTTAAAATAAATATGGGAGATCACTATCAAAACATCGACAAATTACAATTAACATATGTCTAAAAAAAAAAAAATTAAATATTCAGAAGATCTTGCACAATATTATACAGATAAATCTTCTTAAGAGCAGCATGAAAAAGGTTTAAAATAGATAGTCAGAACTCTGTGTGAATATCAGCAGCAAAACAAGTTCATTAGTTTTCATTATTGTAACATTCTAAAGAAGATTTAAATGCACAACATTTAAACGATGCAATAATTTACAGCGTGACGAATGTGCTATCTCCATTACGAAGGCTTGTTTTACCAGAAGATGCGCTCCCGTCTCATACTTGATTCTGAGCAAGCACACTTTTTGAAGAGTCGTAAAAGCATACACACAATCCATTTTCTCGTCGCAAAACAGGCCGACGAGAAACACGACGAGAAAATCGAGAATCCGGACGAGAAAATAGAGAACAGGTTCTCTATTTTTCTCGTTGAGATTCACGGCAGTTTTCTCGTCGTAAAACCATACACACGAACGGTTTTCTCGACAATAAAGCTCTCTCTGCACTTTTCTTGTCGGTTTTGGACGAGAAACTCGGTCGTGTGTACGAGGCTTTAGTTTTTCTATGTAATTGCTTTGTATTTGCTCTCTTTTGGATACTTTCAATAAAAACTTTTGTGGGGAAAAAAAATTGCAGATCGCCGCCATTACTAGTAAAAAAAAATGTAAATAATAAAAATGCCATAAATCTATTCCCTATTTTGTAGATGCTATAACTTTTACGTAAACCAAACAATATACGCTTATTGCGATTTTTTTACCAAAAATATGTATACATATTGGCCTAAACTGATGAAGAAATGAATTTAATAAGTTTTTTTGGGGATATTTATTATAGCAAAAAGTAATAAATATTCACAAAACAAATGGCCTGGTAATTAAGAGGGAAAATCCTTCCAGGGCTTAAGTGGTTTATTTACTCTTTTTTTGATTGCCTGTTTACCTGTTTGCACTTTATTAATATTTATCAGTTTGCCAATTATTTAGAAGCGACACATGTTATTTGATTGCAGGAATCTCTATGTGATTGATTTGTATCTAATTATTTTATTATAATTTAGTGCCACTCCATTTATTGAATTTTATAGCCATTAAAATAAAATTGGCTATCCTAGTGATATTAGCACTTTAAAGCTTAAATGAGATTTCAGTGATTGAGTTTGCATCTACTTTACCAAACTATGCTTTAAGTACTTTTTAGGGCAGATTCACACTGGTACAATGCCAGACATTGCATGTGATTCGCACTGCATTGCTGTGCAGATTCAGACCAAACTCATGCAGGACCCTTTTTTTGTCAGCACCAGAATTGTATCGCATGGGTGTACAGTGCATGTGGTGACAATACAGGGATTCGGCAGCTTTATCCATTCTTTACTTTTTTATTTTTTATTTGTTTACATTGACATTACCTTTATTGTTCACACTTATTAGCACATTAGTATTCCTTAATATTATATTTGAATGGCTAGCCTTCAAGAAAACAGCAGTTGATGAAACTGAAATAAAGGTCCTTGTTTGAACACTGTGTGTTATGGAGGACAAAGGTCTGCGCCTCTCTTCCACAATCTCCTGCCTGAAAATGAGTAGACTATAAGATTCTGCACATTGCACAGACATAGTCCATTGTTGTCTTAATTAAAAAATAAGGCAGTCTGTAACCATTAGGCCGGTTTCACACTGGGGCGGAGGGGGCGGTGGCGGTATAGCACCGCTATTTTTAGTGGCGCTATACCGTCGGGATTGCAGAGATATTTGGCCGCTAGCGGTGCAGTTTTAACGCCTGCTAGCAGCCGAAAAAGGGTTAATACCACCCGCAAACCGTGGCTACAGCCGCGGTTTGCGGGCGGTGTTACCGCGGTTTCCCATTGCTTTCAATGGGAAGGAGCGGTGTAGGAGCGGTAAACACACCGCTCCTCTCACTGCTCCAAAGATGAGGCTAGCAGGACTTTTTTTTAAGTCCTGTTAGCGCACCGCTCCAGTGTGAAAGCCCTCAGGGCTTTCACATTGGAGAGACAGGACCCGCTGTTTAGGCTCGGTTTGCAGGCGCTATTTTTAGCAAAATAGCGCCTGCAAACCGCCCCAGTGTGAAAGGGGCCTTAGAAAATATGCCCTGTGGAAAACACATGCAGCCTGTTATCAGTGTAGTGCATGTGGACAGGGAAAGCCAATGAAAATAAACAATTGCAGTGTTAAGAAATAAGTCCTGTGAAAAAAAGCACAGGACTTTTATGACTGTAATGCATGTAAAAAGGGACAAGATTTAAAGAAACTGCAGGACATCAACAACATTAAATTGGAAGATAAGTCTAATACTAACTATTCTCAAAGGATAAGTTGACCTTTGGGAACATGTTACATGTTCCATTCAATTGTAAGTAACATGTTCCCACTGATGCAGTTATTCCCTGCCCTGCCACCTCTAGTGACCGAGGATCTTTTGCCTCAACTCACTGTCACAGTTTTAAAAAAAATGCGGCTATGCATGGCTTCACCCACTCGGCCACGTCACTCATTCACAGAGTTCTGTGAATGAATTAACTACAAGTTGAGTTGAGTTGAGAGGTATCTTAATATAGCACGGTCTTACCCCGAAGGGTCCCGATGCGCATAGCAGAGTTCCTGGGAAAAGAGAGGCAGAAAGGGTGGAAGAGAGAGGCTACGCAGAAAAGGCTTGCGTGAAAAGCCAAGTCTTCAGTAACCTGCGGAAGACCGGGATAGTCCTCCTGGAGCTCGGCAGGGAGGCTATTCCATAATACGGCACCTTGGTGGGAGAAGGCCCAACCGCTACACCGGATCTTCTTGGGCAACGAGATGTAGAGGAGATCTCTGCAGGTAGATCTGAGTGATCTGACAAGAGCTCATTTATGAAAACGAGAACAGAGATAGCTTGGGGCCAGGCATCTCATAATCTTAAACATGTTACATCCTGCCTTAAATAAGGTGCGATAGTGGACCGGCAGCCAATGCAATGCGCAGAGGACAGGGGTGATATGATCCCTCAACAGGACATCCATGCGTAACCTTGCCGCAGCATTTTGAATAAGTTGAAGCTTCTGCACTAACATCTTTGGCAATCCCAGATAAAGAGAGTTGCAGTAGTCTAGGCAGCTACCTATCGTGGCACAGATGACAGTTTTTCTGTCCGAGATATCCAGATATTTAAACAGCCCCCTCAGAAGTTTTAGCTACCAGTGACATGCACTGACGACCTTTTTTATCTGAGGAGCCAGGGTTAAACCTGAATCTAGGACAAATCCCAGATCACGGACCTGGGGGGGCCACCTCCGGAGCAGGACCAAATGAGGGAGGCCAAGGTGGGATATCTGGGGGGGTGGCCAGATACCTGAAGATGATCACCTCAGTTTTTCCCCCATTAAAGCGGAGGTTCCGCGGCAAAACTTTTTTTTTTTTTTTTTTGCATTCACTGTGGTATAACAATATTAAGGTACACTCACTTCTTTGGTAGCTGTATATATCCGCTTTCCATTTTCTTGGCAAAGAAGGAGTTATAAAATCCATGTGAAGGAGTTTCCATTTTGCTTGTGGGCATTGTGAAGCCCACAAGCAATCTCTTCCTGGAAGCGGTGAATGCTGATCTCCCAGCATTCACTGCTCATTCTCTCGATAATGGGCATTTACCTGCATGCCCTTTTTTTAAATGGCGCTATTAGTGACGCCCTCGTCACGTGACCGGCGTCACGTGTCACGTGATATGTATAATCTCTCGAGATTTCGCCGCATGAGTCCCACTATGTATCTTGGGAAGCACGACACAGTGCTCCCAGAAAACACTGCGGCGACGGGGAAAGGCTTAGAAACGCCTACTCCCGCGGGAGGAGAATCCCGGAAGTCCCTTTAGAAAGGCAATACTAAGGTATTTACATATGATAACAAAAAATATTGTGCCTTAGGATCATGTACATATTGCAGTGGTTGTGTTACACTGTAGTTGTGATTTTGGGTGAAACTCCGCTTTAAGTTTCAGGAAATTGGCAGACATCCACGTGTTGATGGCCTCCAAACAGCTGGCAAGGGTGGCATCAGCCGTCTGGTTCCTAGGAATCTTCAGGTAGACCTGGGTGTCGTCCGCATAAATATGGTTCTGGACGACGTGGGACTTTAGCAGGTCAGCAAGGGCCCTCATATACAGTCAGGTCCATAAATATTGGGACATCGACACAATTCTAATCTTTTTGGCTCTATACACCACCACAATGGATTTGAAATGAAACGAACAAGACATGCTTTACTGCAGACTTTCAGCTTTAATTTGAGGGTATTTACATCCAAATCAGGTGAACGGTGTAGGAATTACAACAGTTTGTATATGTGCCTCCCACTTTTTAACCACTTAAGCCCCGGACCATTTCGGGCCATTAGGACCAGGCCTGTTTTTGGGATTCGGCACTGCGCTGCTTTAACTGTAAATTGTGCGGACATGCAATGTTGTACCCAAATGAAATTTGTGTCCTTTTCTTCCCACAAATAGAGCTTTCTTTTAATGGTATTTGATTGCCTCTGCGATTTTTATTTTTTGCGATATAAACAGAAAAAAGACCGAAAATTTTGAAAAAAAATTATATTTTCTACTTTTTGTTATAAGAAAAATCGAATAAACTCAATTTTAGTCATACATTTAGGTCAAAATGTATTCAGCCACATGTCTTTAGTAAAAAAAATGTCAATAAGCGTATATTTATTGGTTTGCGCAAAAGTTATAGCGTTTACAAACTAGGGTACATTTTCTGAAATTTACACAGCTTTAAATTTATGACTGCCTATCTCATTTCTTGAGGTGCTAAAATGGCAGGGCAGTACAAAACCCCCCCAAATTACCCCATTTTGGAAAGTAGACACCCCAAGGAAATTGCTGAGAGGCATGTTGAGCCCATTGAATATTTTTTTTTTTGTCCCAAGTGATTGAATAATGACAAAAAAAAAAAGAAATTACAAAAAGTTATCACTAAATGATATATTGCTCACACATGCCATGGTTATATGTGGAATTGCACCCCAAAATACATTCTGTTGCTTCTCCTGAGTACGGGGATACCACATGTGTGGGACTTTTTAGGAGCCTAGCCACGTACGGGACCCCGGAAACCAAGCACCGCCTTCAGGATTTCTAAGGGCGCAAATTTTTGATTTCACTCCTCACTACCTATCACAGTTTCGAAGGCCATAAAATGCCAAAATAGCACAAAACCCCCCCAAATGACCCCATTTTGGAAAGTAGACACCCCAAGCTATTTACTGAGAGGCATGTTCAGTCCATGGAATATTTTATATTTTGCCACAAGTTGCGGGAATATGACAAACTTTTTTTTTTTTGCACAAAGTTGTCACTAAATGATATATTGCTCACACATGCCATGGGCATATGTGAAATTACACCCCAAAATACATTCTGCTGCTTCTCCTGAGTACGGGGATACCACATGTGTGGGACTTTTTGGGAGCCTAGCCGCATACGGGACCCCAAAAACCAAGCACCGCCTTCAAGGTTTCTAAGGGCATAAATTTTTGATTTCACTCCTCACTACCTATCACAGTTTTGAAGGCCATAAAATGCCAATATGGCACAAAACCCCCCCAAATGACCCCATTTTGGAAAGTAGACACCCCAAGCTATTTGCTGAGAGGCATGTTGACCCCATTGAATATTTTTTTTTTGTCCCAAATGATTGAATAATGACAAAAAGAAAAAAAAAATGTACAAAAAGTTGTCACTAAATGATATATTGCTCACACATGCCATGGTTATATGTGGAATTGCACCCCAAAATACATTCTGCTGCTTTTCCTGAGTACGGGGATACCACATGTGTGGGACTTTTTGGGAGCCTAGCCGCGTACAGGGCCCCAAAAACCAAGCACCGCCTTCAGGATTTCTAAGGGCGTAAATTTTTGATTTCACTCCTCACTACCTATCACAGTTTCAAAGGCCATAAAATGCCAAAATAGCACAAACCCCCCCCCAAATTACCCCATTTTGGAAAGTAGACACCCCAAGCTATTTGCTGAGAGGCATGTTGAGTCCATGGAATATTTTATATTTTGCCACAGGTTGCGGGAATATGACAAACTTTTTTTTTTTTGCACAAAGTTGTCACTAAATGATATATTGCTCACACATGCCATGGGCATATGTGAAATTACACCCCAAAATACATTCTGCTGCTTCTCCTGAGTACGGGGATACCACATGTGTGGGACTTTTTGGGAGCCTAGCCGCGTACGGGACCCCAAAAACCAAGCACCGCCTTCAAGGTTTCTAAGGGCATAAATTTTTGATTTCACTCCTCACTACCTATCACAGTTTTGAAGGCCATAAAATGCCAAGATGGCACAAAACCCCCCCAAATGACCCCATTTTGGAAAGTAGACACCCCAAGCTATTTGCTGAGAGGTATGTTGAGTATTTTGCAGATCTCGCTTTTTGTCACAAAGTTTTGAAAATGTAAAAAAAGACAAAAAAAGAAAAAAAATGTCTTTCTTAATTTTCAAAAACAAATGAGAGCTGTAAAATACTCACCATGCCTCTCAGCAAATAGCTTGGGGTGTCTACTTTCCAAAATGGGGTCATTTGTGGGGGTTTTGTGCTATTTTGACATTTTATGGCCTTCAAAACTGTGATAGGTAGTGAGGAGTGAAATCAAAAATTTATGCCCTTAGAAACCTTGAAGGCGGTGCTTGGTTTTTGGGGTCCCGTACGCGGCTAGGCTCCCAAAAAGTCCCACACATGTGGTATCCCCGTACTCAGGAGAAGCAGCAGAATGTATTTTGGGGTGTAATTTCACATATAACCATGGCATGTGTGAGCAATATATCATTTAGTGACAACTTTTTGTACATTTTTTTTCTTTTTGTCATTATTCAATTATTTGGGACAAAAAAAAAATATTCAATGGGCTCAACATGCCTCTCAGCAAATAGCTTGGGGTGTCTACTTTCCAAAATGGGGTCAATGACCCCATTTTGGAAAGTAGACACCCCAAGCTATTTGCTGAGAGGCATGGTGAGTATTTTACAGCTCTCATTTGTTTTTGAAAATTAAGAAAGACATTTTTTTTCTTTTTTTTTTTCTTTTTTTACATTTTCAAAACTTTGTGACAAAAAGCGAGATCTGCAAAATACTCAACATACCTCTCAGCAAATAGCTTGGGGTGTCTACTTTCCAAAATGGGGTCATTTGGGGGGGTTTTGTGCCATCTGGGCATTCCATGGCCTCCGAAACTGTGATAGGCAGTGAGGAGTGAAATCAAAAATTTACACCCATAGAAATCCTGAAGGCGGTGCTTGGTTTTTGGGGTCCCGTACGCGGCTAGGCTCCCAAAAAGTCCCACACATGTGGTATCCCCGTACTCAGGAGAAGCAACAGAATGTATTTTGGGGTGTAATTCCACATATGCCCATGGCATGTTTGAGCAATATATAATTTAGTGACAACTTTTTGTACATTTTTTTTTTTTTTTGGTCATTATTCAATCACTTGGGACAAAAGAAAAAAATATTCAATGGGCTCAACATGCCTCTCAGCAAATAGCTTGAGGTGTCTACTTTACAAAATGGGGTCATTTGGGGGGGTTTTGAACTGTCCTGGCATTTTATGCACAACATTAGGAAGCTTATGTCACACATCATCCACTCTTCTAACCACTTGAAGACAAAGCCCTTTCTGACACTTTTTGTTTACCAGAAAAAAAAAAAATTTTTGCAAGAAAATTATGTTGAACCCCCAAACATTATATATTTTTTTAAAGCAAAGGCCCTACAGATTAAAATAGTGGGTGTTGCATTTTTTTTTTTCCACACAGTATTTGCGCAGCGATTTTTCAAACGCATTTTTTGGGGGAAAAACACACTTTTTTTATTTTTAATGCACTAAAAAACACTATATTGCCCAAATGTTTGATGAAATAAAAAAGATGATCATAGGCCGAGTACATGGATACCAAACACGACATGCTTTAAAATTGCGCACAAACGCGCAGCGGCGACAAACTACATTCATTTTTAAAAGCATTTAAAAGCCTTTACAGGTTACCACGTTAGATTTACAGAGGAGGTCTACTGCTAAAATGACTGCCCTCGATCTGACCTTCGCGGTGATACCTCACATGCATGATGCAATTGCTGTTTACATATGACGCTAGACCAACGCTTGCGTTCGCCTTTGCGCAAGAGCAGGGGGAGGACAGCGGTGCTTTTTTTTTTTTTTTTTTTTTTATTATTTATTTGGCTTTTTTATTTTATTTTTAAACTGTGCCTTCCATATTTTATTTTTTTACCATTTTTATCGTTATCTCAGGGAATGTAAATATCCCCTATGATAGCAATAGGTAGTGACAGGTACTCTTTTTTTGAAAAAAATTGGGGGGTTAGACCCTAGATCTTTCCTCTGCCCTCAAAGCATCTGACCACACCAAGATCGGTGTGATAAAATGCTTTCCCAATTTCCCAATGGCGCTTTTTATATCCGGGGGGGGACATTCCCTCCCACTGCTTGTAAAAGCAGTCTAGAGGCTAATTATCTGCTAGAATTGCTTTTACATGAAAGCCGGCCGCTGGCTGAAAAGAATGATACCAAGATGATACCTAAACCCGCAGGCATCATTCTGGTATGAACATTCAAAGTCCAGCAACATACCAGTACGTTGCTGGTCCTTGTTGGACATGTATTGTAATCTTTTTTTTCATACAGCCTATTGGCTGAACGAAAAAAAGAGATTGATTGGTGGGTATGCCCACCATTAGAATACCTCCCTTCATCCACCCACTTCTAATGATGGGCATATATGCCGAAGCATGGGGGCATCCTCCCGCAAAAAAGTTATGCCGCTAACACGGTCAAGCCTTCGTCGGAATTTCGACCGTATGTACGCGGCATAAAAGGTTATGCCGCGTACACACGGTCGGACTTTTCCACGGGCAAGCCTCCGTTGGAATTTTGACCGTATATACGCGGCATTAGGAGCAAAATCGCTCCTCCGCCCCTGCTGCCCCCATGCTTCGGCATATATGCTCTTTTTTTTAACTGTGGTGGTGAAATCACCTCCTACAGCGTTGGAGTCACGGCTTTATGTATCGTGGGAGCAAACGCTGTTGCTGTCAAGATAAATAGATCCGCGCTGCAACTGAATGGCGTACCTGCTAAGCAAATGGTGGTTAACATTAAAACAAAGTAACATTACAGTACAACAGTAAGACCTTACCATGCCATACCTGCAAAGCAAATACCAAAACAAAACCTAGTAAAAAATAAAAAAATGTTTTAACGCAACCTGTGCCTAAAATATATATATGCCGAAGCATGGGGGCATCCTCCCGCAAAAAAGTTATGCCGCGTACACACGGTCGGAATTTTCCACGGGCAGGCCTCCGTCGGAATTTCGACCGTATGTACGCGGCATTAGGAGCAAAATCGCTCCTCCGCCCCTGCTGCCCCCATGCTTCGGCATATATGCTCTTTTTTTTAACTGTGGTGGTGAAATCACCTCCTACAGCGTTGGAGTCACGGCTTTATGTATCGTGGGAGCAAACGCTGTTGCTGTCAAGATAAATAGATCCGCGCTGCAACTGAATGGCGTACCTGCTAAGCAAATGGTGGTTAACATTAAAACAAAGTAACATTACAGTACAACAGTAAGACCTTACCATGCCATACCTGCAAAGCAAATACCAAAACAAAACCTAGTAAAAAATAAAAAAATTTTTTAACGCAACCTGTGCCTAAAATATATATATGCCGAAGCATGGGGGCATCCTCCCGCAAAAAAGTTATGCCGCGTACACACGGTCGGAATTTTCCACGGGCAGGCCTCCGTCGGAATTTCGACCGTATGTACGCGGTAGACTTGTGCACAGCGGAAAAATTCGTTCCGTTTCGGTTTGTTTCTTTCCGGTCCTGTTGATTCATAATCATTCGTAATTTTGCTAGACGGGATTTTTCGTGTTCGGACTCATTCGTATTTTTGCAAGCGACATTTTTCGTTGAATTTTTTGTTGCTTTATAATTCGTACTTTCGGTAGAGTACGTTGTTTTTCGTTGATTCTGGACACAACTCCTACTTTCGTAACTTTTTTTGGGTTTGTTGATTCGTAATTTTCCGTGTCTCTCTCACAACGACGCTGCCTATTATGCCTAATGTGCTTCGAATGGATTTGTACTTTTCTAAATACATAGCGGTTATTTGTAACGATTCGAAATCTCGTATTTTACTTTCGTTTTTTACATGCGGCTATAGGCTCCGCCCCTGTACACCATTTTGAGAGGGTTCAGCACGGTGAGGGAGAAGCAGAGAGCAGAGCAGAGTGAGTGTTATTGTGCTTCGAATGGATTTGAAATCTCGTATTTTACTTTCGTTTTTTCATGCGGCTATAGCCTCCGCCCCTGTACACCATTTTGAGAGGGAGTTCAGCATGGTGAGGGAGAAGCAGAGAGCAGAGTGAGTGTTATTGTGCTTCGAATGGATTCGTACATTCGTAACTTTTTTCATAACGAATTATGCCGAAGACCTTCGGGCATTCGCTATTTTGCGGTATAATTTATTTTGGATTCGGTTTTATTCGTAATTGCTCTGTTCGGAAATTCGAATGCTTCCGAATGTCCGAAAGTTGCTAAATTCGGACGAATTTTGATTCGTTACGAAACGAATTGCACAAGCCTAGTACGCGGCATTAGGAGCAAAATCGCTCCTCCGCCCCTGCTGCCCCCATGCTTCGGCATATATGCTCTTTTTTTTAACTGTGGTGGTGAAATCACCTCCTACAGCGTTGAAGTCACGGCTTTATGTATCGTGGGAGCAAACGCTGTTGCTGTCAAGATAAATAGATCCGCGCTGCAACTGAATGGCGTACCTGCTAAGCAAATGGTGGTTAACATTAAAACAAAGTAACATTACAGTACAACAGTAAGACCTTACCATGCCATACCTGCAAAGCAAATACCAAAACAAAACCTAGTAAAAAATAAAAAAATGTTTTAACGCAACCTGTGCCTAAAATATATATATGCCGAAGCATGGGGGCATCCTCCCGCAAAAAAGTTATGCCGCGTACACACGGTCGGAATTTTCCACGGGCAGGCCTCCGTCGGAATTTCGACCGTATGTACGCGGCATTAGGAGCAAAATCGCTCCTCCGCCCCTGCTGCCCCCATGCTTCGGCATATATGCTCTTTTTTTTAACTGTGGTGGTGAAATCACCTCCTACAGCACTGGAGTCACGGCTTTATGTATCGTGGGAGCAAACGCTGTTGCTGTCAAGATAAATAATTCCGCTGCAGTTGAATGGCGCACCTGAAAACAAAAAATTACATACCTGAAAAGCAAGCATGATAAAACATTGCAGAATAGAATACAGTAAAAAAGAGCAGAACAATAGAGAGAAAATAGAGAGAGAGAGAACAATAAAACGACAACTATTTTTGGTTTTTTTATTTTATATTTTTTTGTGTTTTGTTTTTTACGTTTTTTTTTTCTTTTTTACACTTTTTTTTGTAACTTTACAACTGTAATGGTTCGGGTCTCTCAAAATGTAATGGCATCTTGGGAGACCCTGTGTAAGTGTGTCCTTGTCTGTGAAATGCTGTACCCTACGCTAAAACTTCACTTTTGAGTGGTAGCGTTCAAAACATTCACCTTGGCAAAGACCAGGCTTGTCAGGACAGAGTGGACAAAAACTACGGGTGTCACGCCTAAATCCGCGCTTGCTACAGACACGACATCTTTTTTGGGGGTGGCTTTGGGTAGGGGTACTCGGGAGGACATACGAATAATGCTTCTCATGCAGCCGGCTTACTGCATTTGGATGGGGATGGTGAGGTGCAGAACCGCCTGGATACAGGAGTTCTGTGACTATCTCATTCTGGAATTTTAGAAGAGATAATGTCCCGCCTGAAGCTCTGTATAGCACATGAGCGTTCAGCAAAGCCAATTGGAATAATGATAGAGACACTTTTTTGTACCAACGTCTCGCCTTACGGTCAATTAGATACGGCGCCATCAACTGGTCGTTGAGGTCCACCCCTCCCATATTTTGGTTATATTCGTGGACACAGAGGGGTTTCTCCACAACACCAGTCGCCGTACGAATTTGGACTGTCGTGTCTGCATGAAGGGAGGTAAGAAGGAAAACATTCTTATTGTCCCTCCACTTCATAGCGAGCAAGTTATTACACTTCAAGCAGGCTCTCTCCCCCAGCCTAAGACGGGCATCTACAAGCCGCTGGGGAAAGCCCCGGCGATTAGGTCGCACGGTGCCACATGCTCCAATCTGATGATCAAACAAGTGACTAAACAGTGGCACGCTTGTGTAATAATTGTCCACATACAAGTGGTACCCCTTTCCGAATAAGGGTGACACCAAGTTCCACACTATCTTGCCAGCGCTCCCTATGTAATCCGGGCAGTTGACCGACTCAATCTGACTGTCTTTTCCCTCATAAACCGTAAAGTTCACTACATAGCCTGATGCCCTGTCACAGAACTTGTAGAGCTTGACCCCGTATCTGGCACGCTTGCTGGGAAGGTACTGCTTGAAAGACAAGCGGCCAGAAAATTTAATCAGGGACTCATCAACGCAGACAACTTGATCGGGAGTAAACAAGGCTGCAAAACGTTCGTTGAAGTGGTTTATGAGGGGCCGAATTTTATAGAGCCGGTCGTATTCAGGGTCCCCACGTGGACGACAAAGTTCATTGTCATTGAAGTGCATGAACCGCAAAATCTGCTCGTATCGTGCCCTGGACATGGAGGCAGAGAACACGGGCATGTGGTCAATTGGGTGCGTGGACCAATAAGCACGCAATGACGGAAATTTATGTGTGCCCATGTTGAGGGAAAGGCCCAGAAAGGTCTTAAATTCGGAAACCGTAATTGGTTTCCAATTTCTGGCAATTTTAGGCAACTGGGGGTTAGCGGCGATAAATTGACCAGCATATAAATTACTCTGGTCCACAATAGATCTATAGAGATCTTCCGTGAAAAACAGCGAATAAAAATCAATTGGAATAAAATCAGCTGTTTCCACCTGAATACCGGGTTGGGCAGTGAATGGGGGAAGTACGGGTTCTGCAGAAGTGGTGGGGACCCAATCAGGATAGGCAAATTCTGCAGGAAGGGCAGTATGGGCACAACGGGCCTGCCTTTGTCTTCTTGGTGGCAGCGGGACACTACTTGTGCTTGCCACCTCGCCAGCTTGAACTGCACTTATGGGACTCGCCACGTCACCAAGTGTTACTGCAGTGCTGGATGTACGTCCAGGCTGTACTAGGCCGCTGGTGCTTGCCAGTTCACCAGAAGGAATAGCGGCGCTAGTACTACTCTGCTCCATGATACGAGAGACCTGCGGTTCTTGCTCCTCAACAACCTCAGAAGATCGGGATCGGGTACACCTGACCTTAGCAGGGACCTCAACTTCGTCGTCAGAGCTATCTGACGTGGGGCCGCTGACGTCACTGTCTTCTACGGGAAGATATTCTGAGCCTGAATCTGACAGATACGTGACCTCCTCTTCACTATCTGTCATGCTCAGAATCTCGTAGGCCTCTTTACTAGTGTACCTTCGTCTTGCCATTTTGGGCTCTAAATTTAGGGGTACACTAGTAAGATTCACAGGAAAAAAAGCACCTGACTGTCGTCAGCAAATATATCAAACGCTACAAAAAAACTGTTAGCGATCGCAGGGATCAGGCCTGTCTCTGCGAACGCTGCAGTTATGTGTGTTGTGTTTGGTAAGTGACAGTGATCGATCGATACTGCACTTGGGTGGGCTGGGCTGGGCTGGGCTGGGCGGAGGGGCTAAACGCAGGCGCTAGCAGGTATCTGGGCTGATCCCGCTAACACTGCGTTTTTGGGAACCCTAAACCGCTGGGGATGCTAGTATAGATCTGATCAGATACTATACCACTAAGGGGGGTGTATGCTTTGCGCGTGGGTGTTAGCGTTACTGGCACTAACCTAACACTGCCTGGGGCGACGCAGACCCTCTCTGGCGCTAAAACCTAATTGATCTCACCCGCCGGGCGATCAGAGGGGTTAAACCTTTATTGGGTTATATACGGCGGGTGCCCTGATGCTATAAAAAGCAAACTAATCAACCAGCGTCACCTGTAACCTTTATATGGTGATCACTGGTGAAAGGGTTAACTAGGGGCAATCAGGGGGTTAAAACCTTTATTAGGTTAAATATGGGGGTACCCGACGCTATATAAAAACCTGACGGGTTACCTAAATAACTAGATAACTTACTGGCTAACCAGTGACACCAGTGACGCTTATACGGCGATCACTGGTGAAAGGGTTAACTCTAGGGGCAATCAGGGGGTTAAAATAATATATGGGGGTACCTGACACTAATAAAAACCTGCGGCGAACCTAAAAAAAAATAACTGCCTATCTAAAACACCAGCGACACGAATACAGCGATCAGAAAAACAATCGCTTAGTGACGCTGAAGTTAGGGGGTGAAAGGGTTACCTGGGGGGTGATCAAGGGGTTAAACCCTTATTAGGGGGGGTTAGGGGGCTACCCTGGACCTAAAGGGGCCTAATCCTAACTGCCCTGCAACTTTTTACAATCACAGATGACACTAAATGCAGTGATCAGTAAAATAAATGATCACTGCAATCAGTGACACTGTGATTGGGGGCTTTGGGGTGACCTGGGGGGTGATCTGGGGGTGACTGGGGGGTGATTTGTGTGCCTATGTGTACCTACGTGTCAGTGTCACTGTTGGAGCACTAACCTCTGTCTTCTCTCCTCGGCGCCGGGAACGAAAAGACCGCGGCGAGGGAGATGACATCACTTCCTCCAGCCTGTGTTTACATCACATGGCGGAGGAAGCATTTTCATTGGCCGGGAGCGATCGCGAGGGGGGGGGCGGAATCGAGCGGCCGCCCCCTCATGCCTGATCGCTCCCGAACACTTAACGGCCGCTCACTGCAGTGAAGGGGGGTCCGGATGGACCCCCCAACTGCACAAAGGCGATCACGTAGATCTACGTGATTCTGCCTGTCCGTGCCATTCTGCCGACGTAAATCGGCGGTGGGCGGTCGTTAAGTGGTTAAGGAACCAAAAGTAATGGGACAGATTAACAATCATAAATCAAACTTTCACTTTTTAATACTTGGTTGCAAATCCTTTGCAGTCAATTATAGCCTGAAGTCTGGAACGCATAGACATTACCAGATGCGGGGTTTCCTCCCTGGTGATGCTCTGCCAGGCCTCTACTGCAACTGTCTATAGTTCCTGCTTGTTCTTGGGGCATTTTCCCTTCAGTTTTGTCTTCAGCAAGTGAAATGCATGCTCAATCGGATTCAGGTCAGGTGATTGACTTGGCCATTGCATAACATTCCACTTCTTTCCCTTAAAAAAAAACTCTTTGGTTGCTTTCGCAGTATACTTTGGGTCATTGTCCATCTGCACTGTGAAGTGTCGTCCAATGAGTTATAAAGCATTTGGCTGAATATGAGCAGATACTATTGCCCGAAACACTTCAGAATTCATCCTGCTGCTTTTGTCAGCAGTCACATCATCAATAAATACAAGAGAACCAGTTCTATTGGCAGCCATACATGCCCACGCCATGACACTACCACCACCATGCTTCACTGATGAGGTGGTATGCTTTGGATCATGAGCAATTCCTTTCCTTCTCCATACTCTTCTCTTCCCATCACTCTGGTACAAGTTGATCTTGGTCTCATCTGTCCATAGGATGTTGTTCCAGAACTGTGAAGGCTTTTTTAGATGTTGTTTGGCAAACTCTAATCTGGCCTTCCTGTTTTTGAGGCACACCAATGGTTTACATCTTGTGGTGAACCCTCTGTATTCACTCTGGTGAAGTCTTCTCTTGATTGTTGACTTTGACACACATACACCTACCTCCTGGAGAGTGTTCTTGATCTGGCCAACTGTTGTGAAGGGTGTTTTCTTCACCAGGGTAAGACATCTTTGGTCATCCACCACAGTTGTTTTCCGTGGTCTTCCGGGTCTTTTGGTGTTGCTGAGCTCACTGTGTGTTCTTTCTTTTTAAGGATGTTCCAAACAGTTGATTTTGCCACACCTAAGGTTTTTGCTATCTCTCTGATGGGTTTGTTTTGTTTTTTCAGCCTAATTATGTCTTGCTTCACTGATAGTGAAAGCTCTTTGGATCTCATATTGAGAGTTGACAGCAACAGATTCCAAATGCAAATAGCACACTTGAAATGAACTCTGGACCTTTTATCTGCTCCTTGTAAATGGGATAATGAGGGAATAACAGACACCTGGCCATGGAACAGCTGAGCAGCCAATTGTCCCATTACTTTTGCTCCCTTAAAAAGTGGGAGGCACATATACAAACTGTTGTAATTCCTACACCGTTCACCTGATTTGGATGTAAATACCCTCAAATTAAAGCTGAAAGTCTGCAGTTAAAGCACATCTTGTTCATTTCATTTCAAATCCACTGTGGTGGTGTATAGAGCCAAAAAGATTAGAATTGTGTTGATGTCCCAATATTTATGGACCTGACTGTAGATATTAAACAACAGGGGTGACAAGGCAGAGCCCTGTGGCACTCCGCAGTCCAGGGCGGTGTACTTAGATAAAAAGAAGCCAGTCTTGACTCCCTGAATCCTACCCTCTAAAAAAGAGGCCACCCATGCCAAAGCTGACCCGCTCATACCCAAAACAGATCTCATTCACTCCAGTAAGATTCCATGATTTATGGTGTCAAACGCGGCCGACAGATCCAAGAGAACCAGAGCTACTGAGTCACCCCTGTCCAAGCTGTGAAGGGCATCATCATAAACACAGATGAGGCTCGTCTCTGTTCCATGTCCAGGTCGAAATCCAGACTGGAATTCGTCCAAAAGATGGAAAGGCTCAAGGTAATGCCTGTAGCTGGATAACCGCCAGGTGCTCCATCACCTTTGCCACAAAAGGCAAGATGGAAATAGGCCTGTAGTTGCCCAATATGTCTGGGTCCAAGGTCGGTTTCTTCAGCAGGGCCAAGACCACGGCCCGCTTCAGAGCGCCCGGGACGATGCCTGTCCTGAAGCAGCAGTTGATTATCTCCCCAATAAAGAGGGCCAAAAGGGCAGCAAATTTTTTAACCAGCCCGGCAGGACATACATATAATGGGGAGGAAGATGGTTTCAAAGAGGCAATTACCTCAACCACCTGTATAACCATAACCGGTTGGAAACCGGGCAATCCCGGGGCCATCACTGTGTGGCCAATGTCCTCTTGCACAGTCTCCAGCCTGGGAATGTTGTCTCTAATGGACTTAACCTTAGAGACAAAAAGTCAGCGAGCTCCTGGCCCCAGTCCTGTGACTCCTTGGGAGCAGAGCTGGTAGCTTTGGGATGGGTTAACTCCGAAGAGATCTTGACAAGTTCAGCCGTGCTGTTAGTGCCTTCCTGATTTGCTCCCGGAAGTAGGTCTTTTTAGCCTCTCTAATAGCCCTCTTATAAAGATAGAGGGCCACCAGATGCAGCTCTTTGTCAGCTTCCAGAAGGAACTTCCGCCAGCATCTCTCCCTGGACCGAACCCGCTTTTTGAGGGGCCTAAGCTTCTCTGTAAACCCTTGCGGGCTCTTGCCCAGGGGTCAGAGATTAGATCTCATCCTACGGGGTGCTACCACATCAAGGGCCACTTCAACCGACTCCTGAAAAATACTCAGCTTCTCTACCGGGTCACCCAGCTCGAAAAAGATTGGCTGGTTAATACCCTTAGCCAAAAGGTTTCCAAATCTGTCTGGGCAAACTTTTGATAGATTTCTTGAGAAAACCTTCGGGCCGGAGCGATATGGGATATGTGGAGGTTTCCCTTCCGGTAGGGTCAGGCTAAAGGAGATAAACCTGTGATCTGACCAGGTCAACTCCCTAGGCAGCGCACAGGTTGCCGACAATCCACTGAACAGGAGCCAATCCAGCACATGACCAGCAGTGTGGTAAGCCGCTGTCACATGTTGCCTATACCCCAAAAGCAACAGTTCTTGGATAAGGGATTGGGTAGGGGAATAACTTGGATCCTCCGCTCAGAAGTTCAGATCGCCCAAGATGCAGGAGCCTTTAAACACAATGGACATCTGTGAGGCTAGACTGAGAAATTCAAAAACAAAATCAAGTTTTAACGCAGAGGGGCGATAAATCAGAGCAAACCCGTAAGTGAGCTTGCTAGCTACTTGAAAAGAAAAGACAACATTTTCAAAAGATTTGTAAATAGTGTTAAAATTCTCTTAAACTGATACTAAAAAATGTTTTTTAAAAATCACGGCTAAAGTACCGACAGCTTTTGCAGTTGTCGCCTTGTAGTTCTCAATTAACTACCTATAGTGCTCAACAGCACCCTGGTAGCTCATTGAGAACTACAAGCTGACAGCCACAAAAGTTTCTTTCGTACCTCATACGAGCAGGCAGTTTACGCAGACAGTCTACAGAAGTCCTGGATTGCACCAGTGATGTGCTCATCCCAGGTGCAATGCTTTGCAGGCTCGTAGTAAAAAAAAAAATGCAAATTTTTTACCTGCAAAAAATATGTGCATTTATTTATTTTTTTACAAAGGTGAACTTATCCCCTCCTCTTACCTATTTTGCATACCCAGTATAAAAAGATCTGTGTACTTAGCTATTTTTAATTATCTCCATTCCACTCACATAATTCTGCAACTCTGGCCTCCCTCTGTCAGTGAGTGGCTGTGGCAGGGGACAGAAGGGGGTGCTGACAATGGCAAGGCCATGGAAGCCAGAGCTACAGGATCATGTTACCTGATTGTGGAAAGGGAAGTACACATATCTTTTTTGTACAGAGCATGCAGGATAGGTAGGAGAAGGGGGGAGAGAACATTTTTAAATATAGTTAGTATTAGTCTTTACTACCATTTAACAATATTACCTTCCCAAATGTCCAACCTCCCCAAGATACACAGTAATTTGTTACTTACATCACATTAAGTAGGGGTTTATATCAGTGGTGGCTGGTGAAGTTTTAGGATGGGGGGGCACCAGACCGTGATCTTCTTTTTGATCCCTCCCACTTCCCATAAGCCCAACCCCTTATAGAATCCACCCACTCCGTCCTCTGTATTCAACTTTCTTCCATGCATAGTGTCAGGAGTATACAGCTCAGAATTACAGGACAGAGTATACAGATCAGTACCACAGATAGTATATAGCAGCCAGCACCACAGATAGTATATAGCAGTCAGCACCACAGATAGTATATAGCAGCCAGCACCACAGATAGTATATAGCATCCAGAACCATGGATAATATATAGCAGCCAGAACCACAGATAGTATATAGCAGCCAGAACCACAGATAGTATATAGCAGCCAGCACCACGGAAAGATTATATTAGCCAGTAGTGATGAGCCGAACACCCCCGGGTTCGGTTCGCATCAGAACCCGCGAACGGACCGAAAGTTCGCACGAACATTAGAACCCTATTAAATACAATGGATGCGAACGTTCGGATTCTAAAGTGCTAATTATAACGACTATTATCCATGTTATTGTCCGAAACAGAGTTTGGGAACCCGGCTTCTGCACCAGGGGACATGTATCAATGCAAAAAGAAGTTTTAAAAACGGACGTTTTCCGGGAGCAGTCATTTTAATGATGCATAAAGTGAAAAAAAAAAGTCAAATATTCCTTTAAATATTGTACCTGGGGGGTGTCTAAAGTATGCCTGTGAAGTGCCACGCGTTTCCCGTGTTTAGAACTGTCCCTGCACAAAATAACATTTCTAAAGGGAAAAAAGCCATTTAAAACTGCTTGCGGCTTTAATGCAATGTCTGGTAATATGGATGAAAATCTTTAGGAAAAATGGCATAGCTACCCCATCAACCCCCCCCCCCCTACCCCAGCCCATTACCAGCCCCTTTGGGTCTTGTATGGATATTAAGGGGAACCCCGCACACAAAATAAAAAAGGACCTATATACTCTGAACAGCCGTATACAGGCGGTGCATACAAGACAGGGACTGTAGGTTTGTTCTTATGTAGAATCTGTTTGTAATTTTGAACAGCTGCATTGTTTAAGTGGAGCTCCATGGCAAATTCCTTTTTTTTAGCTTTTTGTAAAACATAGGGAACGGTTATCACCCCTGTCACATTTTTTTTGCTGTCTGTGCCCCTGTTCAGAACATTTCACCTCACTTTGCGTCCCAATGACAACTGTTTTTGAAATGTGGTGTTTTTATTGAAACAAGGATTGGTGATAAAGCATCAGTAGAGAGGAGACACCTTTCTCCCATATTAATTCTTACAGGAGAGAATTTTCCTTCCAAGGGGTAGATTTCCTCTCACTTCCTGTTGTCTTCTTCCGTTTGCAAGTAGTAGTAGTTTGTAAGTTGGATGTTTGAAAGTAGGGACCTTCCGTATATACTCTGCAGAAATTGGCCCCTTAGGTGTTGGTGTTGGCACAACACTGAAAGCACTCACAGTTATTCTTGGTGGGTGCTAGAACGCCCTGCTGTCAAGTATAATATCAGGAATTGTAATAACATATAATTGTTGATCAGTGGTAGTAAAAATTGGGCCTTTGATGGTGGTGCTGGTGCCACAACACTGTAAGGCCTGACAGTTACTCTTGGTGGGCGCAGCAATGGTCCCTGCTGTGAATTATTAGATCAATAATTATAATTGCATGCCCCTGTTGAACAGGGGCTGAGAAATTGGGCCTTTGGTGGTGGTGGTGGTGGTGATGGTGGTGCTGGTGCCACAACACTGTAAGGCCTGACAGTTACTCTTGGTGGGCGCAGCAATGGGCCCTGCTGTGAATTATTAGATCAATAATTATAATTGCATGCCCCTGTTGAACAGGGGCTTAAAAATTGGGCCTTTGGTGGTGGTGGTGGTGGTGATGGTGGTGCTGGTGCCACAACACTGTAAGGCCTGACAGTTACTCTTGGTGGGCGCAGCAATGCTCCCTGCTGTGAATTATTCGATCAATAATTATAATTGCATGCCCCTGTTGAACAGGGGCTGAAAAATTGGGCCTTTGGTGGTGGTGGTGGTGGTGATGGTGGTGCTGGTGCCACAACACTGTAAGGCCTGACAGTTACTCTTGGTGGGCGTAGCAATGGGCCCTGCTGTGAATTATTAGATCAATAATTATAATTGCATGCCCCTGTTGAACAGGGGCTGAAAAATTGGGCCTTATGCACTGGTGGCACAACACTGCAACCCCTCACAGATACTGTACTTGGAGCACAGCAATGAGGCCTGTTGCAAAGTATTGCATCAAAAATTTTAATTACACGCCCCTGTTAAACAGGGGCTGAAAAATTGGGCCTTAGCCACTGGTGGCGTCACCCATAAACCAAAATGATCTTCCAAGCTATCATCGTTAATCGTATCATTGAGGAGGAGGAGGAGGATAGCCAGTCAACATAACAGCACAGGCACTCAGCATCAGCATCAGTCTTGAAGGGATGTGACATTTTAAAATCAATTAGTCTGTTATATCAGCATCTGGTGTGTGGTAGCTGGTGGTGATCCAAGACTGGTTCATCTTGATGAAAGTCAGTTGATCAACCGAGTCGGTGGACAGGCGCACCCTGTGATCCGTGACAAATCCTCCAGCAGCACTGAATGTGCGTTCTGAAAGAACGCTGGATGCAGGACAGGCCAGTAGCTCAATTGCATACTGTGCAAGCTCTGGCCAGTGATCCATCCTCAAGACCCAGTAAGCCAGAGGATTTTCGGTGGGGAAGGTGTCCAAGTCTGACCTTGCCCCTAGGTATTCCTGCACCATGTATATCAGACGCTGGCGATGGTTGCTGGAACCGATCATACTTTGGGGCTGCGGACTAAAGAATTGTCTGAACGCATCGGTCAGATGGCCACCTTCCCCACCGCTCCTTCTTTGACTGCCCGAAGCCTCAGCAACTCGTTGTCCAGGACCAGGCGTTTGTAACCTCCCAGTCTCTGGGAACGCGTTGCACAGACCTTTCTGCAAGGCCTCCCGGAGTTGTCTCATCCTCTGCTCCCTCTGCGACGGTACGATAAGGTCCGCAACCTTACCCTTGTACCGTGGATCAAGGAGAGTGGCCAGCCAGTAATGGTCCCTCTCCTTGATCCGAAGAATACGAGGATCCTTCCGCAGACTTTGCAGGATCAGGGAGGCCATGCAGCGTAGGTTAGCTGAGGCATTCAGTCCGGAGTCCTCTGGGTCACTAAGGACGACATGATCCGCAGCCACCTCCTCCCAGCCACGTACAAGTCCACTGGTTTCTTGGGACTGTAAATCATCCCTAAAAGACTGCTGCTGATGATGCTGAGTGCCAGCCTCCACCTCCATGCTGACACAATCCTCATCCTCCTCCTCCTCCTCCTCCTCCTCTTCCTGTGTGATGGGTGGGACAGAAGGAACACTGTCTGGGTAAAGGGGGCCTTGAGAGGCAAGGAAGTCCTCCTCTTCCTGCCTCTGTTCTGCCTCAAGTGCCCTGTCCATTATTCCACGCAGCGTGTGCTCCAACAGGTGGACAAGAGGTACAGTGTCACTGATGCATGCACTGTCACTGCTCACCATCCTCGTGGCCTCCTCAAATGGTGCCAGGACAGTGCATGCATCCCTGATCATGCCCCACTGGCGTGGTGGAAAAAACCTGAGCTCCCCTGACCCTGTCCTGGTGCCGTAGTCGCACAGGTACTCATTGATGGCCCTCTGCTGCGTGTGCAGCCGCTGCAGCATGGCCAACGTTGAGTTCCACCTGGTGGGCATGTCACATATAAGGCGGTTCTTGGGCAGGTTCAACTCCTTTTGAAGCTCAGCCAGGCGAGCACTGGCATTATAAGATCTGCGGAAATGCACACAGACTTTCCTGGCCTGCCTCAGGACATCCTGTAAGCCCGGGTACCTGCCCAAGAACCGCTGCACCACCAGGTTAAGGACGTGAGCCATACAGGGCACATGGGTCAGTTGTCCCTGTCGGAGGGCGGAGAGGAGGTTGGTGCCATTGTCGCAAACCACCATTCCTGGCTTAAGCTGGCGTGGCGTCAACCACCTCTCAGCCTGCCCCTGCAGAGCAGACAGGACCTCTGCCCCAGTGTGGCTCCTGTCCCCCAAACACACCAGCGCAAGCACGGCATGGCATCTTTTTGCCTGCGTACTTGCGTAGCCCCTTGAACGCCTACGGAGCACCGCTGGTTCCGAGGACAAACCACAGGAAGAGGCCATGGAGGAAGAAGAAGAGGAGGGGGTGGAGGAGAGAGGTGTGTCACAACCAGTAGTAGCATTTTGGAGGCGTGGCGGTGGAACAACCTCCAACACTACTGCACCTTGTCCTGCATCCTTCCCAGCTGCCAAAAGAGTGACCCAATGGGCCGTGAAAGAAAGGTAACGTCCCTGTCCATGCCTGCTGGACCATGAGTCAGCGGTAATATGCACCTTACCGCTGACCGCCCTGTCCAGCGAGGCCAAGACATTGCCTTCCACATGCCTGTAGAGAGCCGGAATCGCCTTCCGTGTGAAAAAGTGGCGTTTGGGAACCTGCCACTGAGGAACCGCACATTGCACAAACTCACGGAAGGGGGCCGAGTCTACCAACTGAAAAGGCAGCAGTTGAAGCGCTAGCAATTTAGCCAAGCTAGCATTCAACCGCTGGGCATGTGGATGGCTGGGAGTGAACTTCTTTCGACGGTCCAGCAGCTGGGGCAGGGAAATTTGCCTGCTAGAATCGGACGTTGGTGTACTGCTAGCAGAGTGCCCGCAAGTACTTGCCTGTGACACACCTAATTCTACACCTTCATTCCTCTCAGAACAGGTTTCAGAGAGGAGTGAAGGTATAGTGGGGTTGGAGATCCCAGCTGATGCGGTGCAAGAAGAGGTCAGCTTTGTTCTTTGGTGTGGATCTTTAAGGTAGGCTTGCCAACGAGCTGCATGGCAGGTCAACATATGTCTGATCAAGCATGTGGTGCCCAAGCGGCTGATGTTTTGGCCACGCGATATACGCTTGAGACATATGTTGCAAACAGCAGCTGTGCGATCTGATGCACTCGCCTCAAAAAAGGCCCACACCAAAGAACTTTTTGAATGATGGGCAGAGGCAGCGCCCTGCACAGGCGGAGCTCTGCGGTGTGATTCCGTCGGTGTGCTGCCCATACGCTGGCCCCTCAAGGGCATCCTGCCTCGTTGGAGATGTGCCTCCTCCTCATCCTCCTCCTCCTCCTCTCTCCTATTAGGCACCCACGTGGAGTCAGTGACCTCATCATCCCCTCCCTCCTCATCACTGGAGCCAATCTGGCAGTATGCTGCAGCTGCTGGAGCATGACTGCCAGATTGGTGTCCTTCTTGAGCATCCCCTCTCTCTGCTCTCACGCTGCTGCCTTCCTCTAGCTTGGTATCATCATCAGATCCTTCCAAACGCTGGGCATCCTCCTGGAGCATGTACCCAACACTGTGCTCAAACAGTTCGGGGGACTCCTCAGGAGGAGGACATGGTGGGTCTAGGGAAGGATTGACTAATGAAGATAATGATACCAGAGAAGAGGACGCTTTGGCAGCTGCTTTGCCAGTACCCTGAGCCTGGGTGAGAGAGGATGAGGAGGATGAGGTGGGCTTGGTCATCCACTCTACCAAGTCTTCGGCATGATGTGGCTCAACATGTCCAGCTGCCGAAAACAAGGACAAGCGTGTCCCATGGCCATGTGCTGATGACAATGCACCGCGTCCACGACCAGCACTGTTGCCCCCAGACACAGAGCCTGCTTGCCCTCTTTTTTTGCCTCCTGACTGCCTCTCCTTGGTTGCCTTCCAGACATTTTAATGGATGGCCTGCAGGGAGATGGGAAAAAGAGCAATAAGGGCTACCTTCAGGTGTATACTGTGCAGGAGGCTTAGCAACAATGACACTGACACTGTCCCCTGCCTATCCTTCTCTGTCCCTAAACACAAGGATTGAAAATATGGTTCAGCAAAATAGTTTTAGAACAGAATAGCACACTGACACTTTCCCTCACTGTCCTACTCTGTCCCTCCCTACAAACAAGATTTAGCACAGAATAGCACACTGATAATTTCTACGAGTGTCCTTCTCTGTCCCTAAACTCAAGGATTGAAAATATGGAACAGCAAAATTGGTTTAGAACAGAATAGCACACTGTCAGTTTCACTCACTGTACCACTCTGTCCCTAAACTCAATGATTGAAAATATGGAACAGCAAAATTGGTTTAGAACAGAATAGCACACTGTCAGTTTCACTCACTGTACCTGTCTGTCCCTCAACTCAAGGATTGAAAATATGGTTCAGCAAAATAGTTTTAGAACAGAATAGCACACTGACACTTTCCCTCACTGTCCTACTCTGTCCCTCCCTACAAACAAGATTTAGCACAGAATAGCACACTGATAATTTCTACGAGTGTCCTTCTCTGTCCCTAAACTCAAGGATTGAAAATATGGAACAGCAAAATTGGTTTAGAACAGAATAGCACACTGTCAGTTTCACTCACTGTACCTCTCTGTCCCTCAACTCAAGGATTGAAAATATGGTTCAGCAAAATAGTTTTAGAACAGAATAGCACACTGACACTTTCCCTCACTGTCCTACTCTGTCCCTCCCTACAAACAAGATTTAGCACAGAATAGCACACTGATAATTTCTACGAGTGTCCTTCTCTGTCCCTAAACTCAAGGATTGAAAATATGGAACAGCAAAATTGGTTTAGAACAGAATAGCACACTGTCAGTTTCACTCACTGTACCTCTCTGTCCCTCAACTCAAGGATTGAAAATATGGTTCAGCAAAATAGTTTTAGAACAGAATAGCACACTGACACTTTCCCTCACTGTACCTCTCTGTCCCTAAACTCAAGGATTGAAAATATGGTTCAGCAAGATTGGTTTAGAACAGAATAGCACACTGACACTTTCCCTCACTGTACCTCTCTGTCCCTACAAACAAGGATTAGCACAGAATGCACACTGTCACTGACACTCTCCCTACCTATCCTTATTTGTCCCTAAACACAAGGAATCCAGGATTAGTAAAGGAAAAATAATGACACTGTCCCTGCCTATGCTTCTCTTTCCCTGCTCCGGAACACACTATACAAGGCCGCCGCGCTGGCGGCCTTTTATAGTGTGGGGCGTATACTAAACCCCCTCAGCAATAATTGGCCACAGTCATCCTGCCTGTGGCCAATCATTGCTCTCCTCGCTGCTGGCGCTGTGATTGGCCAAGCATGCGTGGTCACAGTGCATGCTTGGCCAATCACAGCGCCTGGATGACACTGCGATGGCGTAGTGCATTGTGGACCGTTCGCGTCACTCGAATTTGGCGCAAACGGCCCAAATCGTTCGATCTTTGTCGAACGATCGAACAGCCGATGTTCGAGTCGAACGTATGTTCGACTCGAGCACGAAGCTCATACCTATTAGCCAGCACCACGGATAGTATATAGCAGCCAGAACAACAGATAGTATACAGATTATCACCACAGATAGTATATAGCATACAGATCAGCACCACAGATAGTATATAGCAGCCAGAACCACAGATAGTATATAGCAGCCAGAACCACAGATAGTATATAGCAGCCAGAACCACAGATAGTATATAGTAGCCAGAACCACAGATAGTATATAGTAGCCAGAACCACAGATAGTATATAGTAGCCAGAACCACAGATAGTATATATCAGCCAGAACCACAGATAGTATATATCAGCCAGAACCACAGATAGTATATAGCAGCCAGAACCACAGATAGTATATAGCAGCCAGAACCACAGATAGTATATAGCAGCCAGAACCACAGATAGTATATAGCAGCCAGAACCACAGATAGTATATAGCAGCCAGCTCCTCTGCCCCCCTGTACAGAGTATAAACAACCTTTCCCAGACCCCCCATTTACCTTTAATCTGACTCTCATTGTCTGCAGTTCTCTCCCTCCTTGGTTTCCCATGTAATGCCATCCTTCTGATCTGCTGTCAGTGCCAACTCATAGTAAACAGCAGCTGAGAATAGCGGTGGGTGCAGCTAGCAGGGTCCCTTCCACACCAACAGTCCTCTGGCTATGCTGCTTCTGGGGTGGTCGGGTGCCATGTGGCTAGGACAGTGCAGGCTTGTGGGGGGTGTCCTTGGAGGAGATAGTGCTGCTGGGCAATCTGACATGGACATGGTGGGGCTCCAGGTAGAGGCAGTGCTGCATGCAGTATTTCCCCTGGGGGTGAGGACGAAGTTGTCAGTGCACTGAGTGCAGTACAGGTAAGTCAGGATGGGTAGAGTGGAGACTGGAGAGAATGACTAAGACTGAGCAGAGAAGCGCAGGGACTTCCCTGCATTTGCTTGAGCTGCTCCAACTCTAAGTTCGTCCCTCAGTCCCTGCATATACAGAGCTGCTTCCCCTTCTTGTTCCATGCCTAGTTACTGCCTCTGCATAGGGGCTTACCTCAGCCATTATGGAGCCGGGCTGGCACTCAGTCTCAGTCCGTCATTGGTGTCCACTTCACACTCCACTGCCTGTCCCATCAAATGCATGGAGGAGTCCGCTCCCCTTACTTCAGTTTGTTTCTCTCTCGGGCGCATTGGGAGAGAGAAAACAGGAAGTAACATCTAACTCAGATGTCAATCAAACTATCCAGCCATAGTAACAGATATTACGAGCGCCGGGCGGAAGCTACTTGGTGCATCGTAAAGTGCCGAAAGGCGGGACAAAAGCCTGCAAATGATGCGCAGCGTCTGCAATCTCGTGTTTGCATTGACGTGGTGCTTCCCATAATGCCCGTGGTAAAAGGAAATTTTTTTGAATTTTTTTTTCTTAAGGGGGCCGTTTGAATTTTTTAGCCGCCACTGGTTTATATCTATTTTAAAAGACTAATGCCGCGTGCACACGGCCGTTTTTCTCGTCGAGAAAAACAACATTTTTTCCTTTCGACGAGAAAAACGATCGTCTGTGGGCTTTCTGCCATTTTTTTTCGACGAGAAAAACGGCATTAAAAACGAAGAGAAAAATTAGAACATGTTCTAATTTTTCTCGTCGTTTTTTTCGACATGTTTTCCGCGGCAGTGTTTCCCATAGGGAAACACTGCCGTGGAGCCCACACACGGTAGTTTTTTTCGACCAAAAAAAAAAATGACATTTAAAACGGCCGTGTGTGGGGGGAACAAGCTGTTCCTCGTTTTTCACGTCGATTTTCTCGACGGTGATTTCACCGTCGAAAAAATTGATCGTGTGTACGCGGCATAAAAGACTACTGCCTACAAGACCGACACTATTATGCCCTATTCACTTTATTAATTACACTTCCACTTCCACTTCCTAAGCTTTCCCTATCAAAGTTAAGCACATTGTTAATATGGCAGCTGGGAGCCCAACTTTTTATAATGAGGGGGGCTGGCTTATCCAAATACCACCTTACTCGCTCTTCTAAGCCATCTGATCTAAGGCCAGTTAATGCATTTTTTTGAAAGCTGGTTGTTATGGTGGAGAAATCACTCATTAGTTTGTGGGACCTGTGAACAAGCTAGGTTCCTCTTGAACACATGTTATTTCAGAACCAGATTATTATCCTTAGACCCTATTCCAAATTATTATGCAAATTCTATTTCAGTGTCAAAAAGATTAAATATTTTGTTTTTCAGTTTAACTCATGGATGGCATTGTGTCTCAGGGCTTTTTTGATCACTGAAAACAATCTGGGACACCTGTGATAATTAGTTTGCCAGGTGAGCCCAATTAAAGGAAAAACTAAGGAGGGTGTTCCACATTATTAAGCAGAGCACCATTTTCAAGAAATATGGGGAAGAAAAAGGATCTCTCTGCTGCCGAAAAGAGTGAAATAGTTCAATGCCTTGGACGAGGTATGAAAACATTCAATATTTCACGAAAACTTAGTCGTGATCATCGCACTATTTGTGACTGATTCAGAGCACAGATGGGTTTCGTGCAGGTAAAGGCACATGGAGGAATATTTCTGCCAGATCCATGCATCAGCTCAAGAGAGCAGCTGCTAAAACACCATTACATAGCAGCAAACAGATATTTGAAGCTGCTGGTGCCTCTGGAGTCCCGCGGATATCAAAATGTTTAAAAAGTTAAAATGTTGTTCAAAGTTTGATTGAAATAGCTTTTGATTTCAGTAAATATGCTGCAAACACAACAAATGACAATTTTCAGTTCTTTACAACCTATAAAGCGTTTTGAAACTTACTGTGCATAATAATTTGGAACAGTGCATTGTACGTTTTTTATTTTGAAAAAACAAACTGTTATCATTAGGAGGTTTGTTCAATAAAATTTGAATTGTACTCTTAATAGTTGATAACATGAGAATTATGCTGACTGTTGTTTACATAAATTATTTAGGTAAATAAGAAAAATATCATTGGCATAATAATTTGGAACACGGTGTAGTCATTTACCTTTAATATTTATCTTTGATATTGGGCCTAGCAGGTTGCAAGAGCCTTTGGGGACAGGGCAACCATAGCAGTATGCATGTGTAGCGGGGTCTCCTTTAAGGCCCCGGGACTACGTTACACATAACCCCGTTCGGCACCCAGGGTGCATTTGAGCCACCGCAGAGACTCATGGGTGGGACTATTTAAGAGGAGGGCGAGGCTGAGCTCGGCCTCTTTGGACACCGCGCTGCTATCAACAGGTCTTCCCGTGCGGATCTGCGGCAGTACAAGGCCTGAAGCCAGGGCCTTGCACAACTTCCAGAGAGCCTTCCACCCCACTGCGAGCCCGGGTGGGGTCTGACTTCTCCAAGTTGCGGACATCAGTTCGACCGGGGACCCGGCCGTTGCAGACGCTGTGTGCGGAGACACAGTCGGTGGAAGTCCCGGACTGGGATCGCGTCCGGAGTGGTGAGCAAGCACCTGCTCAATCAAAAAGAGAAATACTTTACTTTGATTAGGCCTAGAGACTGCCTTGACCCACCAAGTTTGTCTGTTGTTCCACCGGAGAATAGTAGCAGAACTGGGTCGTGTAGTCTCCGGTGAAGTGTTCTTCTATTACCTATTGTGTGGATTACAAATACTGTTCTTTCTATATGTGCACCACCGTTCAAGCTGCATGCGAAGAACTTGTTCCCCAAGAGACTAAGTTATATCTGAGTCAGGCCTGACCAGGAGTTAGAACTTTTTGTTGCTGCGCCATAAGGGCGCATAGATAGGGATAGCTGCACTTGGCGCATAATCGCCAGCATCCTCAGTGTGTACTATACTTACAGTTGCAGGGCTCTGCAGACAATATATGTGTTATGTGTTAATCTATACCTTTTACACAAAAGTAAACCAGTTATACTTTAACACTTTGCCCTCAGTGTGTTATCATTGTGCATATATTGCTAGATTGTGATAAGAGAAAAAAACCTTAGACTAACTGTGCCAGAGTGGGTCGAGTAGATTGCCGGGGGTTGGCGGTGCTGTATTCCAGGGCCTGAAACAAATTCAGCGGCTCTCTTAACTGGGGGTAGCGCTACACGTGGGGGCTCCGAGTCTGGGATCCTGATACAGCAAGCAACGCGTCAAAGTACCGGCATGGACCCATTAGAAGTGGAACGGTGGTGTGCGCTGGCTGGCACCGATTTAGCCGCGGCAGTAGTTATTGAACTCCCGGGGATCTGGCAAGAAGTAGCGGTAAAGCAGCTAATAATGTCACTGTCCCCACACCAGAAAGCATGGGTCATGGATGTCAGGTCGAATTCTTCGCTGACCCACGCACTAATAGAATGGAAGAATGAAATCCCAGAGCATTTCAAATGTCCAAGCATAACAGCAATGGATGATGAGACCTATAGCTTAATGCATGCACTGCCAGTCAGGGGAGGATGGTTTCAGACACCAATTCCATCACCTACACAGATATCTCCAGTGCAGTCCCCAAAAGCAGGAAGGCATAAGAAAGAGAGTACCGGATCACCACCGGCCACCCTCAGCGCAGAATTATGCGCGGTCCTGGGGGAGATTGTAGCCCAGTGCAAGAAGGATCCTACAGACTACCCGATGTCGGGATACAGAAAACTTAGGATATTTTATGGAAAGAAGCCTGTACCTTCGGGGGAAGAGGGATTTGAGGAGTGGCTAGTTGGTGCCACTCAGGCTTTAGAAGAATGGGAAGTCCCAGAACACCAGAAGAAACAGAAAATCACAGAGAGTCTGAAGGGGCCTGCCTTGGAGGCCGTACGCAACCTCAAGCTGAGCAAGAAAGACTGTGATGCACAGGATTATCTGGACATTTTGCAGAATGTGTTCGGTGGAACAGAGAAAGTCACTGAGCTCACTTACCAGCTGGAGCACTGCTATCAGAAGACAGGAGAGAAACTGTCAGAGTTCATGAGGCATCTGGATAAGATCCTGCATAAAATTATACTGAAGAAGGGAATTGATCCAAGGAAGGTGGATGAGGCCCGTGTTCAGCAGGTGTTGCGGGGAGCTCAGCCCCTAGACCCCATCGCATTGGCGTTACGCACTCGACCCGACGGGAAGAGCCTGGAGTATCCCGACTTAATCCGAGTGGTCAGAGAAGAAGAGGCTATGTTGGAAGACAAAAGGAGGAACCAATCAGTCGAGCCAACCAATCCTCCGGCAGTGATGGTCAGGACGGCCATGACCCTCGACAGAGACTCAGAGGTGGATACCTTGAAGGCACAGATGTCCCAAGTATTGGGGATGCTGACCTCTATGATGGCCAAGGATCCAGGGGAATCGGAGAGGGAAAGCCCAAAGAGGGAACTGTTTCCAAACATCTCAGCATCCGCATCCTTGCAAGATTGGGGGGATGTGATTTGTTTCAACTGTGGAGGAGCTGGCCATGTCGCCAAAGTGTGCTCCAGCCCGAAGAAAAAAAAGATGAATAACCGCAAGCCAGCGGAAAACTTCAGAGGGCCCCGGTGAAGGAGTCAACCGGGTGCCCATCATCTCCAGTGAGCTCCAAACTGAATGAGAAGTAGACTTGTGCACAACGGAAAAATTCGTTCCGTTTCGGTTCGTTTCTTTCCGGTCCTGTTGATTCGTAATCATTCGTAATTTTGCTAGACGGGATTTTTCGTGTTCGGACTCATTCGTATTTTTGCAAGCGACATTTTTCGTTGAATTTTTTGTTGCTTTATAATTCGTACTTTCGGTAGAGTACGTTGTTTTTCGTTGATTCTGGACACAACTCCTACTTTCGTAACTTTTTTTGGGTTCGTTGATTCGTAATTTTCCGTGTCTCTCTCACAACGACGCTGCCTATTATGCCTAATGTGCTTCGAATGGATTTGTACTTTTCTAAATACATAGCGGTTATTTGTAACGATTCGAAATCTCGTATTTTACTTTCGTTTTTTACATGCGGCTATAGGCTCCGCCCCTGTACACCATTTTGAGAGGGTTCAGCACGGTGAGGGAGAAGCAGAGAGCAGAGTGAGTGTTATTGTGCTTCGAATGGATTTGAAATCTCGTATTTTACTTTCGTTTTTTCATGCGGCTATAGCCTCCGCCCCTGTACACCATTTTGAGAGGGAGTTCAGCATGGTGAGGGAGAAGCAGAGAGCAGAGTGAGTGTTATTGTGCTTCGAATGGATTCGTACATTCGTAACTTTTCTCATAACGAATTATGCCGAAGACCTTCGGGCATTCGCTATTTTGCGGTATAATTTATTTCGGATTCGGTTTTATTCGTAATTGCTCTGTTCGGAAATTCGAATGCTTCCGAATGTCCGAAAGTTGCTAAATTCGGACGAATTTTGATTCGTTACGAAACAAATTGCACAAGCCTAATGAGAAGCACAGGAAAAGAGTGGACAAAACCCCTCAGAAGAAGCACAGGGTTCCTCAGTGGGAATGTACACCAAAGAAAGAGAATAATGTCCCTCAGCGTGTAGTTACACCCATGGAGAGGAGGGAGATCAATGCATACCAGGCCCAAGAGAGACTTAAGTCCAAAGGAAAATGGAAGAAAGAGAGTCCAAAAGGGAAACGCAAAGATCCAAAGAAAGAGACCCCTATGAAGCGGTATCCAGAGAAGCTGGTAGGCCCCTCCCCGATAGTACCTGTCCAAGTGGAGGGAGTCTACACCAGAGCCATACTGGATACAGGGGCACAAGTGACCCTGTTGTACCGGGACTTTTATGACAAGCATCTAAGTCACCTACCCATCCAGAAGATTGAAGAGCTAGAATTATGGGGGATTGGGACTGAGAGTTTCCCTTATGATGGCTATCTGCCTATAAAACTGACTTTTGACCCGTCCATAGCTGGGAAGGCCGAAGTGTTCGATACCCTGGCTGTGGTATGCCCCCGACCGCCTGGAGCTAACAAGAGTTCTCTAATAATAGGGACCAACACGGATCTGGTCCGAAGACTCTTGGCCCCTCTGAGAAGAAGAAAAGAGTCCACAGTCACCAAGGTCCACCCAATGCTGAAGACAGCCTATGAGCGACTGATCTTGGAACAGAAGGCCCCAGAAGAGGGGGTAGGAAAGGTCTGGGGGCTGGAAAGAAGAGGAATAGTGCTGCAGCCTGGTGAAGTAGCCTGTTTAAAAGCCACTGTGAAACTCACTTGGGAGCAGCCTGGGCCCTTTGTCATGTTGGAACCCGACCCAAGGGGAGAACACTCGGGCTTAGAAGTAGTCCCCGAAGTGGTCCCGTTGAGGGCCCTGAAGAAGGCACACTGTAAGGTACCTGTGAGTGTCAGGAATACTACGGATGGCCCCATGGAGATCCCAGCCAGGATGTTGCTGGGCCAGGTGAGCCCTGCTACCCCAGTTGCTTTGTCGGGCATGGAGAAGACAGAGGGAGAAAGGACTGTGTGGGAGAAACTTTCCATGGAGAACCCAAACCTGCCCAGGGCTTGGAAAGAGAGAGCCAAGGCCCAGCTGACCAGGTGGAAAAAAATCTTCTCCCAAGATGAGTTCGATGTAGGATGTGCAAAGAGTGCCACCCATCGAATCCGCCTCCAGGAAGACAAGTCCTTCAGGGAGAGAGTCAGGCGAGTTCCGCTAGCAGACCTCGAAGACTTGAGGGAACAGTTTGCCAAGCTCAAGCGAACTGGTGTGATTCGAGAATCTAGAAGCCCCTATGCCTCCCCGATAGTGGTGGTCAGGAAGAAGAGTGGGTCGTTGAGGCTGTGCATAGACTACAGGACCCTCAACAGGAGGACCGTACCCGACCAGTACACCACTCCGAGGATAGAGGATGCCCTACAGAGTCTGTCTGGAGCCAAGTGGTTCAGCGTCATGGACCCCAAGAGCGGGTACTATCAGATCCCTATGCATCCAGAAGACAAAGAGAAGACTGCTTTCATAACCCCAGTGGGTTTCTTTGAATTCAACCGGATGCCCCAAGGTCTGTCTGGAGCCATGGCCACCTTCCAACGTCTCATGGAAAAGACTGTAGGAGACAGGAACCTCATCGAAGTCCTTGTATACTTGGATGACATCATTGTCTTTGGGAGAACCTTGGAAGAACATGAAGAGAGGCTGGCGAAAGTTTTGAGAAGACTCAGAGAGGAGGGGCTCAAGCTCTCACCTGAAAAGTGCCAGTTCTATCAGTCATCAGTTAACTATCTGGGACACATAGTGTCCGAGGATGGGGTAGCCACAGACCCCGGAAAGTTTGAGGCAGTCACCTCCTGGCCAAGGCCCACCACTGTGACAGAACTTCTGTTCGTATTATAGGAGGTTCGTGGAAGGGTTTGCTCGGATAGCAAGGCCTCTGAATGAACTGCTCAAGACAGAGGAGGAAGAGGATGACTCGGTTCCCAGGAAGCCAGGGGAGTCAGTTAAGGACCAGTGGAACGAGAAGTGTGAGGAGGCCTTCCAGATGTTGAAGAAGAGTCTAACCACTGCCCCTGTCCTGGCCTACGCAGACCCAAAGAAGCCTCACGAACTCCACGTAGATGCCAGTCATGATGGTCTGGGAGGAGTGCTTTATCAGGAGCACGAAGGGCAACTGAGACTTGTTGCGTATGTGAGCAGAAGTCTGACTCCCTCTGAAAAGAACTACCCTACTCATAAGTTGGAGTTCCTGGCCCTCAAGTGGGCGGTAGTTGACAAACTCCGAGACTATCTGTATGGGGCAGAGTTCACCGTGAAAACCGACAACAACCCTTTTACCTATCTTTTCACCACAGCAAAGCTGGATGCCACAGGACATAGGTGGCTGGCGGCACTGTCTGCCTTCAATTTCAGCCTAAAATACAGGCCTGGGGCTGGAAATTGAGATGCGGACGCTTTGTCCAGAAGATCTCATGTCCCCATCAGCAGTATAGAAGACTGGACCCAAGTAGCACCCTACGGGGTGCGGGCCCTCTGTCAGGGGGCTGAACTCCAGGTGGGTGGCAGCTCAAGAGCAGAAGAAATAGGGGTCACTGTAGTAGGGGTCCCCAAACAGTACTGTGGGGTGACCCAGTTGGAGGAAGATAACTTGCCAAAACGGTAAAAGAGGGAGTTGAGATGTGACCAATTAGAAGACCCGATGGGGAGATTGGTCTTGGAAGCCTTGGAGAGGCAGGACCCCGATAGACTCTTGCGTCACCCTTCAAAGGAAGCTCGCCTGTTGAGGAAGGAGTGGGACAGGTTACAGGTGCATCAGGGAGTGGTCTACCGAAGGGGCCCCTCTGATGACCTGGAAGACAAATGGCAATTGTTTCTGCACGAGAAGCACAGAGAGACTGTCATGGTTGCTCTGCACGACAACCATGGCCACTTGGGGCCGGAAAGGACCTTCCAACTCGTTAGGGACCATTTCTATTGGTCCTGCATGAGGGCCGAAGTTGAAGAATACTGCCACTCATGTTCACGCTGCATCCAGAGAAAGACTTTACCCCATCACGCTGCCCCAATGGGCCATCTGCAAAGTCAAGGCCCATTAGATTTGGTATGCATTGATTTACTCTGCCTCGAACCCGACTTGAGTGGGCTAGGAAATGTTCTGGTAGTAACCGACTATTTCAACCGGTATGCCCAGGCCTTCCCAACCAAAGACCAGAAGGCGTCCACTGTAGCAAAAGTACTTGTGGAGAAATACTTTGTACACTACAGGCTAACACAACGGCTTCACTCAGATTAGGGAAGGGACTTTGAGAGTCGGCTGATCCGGAAGCTCCTGGATTCCTTGGGGATCAAGAAGACACAAACTACCCCCTACCATCCACAAGGTGATGCTCAGCCGGAGAGGTTCAACCGAACCCTGTTAAACATGCTGGGGACCAGGGATGAGCCGAACACCCCCCTGTTCGGTTCGCACCAGAACCTGCGAACAGACAAAATGTTCGTGTAAACTTTAGAACCCTATTAAATACAATGGACTCGAACGTTCGAAATCTAAAGTGTTAATTATAAAGGCTAATATGCAAGTTATTGTCCTAAAAAGTGTTTGGGGACCTGGGTCCTGCCCCATGGGACATGTATCAATGCAAAAATAAGTTTTAAAAACGGCCGTTTTTTCGGGAGCAGTGATTTTAATAATGCTTAAAATGAAAAAATAAAAGTGAAATATTCCTTTAAATTTCGTACCTGGGGGGGTGTGTATGATATGCATGTGAAGTGGCGCATGTTTCCCGTGCTTAGAACTGTCCCTGCAAAAAATGTCATTTTTGAAAGAAAAAAATGCATTTAAAACTGACTCGCGGCTATTAATGAATTGTCGGCTCCCGGCAATACATACAAAAGTCATTGATAAAAATAAAAAAAAAAGCGTGGGGGTTCCCCAGAATTCAATTACCAGGCCCTTCAGGTCTGGAATGGATATTAAGGGGAACCCCGCCGCAAATTTAAAAAAAAATTGACGTGGGGTTCCCCCAAATATCCATTCCAGGCCCTTCAGATCTGGCATGGATTTTAAGGGGAACTCCACCCCAAATTTAAAAAAAAATGGCGTGGAGTCCCCCTAAAAATCCATACCAGACCCCTTATCCGAGCACGCAACCTGGCCGGCCGCAGGGGAAAAGGGGGGGACGAGAGAGCGGCCCCCCCTCCCTCCTGAACCGTACCAAGCCACATGCCCTCAACATGGGGAGGATGTCCCCATGTTGATGGGGACAAGGGCCTCATCCCCACAACCCTTGCCCGGTGGTTGTGGGGGTCTGCGGGCGGGGGGCTTATTGGAATCTGGAAGACCCCTTTAACAAAGGGGACCCCCAGATCCCGCCCCCCCCCTATGTGAATTGGTAAGGGGTACATTGTACCCCTACCATTTCATGAAGAAAGCGTAAAAAAATGTTTAAAAAAACACACAAACACCTTGAAAAAGTCCTTTATTTAAAAAAAAAAAAAAAAAAAACATTCCAGCGGTGAAATCCAGTGTCCCGCGGCGATCCCGATGTCCAGCGCTGTCCTTCATTGGTTGTGCCTGAGCGGACCTGATGGGGAACTCCCTCTCAGTATTTTAAATGTATAGACCCGCCCCTTCTAAAGTTCCCCATCAGGTCCGCTCAGCGGACGAGATGCGGAACATGAGAAGGGGCGGGTCTATACATGTATTACCAAAGTGAGAGCAGTCCCCCATCAGGTCCGCTCCCTCGGTATGTCGGACCCGCCTACGTCATTGGCTTGAGCAGGGAACTTCCTTCACTATGTAAATTTTAATTACACAGTGAAGGAAGTTCCCCGCTCAAGCCAATGACGTAGGCGGGTCCGACATACCGAGGGGGCGGACCTGATGGGGAACTGCTCTCACTTTGGTAATACATGTATAGACCCGCCCCTTCTCATGTTCCGGACCTGATGGGGAACTTTAGAAGGGGCGGGTCTATACATTTAAAATACTGAGAGGGAGTTCCCCATCAGGTCCGCTCAGGCACAACCAATGAAGGACAGCGCTGGACATCGGGATCGCCGCGGGACACTGGATTTCACCGCTGGAATGTTTTTTTTTTTTTTTTTTTTTAATAAAGGACTTTTTCAAGGTGTTTGTGTGTTTTTTTAAACATTTTTTTACGCTTTCTTCGTGAAATGGTAGGGGTACAATGTACCCCTTACCAATTCACATAGGGGGGGGCCGGGATCTGGGGGTCCCCTTTGTTAAAGGGGTCTTCCAGATTCCGATAAGCCCCCCGCCCGCAGACTCCCACAACCACCGGGCAAGGGTTGTGGGGATGAGGCCCTTGTCCCCATCAACATGGGGACATCCTTCCCATGTTGAGGGCATGTGGCTTGGTACGGTTCAGGAGGGAGGGGGCCGCTCTCTCGTCCCCCCCTTTTCCCCTGCGGCCGGCCAGGTTGCGTGCTCGGATAAGGGGTCTGGTATGGATTTTTAGGGGGACTCCACGCCATTTTTTTTAAATTTGGGGTGGAGTTCCCCTTAAAATCCATGCCAGATCTGAAGGGCCTGGAATGGATATTTGGGGGAACCCCACGTCAATTTTTTTTAAAATTTGCGGCGGGGTTCCCCTTAATATCCATTCCAGACCTGAAGGGCCTGGTAATTGAATTCTGGGGAACCCCCACGCTTTTTATTTTTTTTTATCAATGACTTTTGTATGTATTGCCGGGAGCCGACAATTCATTAATAGCCGCGAGTCAGTTTTAAATGCATTTTTTTCTTTCAAAAATGACATTTTTTGCAGGGACAGTTCTAAGCACGGGAAACATGCGCCACTTCACATGCATATCATACACACCCCCCAGGTACGAAATTTAAAGGAATATTTCACTTTTATTTTTTCATTTTAAGCATTATTAAAATCACTGCTCCCGAAAAAATGGCCGTTTTTAAAACTTCTTTTTGCATTGATACATGTCCCCTGGGGCAGGACCCGGGTCCCCAAACACTTTTTAGGACAATAACTTGCATATAAGCCTTTATAATTAGCACTTTAGATTTCTCCCATAGATTTTTCGAATTTGCCGCGAACACCCCGATTTGTTCGCTGTTCGGCCAACGGGCGAACAGGCAATGTTCGAGTCGAACATGAGTTTGACTCGAACTCGAAGCTCATCCCTACTGGGGACCTTAAGCAGTGAAAAGAAGCAGCATTGGAGCAACCACATAGCAGCAGTTGTGCATGCATACAACAGCACTACAAGTGACGCTACAGGGTACTCACCATATCAACTTATGTTCGGAAGAGAAGCAAGACTACCGGTGCCTTTGGCACCTCCATAGACCATTGTTATGCCACTTCTCAGAAAGGATATGTAGATAGATTCAGACACAATTTAAAATTGACCTATGAGCAGTCCCAGAACAAAGGGGGGCTCGCAACAAGAAAAACTTTGATCTGAAAGTTCGGATTCAAGATTTACAACCTGGAGACAGAGTGTTGCTATGGAACTTGGGGGTCCCTGGAAAACACAAGCTTGCAGACAGATGGAGACCTGAACCCTATGTTATTTGCAAAAAACTACCGGGCCTACCTGTTTACAGACTAAAGCCAGAAGGGAAGGTTGGGCCCTTAAAGACTTGGCATCGGAACAACCTACTCCGACTAGCTGAAGCAGTTTGGATTCCCCCTGTGATGGATTCCCCTGAGCCAACTTCCATCCTGGATACTCCCAGGCCGAACACTCGGTCCCAGACCCCTCAGATTGGGGATACAGAGACCTCGGAGCTAAGTGAAGATGAGGGAGAAGAACTTGATTGGCTTTGGCCTTCCCAGACCCCAGAAACTTCTGCTATTGATCTTCCACCTCAGGAAGACACCATAGACAGTACACTGAATGCAGAAGCTACTGAGTTCATCCCGTCCAGTCCTTTCTTGGGAAGATGCCCGTGACTTACTTGAAGAGGAGGACCCAAGAGATTCCATGTATCTCCCTACTCTTGAGTCAAGTGTCCCAGAACCAGTGGAAACTCCCAAGTCGGTTCCAGAAGAGGAACCTGTATTGTCTGAACCAGAAATCCCGAAAGAGCAAAGGATGAGAAGGACCATAAGGCCCCCCCGAAAATTGACTTACCCACAGATGGGGAAGAGCTCGGAAGACACTGTAGTCACTGCTAGGAGGAATGTGGAAGACCCTGATCCCTCCACTGTTCATTTGGTGGGGGGCAACCCCAACTCACCCGCTGGCACAGCTGGGCAGGCCACTACTGACAGTGTGACCTGTGGGCAAGGGAGTTCACCCCCTCGTTTTTGGTGGGAACTTCCTCTGCCAACGTCATACGCATCTTTGTCTCATGTTGTGCGTAGTATGTGTTAACAGTTATCTTTGGGGACCAAAGAGTTTAAGTGGGGGGAGTGTGTAGCGGGGTCTCCTTTAAGGCCCCCGGGACTATGTTACCCATAACCCCGTTCGGCACCCAGGGTTCATTTGAGCCACCGCAGAGACTCATGGGTGGGACTATTTAAGAGAAGGGCGAGGCTGAGCTCGGCCTCTTTGGACACCGCGCTGCTATCAACAGGTCTTCCCGTGCAGATCTGCGGCAGTACAAGGCCCCAAGCCAGGGCCTTGCACAACTTCCAGAGAGCCTTTCACCCCACTGCGAGCCCGGGTGGCGTCTGACTTCTCCAAGTTGCGGACATCAGTTCGACTGGGGACCCGGCCGTTGCAGACGCTGTGTGCGGAGACACAGTCGGTGGAAGTCCCGGACTGGGATCGCGTCCGGAGTGGTGAGCGAGCACCTGCTCAATCAAAAAGAGAAATACTTTACTTTGATTAGGCCTAGAGACTGCCTTGGCCCACCAAGTTTGTCTGTTGTTCCACCGGAGACTAGTAGCAGAACTGGGTCGTGTAGTCTCCGGTGAAGTGTTCTTCTATTACCTATCGTGTGGATTACAAATACTGTTCTTTCTATATGTGCACCACCGTTCAAGCTGCATGCGAATAACTTGTTCCCCAAGAGACTAAGTTATATCTGAGTCAGGCCTGACCAGGAGTTAGAACTTTTTGTTGCTGCACCATAAGGGCGCATAGATAGGGATAGCTGCACTTGGCGCGTAATCGCCAGCATCCTCAGTGTGTACTATACTTACAGTTGCAGGGCTCTGCAGTGTTATGTGTTAATCTATGCCTTTTACACAAAAGTAAACAAGTTATACATTAACACTTTGACCTCAGTGTGTTATCATTGTGCATATATTGCTAGATTGTGATAAGAGAAAAAAACCTTAGACTAAAGCCCTGTACACACGATCGGATAACCTATGGATTTTCGTCCGATGGATTTGACCATCGGAAATCCGATGAAACTGTTTTTCATCAGTCTTGGCCACACACCATCAGTTAAAAATCCGACGGCAAGAAAACGACGGCACGTACAAAACGTACGACGCGCTATAAAAGGGCCGAACAAATCTTTTTAAAGCAATAATTTTTTATTGAAAAGTTTTCTTTTACAGATAATAGAAAGAAATAGAGGATAAAATATAAACAAGGGGTACATAAAGAGATATACACAATAGGTGATACACAGTGGTGGTAAGTGTACAATTTAACCAAGGGACTTAGGCCAAATAGCCCAGTCATCATCAAATTTTTTACATGTTAGAGAGTTGATTGCTAATAGGCGTTCGAATGTATAATTTCTATGAACTGCTGCTATGACTTCAGAGATGTTTGTAGTTTTATTAGATTTCCAATTGCGCAATATCAACAGGCGTGTTTCCAGAAGTATGTGTGTCACGACTGGCCTAAAAGTCTGTGGGAATTTGTCAATGTTTAGGTGCAGTAATGCTAAAGCTGGATCGGGTCATGTCAGTATTCCAGTCATGGAGGAAATCTGTTGGAAAACCTGGTTCCATAGACTTCTTATGCTGGGGCAGTGCCAGAACATATGCAGTAAGTTACCAACGTGCCCACATTCCCTCCAGCAGTGCGAGGATGTTCCCGGAAAGTATGTGGCAAGTCGGAAAGGAGTATAGTGCCATCTATTTGCAATCTTGATCATCAGTTCCCAGTGCTTCACACAGTGGGAAGACTTGTGTACTTCCATGAAGGCCCTGTGCCATTGTTTGTCCGAGAATGTGTCGCCTATGTCTACCTCCCATTTCTGCATTGCTGTTGTCTTCTTGAATGTCAGTCTGTCTTGCAGTAGGTTATAGAAAAAGGAAATACCCTTCTTGTCTGGTGTTGCGTTGGAATAGAACTGCCAAATTTTAATCGGCATTGTCGCTATTGAGGGTGCCTGACATCTCAAGAAGTGTGTAATTCTGAGGCATTTGTAAGTGCCTGGTGGGGAGATCTTATATTGTGTCATGATTTGTTCTATGGGTTTGAGTTGTGGGCCTTCATAAAGGTCCGATATGTGATATATGCCTTTATCTATCATGTCAGTGACGTCCAACATTGGGATCTTGGATTCTAATATATTCAGGGGAAGGTCGAAGTCTATGGTTTGTGCGTCCGTGTGATGCTTATCTAAAATGAGTCTCCATGCTCTCAGTGATGTCTGCATGGTAGGCGGGAGAAGAGAGATGTTCCATGGAGTCCATCGGTCTCCTATGAGTAGTTGGGTAAGATCTGTCGTTGGGGATATATAAGTTTCTATGTCAACCCAAAGAGGTGCGTCGGATTATTGAAACCAAAATTTAATTTGGTCTAGGCGCACCGCCCATAAGTAGTCATAAATGTCCGCGAAACCCACCCCTCCTGCTTGTTTGTGTGAAGTCAAGTTATTCCTGGAAGACCTAGCTCTTTTTCCCTTCCATATGTACTTCCAACCTATTCTAGCGAGACTATTGACGAAATGAGTAGGGATATGAATAGGCAGAGTGCGAAATACATATAAGATTTGTGGTAAAATGAACATTTTATATGCGGATATTCTACCCATCCATGAGATTTCAGTTCTCGAAATGGCCTTGAGTTGGGCTTCCAGTTTGGTTACCAGCGGAGTCATGTTAGTTTTAGCGAGGGCAGCTGTTTTACTAGTGAGTGAGATACCCAGGTATGTGATACTACCCACGCTCCAAGTATATGGTAGTTGTTTTTGAAGGGATTGTTTCATTTGAGACTGTACTCCTAGGTCTAGGATGAGAGATTTTGTAAAGTTGACCTTATAGTAGGATATGTCCCCAAATGTTGTTAGGATTTTGTGCGCCTCTTTTAGGGACTGTAAAGGATTAGTCAGAATTAGAATTACATCATCCGCAAATAGATTAATGGTATGCATATTGGAACCAAACTGGAAGCCCGTGATCGAGGGCGTTGATCTGATTGCTTCAGCTAGTGGTTCTATCATAAGATTAAAAATAGTTGGGGACAGGGGACAGCCCTGTCTGGTCCCATTTGATATGTCAAATGTTTTAGACAGTAGGCCTGCAGAGTACACCTGGGTGGATGGACAGGAATAGAGAGATAGAATAGCCTTTAAAATTGATCCTTTAAACCCAAATTTTTCCAGAACCATTTCCATGTAGGTCCAATGGACCCTGTCGAACGCCTTCTCTGCATCAATAGAGAGCAGCAGAGAAGGTGTTTGAGTTCTTTCAGCCCGATGTATCACATTGATGATTCTCCTGGTAGCGTCAGAGGTCTGTCTCCCCTTTACAAAGCCCATCTGGTCTTTTTTGATGATTAGTGGTATTATATGCGTAAGTCTTTTAGCCAGTAATTTTGCAAATATTTTTGTGTCAGTGTTTAAGAGTGAAATGGGTCTGAAGTTAGCTGGTGTGTGGGGTTCTTTTCCTGGTTTAGGGAGTGTGACTATGTGTGCTTTAGCATTTCTCGCGGAACCGTCGCTGTTTCTGTGGCTTTAATGAAGACTTTGGACATGTGGGGCGAAAGGATCTGTTTAACCACTTGTCCACCGCCCACTGTCAATTGACGGCGGGCGGAGGATACTCTCGTTCTGGGAGGACGTCATATGACGTCCTCCCTTTAAAACGAGCTAGGAGGCGCGCGCTTGAAGCCAGCGGCGCGCACCCGCGATTGCCCGGGAAACAAGCAGGAAAGTGGGTCTCTGTGTGTAAACACAGAGATCCACGTCCTGTGAGGGAGAGGAGGCTGATGGTGTGTCCCTTGTACATAGGGACAACCATCGGTCACCTCCCCCAGTCAGTCCCCTCCCCCCACAGTAAGAACACATTGAGGGAACATATTTAACCCCTTCCCGCCCCCTAGTGGTTAACCCCTTCCCTGCCAATCACATTTATACAGTAATCAATGCATTTTTATAGCAGGGATCGCTGTATAAACGTGAATGGTCCCAAAAATGTGTCAAAAGTGTCCGATGTGTCCGCCGCAATATCGCAGTCACAATAAAAAATCGCAGATCGCCGCCATTACTAATAAAAAAATAAAAAAATAAAAATGCTATAAATCTATCCCCTATTTTGTACACGCTATAACTTTTGCGCAAACCAATCAATACGCGCTTATTGCAATTTTTTTTTTTACCAAAAATATGTAGAAGAATATTTATCGGCCTAAACTGAGGAAAATGTTATTAAAAAAAAAAATGGGTATTTATTATAGCAAAAATTAAAAAATAGTGTTTTTTTCCCAAACTGGACGCTCTTCTTTTGTTTATAGCGCAAAAAATAAAAACCGCAGAGGTGATCAAATACCACCAAAAGAAAGCTCTATTTGTGGGAAAAAAAGGACGCAAATTTCGTTTGGGAGCCACGTCGCACGACCGCGCAATTGTCATTCAAAGTGTGACAGCGCTGAAAGCTGAAAAATGGCTTGGGCAGGAAGGGGGTTTTCGTGCACAGTAGGGAGGTGGTTAAATGTTTTGAAATATTCATTGGAAAAGCCATCTGGGCCGGGGGATTTCCCGATTGGTAAAGAGTCAATTATGTGTTCTATTTCTAGTGCCGTGATTGGGCTGTTTAGGTCCTCCAGTTGTGTTTGGGAAAGGGATGGGAGTTTCAACGTGTGCAAGAATGTTTGTATTTTTTCTGTTGTCGGTTGGGGGGTATTGGAGTCTCTCTGGAGGTTGTAAAGCGAACTGTAGTAGTCAGCAAATTGATCGGCTATATCTTGGGGGTTAATAATTTTTAGTGAAGTGGATGGGTGTTTCAGGTATTGTATTCTAGTTTTGGAATGAGTGGCTTTGAGTCTATTTGCTAAATATTTGCCTGCTCTGTCCGCGTTGGCATAGTGTAGGAGTTTCAGGCGTCTTAGATGCTTATCAAATTGGTGCGATAGAAGTTCTCTAAGCTTTTCTCTGCTGGCGCACAGTTTACTAGTTAAGGGTTCTGACGGTGACTGCTTATGCATGGTTTCTAGAATTTGTATGTCAGCAATAGTAGAGTTAAGTGAGTGCGTTAGTTTTCTTTTTTCCCTAGCGCCAATTTGGATTAATATCCCTCGAATATAGGCTTTATGTGCGTTCCACAGAACGTTTGGGTCAGTTACAGAATCAACATTTTCTGCGAAGTAGTTTGTTAGGTGTTGGGCTATAGACTTTTCAAGAATTGGTTCTTGAAGAACCCTAGTGTTACTACGCCAGATGGGGATAGAAGGGGAGACACCCTTTTCTATAATAGACAAAGATATAGCAGCATGATCTGACCATGTAATATTGTGTATACTAGTTCTTTCAATGTTCTGCAGCAACCATTTATCAGTTAGGAACATGTCTATACGAGAATATGAACTGTGTCTGTTCGAGAAAAAAGTATAGTCACGTTCGTTGGCGTGGAGGCATCTCCATACATCAAAGAGTTCCACTTTGTGTAACAAGGGTTGCAGAGACAGGTGGGTCCTGGGTTTGCCAGAGGTAGTATCCAGTAGCGGGTCCGATGTCATGTTAAAATCACCGCATATCAGGAGGTTGCCATATTTCAAATTTTGGGCTTTGGTAAGGATTTTCCTCAAGAAGCTGAGTTGGTGAGTGTTAGGGGCATATACTGAAACAATCGTGTATGGTTTGGAATTGATGTCTCCCGTAAGGATTATATACCTGCCTCCATCGTCCAGAACAGTAGTTTTCGGTTGGAATGAGAGAGAGTTTTTGATGGCCAAAAGGGCTCCTCCCTTCTTGTTGTCAGGCGTACAAGCCGTATATATGAAAGGGTAGTCCTTATGTGAACACTTCGGGGCTGCATCTTTTTGGAAATGTGTTTCCTGTACACAGAGTATGTCAGCTCTCTGTGTGCAGGCTTCTTTCCACATGGAGAAGCGTTTTACCGGGTGGTTCAGACCCCGGGCATTAATAGATAGGAGCTTAATCGTCATAGTGTTATTTGAGTGGTATCGTGTGTGAGGAAACTGGTTAGGCACTTACTCGTCCTGGAGAATGTTGGTTGGCTTTTTCCATCCTTGTGGTATGCTGAGAGTAGTCTAACATGTTCTTCATTTACCGCTGTCATTATACATTGAGCGTTTCTGTGTATATCAAAAGGGACACTGGGGAGAAAAAAGGAAAACAGCAACGGAAATATAAGAGGAAAAGATAGATATAACTGGATTTTCATAAGAAATGGATCCATAAATTGATCCTCGGGCAGACGTAGCTGCTAGTGCCGAACGGAGGGTGTACAGTTGATACCTCACTGCGGTACCTGTGCACCTGAGATAAACGAGATTGGTGAGTATAAGTAATTATTTTGCTTCACCGGCTTTTTTCTTACTAGCCTTCTTGTGTGACACTACCTGCCAGTCATTCTGTATTGGCCGTGGGCCTGCAGAGGATTGGGATTGAGGAACTTGTTCCTGGAGAATTCCCCATTGGCGTAGAGCAGCCAGCCCTTCCTCTAGTTTGGATACTGATACACTGGCCCCATTGTGGGTGATAATAAGATTGGCTGGATATTTCCACTTATGCGATATGTTGTGATTCCTCAATGCTTTGGTTACAGTGAGCAGATTGCGTCTGCGCTGAAGAGTGTGTCTGGACAGGTCAGGTAGCATCCTGATGTTGGCGTATTGTGGCGGGACTTTCCCTGGAGTACGTGATGCTTGTAGTATGCGATCTTTCATGTGAAAAAAGTGTACCCTCATCAGTACATCCCTGGGAGTCTCGTCAGGGAGGAACGACGGTTTAGGGACCCTATGGATTCTATCAATGATAAGATCCTGCGCTGTTGCCTCTGGCAGCAAAGTGGAGAACAGAGTCTGGGTGTATTGAAGGAGCTGTGTGGGGGGAACATTTTCAGGGAAAGCCCTCAGTTTAAGGTTATTCCTTCTTGATCTGTCCTCGAGGTCCGCCATCTTATCCTTGAGCCAAACTATTTCCTCCCCCTGTGCCTTGAAGGCGTCCACCATCATGTTAAATGCAGAAGTGTGCTCTTCCACTTTGTCTTCCACAACATGGACCCTCTGTCCTATGGCCTGCACTTCTTTTTGGCATGCAGTGATCCCACTGTATATATCTGACTGCAGGGATGTTCTCAGTGAAAGGAGCATGTCCTTCAGCACGGTGTCGGATACTGGTCTGTCTGCCGTGGGGAATTCTGATATGGGGTCCCCCTCTGTTGCCGCTGGCTAGTGCTGGTGGGTTGCGGCCCGCTTACCTCCATGCTGAGATCCGGCTGCGGCCTAGCTGGGGAGTCTCTCCGCGGCCTCGATTTGGCTGGGCTCCGCGTTGTGGGGCTGGATGCCCCGGAGGAGGATGCGCTGTGTGTTGTAGCCGAGCGGATGGCGTTGGACGGCGGGCCGTTGCTTGTGGTCAGTGCTCCTGGCTGCGAGGCGTGCTGTGGGACTCGCGCTCCGTCGCCGCCGCCATTTTGCTGCATTCCCCTCGCTGCTGCTCCGAAGAAGCTGTCTAGTTTCTGGGGCTGCAGCGGTTTTTTACAATTCCTGGGCATCACCGGGTTGTTCCTCGGCAGGTCAGGGATCGGATGATCGATCGCAGGGCTCGCAGGAGCGCCGGTGGGCTGTGGGGGCTGATGTTACCTCAGGCTGACAAGCGGAGCTCCTGGGCTAAGCATCCATCTTGGAGTCCGGTCACCACGCCCCTCCGGGCCGAACAAATCTAATGGCGCCACCCCTTGGGCTGCTTTTGCTGATTTCGTGTTACCGCGTGTTAGTAAAAGTTTGGTGAGAGCCGATTCGCGCTTTTCAGTCTCCGTGCTTTGCAGATCGTTTCCTGGTGTTCAGTTTGTGCTTGTGGGTTTGTATTTGTGATTCAGTGCGTGCAGTCAGGTAGTTACTGCCTTGCAGTGCCTTCTTGGCCGTTCGTTTACTGTTTTTCAGGTCGTTCTTCTCTGGCCTTGCTGTTCCACGGTGCATTCTGTTTGAGTGCGTTCTGACCAGCCGACCGGTTTAAAACCATGTTTGAAGTGCGTTCTCGTTCTCGAGCTCATGCTGGCTTTGGGCTTGGTGTTGCAGTTAACACTGTAACCCGAGTTCAGTCTGTGAACAGGGTGAGGAGGAGTTCATGGACTAAGAATTGGTTGCTCCAGCGGGACCAATTCTCTCATATGCCTCTGCTGCGGGAAATCCATGAGAATAATCCTGATGATTTCAGGAATTATCTCAGGATGACGGACCCCGTATTTCACCGTCTGTTGGATTTGCTGTCCCCCTATATCACGAGGCAGGACACTGTGATGCGCCAGGCCATCACTGCCGATCAGAGGCTTATTGCCACGTTGAGATACCTGGCGACTGGGAGAAGCTTGCAGGACCTCAAGTTCTCAACAGGCATCTCCCCCCAGGCTCTCGGGATCATTATCCCTGAGACGTGTTCAGCCATCATTCAGGTCCTGCAGAAGGACTATATGAAGGTAATTTTGCTCCTTTAACCTCACATTATATGTTTTTATTGTTTTAGAATCTTCTTATTTTTCCCCTCCTAACCCAAATTTGCCTTTTTGTAATATCCTGGTAATGTCCCCATTTTCCCCATGCATGTTTTTACCTGTAAAGGCCTTTTTGGGCCCTACATGCCTATTTCCCTTCACTAACCTCTCCAGCATGCTATCCTGGGCGCAAACCCAGCTAGCCTTCTATTTTCCTTTTCATTTTTTTACGGTCATTGCCTGCGTAGTTTGACAACCCTCCCTCCCACCCCCTAAAGATGTTAAAAATTTTAAAGTTCTCAATCAAGCTCAGCAGAGTGCTTTTTGCCTTTTTTTGGATCCCCCACAATCACCTTAGCCCCCCCCCCCTTAGTTTATTTTAGAATGTCCACTCAGCGGGGGTGAGGCATCTGCTAAGTGGGCCTTTGTTTATTGGTAGGAAATACTCCCCTAAATAATAATGTTAGAATTATGTTGGTCAACAATGTTTTTGTGTGTAATCTGCTTGCACTGTAAACATAAACCGTACTAATGTCTTCTTTTTGTTTGACTCCACAGTTCCCTAGCACACCACAGGAATGGCTGACTGTGGCCTCTCAATTTGCCCAGCGGTGGGATTTCCCCAACTGCGGAGGGGCAATTGATGGGAAGCACGTCCACATAGTGCCGCCACTCCGTTCGGGGTCATACTATTTCAACTATAAAGGTTTTAATAGCATAGTGTTAATGGCGTGGTGTCGGCATGGTATGAGTTCCTATATGTGGACGTGGGGAAGAACGGCCAGATGTCCGATGGCGGAGCATTCGCAGAGACGGAGTTCGCTCACCATCTGCAGGCTGGGGGTCTTGCACTGCCTCCAGATGCAGAGAACGTGGAAGGGCTACCGTTCGTTTTCATTGCGGATGAAGCTTTTGGACTAGGACCACACCTCATGCGGCCATTTCCCCAACGCACCCTCACCCCAGAGAGGAGGGTTTTTAATTACCGGCTGGCCAGAGCCCGGAGAGTTGTGGAGAATGCCTTCGGGATAATGGCCAGCCGGTTCCGCCTGTTCCAGACAGCTATAAATTTGGCGGATTATAAACTCAACAACATTGTGTACTGCTGCTGCTTGTTGCACAATTTTTTACGGAAATTCTCCACAAATTATGTGTCATCAGTTGGGCCTGAGGCCGGTCCCTCTGAACTGATAAATCTGACCGGCCTCAGCACTGCCCGTACTGGCTTGGCCCCCCAAAGTGCCTGTGAAGTACGTCAGAAATACGTTGAGTACTTCACGGGTAGGGGGGCCATCGCAATGCCAGACCACATCTGACCTTTGATTTTACCTTTTTAAAATAAAAAAAAATATTTACTACTAACTTGTGTTGTCATTCTTGTATTTGTGGTTTACGTGTCTCCCAGGTTCTAGTAGTGCCAAGTGTATTTGTCCTTAGTAAATAGCCTCAAATCTCAGAGGTAAAAACACTCTTTTTGCATCTTCAGAACTGCTATTGAGCATAGAAAGAAAAAGGCACACCTTTTTTAGACTTCCCGAATGTTTTTATTGATTGCACCACAGTTTTGGTTGTTTTTTTAGGTTTTTTTTTGTGCGGCTTTTTTGGCAGAAACATGCATGGGTCAAAAGCCAAATTTTTTTTTACTAAAAAACTAATAAAATAACACAGTGAAAAAGACAAACAGGAGATGGGGTGATGTTACCCCTGATCCATCCCAAATGTGAAGAACCACACTTTATTTTTGGGCCTCAAATGGGTATCTTCCACATGATCCCATGGCTAAGGTAAACATGTGCTATCTGCCATCATGGGGGATCAATGGACGTGCTTTGGGGGTGAAAACCCTTCCTCTCCCCTACTTGAGGAGGGAGGAAGAGTTTGCACCCCCAAAACAGGGACATAGATATCCTGTGATGGCAGATAGCACATGTTGAGTCTTCAGTGTGTGCATCTTCACATTTGGGCTTGTGGAAATCCCAAAAAGGGGGGGGGGGGGGTTCACACTATTCTCCCCAAAATATCTATCATGTTTTTATATTTTTGCTCAATCACAATCATTCTCTTTCTCATAATGTCCATTTCGCTACTGCATTCCATGATTTCCTGAATAATTATTTTGGCACTGGCACTCGAGAATGGAGGATTTGGACTTCCTGACACACCCCCACGTTCAGTCCCTAAAAAGAAACAAATATTTTAAAACTATGCAGGCCTACATCTGTATTTACCTTGAAGTTGTGGTGACAGACACTGACCTGTTGTGCTGATAAGCTCCACCTCTCCTTCCTCCACCTCCCCTTCCTCCACCTCCGCCTTCTCCCCCTCCGCTTCCTGAACCTGCTGAACTTGGTCTGCTTTGGGATCTTCGGGGAGTTTCTGTGGTGTTGGGTTCCTCGTCTCCTGAGCATGGTGTCCTCCCAGTCTCCTCTCCCCTATGGGAATTAAAAAAATAATGTATCCTTTAGCACACAGACTTTTTAGGCCTGAAAATGGATTCTCAATGTTTTAAAGTGGGGTCCAATTGATATTTGGCCCTGAGTTTCAAGATAAACATATGAGATCTTGCAAACTCAAAAAAGCAACATGTTATTTTTGAGGACACTCACAAATACACTTGGATAACCACCAATGTATCCACTGGAGCACCTGTGTGTGACACCGTTAAGAAATTTGGTCATGTGGCCCAGAGTATAGTATCTTGATCAAGAACAAAAAAAAGTACACAACTGCTGGAGTGTCATCTCCTTTACCCAGAATACAGTTTATCCTTTCATTCACATTTGAATTTTCCTTACAACACATCAACTTGCCAACAATGTGTAGATAAACATTGTTGAAGTAAAATGAGGCATGCCCACATGTAGTTTACGTGGATATGTGCCAAACATGTTTGGGGGAAGAGCAGCAATATTTTTATCCACACATTTAGCAAATAAGTGGACTCTCCACTTAACATAAAAGTTGTGATTTTAAAATGTGAAACCAGTCAAGCCAAGCACATGTTGCAAAACATGAAAGAATACATATTACAATGTGAAAGAACACAGTAAAATAAACTTACTTTTTTCAATGCTTTTTATAAGCTTCCTATACTGCTCCGGCTCCCTGAGCTTCAGGTCTGACCACCTTTTACGGAGTTGTTCCTTGGATCTCCTGACCCCATATTTTTTATAGAGAGTCTTCGCAACTTTGTCCATAATTTGTGACTTCCGGAGATTAGGGGTGTCGTATGGGCCATGCTTGCCGTCGTAATCCTTCCTCCGCAGAATGTCCACCATCTCCGCCATCTCAGAAAAAGACATATTAGTCGCCTTGTATCTTTTTTTACTGGATCGTGACGTTTCCGCCTCCGGGCTTTCCTCGTCGGTAATTTCTAGTAAAGAAGCCACCTGTGTCTGCGACATGTCGCTGTCTCACACTGTGCGCCGTTCGTTAAGGGGCGGGGAAATGCTGAAAAAGTCCGTCATGGGCGGGCGACGAGGGCGGAGTTACACGCATGCGCAGGGTATAAAAAGGGGAAAGAAGTTATTAGGGATGCGCGGAGTAAGGACGACCGGAAGTGAACCAACGAAGTGAACTAAGGTAAGAAGGGAACTCGGGCCTGCAGTGGCCTCTAATGTTTCATGATTGTAAAGGGCAATATTGTGATAAGTTGGGGAGAATCAATTCTGATCCTTTTCTTTTTTTTTCTTTTGTTTTTTACTTGTTGTTCCAAAAAGATGCATAAACTACGAGAGCCGGAGGTGATGCTGATTTTTATAGAAAAATATAAGGAACAGCGCAACCTGTGGGAACTGAAACACCCAGCGTACCACAAGAGTGATGTACGTCGGGCAACTATTACCAAGTTAGCAGAGGATATGAAGCCATGGATCCCAGATGCAGACTACACTATGATCAATAATAAAATCAACAACCTGCGTAATTCCTATAAAAAAAAATACAAGGAAGTGCGCCAGTCAAAGAGATCAGGAGCAGCAGCCGACGATGTAGTAAAGCCCAAGCTGTGGTACTACAGACATCTTCAATTTCTGGATGACCAGATCGAGGCCAGGGAATCTATTTCCAGCCTTCCCTCAACCCTTCCTTCCACCCTTCCCTCCAGCGTTCCTTCCACCCTTCCCTCCACCCCTGCAGAGGCGGAGGAGGAGCCTCCCGAGCTAGAAGAGCCAGATCTTCACATCTTCAGCCAGGTATAGTATTTTTGATCATAATTATTGTCCACTAAGTAATATTGTGTTGAACTGTTTGGATTAGCCATAAATGATATCATCCCCCCCAAAAAAAAACAGGAAATAGATCAAAATTGTGTGTGATAGATTCTCCAAATAATCAAATTTTTCATTTTATTTTAAAAACAGGATGAGGCAAGCCAGGAGGAAGAGGGTCAGGAGTGTGGCAGGCAGGAGGAGGCAGGGCCAAGTGGGACTCAGCAGGTCCCCAGGCCTAGTGGCAGCACCGTCTCCCAAGTGGCTCCCCTCCACGTCAGACCGCCAAAACAACGACGGATGACACAAGTGGAGGAGGAGTCACTAAAGATGATTCAGGAGGCTGCTGCTATCATGAGGGCCCCCCTCAACCCTACGGAGGGGTTTAGCACCTATCTGGCGGATAAGTTGCTCAGAATGGAGGCGGGACAACGGGCCCATTGTGAGCACCTTATGTATATGGCCGTACACATGGGGGCAAGGGGGCTGCTGACTGAGGCCACCCATATCTCGCAGCAGGCCAATCCCTCTCCTCCTTCTCCTCCTCCTCCTGCCACATCACCACCCACAGTGGCCCAGCCTGCAAGGGTGCGTGGACGGGGCCGTGGAGAGAACGCTGCAGAGAGGCGTGGAAGGAAGGCTACAGGGAAGAGCAGGAGGTGATTCCCTGGCCTCGAGCTGCTCATCCAGAAATTGAAGGTTGATGGAGTACCACAGCTTGGGATGATGTATGTCTTTGGCTGCTGCTCCTGATTTCATGCTGTTGTTGATTTTATTATTGATCATAGTCAGGTCTGCATTTGGGATCTAATGACTTTATATTCTCTGCTAATTTCTGAATAGTTGCCCTTCGGTTTTTGGTTGTTTTTTTTCCGAAATAAAGGGAAATTTGATTTCAGCCAACATACATGCCTGATGTGTTTTTTTTTGGAAGTAGCAATAAGATTTCATAAATACAATGTGTAATTAATAACAAGGGACACCAACCTCCATGAGTAAAAAATACAAATAATATGTTGTTCTGAGAAATTGACACACCAAAAAATGCACAACAAATTTAAAGACAAAAACAAAAAAAAGGTGTAATTTGGGAGGTCGGCCTTGAAGAATTAAACAAATTCTTCCTAAGATCACAAGAAAGAAGAAAGACATTCGTTGGTCAGAACTCAGGAGAAAGATCTGCTGCCAAAATGACATTTTAAAGACCGTTCTAAAGCAACAAAACATGCGCTGCATTAAAACGAAGCAATAACTTGCAGAATGACGAATGTGCTCTCTCCATTAGGAACGCTAGTTTTACCAGAAAGAGCGCTCCCGTCTCCTAATTCAGTCTGAGCATGCGTGGGTTTTTTAACCGATGGACTTGCCCATAGACGATCGGAAATTCCCATCCGTTTTTTATCCATCGGAAAATTTTAAAACAAGTTCTATTTTTTCCAACCGATGGAAAAAAGACTGATGGGTACCATACACGATCGGTTGGTCTGATGAAAACCATCCATCGGACGGTTTTCATCAGTCAAACCGATCGTGTGTACGGTGCTTCACTGTGCCAGAGTGGGTCGAGTAGATTGCCGGGGGTTGGCGGTGCTGTATTTCAGGGCCCGAAACTAATTCAGCGGCTCTCTTAACTGGGGGTAGCGCTACACATATAATTAGGGATGAGCTTTATGTTCGGGTCAAACATGAGTTTGACTCGAACATTGGCTGTTTGTCCGTTCACAGAATAGCAAACAATTTGGGGTGTTCACGACAAATTCGAAAGTCACGGAATACCCTTTAAAAGTCTATGGGAGAGATCAAAAGTGCTAATTTTAAAGGTTAATATGCAAGTTATTGTCATAAAAAGTGTTTGGGGACCTGGGTCCTGCCCCAGGGGACATGTATCAATGCAAAAAAAACATTTTAAAAATGGCAGTTTTTTTCAGGAGCAGTGATTTTAATAATGCTTAAAGTGAAACAATAAAGTGAAAAATTTGTTTAAAATTCGTACCTGGGGGGTGTCTATAGTATGCCTGTAAAGTAGCGCATTTTTCCCGTGCTTTGAAAAGTCCCTGCACAAAATGAAATTTCTAAAGGAAAAAAGTCATTTAAAACTACTTGCGGCTATAATGAATTGTTGAGTCCCGGCAATACAGATAAAAGTCATTGAAAAAAATGACATGGGTTCCCCCCAGTCCATTACCAGGCCCATTGGGTCTGGTATAAATATTAAGGGAACCCCGAACCAAAATAAAAAAAATGCGTGGGGGTTCCCCCAAATTCCATTACCAGGCCCTTTAGGTCTGGTATGGTTATTAACCACTTCAATACCCGCCCATTGTAATATAACGTCCACAGGAGGGATCTCCCATCCTGGGTGGACATCATATGACGTCCTGGGCTTCCTGGGGACCAAAAGAACGCTCTATTTGTGGGGAAAAAACATAAAAATTTCATTTGGGTACAGTGTTGCATGACCGCGCAATTGTCATTCAAAGTGCGACAGTGCTGAAAACTAAAAAATGGTCTGGGAAGGAAGAGGGTGAAAATAGCATGTATTGAAGTGGTTAAGGGGAACCCTGCACCAAAATTAAAAAATAAACAGCGTAGGGGTCCCCCTCAAAATCCATACCAGACCCTTCAGGTCTGGTATGGATTTTAAGGGGAACCCCGTGCCAAAATTAAAAAAAATGGCGTGGGGTTCCCCCCAAAAATCCATGCCAGACCCTTATCCGAGCATGCAACCTGGCAGGCTGCAGGAAAAGAGGGGGGACAAGAGAGCTCCCCCCTCCTGAACCATACCAGCCCCCTGCCCACAGACCCCCACAACCACTGGGCAAGGGTTGTGGGGATGAGGCCCTTGTCCGCATCAACATGGGGACATCCTCCCCATGTTGAGGGCATGTGGCCTGGTACGGTTCAGGAGGGGGGGCGCTCTCTCGTCCCCCCTCTTTTTCTGCGGCCTGCCAGGTTGCGTGCTCGGATAAGGGTCTGGTTCTGGATTTTTAGGGGGAACCCCTCGCCTTTTTTTTTTCATTTTGGTGTGGGGTTCCCCTTAAAATCCATACCAGACCTGAAGGGCCTGGTAATGGAATTTGGGGGGACCCCCATGCAATTTTAATTTTTTTTGGTTCGGGTTCCCCTTACTATTCATACCAGACCCAAAGGGCCTGTTAATGGACTGGGGGGGGAACCCATGCCATTTTTTTCAATGACTTTTATCTGTATTGCCGGGACCCAACAATTCATTATAGCCGCGAGTCGTTTTAAATTACTTTTTTCCTTTAGAAATGTAATTTTGGGCAGGTACTTTTCTAAGCACGGGAAACGTGCGCTACTTAACAGGCATACTAAAGACACCCCCCATGTACTAAATTTAAAGGAATATTTCACTTTTATTGTTTCACTTTAACCGCTTCCTTACCGGTCCTATTCTGGCACTCCTCTCCTACATGCAAAAATCATAATTTTTTTGCTAGAAAATTACTCAGAACCCCCAAACACTTTATATTTTTTTAGCAGACACCCTAGGGAATAAAATGGTGGTCATTGCAACTTTCTCGCACGGTATTTGCGCAATAATTTTTCAAATGCATTTTTTGTGAGAAAAAACGGTTTCATGTTTTAAAAAATATTAAAACATTAAAGTTAGCCCAATTTTTTTGCATAATGGGAAAGATGAAGTTACGCCAAGTAAATAGATACCTAACATGTCACCCTTCAAAATTGCACACGCTCGTGGAATGGCGCCAAACTTCGGTACTTAAAAATCCTCATGGGCGATGCTTTAAATTTTTTTACTGGTTACATATTTGGAGGTCTAGGGCTAGAATTATTGCTCTCACTCTAACGTTCGCTGCGATACCTCACATGTGTGTTCTGGACACCGTTTTCATATGTGGGCGGGACTTACGTATGCGTTCGCTTCTGCGTACGAGCTACCGGGAAAGGGGCACTTTAATTTTTTTTTTTTTTATTGTTAATTTTACTTTAAACTTTTTACTTTGACACTTTAAAAAAAATGATCACTTTTATTCCTATTACAAGGAATGTAAACATCCCTTGTAATAGGAATAAGCATGACATGTCCTCTTTACAGTGAGATATGGGGCCAATAAGACCTCACATCTCACCTCTAGGCTGGGAAGCCTAAAATAAATAAAAAAAAACGATCACTGCTTCCTACCCGAGGCGGCACCGTTTTTTTGAATGCAGAGGCCGGAAGTGACGTCATAACATCGCTCCCGGCCTCCAAACGATCATAGAGACTCCGGCGACCATCTGGTCCACCGGAAATCTCTATGGTAGGCAGCCGGGGCCGGCGTATCCTGTCACCGACTCACCGATCGCACAGGTGAGTCGGTAGAAGCACCGGAGGGCGGCGGGAGGGGGGTGTCCCCTCTCGCCGCCTGTAAGAACAATCAAGCGGTGGAACAGCCACTATGATCATTCTTACGGTGCACAGAATCGCAGGCTCTAAAAAACGATATCTGAATGATGCCTGTAGCTGCAGGCATCATTCAGATATCCCGGGTCAAAGTCAAGGACGTTCAGGGACGTACCTTGGGCGTGAAGTGGTTAAGCATTATTAAAATTGCTGCTCCCAAAAAAACGTCCGTTTAAAAAAAAAAATTGCATTGATACATGTCCCCTGGGACAGGACCCAGGTCCTCAAACACTTTTTATGACAATAACTTGCATATTAACCTTTAAAATGAGCACTTTTGATTTTTCATGTTCGTGTCCCATAGACTTTAACAGTGTTCGCGTGTTCGAACAAATTCGAACCGGGGGGTGTTCGGCTCATCCCTACATATAATACCATGAGCTTCTTATTTCAAAGTTTGTACCAGAGATAGTAAGACAAAAGTATGGGATCTGGAGGCACTAGCATTCAAGCTAAGGGTGCTTAGGTAGGAGTATAAGCAGATGTAAGGCAGAAAAAGCCTGAGCTATGTCCTTACATTTTTTATCAGTGATACTAAGATAAAAGGGAACACAGAGCAGCAAGGGTGCAGTAATTAGTTTAAAATTATATTCCATAATCAATAGCATCACTTACATGAAGACTTGACTGTACCCAGTCTGAAGAGTGAGAATAATGTAGTCAAAAGCCAGGAAACCAATGTTGGAAGGCACTGGTGTTGATAAGCCCTAGTTACCGTGGCACTAAGACCAGTTTTTCAGATGTTTCACTTAGCAGTGTCTACAGCCATGCTCACACACTCCATGGAGAACCAACAGAGCCACAGATGGGAGGGTGGGTGGCAGAATGTTTCAAGGGCTTGAAAATGGTGGTGTGGCCTGGAAACATTTCACCACCCACCATCCCCTATGATGTTCAGTAGAGTGTTTGAACATGGCTGTAGATGCTGCCAAAGGTTACATATGACAAGCGGGTCATAGTACCATTGTAACTAGGGCTTACTAACAGTGCCTTCTGACATTGAGCTGATCTATTTTCTCTGCATGTCTGACTGGATCATTCCTAAGATCTAATGAAAGGAGCTGCAGGAATAGTTTTTGTCCTTATTTTCAAGAGGACTTTCTGTCTTTTCTATAACGCTGAAGCTATTAATGTGCACTAAGTGATTATATGTATATATATATATAAGACAAACTGGTGGGACCTTATTGCAATGCTGGGGTGACTTGGTGTCTGACAGCTGCATCCTTATTTCCTTGGGGCTATTACCCATGGTACTGATGCTGATGGCCTGTAGACATGCAATAGCACCCTTATAACTGCTGGTTACCAATGGCCTCTGAAATAGATAATATGGAGGAGCTTAGTCAAACCATAAACTTCACCACTATTTCAGCCTGTCCTGGGTGGATTGTTACTGTATGACATAAGATTAATTTGTCTTTACCATGTGCTCTGTAATAAACCTCCCAGTTTTGCACTGTGTTTACACTTTAGTCAATCATAAATGTAGAACATGGTAAACCATATTGCTGTGCAGTTATTTTAAATCAAGGGTTTGTGGTAAGGCTATACTGCTGATTTATAAATCAGCCTTATAGTGTATGGTTTTATACATAGTTTGGAATTACTTGTGTAGCGATACCTTCACTTAAGAAGGCCGCAAGTTTAGTTTGGGCCCTGAAAGCAGCTCCGCCAACCCCCGGCAATGTACTCGACCCCCTACTTACACAGTTAGTATTGGCAGCAGTATATCTATTCTTATGCTGTATGAGTAAACCCAGACACCAAGACAATAATAGTAAAAGGTATAAGATTTACTTAAGCTTTTGATAAGAAAAGGGTTTAACAGTGGTAACAGTTCACAGGATAATTAATTTGCAGAGCCCTGCAGATTAACACACTATGCATATAGAATGAACAGTAAAAGGTACGCCACCTGGGCGACCGTTAACTAGGCGTCCTATGACGCAGTAACCAAATGAACTAACTAGCTGACCAGGCCCGGCTCAGATATCTACAACTTAGTCTATAGGAGATGATGGTTGTTTTTCTTCACCGGCAGGTCTTTAACGGTCTTTAACGGTGGTGCACATTAACAGAATACCCTTTTGTAATCCAATAGGAAGGTAGAGGGGAAATAAACACTTTTCTATGTAAAGTGTGAGTTCAGCTCCGATGAGGTTCTCTAGTGAGAGTATCAGAAACAACTTGTGGGCCACGGCAGTCTATAGGCCCATTAGTAACAACAGTACATGATCTGGGCATACGCCCTCTCACCCATCCGGACGCGGTCCCAGTCCGGGGAAAACTTCCACCGACTGTGTCACACACACACAGTGTCTCCAGCGATCGGGTCCCCGATCCAACCAAGGCTGTAGGTAAGCAATGTCAGGTGCCACCCAGGTTCGCAGTGGGGTGGAAGGCTCTTTGGTGCTGCGCAAGGCCTCAGGCTTCAGGCCTTGCACTCCGGTACATCCGCACAGGAGAATAAGTCACAGAAGTCTCGTGTCCCAAAGAGGCCGAGCGCAGCCGCGCCTCCTCCTTATATAGCCCCTCCCATGAGTCTCTGTGAAACACTCCGAATGGGGTTCTGGGTAATGTAGTCTCTCTGCATTAAAGGGGAACACCCCGCTACACACTCCCCCCACTTGAACTCTTTGGTCCCCAAAGATAAACCTTAACAAAGACTATGTACAATTCTAGACAATTCTGTAAACGAAGTTGGCATAGGGAATTCCCACCAAAACTGAGGGGTAGAACTCCCTTGCCCACAGGTCACATTATCATGGGTGGCCTGCCTAACTGTGCCAGAGAGTGAGTTGGGGTTGCCCTCCACCAAATGGATAGTGGAGGGATCTGGATTTTCAGCACTTCTCCTAGCAGTAACTACAGAGTCCTCCGAACTATTCCCCATTTGTGGGTAGGTCAGCTTCTTAGGAGGCCGGATGACTCTTCGAGCCCTTTGCTCTCTTGGAACTTCTGGCTCTGGCTCCACAGGCTCCTCTTCCTCTGAGTAACTATCACAGGCATCTTCCCAGCGATCCGATGAAGGACTAGATGGGATGAACTCTGTGGCCTCTGGGTTCAGTGTTCCATCTGGAGTGTCTTCAGCGGGTGGAAGATCTATAGTAGAAGTTCCTGGAGTTGGGGAAGGCCACAACCAATCAAGCTCTCTTTCTTCATCTTCACTAAGTTGAGAGGCCTCTCCATCTACAGCTCGAGAGGTCTGCGACCAAGTGTTTGGCCTGGGAGTATCCAGAATAGAGACCGGTTCAGGAGAGTCTCTCACGGAAGGTATCCTGACTGCCTCAGCAAGTGGGAGCAGGTGGTTTCGATGCCACGTCTTCAGTGGGCCTACCTTCCCTTCTGGCTTCAACTTGTAGACAGGTAGGCCTGGCAACTCCCTACAGACGACATAGGGTTCAGATCTCCATCTGTCTGCAAGTTTGTGTTTTCCAGGGACCCCCAGATTGCGTAACAGTACTCTATCCCCGGGCTGCAGGTCTTGTATACAGACCTTCAAGTCGAAGTTTCTTTTGTTTCGAGCTCCTCTTTTATCTGAGGCCGCTTGAGCTTGTTCATAGGCCACTTTCAGGCTGTGTCTGAGCCTGTCCACATATCCTTTATGGGATGTGGCTGAGGAATGATCCAGAGAGGTGCCAAAGGCCAAGTCCACAGGTAGTCTCGCTTCTCTCCCAAACATAAGTTGATATGGGGAGTAACCTGTAGCATCACTGGTGGTGCAGTTGTAAGCATGTACTATGGCTGCTATGTGTTTGCTCCAATGTTGCTTTTTCTCACTTTCCAGGGTCCCCAACATGTTGAGCAAGGTTTGGTTAAACCTCTCCGGCTGAGCATCTCCCTGTGGGTGGTAAGGTGTGGTTCGAGTCTTCTTGATCCCCAAAGAGTCTAAGAGCTTCCGGATCAGCCGAATTTCAAAGTCCCTTCCTTGATCTGAATGAAGTCGTTGGGGCAGCCAATAATGGACAAAATACTTCTCCATAAGTATCTTGGCTACAGTGGAAGCCTTCTGGTCTTTGGTTGGAAAAGCTTGGGCATACCGGGTGAAATGATCGGTTATCACCAGAACATTTCCCAGTCCACTCAGGTCGGGTTTGAGGCAGAGGAAATCAATGCATACCAGATCCATTGGGCCTTGACTTTGTAGATGGCCCATTGGGGCAGCTTGATGAGTTAAAGTCTTCCTCTGGATGCAACGTGCACATGAGTGGCAGTACTCTTCTATTTCTGCCCTCATGCAGGGCCAATAGAACCGACTTCTGACAAGTTGAAAGGTCCTCTCCGCCCCCAGATGGTCATGATTGTCATGTAGGGCAATCAGAACAGTCTCTCGATGCTTTTCTGGAAGAAACAACTGCCATTTATCTTCCAGGTCATCAGAGGGGCCCCTTCGGTAGACCACTCCCTGATGTACCTGTAACCTGTCCCACTCTTTCCTCAGCAGGCGGGCTTCCTTTGAGGAGTGACTCAGGAGTTTGTTTGGATCCTGATTCTCCATGGCTTTCTAGAACCAATTTCCCCATGGGATCTTCTAATTGGTCACACCTTAGTTCCTTCTTGGACAACTTTGGTAGATGGTCTTCCTCCAGCTGAGTTACTCCACAGTATTGTTTGGGGACTCCTACCATGGTAACTCCTATCTCTTCCGCCCTTGAGCCCCCTCTGGCTTGCAATTCAGCCCCTTGACAAAGGGCCCGCACCCCATCAGGTGCTACTTGAGTCCAGTCTTCCATGTCTCTGTTGAGACCATGAGATCTCCTGGACAGAGCGTCTGCATCTTGATTCCCAACCCCTGGCCTGTACTTTAGGCTGAAATTGAATCCAGACAATGCGGCCAGCCACCTGTGTCCAGTGGCATCCAGCTTTGCTGTAGTGAATAGGTAGGTCAGGGGGTTGTTGTCGGTCTTCACAGTGAATTCCGCCCCATACAGGTAGTCTTTGAGCTTGTCTACTACCGCCCACTTAAGGGCCAGGAACTCCAGCTTGTGAGTGGGTTGTTTTTCTCAGAGGGGGTTAGGCTCCTGCTCACGTAGGCAACAGGCCGTAGTTGCCCCTCGTGTTCTTGATAAAGTACTCCTCCCAGACCATCATGACTAGCATCTACGTGTAGTTCATAGGGTTTGGTTGGGTCTGCGTAGGTCAAGACTGGAGCAGTGGTTAGGCTCTTCTTCAAAGCCTGGAAGGCCTCTTCACATTTCTGGTTCCACTGATCTTTGACTGACTCTCCCGGCTTCCTGGGTCCTGAGTCATCCTCTTCTCCCTCAGTCTTCAGCAGTTCATTCAATGGTCTAGCAGATCGGGCGAATCCTTCCACAAACCTCCTGTAATAGGAGCAGAACCCTAAGAAGGACCTGAGTTCTGTTACTGTGGTGGGTCGTGGCCAGGAGGTAACTGCCTCCAATTTCTCAGGGTCTGTAGCCACCCCTTCTTCAGACACTATGTGCCCCAGATAATTTACTGAAGATTGGTAGAACCGACACTTCTCAGGCAAAAGCTTGAGTCCCTCCTCACTGAGTCTCCTCAAGACTTTTTCCAGCCTCTCCTCGTGTTCCTCCAGGGTTCTTCCAAAGACAATGACATCGTCCAGGTATACAAGGACTTCAATAAGGTTCATGTCTCCTACAGTCTTCTCCATGAGATGTTGGAAAGTAGCTGGGGCTCCAGACAGACCTTCGGGCATCCGGTCAAATTCAAAGAATCCCACTGGGGTTATGAAAGCTGTCTTCTCCTTATCTTCTGGGTGCATAGGGATCTGATAGTACCCACTCTTGAGATCCATGACGCTGAACCATTTGGCTCCAGACAAGCTCTGTAGGGCATCCTCTATCCTCGGAGTGGTGTACTGGTCGGGTATGGTTCTCCTGTTAAGAGTCCTGTAGTCGATACAGAGCCTCAACGATCCATTCTTCTTCCTGACCACCACTATCGGGGAGGCATAGGGGCTTCTGGACTCTCGTATCACACCAGTCCTTTTTAGTTCTGCAAGTTGTTCCCTTAGATCCTCCAGATCCGCTAGTGGGCTAGTGGGACCCGCCTGACCCTCTCTCTGAAGGGCTTATCTTCTTGGAGGCCGATCCGATGGGTGGCACTCCTTGCACACCCCACATCGAACTCATCTCTGGAGAAGATCTTCTCCCATCTGGTCAACTGGGCCTTGGCTCTCTCCTTCCAAGCCCTGGGCAAGTTCGGGTTTTCCATGGATAGCTTCTCCCAAGCATCTCCTCCTTCACCCGCCCCCTTTACTTCCGACAAGTTGACCAGGGCAGCAGGGCTCACTTGGCCCAGCAGAATCCTGGCTGGGATTTCCATGGGGCCATCTGTATTGTTCCTAACACTCACTGGAACTCTGCAATGGGCCTTCTTCAGGGCCTTCAGCGGAATCACTTCTGGTATCACTTCCAGGCCGGGGGACTCTTCCCTTGGGTCAGACTCCAACATGACAAAGGGTCCAGGCTGCTCCCAAGTAAGCTTCACAGTGGCTCTGAGACAGGTTACTTCACCGGGCTGCAACACTATCCCTTCTCTTCCAAGTCTCCACACCTTCCCTATCCCCTCTCCAGGGGTCTTCTGCTCTAGGACCAGCCGTTGATAAGCCATCTTCAGCATGGGGTGGATCTTGGTGGCCGCTGACCCCTTCTCTTTCACTAGAGGGGTCAGAAGTCTTCGGACCAGGTCCGTGTTTGTCCCTATTATAAGGGAACTCTTGTTGGCTCCTGGCGGCCGAGGGCACACAACCGCCAGAGTGTCAAACACTTTGGCTTTTCCAGCCACGGATGGGTCAAAGATCATCTTGACAGGCAAATAGCCATCGTAGGGGAAATTCTGAGTCCCAATCCCACATATCTCTAGTCCCTCTATCTTCTGGATGGGCAGGTGACTCAAGTGCCTCTCTTATAAATGTCAGTATAACAGGGTCACTTGTGCCCCAGTATCCAAGATGTCTCTGGTGTAGACTCCCTCCACTTGAATGGACACTATAGGAGATGGGCCTACTAGCCTCTCCGGATATGGCCTGGCAGGGGTCGCCTTCTTCTGGCCCTTTCCCTTCGGACTCTCTCTCATCCGGTTCCCTTTGGACTTTAATCTTTCTTGAGCCTGGTATGCATTAATTTCCCACCTCTCGATGGGTGTACAGACCCGCTGATGGATTCTATTATTTTTCTTAGGTGTACACCCCCTCTGGGGAGTGCTGTGTCTCTTCTGAGGGGTCTTGCCCCCTTTCTCTGGGGTGTATCCCTGTTGAGGAATATCGTGTTTCCTCCGAGGTGTTTTATCTCCTCTTTCCTTCTGCTTCGCTTTCAGTTTGGAGCTCACTGAAGGTGATGGGCACCCGGTTGACTCCTTCACCGGAGCCCTCTGGAGTTTCCCGCCGGCTTGCGGTTGTCTAGCTTCTCCTTCTTGGGACTGGAACAGGTAGCTGCAATATGGCCAATTCCTCCACAGTTAAAGCAGACTATATCTCCCCATTCTTGTAAAGATGCGGGTGCCGAAGCAATTGGGAATAGTTCCTTCCGTGGTACCTCTCTCTTGGGACCCTCTGTGTCTTTTGCCATCAGAGAGGTCAACATCTCTAACACCTTGGACATTTGTGCTTTTAAAGTGTCTACCTCTGAGTCTCTTTCAGGGGTCATCACTGGATTGACTAGCACCTGTACGGGGACAACATTTGCCATAGTCATTTGTTGGTCCTGTTGTAGCGCCTCCTCATCTCTGATGATTTTTATCAAGTCAGCATAAGTCAGCAACGTTCCTCCTCCCGAGGTTTTCAGGTGCAGCCAGACTGGATCCGAGCGTAATGCTCCCTTTAAGACCTGCTTCATTCTTGCCGCATCTGTATCTTGGGGCTTCATTCCCTTCTTCAACACAATTTTGCACAGCAACCTGTTTAGTCTCCTAACATATTCTGACAGTTTCTCCCTTGGCTGTTGGAAAGTATGTTCAAATTGGTATACCATCTCTGTCACCTTCTCCAATTGGCCAAACTCTTCCTGTAACATGGCTAGACAGTCTTGAGCCGTGCAATCTGCATTCCCAAACCGAAAACTTTTCACTGCTTCTGCTGCTGCGCCATTAAGGCTTTCTATCACTCGTTGCCTCTTCTGCGTTTCAGGCACCTCCCATGCCTCTACTGCTTGTAATGCCTGCTCCACCCAGGTATCAAAATCTTCTTCCCCTGCAGGGACAGGGAGCTTCCCTGAGAATGTCTTCAGTCTCCGGTAGCTAGTCTCTACATGCACCGTGCTTGTCTTCTGACATTTGATTAGCAGATCCCCTATCGCCTTTATCAATTCTGGTGATATAGCAGTGGCAGGTGCGGGTGTCACCGGGGGCATCACCCTGTCTCCTTTTACTGGTGAGGCGCGGGCCGCAGCCTGCGGTGATCCCATCGGTGATGGTTCCTTCTTTATAGTTAAAGCAGGCGCCAACCTATAGGTTCTATTATCTGGCGTCTTTACACACTTGCGCTTGCAAGCCTCTGGTATCCCGTCTCCGTATTCCACCAGTGCATACTGATATGAAGTGTCTGGGTCTGCCTTTATATCTATCACCCACGGTGTGTGATCTGGGGACACTGACTTCATCAACTCCTCTACGGCCTCAGTCTTCCATTCCTCCCCTGGGAGACTGATGACTATCGAGTTGTTTGGCTCTGCCCTAACGGCTTTGCACCATTCTTCTATCGCTTGTGGATCCATGGGGTCCATGCCGACACTTCTGGCGTTCACCTGCTGTATCAGGATCCCGGACTCGAGCCCCCACGTGTAGCGATACCTTCACTTAAGAAGGCCGCAAGTTTAGTTTGGGCCCTGAAAGCACCTCCGCCAACCCCCGGCAATGTAATCGACCCCCTACTGGCACAGTTAGTATTGGCAACAGTATATCTATTCTTATGCTGTATGAGTAAACCCAGACACCAAGACAATAATAGTAAAAGGTATAAGATTTACTTAAGCTTTTGATAAGAAAAGGGTTTAACAGTGGTAACAGTTCACAGGATAATTAATTTGCAGAGCCCTGCAGATTAACACACTATGCATATAGAATGAACAGTAAAAGGTACGCCACCTGGGCGACCGTTAACTAGGCGTCCTATGACGCAGTAACCAAATGAACTAACTAGCTGACCAGGCCTGGCTCAGATATCTACAACTTAGTCTATAGGGGATGATGGTTGTTTTTCTTCACCGGCAGGTCTTTAACGGTGGTGCACATTAACAGAATACCCTTTTGTAATCCAATAGGAAGGTAGAGGTGAAATAAACACTTTGCTATGTAAAGTGTGAGTTCAGCTCCGATGAGGTTCTCTAGTGAGAGTATCAGAAACAACTTGTGGGCCACGGCAGTCTATAGGCCCATTAGTAACAACAGTACATGGTCTGGGCATACGCCCTCTCACCCATCCGGACGCGGTCCCAGTCCGGGGAAAACTTCCACCGACTGTGTCACACACACACAGTGTCTCCAGCGATCGGGTCCCCGATTCAACCAAGGCTGTAGGTAAGCAATGTCAGGTGCCACCCAGGCTCGCAGTGGGGTGGAAGGCTCTTTGGTGCTGCGCAAGGCCTCAGGCTTCAGGCCTTGCACTCCGGTACATCCGCACAGGAGGATCAGTCACAGAAGTCTCGTGTCCCAAAGAGGCCGAGCGCAGCCGCGCCTCCTCCTTATATAGCCCCTCCCATGAGTCTCTGCGGTGAAACACTCCGAATGGGGTTCTGGGTAATGTAGTCTCTCTGCATTAAAGGGGAACACCCCGCTACACTTGTTTACATGGGGGAATCACATCTGATTATTTTATAAGATGGTTTTGCAAAAAAGAGAAAAAGCCAGTTTGTTTGATTCTGGCATTATAAATAAGCTGCCTGTGAAATTTAGAAAGTTTAACCAAAAGTAACCACAATAAAAAAAAAAAATTTTCACAACAAACTAGTAGTCTCAAATGTTTTGTACTATAACTACTTACTCCTATATCAGTGATGGTGAGCCTTGGCACCCCAGATGTTTTGGAACTATGTTTCCCATGATAATCAATTACACCCCAGAATGCATGAGCATCATGTGAAATGTAGTTCCAAAACATCTGGGGTGCCAAGGTTCGCCATCACTGTCCTATATTCTTAACATACAGCTAACTTGATCACTGACTAACTAAACCCCTAACCCTGACCCCATTTATAATACCAATACTTAAAATGAACACAATCCTAGATTTATATAAAAAAACATAATATGGCAGTGCTAAACCCACAAAAAAAAAAAGTGTGAGACAAAAATCACAAAAATATTATCATAATAAAATAAATAACGCAGCCTAAAAACTACAAATTCATCAGTGATAATCAGGTGGATGCACCATGGGTCCGATGCTGCATCTGTCCCCCGGCACCTCTGCACTGAAAACCGAGCTATCAAACACAGCCGATCACTCGGTTTTCACAGCTCTGTGAGCAGAGGGCTGTAGACTGTCAGTCACAGCTCTCTGCTCATCTTCCTCCATGCTCATTGGAGCGTTGAGCTGTGGAGGGGGCTGAGCGGCCATCTCAGGCTCTCAGCGGCTTGATGAGAGGCTGAGACGGGTATCAGTCCAGGCATATGGCAGATCCAGACTTCCATTGTTGGGATGACGCGGTTCCTGAACTAATATCCGTGACGTCAGCAGAGAGCGGACATAAGTCTGCTCTATGCTGAAAATGGGTCACAGGAGTGCAAAACAAATTGCACTCCTGTGATCCATAGGAGAAGCCCAGCCAAACGAGCTTTGGCTGGACTTCTCCTTTAATCATTATAGATATTGACTGGTACTCAAATAAACCAGAAAAACAGTGCCTTTGGTTGAATTTCAGAACATGGAGTGTGTGGTCAGCAATTCCACTCTGATCCCACAGTGGCACACAGCAGTCAAATTCAGCACTTGGGTTTCACCCAGCTCACAATATACAGAGAGGGAGAGAGAGAAAGACCATTCATAGTGTATTACAGAAAACTTTTGTTAAAATACAAGTGCCCAAAACACTTATGTTATCCTGTGTCATAATCAATACTTTTTGCAGGCAATAATACACAATCTCCATCTAACTCCATTGACTAGTTCCTGGCTTTGAGCACAGAGTTGACCAATGTGATTATGTCACGTCCGTAGTCCCGCCCTACATGTTTTGTCTAACAATGACCCTAAGGGGTGGACAAAAACCAAGAGAGTGTAAATTTGTGTTATATGTTGCACATAAGCACAGGACACTTTGTGAAGATGGATTTTTATCATCTTGGATGAATTATGATTATCACTGATGAATTTGTCGTTTTGTTATGCTGCATTATTCACTTTTATGATGATATATTTGTGATTTGTGTGTCACACTTTTCTGTTTTCAGTGGGTTCAGAGCTGCCATATTATATTTTTTTATCTTTTTGAGGTGAGCTCCTCACCTTAGGGATAGCAGCTTTACTTGATTGTTTTGTTGTTGCACACCATCTGTGGCGCAATTCATTTTGAGTCACACCCTTAAAATTAAACTTAAAATATATTAACACAAAACTAAAAGTAAACATTTAAACACACTGTACAGTATATGCAAGCTGTATATAAGGGGGTTCACAAAGGGTTTGTACTGTATATTGTTATTCCTCACTGGCCTCAAGTGCCTAAGTGCCTCCAGTGGCCTCCCTCCTCAAGTCTGATTGCAGCTTTACAGGGGAATACAAGAGGCTGAAATCAAATCACATTCTGATGCTAATACCTGTTGTATTGGAAGGAAACACATTAAAGGTTCATTCACACTAGCTTGCATGCTGGTGTACAGTGTGTAGCGGCAGTGAGGGTGGTGCAATACATGGTTACAACGCATCATACTTTCCATTTTATTGACTTATTGAAGTGTCGTAACAAAATGACACTTCTGGAAAGCTGATTTATGGGTAAGCACCTTCCATGTTTGGCTTGTTTTATTATGTATTGTATTTTAAACTGTTAAACTCCAGACACAACTTTGGTATTTTCTCTACTGTTTGTAATTTTTATCCTGTGTGTCAGGTCTTCCTTGCTATCCATACCATAAGCACAGGCAAAACAACTTTATATGCTGTATAATATTAATGTGGATTCCTCTAAAAAAATAATGAAACATCTCTGAGTGCTTGTAATCCAACATTCACTACATTTCTGCTAAAATTCACCATTTCGAGTATTCAGTGAAACCATATTAGCACATATATATATATATTTTTCAGGTAAAACTTTTTATTAGGTGTATAAAAAGTATACAAACAAAGGCAGAAAACATTTGGATACATCAAAGAAAAAGTAGATACAGTAGTACATTGATTATATCCAGTGTCAAACATGGAGGTTATACAATGTAAGATCAGCATCAAAATAGAGGACTGAAAACTGTATTTGCACAACTACTTATAAACTACCATGGCAATTAGTCCCTTCTTCCGATATACAGGGGAAGAATTGGGGGCACAATAACCATTAATAATCCAGTATGGCACCATCCCTTACATAAGAACAGCTTGAATAGGGGAACAGAGGGAACAGAGAACACATAGGGGAAAAAGGAGAAGTAGAAAAAGGGAGGGTAAGGAGACTGGAGAAGACAGGACAAGAAGCATAGGATGAAAGAGAAGGCAATAGTAGGATATAAGAGGGGAGAGAGAAAAAGGCAGACTCCAATCACCTAGACATAGAACTAGGGATGCACCAATACCATTTTTTTTTAAAAACGAGTACGAGTACTGATTCTCTTTTTTTAGTACTCGCCAACAATTACTGATACCTACTGCAACTGTTTTGTTTACAATTTAGCTGTCAGCAATGGTAAACAGCATTGAAAAGTAACTTACAAATTAAATACATAGTGGTTGTAAACCCACTCTGACAACTTGCAACTACAGTTGTAGTTCAGCGAAGACGAGGTCCCATTAAAAAGCCGACATGTGTCCAAGATTATAATCTCTACATGGGGGGGTGGATTTCAATGACCAAATGATTCAGCCCTATTTGTCAATAATGAGTTCCCGATTCTGGTACAAGAAGGTAGAAATTTATCTCATCCATTTGGCCATTTATAATTCCTACATAGTCTACACCAAATTCACAGAAAGCCCCGCCCCTTCCTCAGAAGAATTAGTCATGTCCCTCATCTGTCAACAAAGATCCCCCCCCAGAAAACCTTTGCTCTGATGCTGTTGGCCGACTTCATGAATGTCACTTCCCGTACAACATCCCACCATCCGAAGCAGGCCGAAGACGGCAAAAAAGATGTTGCATGTGCAGCAAAGGAGGATTTCGAAAAGATTCCAGCTACCATTGTCCCCAGTGTCCCTCCTAACCTGGCCTTTGCATTGGTGAATGCTTTGAACTTTATCATACATCTCTAAAATATTTGCCCATATTTTTAACCATTTCCCCCCCATATTCTGTGCTGACCATTTTCCATGCTTCCCCAAATAACCATGCCACTGTCTTCCACATTGTCAAGTCTCTGGTGTGAGGCCGGATTGCTGAGAGGGCACCCCTTGCGGCTAAGTGCACCGCACCCCTGGAGATGATACAGGGAGTGCGGGGCCCAAAGGTGCACGGATTGCCGGTACTGCTGCTGACTGGGCCGATGCAGGCAGAGGGTAGCTGGGGTGTGCTGGGAGAACAGATTTAGTAGCCATGCAAGGAGAGGTTCTGGTGTGGAGCAGTAGGTAAACCACGAACAGAGTCTGGAGCCAGGCCGGGGGTCAAACACAGGAATCAGTCCGAGAGTAATCACAGGAACAAGCCGGGTCAAGCACGGGAGCAGAAGATAATGGAGTAGTCAGCCAAGCCGGGGTCAGATACGAGGAGACAGGCAGGGTCACAGGTCGAGATACAAGCCAAGGGTCAAGCCGGGGATTCAGGATAAGCAGGATACAGGAGACACAGGAGATACAGGAAGCTGATGATAATCCAGCAACCTGTGTGCGCCAGTAACAGGTTTAAATAGGCCGGGGAGTGCGCCCAGGCCGTCTGCGTGCGCCTGTGCGCGCCGCGGCGCATCTGTGTGCGCCTATGCGCGCCACGGCGCATCTGCATGCGCGCATGCGCATAGGAATGAGTCTGGCGCGGCCATGATGAACACTGGCAGGAATGCCAATAACTCGGCCATTTCCCTGACAGTGCCCCCGCCAAGGGGCAGCCTCCGGATGCCCAACCAAGCCCATCTTTCAGGGTAACGGGCTTGAAACCTCTGCAAAAGTCTAGGGGCGTGTATATTGCCTTCGGGTTCCCAGGAATTCTCTTCTACTGGGTAACCTTTCCATTTTATGAGAAATTGAATGGTCCTACCTCTCCTACGACAGTCCAGGATGGCTTCTACTTCAAACTCAGTTTCATCTCCCACAGCGACTGCAGGCGGAGGAACTTCTCTTCTTCCTGGAAATGGACTAGAGATAACAGGTTTAAGTAGAGAGACATGGAAAAACGGGTGGATTTTATAGGAGCTAGGTAGCGCCAGTTCAAAAGCTACTGGATTAATTTCTCGTCTGATCTTAAATGGACCGATAAATCTGGGTCCCAACTTCCGGGAGGGACAAGAAAGCTTGAGATTCGCTGAAGACAGCCATACTTTGTCACCAACTTTAAAGGCAGGGTTCTCTCTCCTTCTCTTATCATACTGTTTTTTATAATTTTCCTGGGCTCTTTGCATAGTTAGCTGGAGGGTTTGGTAGTTAGTCTGGATAGAATTTATCCTGTCTTGGACCGCTGGGACTGAGGCCTCCGGAATGACATTAGGCAAAAATGAGGGATGGAACCCGTAATTAGCCCAAAAGGGTGATTGATTGGTGGAAGTATGTACAGAATTATTGTATGCGAACTCTGCACACGGGAGTAACGAAATCCAATCATCCTGGGAGAACGAGCAAAAACAGCGTAAGTATTGTTCTACAGTCTGATTCGTTCTTTCGGTTTGACCGTTTCTCTGGGGATGATAGGCCGAAGATAGGCACAGCTCGATTGACAGCATCTTACAGAGCTCTCTCCAGAATTGGGAGGTGAATTGTGCCCCTCTATCGGACACAATATTATCGGGAAGGCCGTGGAGTCTGACTATTTATTTTATAAAAAAAATTGCCGTGTCTACAGCAGATGATGTGCCCATCATGGGCAAAAAGTGGGCCATTTTGGACAAACGGTCCACTACTACTAAGATAGTTGTGAACTCGTCAGAAGGAGGCAACTCTACAATAAAGTCCATTGATATTTTCTTCCATGGTTGTTCTGGTACCGGCAGTGGTCGTAACAGACCCCAGGATCTAACGTTGGACCCCTTGTTTCATTGGCAGGTGGTGCAGGAGCTAACATATTCCCGGCAGTCTGATTTCAGAGTAGGCCACCAAAAAGAATGTTGGATGAGATTCATTGTTTTCCGTACCCCGAAGTGGCCAGCAAGTTGGTGGTCATGAAATGTCTTTAGGACCTGGATTCTGGCTGGTTGTGGAACAAAGACCTTATCCTGATACCAAAGGTACCCCCCTGACTTCTTAAAGAGGATGCCTCTGGTTCCGGGCATTGGATGGATGCCTGTTCAAGTGAGGCCCTTAGCTCAGGTTGGATCATGAGGAAGTTCTGTGGCGATAGGATTGTACTGGGAGCTGTTTCCTCGGGGGAATCGGGAAACATCCGGGACAGGGCGTCAGCTTTTCCGTTCTTGGAACCAGGGCGGTATGTGATGTGAAAATTGAATCTTGAGAAAAACAAGGCCCAGCGAGCTTGTCGGGGTCTCAGGCATTTGGCAGTGCGAAGGTACTCCAAGTTCCTGTGATCTGTGAATATCATAACAGGGTGAGAGGCCCCTTCGAGAAGATATCTCCACTCCTCTAAGGCTGTTTTAATGGCCAACAGTTCACGGTCACCTACATCGTAGTTCCTCTCTGGCTGGCTCATTTTCCGAGAGGAGAAAGCCACGGGGTGAAGCAACGACTTAGGTCCCTGGCGTTGCGAAAGTACTGCCCCTGTGGCTACTTCTGAGGCATTGACCTCCAAGATGTAGGGCAGGGCAGAATCAGGATGTTTTAGGATGGAAGCTGAGGTGAACAGAGACTTTAGTTCTTCAAAAGCGGATTGCGCTTCTGGGGACCACTGGAACCGGGTGTGTAGGCGGGTGACTTGGGTGATAGGTGAAATGATGGAAGAGAAGTTCCTTATGAACCTTCTATAGAAATTTGCGAAGCCTACAAATCTCTGCACCCCCTTTTTGTCTGACGGAGTTGGCCAATCCAGGACTGCTTGTACCTTTTGTGGATCCATAGCTACCCCGTCGGTGGATATGATCAGTCCAAGAAACTGGATTGAGTCCTTTTCGAACTCACACTTTTCCGCTTTTGCGTAAAGTCCGTGTTTCCTTAGCGTGAGTAATACTGTCTTCACATGTGTCCAATGGAGTTCCAGAGTAGCTGAGAATATGAGGATGTCGTCCAAGTAGATGATGACAAAGTAATCTAGATATTCCCGAAAAATATCATTAACGAAGTGCTGGAACGTTGCTGGGACGTTACAGAGCCCGAAAGGCATTACAAGATATTCGAAATGTCCGAACCGCGTTCTGAAGGCAGTCTTCCATTCATCACCCTCACGGATGCGAACAAGATTGTTAGCCCCCCGTAGATCCAGTTTGGTAAATATCTGGGGGGTGCGGAATCTCTGAAAGAGTTCAGGGACAAGTGGAAGTGGGTAGCGTTTTTTTATGGTAATCCTATTAAGTTCCCTATAATCAACACATGGTCTCAGAGTCTTATCTTTTTTTTCTACAAAGAAAATGCCGGCACCGGCTGGAGAGGAGGAAGGGCGGATGAGACCCTTTGCCAAATTTTCATCTATGTATTGCCTTAGAGTTCCTAACTCCGTCTCAGAGAGTGGGAAGATACGCCCAAATGGGATTTCAGCCCCAGGGAGTAATTCGATAGGACAGTCGTATGACCGATGTGGGGGTAGGGTATCTGCTTTTCTCTTATCAAAGACATCCAGGAACTCTTGATAAGCTGGTGGTATATTCTGGTTATTGGCAGATGTGGGTTGAACTGTCAGGCAGCTGGTGGTATCTCCAGATTCAGGGACCAAGCAGTGCTGCTGGCAATAGGACGAGGTAAACAAAACTTCCTTGGTGCTCCAATTGACCTGAGGATTGTGTGCTTGGAGCCAGGGGATCCCCAAGATGACTGGGAACATAGGTGAACTTAAAGCATCGAAGCGTAGAAATTCCCAGTGGCCATCAGGAGTAGTGACAAGAAGAGGAGCAGTCTCTAAGGTAACAGGGCCAGAACTAGGCAATGTACCATCTGCCAGGTGAACTTCCAGTCCCCGTTCCTTGTGGAGAAGGTGTAAACTAAGGTTCTTTGCTAGGCTTAAGTACACAAAGCAGCTACATGCCCCAGAATCGATTATGGCCCGGAGCTGTACTTCCTCTTTCCCTAACTGCAACGTAATGGGAAGAACAATATGGGAAGGAGAAGTTCCGGAGACCTGGAAGTACACTGGGGTGTATGACCGTGGCTTCTTGGGCCTTATGGGGCAGTGGCAAGGGAAATGTCCGTTCCCTCCGCAATAGAGGCAAAGATTGGCTTGGCGATGACGACGTCTCTCATCAGGGGTCAGTGCCGATCATACCAGTCCTACTTGCGGCGGTGCAGATGGAATGGGAACTTCAGGTGGCAACCTGGTGGGTCCGGAGGTCTGAGACCGTTCTGACTGTCGCTCCCGCAGGCGTCGGTCAAGCTGAATGACCAATTTAATGAGGCCCTCAAGAGTAGTGTGGATACCAACTCTGGCTAACTCATCCTTGAGGGACTCGGAAAGACCCAGGCGGAACTGGTGTTTTAGGGCCGCTTGATTCCAGTCTGTGTCTGCAGACCATCGACGGAAGTCCACGGTATAGTCCTCCACTGGCCGCTTCCCTTGCCGCAGGGAGTGCAGGTTGGCCTCTGCAGTGGCCGTCCGCTGGGGGTCATCGTAGAGCTGTGCCATGGTGGAGAAGAAGGAGTCCACCGTGCTGATAACCGGGCTCTTCTGTTCCCATAGGTGGTGGGCCCAGGTCTGGGGTTCATTAGACAACAGGGAAATGAGAAACCCAACCTTAACAGTCTCTAGAGCAAAAGTCCGGGGTTGCAAGGCCAGATGTAATAAACAGGCATTTTTGAAGGACCTAAACTTTTTCCGATCTCCAGAAAATCATTCAGGGATTGGAACGCGGGGTTCAGGAGGAGCCAACATCGTCAGGGCTGCTGGGGTTTGCCCTTGGATGGTTGCTGAGGAGCAGGTAGCGGATGGTCCTGGTTCCACAGGAGCAGGTGACACTGTCATGTGTTGTAAACGTCCTTCAAGCTGAAGATGTGCTTCCTGCAGTTTCTGGACTTCATGGGCCAAAGTTGCAGTTTGTTGGCACAGAGCCTCTAACGGGGACGCACCTCTGCCGACCTCAGACATGGCTGGATTATACTGTCAAGTCTCTGGTGTGAGGCCGGATTGCTGAGAGGGCACCCCTTGCGGCTAAGTGCACCGCACCCCTGGAGATGAGACAGGGAGTGTGGGGCCCAAAGGTGCACGGATTGCCGGTACTGCTGCTGACTGGGCCGATGTGGGCAGAGGGTAGCTGGGGTGTGCTGGGAGAACAGATTTAGTAGCCGTGCAAGGAGAGGTTCTGGTGTGGAGCAGTATGTAAACCACGAACAGAGTCTGGAGCCAGGCCGGGGGTCAAACACAGGAATCAGTCCGAGAGTAATCACAGGAACAAGCCGGGTCAAGCACGGGAGCAGAAGATAATGGAGTAGTCAGCCAAGCCGGGGTCAGATACGAGGAGACAGGCAGGGTCACAGGTCCAGATACAAGCCAAGGGTCAAGCCGGGGATTCAGGATAAGCAGGATACAGGAGACACAGGAGATACAGGAAGCTGATGATAATCCAGCAACCTGTGTGCGCCAGTGACAGGTTTAAATAGGCCGGGGAGCGCGCCCAGGCCGTCTGTGTGCGCCTGTGCGCGCCACAGCGCATCTGCGTGCGCGCATGCGCATAGGAATGAGTCTGGCGCGGCCATGACGAACACTGGCAGGAATGCCAATAACTCAGCCATTTCCCTGACACATGTGAACTCACCCTGGCCTGCTTTTTGACTATGCCTCTGCCTACTGTTTGGACTGCTTCCACGTAAACTGACCCTGGCCTGTTTTGTGACTATGCTTCTGCCTACCGCTTGGACTGCTTGCACGTGAACTGACCCTGGCCTGTTTGATGGACTATGCTTTGCCTAACGCTTGGACTGATCTGTTGCCCTGCTACTGTAGTACACAGGGGTCTCACATATGTGAGGAGAATAGTTTTTCTGGATGGAGAAAACATTTTTTTTTGTTTTATCTGGGTTTCGTAATTTCTGGATTAGGGTCTGGAGTCCGGAGGCTTCATAGAGATTTGGGTGGGTCGAAGCCTCTACCCCTGTGCCCCTGTGCACAGGTCTTACCCTATTGCGGTCCTCAGCCTGCTGCTGACTTACTGCCATCATGCCTTTGCCTGCCACATGAACGGACCACACCACTGCCTGATACCTGGACTATGCAAATAATTAGAATTTATTTTGGATTGTAATTCTTGGTATGTACATGCTATGTGTTAGAAATATGAAGGGCCTTCAAAAATGATAGGTTGCCAGGAAATTATATATGTAATGTATGCTCCTAGAGCGCCTAATGGTGCTACTTGGATGTTGGGCCTCTGTATGTGGCCAAGCTGTGTAAAAGTCTCACACATGTGGTATCCCCATACTCAGGAGGAGTAGCAGAATGTATTTTGGGTGTCATTTTTTAGATGTATTTGCTATGTGTTGGAAATATCTTATAAATGGACAACTTTGTGTAACAAAAAAATGCGTTTTCATTTTTTTTCCACATTTTCCAAAAACTTCTGGAAAAAAAATAACCGTTCAAAAGACTCATTATGCCTCATAGATTATAGACATGTACACACTGAAATATTTTGTTTCGGAATTTCATTTTTGTCCAAAAAATACATTTATTTAGTTACTCCTGAAATTCGTTTTTATTTATTTAGTTTTTCGTTAGAAATTGCATTCGTCTGAAAATCTGAATTAATTAAGGTCGAATCTGTCATTGAAAGCTTATGGTGTCTGTCGAATGTTCAAAGAAGATTCGACGGAGCAGCGAAACTGTACGACGCCGCAATCGTACATTTCCGGTCGAATGTTCCGCCCACAAGCTATAGTAGAATTCTAATGTTTTATGACTAGTAATAGTTATATTTATTAATTATTATTACTAGTCAACCAACATTATAATTTTTCTATAGCCTATGGGCAGAGCATTTGACCGGAAATGTACGATTGCAGCATCGTACAGTTTAGGTGCTCCGTCGAATCTTCTTAGAACTTTCGACAGACACCATAAGCCTTCAATGACAGATTCAACGTTTGTATGTTTTTCGATGCTTTGCCGAATCTTCGTCGTTCAAGTTGAATTGTCAAGTTAGTTCTAGCTATTTTACTGCTCCTCCTCTTTGGTACCAAGTAGCCAATAACATTCATCATCATCATTATTTTTATTTTACTTCCCCCACCCAATTCCAGCAGCGATCTTTTCTCTCTATGTCAAATCTTTTCTCTCTATGTCGAATCTTTTCTCTCTATAATGTCAAATTTTTCGCTCTATGTCAAATCTTTTCTCTCTATGTAGAATAATCTTGGACTAATAGAGTTAAGGTTAGGCACATTCGACCACAGGTTTGATGGACACAGATTGTTATTGTCAGCGTCATGTCGAATCCCCTATCTATATCGAACTGTTGTTGCAACAAAAACGAAAATAAAGCATTTGTTTATGTCGGATCTTTCGGTTTTCGGATTCTGCGCTTTTGTTTTCGTTTGTTAAAACGATAACGAAAATACCTGAAATTCGGACGAAAATGCATTCGGACGAAAACGAATGCACATCTCTAAATTAGATTATACGTTGGGGTGTTTGCTTTCCAAAATGGGGTCATTTTGTGGGCAATTCCATTGTCCTGGTGCTCCAGGGCGTTCAACATGTAATAGGTGGTTGAGAAATGAGATGTGCAATTTATGCTCGTAGATCGCCTGATGGTGCTACTTCAATGTTGGGCCTTTGTATGTGGCCAGGCTGTGTAAAAGTCCAACACATGTGGTATCCCCATACTCAGGAGGAGTAGCAGAATGTATTTTGGGGTGTAATTTTTGCTATGTATTTGCTATGTGTTGGAAATATCTTATAAATCAGGGATATGCAATTAGCGGACCTCCAGCTGTTGCAAAACTACAAGTCCCATCATGCCTCTGTCTCTGGGTGTCATGCTTGCTGCTGTCAGAGTCTGGCTATGCCTCATGGGACTTGTAGTTTGGCAACAGCTGGAGGTCCGCTAATTGCATATCCCTGTTATAAATAGACATGTGCATCCGTTTTCGTCCGAATGCATTTTCGTCCGAATTTCAGCTATTTTCGTTATCGTTTTAACAAACGAAAACGAAAGCACAGAATCCGAAAACCGAAAGATCCGACATAAACAAATGCTTTATTTTCGTTTTCGTTGCTACAACAGTTCAATATAGATAGGAGATTCGACGTGACCCTGACAATAACAATCTGTGTCTATCGAACCTGTGGTCGAATGTGCCTAACCTTAACTCTATTAGTCCAAGATTATTCTACATAGGAGAGAAAAGATTCGACATTATAGAGAGAAAAGATTCGACATAGAAGAGAAAGATTCGACATTATAGAGAGAAAAGATTCGACATAGGAGAGAAAAGATTCGACATTATAGAGAGAAAAGATTCGACATAGGATAGAAAAGATTCGACATAGGAGAGAAAAAAATTGTTATTATAGAGAGAAAAGATTTGACATAGAGAGAAAAGATCACTGCTGGAATTGGGTGGGGGAAGTAAAATAAAAATAAAGTTGATGATGAATGTTATTGGCTGATTGTAACCAAAGAGGAGGAGCAGTAAAATAGCTAGAATGACGAAGATTCGACAAAGCATCGAAAGTTAGAAGATTCGACGGTGCAGCAAAACTGTACGACGCTGCAATCGTACATTTCCGGTCAAATGCATCCGCCCATAGGCTATAGAAGAATTCTAATGTTGGTTGACTAGTAATAGTAATGAATAAATATAATTATTACTAGTCATACAACATTAGAATTCTTCTATAGCTTGTGGGCGGAACATTCGACCGGAAATGTATGATTGCAGCGTCGTACAGTTTCACTGCTCCGTCGAATCTTCTTTGAACATTCGACAGACACCATAAGCCTTCAATGACAGATTCGACCTTAATTAATTCAGATTTTCGGACGAATGCAATTTCTAACGAAAAACGAAATAAATAAAAACGAATTTCGGGAGTAACTAAATACATTTATTTTTCAGACGAAAACGAAATTCCGAAACGAAATATTTCAGTGTGCACATGTCTAGTTATAAATGGACAACTTTGTGTAAATGAAATGCGTTTTCATTTTTTTCCCACATTTTCCAAAAACTTCTGGAAAAAAAATAACTGTTCAAAAGACTCATTATGCCTCATAGATTATACTTTGGGGTGTTTGCTTTCCAAAATGGGGTAATTCTGTGGGCAATTCCATTGTTCTGGTGCTCCAGGGCCTTCAAAAATTTTATAGGAGGTTGAGAAATGAGATGTGCAATTTATACTCCAAAAGATATGTAGCCGTATAAATTTTGGCTAAAATTTATGAAGAAAAATTACTAATTTGCTAAATTTTATGACAGAAACAAAGAAAAAGGCAATTTTTCACAAAATTTACTGTCTTTTTTTATTCATAGCATAAAAAATAAAAAACCCACTAGTGATTAAATACCACCAAAAGAAAGCTCTATTTGCGTGAAAAAAGGACGCAAATTTCATTTGGGTACAGTGTTGCATGACTGAGTAATTGTCATTCAAAGTGTGAGAGCACCGAAAGCTGAAAATTGGTCTAAATAAGAAGGGGGTTTAAGTGCCCTGTATTGAAGTGGTTAAGGATATATTTGCAGAAAACACTGCACCGATGTCTACGGCGCATTCGCGCCATAGACAACAGCGCAGACGCACTGAGACTGCCGGTTTTCTGAATGGGATAATGCCGGTTCCACGCGTCACCCGCCGCTCCGGCCAGTCACAGCGCCGGAGCGGCGGTACACGGAAGATGCTTGGAGGGGACATGGTGGGCGGTGGCAGAGGGGAACGAGGAGCGCTTCGGGGGCTTTGATCTCAGGTAAGTGCCACATAATGAGCTAGTATGCTATGCATACTAGCTCATTATGCCTTTCTCTTACAGGGTTTTTTTATCAAGGAAAAAACTAATTGGGTTGACTTCCTCTTTAAACCAACGTTCACAGAGCAAAAAGAAGCAGGTTCTATGCCAGGGGTGCCCAACCAGTGGCCCGGAGGCCACATGTGGCCCGCAGAGCCCTCTGTTGTGGCCTACGACCTCCCAGCTTTGGGTTGGCAGGTTGGTAAAGCCCAGTTCGTGGGTTGCCGACCCACCATCCCAGAGCATCAGTGTTTTTAATGGAGCCGCTAGTAGAGGAAGCAAGCAGCTGCAGAGCAGAGCCCCATAAGCCGATGCTTCCTATATAGAAGACTGTTATTAAAGGTAAGTTTATTACTAAAACCACAGTGTATATATGGGCATATCTGTTCTGTAATTGATACCAAGCTGCTTTCAAACTGATCAGCAGGGTTAGCTGCACTGTGCCATAGGCTTCTGTTTTTACCTGTGGGTTTTTTGCGCTTTCAGAAAGTGCATCACACTTGCAGGATATAATAGAAGTCTATGGCAAACTGCAGCTAACCCACAGGAACGCCACAGGTGCACTGCCCTGCATCTGCGGAGTGGGTAAACCACAGTGCATCAGTGTGAAAGCAGCCTCAGACCCCGTTCACACGATTGGTCTGACTCAATCGGACCCTCCATTCACCTCTATTTAGTGGCAGATGTAAACAGACTTGTGTCCGTTTACACCCGCCTACCTTCAATCCGATCAACTAAAATAAAAACAGAAGGGGATCTATTCCCTTCCATCTGGGCAGATCTGATCAGAGGACCCATATAGTAGAGTAAGCTGTGTTTGTGTCTGCTCAGCATATGCAGAGTGGATACGGATCTGTCATCCGCCTGTTCCACTCATTGTGGCCCACAAACGGTTACCAAGTCACTTAAGTGGCCCTCGCTCTTCAAAAGGTTGGGCACCCCTGTTCTATGCAATAGTGTGACATAAACGTATTAATGGAGGCCCACGAGGCCACTTTACAGATGATATCAGGAGCCACATGACAGGGCTGCTGCCCATGAAGCTGCCAGGCCCCTGGTAGAGTGTGCTGTCACCGCCTCTGGAGGAGCAATGCCCTTTGCCTTGTAAGCCTGCTGAATGGACTGGACAATCCAGGCTGCAATTGTTCTGGTTGAAGCTCGCTTCCCTCTTTTAATGCAATAGTGCAGAACAAACAGGTAATCAGAACGTCTGAAAGAAGAGGTGTCTTGCAGGTATTCCTTCAGTTTTTCGCCTACATCCAGAGGATGAACTACAGTAGACTCTGCAGACCTGAATGTAGGTAGGACAATTTATTGGTTCTCGTGAAACACAGAGGTGACTTTCAGGTTTGAGCCAAGCATAGGGATGAGGACCACCCGGTCCAGGAAGAAAGTCAGAAAAGGCTCTTGACAACTCAGGGAACCGATCTCGGAAACCCTTTTGGCCGAAGTAATCGCAACTAGGAAAGCAGCTTTTGCAGAAATTTCTTTGATGGGGAGCGTAGTAAGTCCCATGGTACAGAGACCAGTCAGCGAATCAAGGACAAGAGGAAGATCCCATTTGGGGAATCTTGGTTTTTGAAGCCTCCCCCAGGAAGGCTACTGTCAGCTTCAGTTCCTGAACTGCCGAGCCCCGGTCCTCTGAGTATGGAATCCACATTCTCCGTCCAGACCTCCATGGCCTTGGACATGACCGCAAGGGCCAGGGCTGGCTTGCAAGCCATCCCAGCCAGCCCATAGATCCTCTTGATGTCTTGGTCTATCCTTCTCTCAAGGCCGTCTTTAAAGGATACAGTGTCCTCCAAGGGAAGAGTGACATGTTTGGCTAGCCGCATCAGAGCTGCGTCGATGAGGGGAGTGTTTTCCAGAAGTTTTAACTTCTTCAGCCTTGAAGGGGTATAATATGGAAGTTTTGTTTGACATAGAGACCTTCTTGTCCACCTTACTCCATTCCTCATCAAAAATATCCTTCTATTCAGGAAATTGTAATGTTCCTTCCCCAACTGCTTAAAGAACTTCCTCTGCTTTACTGGGGGAGCGGAAGCGTGTTCCCACTTAAGGGCCTCCTTGACTGCCTTGATCAGTGGGGAAACCAGAGAGTAGTCAAAGCCTCTGATGAACTTATCTCCCTCCATCTTGCTGTGCGAGGAATCAGGGGAGGCATCATAGGGCTGGGACGGGCCCGGATTCTCCTGGGCTTCATCAGCCAGGGAGCCATATAGGGTGGTGGACTGGCTCCGTGTGTGGGTTGTACCCCACTCCTTTAGGGATTGTTGCACCACACGCTTAACAAGAGACACCTCTGTTGATCTGTTGACATCTGTTGATTTTCCATCTCTTTTCCCCCAACCGCCCGGGCATAACATGGATCACACAAAGATTTGCCCTCCATGACTCAAGTACCACATCCCCAGCAGGCTCTGCGATCAGAGTGGCTATCGTGGCGGTGGGTGCAGTGACTGGAGGAGGAATCAGAACATCTCCTCTGCTTGGAGGATCAATGGGAACATCTCCTCTGATGGTGGGACCCAGACGAATAATCGCGTCTGGACCTAGTTGATGAGTGATGATGATGATGTTTTTGTGGCCTGACAAGGTCTTTGTTGACTTGAACCACTAATTGGCGGTCTGATCTGGCAGGGCTGCAAGAGAAAAGGGGGGTCAAGACCAGGAATTAGCGCCTCTCTTTAAACCCCAACAAGTTTAATTAATTTCCCCTCATCTGCACATACCTTGTGTGAGAGGGCTGGCCACATGGAGGTGGTGACTTGTCCATGATCTCCATGACAAACCGACAACATGGATGCCAGAAGCACACACGCACCACTCTGCGATACCTGGGTATCAGAAAGGCGAGTGAGAGGGAAAAAAAATATTTATTTTTTGGTAAGAGGAAGGGAGTAATAGAAGGCCTACCACATTGCAAAGGCTTGCCTTGCCTGGAGTGGTGCATAAACCTGGGGAGGCTGACGCCAGCTGCTTACGGGTATCCCAACCTTTCAGGGGCTGACAGCCTTTTAAATTCCCCGCTGGAATGACATTAACGCGGACCTCCATTGCGCGCCTGCGCTGTAGAGACCGGTCGAACAGCACCTGTGCGGCCACGGACGTTCCACCACTCTGCGATTGCTTGAATCAAGCCTCGATTTCACCGAGGCCTAGCGCATGCACAGATGCTCACGGCGGCCGGTAACCCGGAAGAGATGCAGCGTCCTGGAACGCAATAGCGCTCCAGATGCCATGGAGGCAAGGAAACAAAACACAGGGGGAAACACTGATGAATACATACACAAACTACTGCCATGGATGAAAAGAAAAATGCTTCAGACCTTGCCAGCCAAGACAAAGTTTTGTCTGATGTCAGTCCTGGTTTGCATGGGCTACCTCCCTTCCCCCATAGGGGTATAGGAAGCCCAAAAACCACTGGGCCCTGGGTTGCACCGCATAGATGACACCAGGAGCAGAAAACATCCCGACCAGACATCGTACCGGAGCAACGTGATGTAGGGTCCATTGGAGGACAACAAAGGAACGCAGTCCCTGGCTGTGAGCTCAGACTTATGGGTTTGGGGTCCTATAGCACTGGAGAGGAGGGGGGGGTTAAACCACACATAGTCTGCCATGGAGTCTGTCAGGAAATATATGTTAAAGGTGTAAAAATATTAACAAACAAAGCAAACACAAAAAAAAACGTTTCATTATTAATAGTTTATAAAATAGAAGTGAATACAAAAGTGAAATCATCAGAATAATAATAATTAAATGGAGGCGAACAAGGATTTAATTAAGGCTGATTAGAGTAAATTATGGGTTAATAAGGGGTTAAACAGAGGAACATTTAATACAAAACACACAAAAAATGTACAGTATTTCACTTTTCAGGTTGCTTTAAACTGACTTTATCTGCAGAGGAAAGTTCATCCCTTTGATCTGTAGATGAAGAAACAGAAAGATAGTATAGAAGTTATAAAAGCAAGAGCATAAATGAGTATAACATACCCGAGGAATCAATCCAGGCATTCTAGACTGTGTCAAACTTCCTCTGGCACCACCTGCTCTCATAAGTCAGTTGATAAAGGGGCAGGATGGTGTTAATAGAGGCTTGCCATACAGAAACAGTAGGTGGATTGGGCCACTTATTTTTCCCTCCTGGTGTATAAAGAGGGATAAAAACCAAAAAAGTTTGACATATCTACCAACTTCCATTCCATTATGTATGCATTGTAAAATATCACAGGATCCAACCCCAGAGTCAAATCATAGGCGGTATTACTATCTTCATCTACAGTCACCCAAAAATGGTGAACTAGTGGACAAGTTCACACTATATGGAAAAAAGTACTGATCGGCATTTAACATGTCAGGCCCAAAGAGCTAGAGGTTGAATATACATTATGATGGCTAGGCATTGCAAAGTATAGCATGCTCTGTGTAGAAATTTTGTTTTACACAGTTATTCAATGATACATGTATTTTAGAATGAATGGTATGTTAGTGGTGAACATCAGAAATGTATTGTGAGTTCCAGCACACTCCATGCTGATAAATGTGCTTGAATTCACTGGAGTTTTAAAACATGACCACACTTATGACAAAAAGACTTGTTTTGTATAACAGTAAACTGGCCTCCATGCCTTGCTCTGAAAGGTTGGGTAGATGTTCATATTTTTTTAACAACCATCATAAAGAACAAAAAAAGATAATGAATGTAAAGTAGCTTACATGTGAAATAATGCAATAAAAATGCAGCGGGTGGTCCAATAACAAAGCCAGTGTGCTTTAGATTACCTATTAATTAATTTACTTTAAAAAAAGCAGTTTCTTTAGGCAAGGATGAAGAATATTCATACATAATCACATTGAAATAAATGGCTGTACATACAAAATAAAATTGAAAAGAATCTAGCCCTGTAAGCAAAACAAATATCCCCAAGCTATAGTACATGATTGCAATTTAATTAAGGTTTGCATCCAAAGTTTTTATACACGCACTTAGTTTATAAAAGGATTTTGTTGAGTTTGTACCATCTGTCAGCTCATTAAAATTCAGTTCGGGAATTACCACAAATTAAATAACATAATTCTCTACAAATTTCATTGTAAACAGTTTTTACTCTAATTGTAAAATCTTATCAAACATGGATCTCCGTACAAATTTTGAGGGACATGCATAAAAATATGGGTACAAAAAGCTACGTATAACAATTTTAAAAAGTTGTTAATTCAAATACAAATTTTCTTGTCATTTCACTGAAGTAATGTTCCCAAATTGTAACTATCAATACCAAGCATGTACCGTATATACTCGAGTATAAGCCGACCCAAATATAAGCCGAGGCACCTAATTTTACCACAAAAAACTGGGAAAACTTATTGACTCGAGTATAAGCCTAGGGTGCCCATCTGCATGCCTCACTGTGCCTCACTTTGCCTCACTGTGTCCATGTGCATGCCTCACTGTGTCCATGCCTCACTGTGCCCATGCCTCACTGTGTCCATGACTAGACTGACGTTTAACATGAGAGTCTATGGAAGGAGTGCCCGGGTTTGAAAAATCGGTGCTCCCCGGCCGTAGGTCCCCTGGACAACAAACCTTGAACACTTGTAGAGGAAGAGTGGGGTTACATGTGTGCCAAGTTTGGGGTCAAGGGGACCTACGGCCAGCTGGTACCGGGTCCCTAAAATCTGGGAGATCAGGAGCAAAAAGGTGACTCGGGTATAAGCCGAGGGGGGCATTTTCAGCACAAAAAAATGTGCTGAAAAACTTGGCTTATACTCGAGTATACACGGTAGATATTTCTGTGGCAACGTTATAACTGTGAGCCAGTTAGATGATCAGCCACTGTGTTCTGATTATTCATTATGGAACACCCCCCTGTTCGGCTTGCAGCAGAACTCCTGAACAGGGGAGTTCTTCTCCGAACAGTGAACTCCATCGAAGTCTATGAGAGCCGAACATAAGAAATCAAAAGTGCACATTTTGAAGGCTTATATGTAAGTAATTGGCTATAAAAGGGGTATGGGGGTCCAGGTACTGACATTATATATGTATACTGTGTGTATATATATATATATATATATATACATATATATATATATATATATATATATATATAATTTATATAATTTATTGGGGTTCAGTGTTACATGATGGACTACTTGTCAAAGTATCACAGCACAGGAAACTGACAAACGGTTTGGCAATAGAGGGTTAATACATGTTGATGCACAAGTGGTTAAGAGGTATGTAAAACAGGATAATAAATACGAAATCCCAGTCTACTGTGATCCATGCACACACACGTAGGAAATTAAATTGACCAATAAGATATGTATTTGTAGGTAATATATATTTACATGATGTTCATATATAACGTTACTGTTATTTACAAGACTATCAACACAATATAATTAGCATTGTCCCTTTGTATTCTGTGGCAGGTGAATATGTGGAGGACTAATAAAGACCAAATGACAAACAAATGACTCCAAATACCATGGGGAGATCTTGATCAATATTGGATAGTCATCACATCAAAAGGGGCTTGAGATACCATCCCATCACTTTCATGAGAAGAATATGGTTGTGCCGTTTGGACCAATCAGAGATTTCTCAGTGACAGAGAATGAAAGAGAGAAGCACACTGGGGAAGACCCAATGGAGACATGTGAGGGAGAGGCCTGACAAATAGTGTTGGGCAAACGGTTCGGCCCGGGTATGAATTCGGGCTGAACATTCGATGTTCGCTCATTCGGCAAACACCTGAATTGTCTGGGCATTCAACCATTTGTTTCGCCCACGAGCACCCCACAATGCACTGTGCACTGCAGAGTGCATTGGAAGCCCTGATTGGCTGAAGCAATAAAGGATTTGCCCAATCATGGCACAGAACACTGTCAGAGCCATAATTGGAGAAAGCAATGATGATTGTGCCCAATCATGGCTCATTGCTCATAGACACACCCCCACTATAATAGGATCCTTCCCAGAGCAGACATTTGCAGTGTGATATTGGAGTGGAGATACTTTTTACTTTAGTGTCAGTTTAGTGTGAATATAGTGATAGTGAAGTGTGAGTAAAGTGCGACCATTGATTTTTACTTTAGTGTCAGTTCAGTGTTTTACGGAAGGTTACCTGCAGTATATTGTGGTGCGTTAGTGCACGTTTACTGCAGTATAGTGGGGTGCGTTAGTGCATTTTTACTGCAGTATATTGACATGCGTTAGTGCACGTTTACTGCAGTATATTGAACTGCGTTAGTTCACTTTTATGGTAGTACATTGAAGTGTGTTAGTGCAGTTTTACTGCAGTTTATTGAATTGCATTAGTGCAGTTTTACTGCAGTATATTGTAGTGTGTCTGTGTAGTGAGTACTCAAGTTAACCCCTTTAAGACCTGGCCTATTTTTCAAACTTGTTGTTTACAAGTTAAAATCAGTTATTTTTTTGCTAGAAAATTAATTAGAACCCCCAAATATTATATATTTTTTCTAACACCCTAGACAATAAAGTGACGGTCGTTACAAAACTTTTTGTCACACCGTATTTGTGCAGTGGTCTTACAAGCGCACTTTTTTGGAAAAAAATCTATTTTTTTAATTAAAAATAAGACATCAGTAAAGTTATCCCAATTTATTTATTTTTATTGTGAAAGATGATGTTACGCAGAGTAAATTGATACCCAACATGTCACGCTTCAAAGTTGTGTCCGCTCGTGGAATGGCGACAAACTTTTACCCTTAAAGCAGAGGTCCACACAAAAAGCGAACCTCCGCTTTTTGGAACCTCCCCCCTCCGGTGTCACATTTAGCACCTTTCAGGGGGAGGGGGGTGCAGATACCTGTATAATACAGGTATTTGCACCCACTTCTGGGAATAGACTCCCACGGGAGTCACTCCACTTCCCCCCCCGCTGTCTTCTGGGAAACACACTGGTCCCAGGAGGCAGCCGAGACCAGTGAGCAGCTCATGCATGCGCAGTAGGGAACCGGGCAGTAAAGCCGCAATGTTTCACTTCCTGATTCCCTCACCGAGGATGGTGGCGGGGGCAGCCGAGAGATGAGCGATTGCTCGGCCTCGGCTGCCGAAATCGCGGGTGTGATGGACAGGTAAGTGTCCATTTATTAAAAGTCAGCAGCTGCAGTATTTGTAGCTGCTGGCTTTTAAAAAAAATTAATTCGGATGGACCTCCCCTTTAAAAATCTCCATATGCGATGTTTAAAAAATTCTACAGGTTGCATGTTTTGAGATACATAGGAGATCTAGGGCTATAATTATTGCTCTTGCTCTAATGATCGCAGCGATACCTCACATGTGTGGTTTGAACACCGTTTTCATATGCGGGCGCTACTCACGTATGCGTTTGCTTCTGCACGCGAGCTCGGTGGGACGGGACGCGTTTAAAATGTATTTTCTTATTTATTTTACCTTTTATTTTTAATTTTTACATTGTGCTTTTAAAAAAAAATGTGTGATTTTTAATGACGGCGGGCGGTCCGGAAATGGGTAAAGTGCACCAAACACCAATTTTCATTCGTATAAAATGCATCCAAGTACATGTTTCCCCTTATCTATGACATTTCGCGAAAAAGTCCCCCCCCCCTCATGTCTGGCAGGCCAACAATGAGAGGCAGATGCCTCCTTCTCCACAGCTACTCCAGCCATAGCCCCAGCATCATGCATGAAGGAGTCATCTGAGTTATTTAAACACAGCATCAGCCACTTTCCCCTTAACAATGCACAGGCATTACTAAATTCATCAACAGTACCTCTATACGGTTACAGTGTGAAGGCACCACTAACACCCAAAGCACAATTTTTCCGCACCTGTTACTTCTATCCAAAGTCTGCCAAACAGACACCAGAATTTAGCCGAAAAATATCTAGTCTTGCTCCGAGTGCACTAAATTGTGGCTTTATCATACAGACTTATATTCAAAAGTGGTGCTGTGCTCCTAAATGCTAATGTGTTAGTATCCCTTTAAATCTACTTGCATAGCACACATTAGCATTTGGGAGGATAGCACCACTTTTGAATATAATAACAGGGAAAAGGGGAAGGAAAAGGGAGAAAGCACTCACATTGCCACATCCAAAATTTAAGGGAATATGTTTGGTACTCAAAAGAGAGTAAAAAATAGGACTTTGCAGGCAACACACAAAACATGGAATACAAAATAATTTTATTTATCACAAAAAATGTTAAACAAGGATTAAAAGACCATACAGTGTATATAGGGTATGTGGCAGTGAAGAGTCCCTTGAACGTCGACGTGTTTCGCCGTGAGGCTTCGTCAGGGCGGACAAAGTGGGGGGGACGGTTACATACACACTTGGGACAAATCTCACTATCTGAAATGAGATACATACAAATTAATATATAGTATATACAATAAAAAAACACATTAAAATAGTATAGAAATATCTTTGGTGCTAGAAGGCCACATATCCCCTCCTCCCTGCACATCAAGAAATCCAAATGCCACTTGACCCCAAAATATAGAAAAGTACCTTCGAAGACAATCCAGATAGTAAGACGTTGTTCAATAGACTACCAATTCATGTGTGTAGAAATAAGTATATATATATGATCTAGTAGAAATAAATAAAAATGTATATAGATATATATATATCCTGTCCAGGGCAGTATGATGTTATATATAGAAAAATAAAATGAAAATGAAATTAAAGGTTCATACCTGCTGGTCAAAAGGCAAAAGAATCTCTCGCAGAGAAATAATCCGCAGAGAAATACTCCATAGATGGAGAAACTTGATACTTGCAGCTATAAATAGCTTGGCAAATCTAAAAAGACCAATAAATGTAATCAGGTATATATTAAAGGCCAGAATTTACAAACAGGTGGCCGAGGACGACAGGGGAGACGGAATCCAAGGAAAAGACTCCAAAATGGTGGTGGGTACCAGACGGGCACCCCAAGTAAAAAGCATATAACGGGGGATTGTGGGCGACCAAAAGCACACAATCCCACTGACATCTGCTCAGATTCAAACCCTCTTTACAATAGAGGGGTTTCCATGTTTCCTAACTCTTCACTTGATGCCTCCTCTGAGATTCCCTCTATCCCTACCATGACTCCTCGGGTTGAACCCGACATTCGCCAACACATCATTGGAACAGCACAGGCGATGGCCAAAACACACAACTTGGCCACCTCCGGTGCTATTGCCAAGGATAGTAAAAGATGACGTATTGATCAATTTTTTTCCCCGTATATGGCTCTCTGACGCCTCTGATGAACCAGGCCCCTTTGACCATACTTTATCCACCCCTTCCCTTTTTTCTATTGATCCCCCTACTGATGTACTATCCCCTGTAACCAGTATAGAAGGGGGAATTCAAAAAGAGGTACATCGTTTAGAGGTAATCAATCTGTCCTCTTACCCACTGAGTGAGGTAGAAATAGACCTCCTCAGTTTGGGTCTTAGCTTCTGCCCCAACAATTCCTCAAATAAATTTGAGCTTATAAAGGATTTATATTTATTCGCTCGGAAATTGACTTTCAAGTTTATGTACGATAAAGAACGCTGTACTAGACAGACGGAACTTTCCCACAAAGAGATCTGGAAAGACTTTAAGGTGGCTGAATTTCGAGCCCTCAAGAATTTGGTCTTGCTGTTGGATGAAAGCGAGGGAAGCGAGATTTCTGAAACTAATACAGAAACAGACATGGCTAGGGGCCAACGTATTCAGAATATTCAATATCAAAATGATATTGAATCACTAGGGAGGGCAGTAAAAAAGAAATCTACTCAATTTCCTTCACTCCACACTAACTCAAACGTCTGGGCCTTTCTGACCCAGGCTATTGGGGACATTGAATCCTTGGCCCTCAATAGATCAGCCCACCAGAACCTCTCGATACCTCAACGACAGGCTCTGGTGGGCCTTAGTCGCAATCCGAACTTGGTGATCAAGCCCTCAGACAAGGGCAGCAATGTGGTGGTTATGGAAGAGTTAAATTACAGGAATATGTGCTGGGACATCCTTAAAAACCAGGATTGGTACAGACCAATCTCTCAGGATGTCATAGAAAAATATAACCAGCAATACAATGACACCATTCAGTCTGCCCTCTGCGAGGGTTTGATCACCAAAGAGATCTTTGAGGGCATCCAGGTGCCCTATCCTAGAACTCCATGTTTCTATTCTCTTCCTAAGACACATAAAAACATGTCTAGACCCCCGGGTCGTCCAATAGTATCCGGCGTAGGTGCCAAGACGAAACGAGCTAGTAAATTTGTCGACGAATACCTGCGACCTCATGTGACTACTCTTCTCTCCTATATCCAGGATACCCCTGATCTTCTTAGAACTCTTGATGGCCTTAATGTGCCCCCGGGATGCTTTTTAGTATCCATAGATGTAGAAGCCCTCCATTCATCTATTCCACACAAACTAGGACTCCAAGTTATTTCTCGGTTCCTAAAGGAACGAGGTCCCAAGTCCACTGGCCTAAACTGCTTTGTACTCAAACTCTTGGAGCATATCTTAACCAAAAATATTTTTTCGTTCGATGGGTCCCACCTCCTCCAGGTACAGGGAGTCGCTATGGGCACGTGTTGTGCGCCATCATATGCGAACCTGTACCTGGGGGGGTGGGAACGTGAACTCTTTTCCAATGATGAATTCGGACACCTTTTCTGCTTTGTCCTGGGGTGGTTTCGTTTCATTGATGACGTGTTGATGTTATGGGCAGGATCGCTAACCACCTTAAACGAGTTTATGCAAATGTTGAGTACCAACAGATACAATCTTAAATTCACTATGGCCTATAGTCAAGAAAAAATTGCACATTTGGACATATCGATTTATGTCACAGAAAGTAATGTAATTAAAACCACCCTGTATCGTAAGCCCACGGCGGGAAATACTATCCTACATGCGACCAGTTCGCATCCCCGCTCTTTGATTCAAAGTATACCATTCGGGCAGTATTTACGCCTAAGACGGAACTGCACTGATGACATCAAATTCAAAGAGGAAGCAAATCTTCTATACACACGTCTGAGAATGAGGGGGTATAGCAGAAACTGCCTCAAGAGCGCGTTCAGGAAAGCCCTCATGAGACCCAGAAATGCTATACTGGCCAGAACTCCCAAAAAGAACTCCCCTGATGTAGTGAGATTTATAACTACATATTCTGACCAGCATGCCCAAGTCAGGACAATCATGCAAAAGCATTGGCACATTTTGGCTGCCGATAGCATTCTAAAGAAGTACATTGGAACAAGTCCAGAAATCACATTTCGACGAGCCAACTCGATTCGTGACCATCTGGTACAAAGCAATTACAGGCGATCGGATAGTACGCCTCAGGAGGTGAAGGGACTTTATAGATGTGGCCATTGTGATTATTTTGACCTTTTAATCGAGGGTCCAAGGATCACTTTACCGAATGGTCAGGTTCATGTTTTGAAACACCATGTTACCTGTCAGACCAAGGGGATTATCTATATTATTTTCTGTTTTTGTGGTTCCTTTTATATCGGCAAGACAATCCGAGCATTTTGGAGAAGGATCAAAGATCATGTATACTATGCAACTAGTGGCCTCCTGAACACCACTATTGGTCACCATGTGGCGTTCAGGCACCGCTATGAACCCCAGGTCTTTAAGGTTACCGCCCTGGATCGGGTCTATGTGGACCCACGGGGAGGGAATTTTGATCAAAGGGTCCTCCAAAGAGAAACGGAATGGGTATATAAACTAAAAGCCACCCAGTATCCGGGTCTGAATGACATGGTTAGCTTTAAACCATTTCTGTAATACTTCTACAACGCCTGATTTAGCTTTCCTCCCATTATGTATCTGTTTTTTCCCTTTTTCCAACTCTTTTGTAGGATGTTTCCTAAATGTATGCTTATCTCCACTTGGTTGAAACACCTCTGTGCCTCTTTCGGTTCAGGGAGAATATTCCAACTTTTAATAGAAGGGTTTCTCTATTTACAATATGAATACCAATATAAATATAAACCTAAAGAAGACTTTTGGTATTGATCTGCCGAGTTATGACAGAGCTACATGAATTAATATGAATATATGTCCAATGCACAAATTGAGTTCAAGTGAACATATGTCTAGATTTATAATACATGTATTGCATCACTATATGTTTATGTTAAACTGTATGATATCTTTGTGTGCTCGTTGGTGCTTGTCCCTTTCTTTCTGTGCAATTCCTATTCTTGATGGCAATTGCCATGCTTAGTGTTCTAATTGACCGTGTTATGATTTCTTTGATTATACATTTTTGTTAGTACCATTCCTATTTTGCGTTCCCAGCCTTTTTCCCTTTTCCAAGATGGTGTGCAAGATACTTCCTTTGTTTCGCGGCGTTCCCAGGTCTTTCCCTGCCTCTTTCCCTCTTGTAAGATGGCGTACGTGCTACTTCCGCTTTCGTTGCGGCGCGTTGCCGAGATGACGCGCGTGACGCAGATGAATGACGTCACCGCGCCACACGTTTATGCGGGCTTTTGGCGCGATCTGGCACTATAAATATGACAGCCGTTTGAGTCATTCCTTGAGTTCAGCACGAGGCTGACTCCCGGGGGCGAGTACTACGACGTTCATTAGCCAGGTAATAAGCTTCCCTACACCATTATGTTCCTCTTTGGACATGACCTGTGTGTCTATTCAATACTTAAAATATCAAATTCTTGTTTTAGATCTTACACAGTGGTAGAATCCCTACTACAATGGCTGGTTTATCTGTACTTCTATTGTGAATGCCTATGGTTGGATTTGCTGGCTTAACAAACCTTCCATACTATAACGTCCTTTACCCCCGTTTTGGCAATTCCGTTTGGATACAGCTGGTAATTCATTATTTCTGATCCTATAGATATAAATTCTGGGCTTTAATATATACCTGATTACATTTATTGGTCTTTTTAGATTTGCCAAGCTATTTATAGCTGCAAGTATCAAGTTTCTCCATCTATGGAGTATTTCTCTGCGGATTATTTCTCTGCGAGAGATTCTTTTGCCTTTTGACCAGCAGGTATGAACCTTTAATTTCATTTTCATTTTATTTTTCTATATATAACATCATACTGCCCTGGTCAGGATATATATATATCTATATACATTTTTATTTATTTCTACTAGATCATATATATATACTTATTTCTACACACATGAATTGGTAGTCTATTGAACAACGTCTTACTATCTGGATTGTCTTCGAAGGTACTTTTCTATATTTTGGGGTCAAGTGGCATTTGGATTTCTTGATGTACAGGGAGGAGGGGATATGTGGCCTTCTAGCACCAAAGATATTTCTATACTATTTTAATGTGTTTTTTAATTGTATATACTATATATTAATTTGTATGTATCTCATTTCAGATAGTGAGATTTGTCCCAAGTGTGTATGTAACCGTCCCCCCCCACTTTGTCCGTCCTGACGAAGCCTCACGGCGAAACACGTCGACGTTCAAGGGACTCTTCACTGCCACATACCCTATATACACTGTATGGTCTTTTAATCCTTGTTTAACATTTTTTGTGATAAATAAAATTATTTTGTATTCTATATTTTGGGGTCAAGTGGCATTTGGATTTCTTGATGTGCAGGGAGGAGGGGATATGTGGCCTTCTAGCACCAAAGATATTTCTATACTATTTTAATGTGTTTTTTTATTGTATATACTTTATATTAATTTGTATGTATCTCATTTCAGATAGTGAGATTTGTCCCAAGTGTGTATGTAACCGTCCCCCCCACTTTGTCCGTCCTGACGAAGCCTCACGGCGAAACACGTCAACGTTCAAGGGACTCTTCACTGCCACATACCCTATATACACTGTATGGTCTTTTAATCCTTGTTTAACATTTTTTGTGATAAATAAAATTATTTTGTATTCCGTGTTTTGTGTGTTGCCTGCAAAGTCCTATTTTTTACTCTCTTTTGAGTACCAAACATATCCACTTTTGAATATAATTTTGCACATTGATACAGGTTTAAAGGATGTGTATAGGTGTGAGCAATCCGCTTAGTACATCTTGTAGTTTTATAGCACTTTATAGTACAACATAACAGCGCACAAGTACACACATTTTTACTTATCATACAGACTGGCTCCCCGAGGCATTGTTTATAAAATAAAAAAGCTTGAAGTGAAAAGTTAAATTTTTGGGGCTTTATAAATGTCATTTTTGCTGCAGCAGGTTCTATACATGGTACAGATGCACCACTTTACAAGCAGACTAAACCCGCCCCCCCCCCCCCCCCAGGCACTATATTTAAAGGCATTTTTCATTATTATTGTTTCACTTTAAGCATCAGTAAATCGCTGCTCATTTAAAAATGATGTTTTTTTACAAACTTTTTTTGCATTGATACATGTGCCTCAGGGCAGTAACCAGACCCCATACCCTTTGTATGTCAAATAACTTGCGTCTAAGCTCTCAAAATGGTCACTTTTTATTTTTCTAGTTCGGGTCCTATAGACTTTAATGGGGTTTGTTATTCGGCTCCAAACTTTCTCGATGGTCGAGAGTTCTGGCGTGAACAGAACAGGAGGTCATTCGATCCATCTTTACTGACAAAGAGACGCCTGGGGCTTACTTGGAGGTCAGGCACCCAGATAAGGTCTGAAAGATCAAAATGTATAGCATTTTTTCTCACACAAACAGAGCTTTCTACTGGTGGTATTTGATCACCAATGCATTTTACATTTTTTGCGATATAAACAAAAAAAGCAAGGATTTTGAAAAAAATATATATTTTTTTTACTTTCTGCTATAAAACATATCCATTTAAAAAATGAATTTAATGATTGGTTTGCATGAAAGTTATGGCGCCTACAAACTATGATAAATATACTAGAATTTGCTTTTTTTTTTTTACTACTAATGGCAGAGATCAGCTGTTGTCCACTTATAATAGGACTGTGATAGTGCGGCGGAAATCTGACACTAACTGACACTGGAGGGAACTGACTAACTGCCACTGACATCACCTGACATCAGTTACATTAATACAGTGATCAGTGATAATACTATACACTGTCACTGTACTAATTACGCTGGCTGGGAAGGGGTTAATATCTAGGGTGATTAAGGGGTTAAATGCCGTATGTGCCTAACTATGTTTATAGTGTGTATAGTGTTCTGCATTTACTAAGACATCTTTTAGTTTCTCAACACTGCTTTGCAGGGATGAAAAACTAACAGATCGCTCCCTCTGTACAGTGCTCTGTGTTTGCCAATTATTGACTGGGAATTAATTGACTGAGACTTGCTGACAGGCTCCCACTGTGTGCAATCACAGTGGATGTCAGGTGGGGGTGCAAATGTACACGCCCTAAACCCAAACGTAGGCAGCAACATACGTGTACATCGTGGGCGAGCGGGCGCTAAGTGGTTAATCATTACATAGTTACATAGTAGGTGAGATTGAAAAAAGATACAAGTCCATCAAGTCCAACCTATGCGTGTGATTATATGTCAGTATTACCTTGTATATCCCTGTATGTTTTGGTCGTTCAGGTGCTTATCTAATAGTTTATTGAAACCGTTGATGCCCCCGCTGAGACCACCGCCTGTGGAAGGGAATTTCACATCCTTGCCGCTCTTACAGTAAAGAACCCTCTACGTAGTTTAAGGTTAAACCTCTTTTCTTCTAATGTTAATGAGTGGCCATGTGTCTTGTTAAACTCCCTTCTGCGAAAAAGTTTTATCCTTATTGTGGGGTCACCAGTAGGGATGAGCCGAACACCCCCCCGGTTCGGTTTGCACCAGAACTTGTGAACAGGCAAAAAATTTGTTTGAACACGCGAACACCGTAAAAGTTTATGGGACACAAACATGAAAAATCAAAAGTGCTAATTTTAAAGGTTATTGTCATAAAAAGTGTTTGGGGACCTAGGTCCTGCCAGAGGGGACATGTATCAATGCAATTTTTTTTTTAAAATGCCCGTTTTTTTCGGGAGCAGTGATTTTAATAATGCTTAAAGTGAAACAATAAAAGTGAAATATTCCTATAAATTTTGTACCTGGGGGTGTGTGTATGGTATGCCTGTAAAGTAGCGCATGTTTCCCATGTTTAGAACTGTCCCTGAACAAAATGTAATTCCTTAAGGAAAAAAAGTAATTTAAAACTACTCGTGGCTATTAATGAATTGTCGGTCCCGGCAATACAGATCAAAGTCATTGAAAAAAACGGCAAAGGCTCCCCCACAGTCCATTACCAGGCCATTTGGGTCTGGTATGAATATTGAGGGGAACCCCAAACCATTTCTTTGTGAAATGGTAGGGGTACAATGTACCCTTTACCAATTCACATAGGGGGGCTGGGATCTGGGGGTCCCCTTTGTTAAAGGGGGCTTCCAGATTCCGATAAGCCCCCCACCCACAGACCCCCACAACCACCGGGCAATGTTTGTGGGGATGAGGCCCTTGTCCCCGGATTTTTTGGGGGAACCCCACACCATTTATTTTTTAATTTTGGTGCAGGGTTCCCCTTAAAAACCATACCAGACCTGAAGGGTCTGGTATGGATTTTTGGGGGGAACCCCACGCCATTTTTTTTTAAATGGCGCGGGGTTCCCCTTAATATCCATACCAGACCTGAAGGGCCTGATAATGGAATTTGGGGGGGGCGGGTTTTCCCTTAATATTCATACCAGACCCAAAGGGCCTGGTAATGGACTAGGGGGGGAACCCCTGCCATTTTTTTCAATGACTGATCTGCATTGCTGGGACAGACAATTCATTAATAGCATTGAGTACTTTTAAATGACTTTTTTCCTTTAGAAATTACATTTTGTGCAGGGACAGTTCTAAACACGGGAAACATGCGCTACTTTACAGGCATACTATACACACCACCCAGGTACGAAATTTAAAGGAATATTTCACTTTTATTGTTTTTACTTTAAGCATTATTAAAATCACTGCTCCCGAAAAAAATGCAGTTTTTAAAACTTTTTTTTGCATTGATACATGTCCCCTGGGGCAGGACCCAGGTCCCCAAACACTTTTTATGACAATAACTTGCATATTAACCTTTAAAATAAACACTTTTGATTTCTCCCATAGACTTTTAAAGGGTGTTCCGTGGCTTTTCGAATTTTCCGCAAACACCCCAAATTGTTCGCCGAACGGGCGAACAGCCAATGTTCGAGTCAAACTCATGTTCGACTCGAACATAAAGCTCATCCCTAGTCACCAGTATGGTATTTGTAAATTGAAATCATATCCCCTCTCAAGCCTCTCTTATCCATGGAGAATAAGTTCAGTGCTCGCAACCTTTCATATCCTCCAGACCCTTTATTAGCTTTGTTGCCCTTCGTTGTACTCGCTTCATTTCCAGTACATCCTTCCTGAGGACTGGTGCCCAGAACTGGACAGCATACTCCAGGTGAGGCCAGACCAGAGTCTTGTAGAGTGGAAGAATTATCGTTTTATCTCTGGAGTTAATCCCCTTTTTAATGCATGCCAATATTCTGTTTGCTTTGTTAGCAGCAGCTTGGCATTGCATGCCATTGCTGAGCCTATTATCTACTAGGACCCCCAGGTCCTTTTCCATCCTAGATTCCCCCAGAGGTTCTCCCCCCAGTGTATAAATTGCATTCATATTTTTTCCACCCAAATGCATTATTTTACAATTTTCTACATTGAACCTCATTTGCCATGTAGTTGCCCACCCCATTAATTTGTTCAATAGTTACATTGTATTTTGTATTATTTTAGATGCCACTTAGGATTGGTTCTATAATATTTGTTTAATCTTTTTACCAATAACTAGGCTAACTATATCTATTTCTTAATACAATATACTATTTTTCACCTACAATTTGCGATGCGTGTTTCATTGCTGACCTAACCCTATTGAACGGTAAGAAATGGGTGTTGATTAATAATATAGATATTATTTATTATTTTCTATACTATTATTTTTAAATCACCCCCATTTTATTTATACACACATGGCTTTTAGCCATTTGCAGGATAAGTTGGAAGGCTGACCGCAGGTCTGCCTGAATTTGTAGGAGGAGTCGGCAGGTATTTAAACCCGCCCATGCTCCTCCTTTCCTGTCGACGGTGCATCATTTCCGGGGCGACCTTCGTGACATCACTTCCGCATTTTTGTTTCTACTAGGTGGACGTGCGGCTGCAGAAGGCTCCGCTTCTCCCCGCTCTCACGGGCGGGGTTCCGTTTTTTTTTCTTCACAGGGGCAATGGCGGCTTATCTGGTTGCCGCGGGCCTTGTGTTGGACGCTGGGGGGGCGGGGGGCAGGGCCAGGCAGTGATGTTGGGCATCAGTGGCATCCGCTCTTCGTGACCCCCCCAATTTGACTGCTCCTCGGTATCCCCAGTAGTACCGCTCCTCTGTATCTCAGGAGCGGCGCTCCTGAGACTCGGAGGGAGGGGGGTGGTTGGGGGTGTTACTGCATGGTGGGGAGGTGGTAGCAGGGTGTGTGTGTCATTCATGGTGCTGACCACGTGTGTTGGCATTGACGGGCCGGGGGCCGGCTCCATCCCCCCCTCAGGTCAGTAGCAGGTATAGATGTGGGAGTGCATCTTTCCTTCCCCAGATTTCGGTGCTGGCAGTGTTCTTCCTACCGCCCATCTCCCTGCTGTATGCAGGTTCAAATGCTTATCACACCACACTCACTTTGCTTCCTTCAGCTGTGCAGTTTGGCTGAAGCAGCAGTTTCCTCAGTTCGGCCTGTCTCCTGTCTCCTCCCCCATGGTATGATGTGTCTCTCAGTGATAGCCAGTGCATGCTGAGGTGGTGTGGTGGGGCTAGAGGGACTCTTGGGGTTCCTCTCAGGATGGGGGGCAGTGTTTAAGTCAGTTGCCATATTTTGGTGTTGAATGGGGGGGGGGTCACGCGTTCAGCCTCTAAGTTCGATCTCCCCCTGTGTCAGGATTCTGGTTGGAGCGTGTATGTGGTCAGTGTTTTAGTTAGTGTGCTCAGTGAGTGTATGTTTCAGTCAGATACGGTATGCTATTGAATTTAAGTTTCTCATGTTTACGTTCCTCTTGGTTACGTTTCTCATGTTTTTTACATTTCTCATGTTTTACGTTTCTCATGCGATTGTTCTCATGCTAATTATGTTTTTCATGCGGTTACGTGTCTCAGGCGATTATGTTTCTCATGCGATTACGTCTCTCATGCTGGTTTTGTTCCCATGTGTTGCGTTTCTCATGCTAAATGTTCTCATGCGATTACATTTCTCATGCATTGACATGTCATGCATTTACGTTTCACATGCTAGTTATGTTCCCATGTGTTACATTTCTCATGCTGGGTGCGTTTCTCATGCATTACGTTTCTAATGCGATTACGTTTCTCATGTGTTACGTTTCTCATGTGTTACTTTTCTCATGTGTTTCCTTTCTCATGCGCTTACGTTTCTCATGCGATTACGTTTCTCTTGCTAGTCATGTTCTCATGCGGTTACGTTCCTTATGCAGTTACGTTTCTCATGTGGTTAAGTTTCTCATGCGATTACGTTTCTCATGCAATTATGTTTCTCATGCGATTACGTTTTTCATACTAGTCATGTTCTCATGTGTTACGTTTCTCATGTGATTACGTTTCTCATGCGTTACATTTCTCATGCGTTTACGTTTCTCATGCTAGTAACGTTCTCATGCTAGTTATGTTCTCATGTGTTACGTTTCTCACGCTAGTTGTGTTTCTCGTGCGATCACGTTTCTCGTGCGATCATGTTTCTCTTGCTAGTTATGTTCTCATGCGATTACGTTTCTCATGCGATTATGTTTCTCATGCGATTATGTTTCTCATGCGATTATGTTTCTCGTGCGATTACGTTTCTCATGTGTTACGTTTCTCATGTGTTACGTTTTTCATGCGTTTACGTTTCTCATGCTAGGTATGTTCTCATGCGATTACGTTTCTCATGCGATTACGTTTCTCATGCTAGTTATGTTCTCATGTGTTACGTTTCTCATGGGTTACGTTTCTCATGTGTTACGTTTCTCATGTGTTACGTTCCTCATGCGTTTACGTTTCTCATGCGTTTACGTTTCTCATGCTAGGTATGTTCTCATGCGATTACGTTTCTCATGCGATTACGTTTCTCATTCTAATTATGTTCTCATGCGATTATGTTTCTCATGTGGTTGCGTGTCTCATGCGATTACATTCTCATGCGGTTAAGTTTTCTCATGCTGATCATGTTCTCATGCGGTTACGTTTCTCATGCGATTATGTTTATCATGCGATTACGTTTTATCATGCTAATTATGTTCTCATGCGATTTACGTTTTCTCATGCAGGTTTTTACGTTTCTCATGCAGGTTCAGTCATGTTGTTTCCTAGTTGGTAGCATTGGTATGTTCATGTTAGATTCATGGCGTTTCACCGCTGGGGGGTCACCCATCACGTTTATGGGTGCTTACGGATTGAGATGAGCGTTTCTATTTGGCTTGTACGGTGGCAAGTCTCCTCATCCGTTTCTCATACATCTCATGCATCTTGACATTTCTTTTCTCATATAAAGGCCTGACACGTCTTCAGGTTCATCAGGCCTGAGTGTATGTTTTTAATTTGCCTGCTATGCCTCAGGTTACTCGGCCTTTGCAAGTTCGTGGGGTTGTCACATTTTCAGTCTTGCTCATACTTTGTATTGTCAGTACGTTTGGTTCATTGTTCACATTGTAGGTTTTACAACGTCACACCACGGTTGTGGTCCTATCACGTTATTCCTGAGACTGTCACGGTTAGTCCTACACTTGCCTACATTTCATTTTTTTGATTGTCTTTATATACATGTCAGGGTCATAGCTTCACGTTTAGTTCTCATGGTTACACTCTACTGCTGGTTACCTATCACGTTATGGGTACCGACGGATTGAGATGTTCGTTTCTAATTGGCTTGTACGGTGGCAAGTCTCCTCATCCATTTCTCACGGCTTTCATTACATTTTCATTCATCATGCAATCTCACTACTTACATCACTTGCCTGAAACGTTTTCAGCTTCATGGGCTTGAATGTTACGTTAAATTGGCCTGATTTGCCTCAGGTTGCTCGGCCTTGCTAGTTTCTTGAGTCTGACACATTTTCAGTCTTGTGCTACGTATACTTTCCTGCTCGACGTTACTGCGTCTTTCATTCATGGTCATCTGCATAAGTAGCGGTAAGGGTAGGAAGGGGTTTTTCCTGGTTCTTAGGGTTCGTTGGTTATTTCTTGTTTATAACGGTGTTGTTCTTGTTTGCAGAGCTCATGTCACAGGCAGCAGATATCTGTGGCAAGATATCTGCAGCAAAGTCTTTGATATCTGCTGCCTGTGACATGAGCTCTGCAAACAAGAACAACACCGTTATAAACAAGAAATAACCAATCCGTCCTTCTCCGGTTAGGGTTCTGTACATAGTAGCTCGCCCTCCTTGTAACCACCCGATTCGGCCCTCTCTCTGGCAGTGGCATAGGGTCAGGTGGAAGGGTCTTGGTCCTTTAGCAGCCATTGGATACCTATGCACTGGCACTCGGCTGGATGCTCCTCCCATGTAGTCGGCTGTTAGGTAGTCGTCCACTGTCGGGACGGTTTCTTCCTTGTTGTAGTGTCCAAACGGGGTCCTGCTGATCTACGGAAACGGGCATCGCTGAAGCTTGATCAACAAGTAATTTTTCAATTTTAGCCTAGGAAGCTCATGACACCGTCTGGGATACCTTCCAGGCTTTTCCATCTTGTGGTATCCTGGTTTCTTTTGTCACGAACATTTAATGTCTACTTGCTAGTGTTGTCTTTTAGTTTTATTTTTGGCACTTCAGCTCAAGCGATCCTACAAGCTGGTGCTCGGTCACAGTCTTAGTTCGACTCATGATGGTGTCTGCGGATGTGCCCAGGGATAGGCCACTTACCTTTCCCTGGTGCGCTCTTCTTCGCTAGCTCGGTGCTTGTCATGTTGCTGTTCCCTGCTGCCTAAACTAGGGTTGCTCATTATGCTCACACCGGCCGTGCTTTCAGTATAGGGGCAGTGTCTGCTGTTTCTCTTCCCAGGGGGGTCCGTATTCACGTTGTTGAGGAGTTAGGTTGGTGGGGTTCAGCATTCATTTCCGGACATGTTCCAGATCCACATGTTGAGTTATCACAGGCTTTCTTGCATTGGCTGCTCGAGGTTGCATTTGGTTACTTTAATTTCAGTCTCTTTGCGAGCTCATCCTACTGTCTTTTTTTTTGCCCCCTTTTAGGCATACCGACCATGTGACCCCGGCACACCCCAGGTCACTTTCCCTGTTTTCCCCCTCAGACATTTCCAGCACGAATACCTGAGACTCTGAGTACAAATACAATCTTTGCCTCTTTAGTCTTGATATAAAACTGCAATATATATAATCATCTTACAGATAAATGAACAGTATAACTTATCAAATACCTTCAGACACATTTAAATCATTATAAAGTTTTTTCTAAATGTTTTCACAACTGCTGATCAATAGTATGATATGTCATCACCTTTAGCCCTTTTCAACTGTCAGTGCAGTATTACCTGTTATGTATACTCAATGGCTGTCCTAGTACTAAATAGCCAATCACGTTCTACTAAAAAAAAAATATTTGGGTGGGCGAGAGACCTCTGGGAAGGAAGGAGGAGGCTGTAATTAGAATTTATATGTAAAGTTAAAGTAAGTTTAAGGTAAGGGTAAGAGGTTACGTTTACGTTTTTGAGGCAACGTGGTAAAATCCACATTATCAAAACACACAGCTTATGCCATTTGAATTTAATCCTAATGCATAATTACAGTAGCGGTTGATGCATTGCACCACAATGCAAATGTCATGTGTTGTGGTCCACTGTGTTCAAAAAGTAAGATCAGAAAAAATGGACTACCCCAAAGCTGAACTCCAGGAATTCAGACACTTTGTACAGTGTTCTGGATTACTAGGGGTTAAGTCCAAGGAGGTGCATGTCACCCTGTGGACTTATCTCTTTAATTTATTATTTATATTTTTACTGAGTGCCAGGAAAATAGCTATTGCTATACTTACACTATACTTACACTGCTCTGATGTGCTTTATATTGTGTGAACTAATTTACAAAATAAAAAGCTTTCTGTGAATGAACAATAGAGGGGAAGGGAGAGGCGGGCAGAGCTGCTGCTGTACGAGAGAGCAGCATCTCTTCTGTCAGAGTCCCTGGATTGTAACGATAGCTCCTGGATCGCCACTAAATTGTCAGATGTAAGTAAAACAGAGACATGTCCATGAGGTGGATGCACCTCTTCGGACTTAACTCATAGTATGCCAGCACATTTTACAAAGTGGCTGGATTTTCGGAGTTCAGTTTTAATGCAATGCAGGTAATGCGCAACATAATGCAACACAGAGATTTTAATTCAGTCATAAAGATAGGATTTATGTGTTTATTTTGAATTTTGTGTGGTATAACAATTTGTTTCCAAATATTTTATTTCTGCAACAACTTGTAATTATATAACTTAGGGTTTTATCAATTATATTTGAAATATAGAAACATTTTAAAAACTAAAGTAAAAGGCTTAACAAGAACATATACTAAATTATTGCAAAATAATTAGTATAGTTGCTGTTTTACCTACCAAAATATTTATGTGCTGCAATTATTTTTCCCAAGTTACTTTAACAAAGTTTCAAGGTCACCTTTTCTTTATGTGTAAGCCTGTCTAGCTACCAAAATGTTATAGTGAAAGCCTGTGGGCAGAATTTCAGTTAACACTAGGCATCTAAATCACATCAATTCAGCTCCTTATCGTGTCTACATTTATCACCACTATACAGAGCAGCTGAGATTACACAGTTATGCTTAACATAATCATGGTTTCCATTTCAAGGATAGTAAGATGCTTAAATTGTTATCAATAATACATCTGCAACTGAATGTCAAAATTCTTTTTCAAATTGTTTTGTTATTCTAGACAAATATCAAACCAGTGATTTCTTGTACTATTGTCATTTTGAAGAATGTGGAAAGTATGTAATAATTTATGCAATTAGGAAATTCACATCTGGAGGGTGTGGGGATTCAGTGCTACAAATAAAGTTACATTTCACAACCAAGTAATTATAACATGAATTTGTTTGGGAATTAACTAATCTCATCATTTTACTTTTAATAAGGCAACTGGAGTTTTGGAAGAACTGGTCTTTATAAAAAAATGTTAAGGAAAAACTCCAGACAAGATAATATCACCAGTAAAATCACATTATATTAGGTTGTATGTTTTTGCTGTTTCTTTCTTTGATTATAAGCTGCAGCAGTACATTCACACTATAGGTTAAAATATTTAAGTGACTAAATGCTTGCATAAAATGTTACTGTGTACATTTGTTCCAAAACTTTATAGAACATTATTTTTTTTCTAGACGTATACAAAGCATCAAATACAAGTACTGTAGATACCTTTATATTTTATTTATATCCTAAATTTACATTGTTGCTGGAGTTTTATTTTAACCACTCCCACCCAGCCCTGGCATTCCTTTAACAGGGTCATTTTGCCTGGGGGGCAGGAAGGACTACCTAATCATGTGACCACTGTCATTGGCTGTTAAAGTGGTTACATGATTAGTAGCCGGTTCTGCCAGCTCCCAATCATTACTAGCGACCAGGTGCCAACTATGATAACTTAGTTTCCTCTCTGGGAGTGCCCAGTGAGTGGCCTCACAGGGATGCATATATGTAGTGTTTATACATTAAATTCCATCATTTTTGTTAATGCACATATGCATTACATGGGCAGCAAGAGGTTAACATACATCCAGATCTGGAAAATCTGACTGGTATCAAATGCCAGCAAATTGTTATTATTTTGCTTATTTCTGTGTATGTAGCACAAATCAGAGGCTAGTGGTAGGTGAGGTTAAGCTTACCTTCTGATATGGTTTTATGGGGTGAGAATACTAAACAAAAACAACATTTAATTAGCCAAGAGAAGAAACTTCAAGTGTCCAGTCATGGGTAAGAGAGATTTTAGTCTTTAATTAATTCATTATATCAAACTTATTAGGCATTGGAGTGAGCATAATTCACTAGGTTAAGTGAATTCCCGTCTCCTTTAGTAGGGTTGATTTACTAAGACTGCAGAGTGCAAAATCTGGTGCAGCTGTTCATGGTAGCCATGGTAGATCATCTTCTAATTTTGGCTTGTTCAATTAAGCTTTGACAAAAAAATAAACTGGAAGCTGATCTGTTTGTCTGCAGAGCTGCACCAGATTTTTAACTCTCCAATTTTAGTAAATCAACCCCCTGCAAAAGTAACAAAACAGGTAATGAAACAGATAATAAAACATAAACTGAACTTTCAAAGTTTAAACACACCCAGTCCTATTTTGAGCATAAATTGGTAAATAATTTCCTAGCCTTTCCCTCTTTCCAGCACATAAACCTCCAATTATGCTGTGTGACACCTGATGAAAACAATAGTGGGATTGATTTACTGAAACTGGAGCATGCAAAATCAGGTGCAACTCTGTATATAAACCAATCAAACTACAGGTTATTCTATCAAAGCTTAACCACTTAAGCCCCGGACCATTTTGCTGGTTTTTGCGATTCGGCACTTCGTTGCTTTAACTAACAATTGCGCGGTCGTACGACATGGCTCCCAAACAAAATTGATGTCCTTTTTTTCTCACAAATAGAGCTTTCTTTTGGTGTATTTGATCACCTCTGCAGTTTTTATTTTTTTGCACTATAAACAAAATAGAGCGACAATTTTGAAAAAAAATCAATATTTTTAACTTTTTGCTATAATAAATATCCCCCAAAAATATATAAAAAAAATTTTTTCCTCAGTTTAGGCCGATACGTATTCTTCTACATATTTTTGGTAAAAAAAATGCAATAATTGTTTATTGATTGGTTTGCGCAAAAGTAATAGCGTCTATAAAATAGGGAATAGTTTTATGGCATTTTTATTAATATTTTTTTTTTACTAGTAATGGCGGCGATCTGCGATTTTTATCATGACTTTGACTTTTACACATCAGACACTTTTGACACATTTTTGGGACCATTGTAATTTTTACAGCAATCAGTGCTATAAAAATGCACTGATTACTGTGAAAATTACACTGGCAGTGAAGGGGTTAACCACTAGGTGGCGCTGAAGGGGTTAAGTGTGCCTAGGGATGTGTTCTAACTGTAGGGGGGATGGACTTACTGTGACACGACACTGATCGGTTTTTATTTTTTGCACTATAAACAAAAATAGAGCGTCAATTTTGAAAAAAATGCAATATTTTTAACTTTGGGCTATAATAAATATCCCCAAAAAATATATAATTTTTTTTTTCCTCAGTTTAGGCCGATACATATTCTTCTACATATTTTTGGTAAAAAAAAATGCAATAAGTGTTTATTGATTGGTTTGCGCAAAAGTTATAGCGTCTACAAAATAGGGAATAGTTTTATGGCATTTTTATTATTTATTTTTTTACTAGTAATGGCGGCGATCTGCAATTTTAATCATGACTTTTACACATTGGAGGATGGGCTTACTGTGACACGACACTGATCTCTGCTCCCGATTACAGGAAGCTGTGTACACTGTCCTGTCACTAGGAAGACTGGAGAAATGCTTGTTTACGTCAGCATTTCCCCCTTCTTCCTCACCGTGACACGATCACGGTCAGAGTCACGGAGCTCGTGGCGGGTGTGCGCCGGCGCGCGCGAGTTCTACAATGCCGCGATTTTAAAGGGGACGTATATATACGTCCTTCTGCCTGTCCGTGCCATGCTGTCGACGTATATAGTCGTACGCTGGTCGGCAAGCAGTTAAAGAGAAACTGCAGTCTGCTCACATAATTTGTAATAAAAACATCTTTGCCATTCTAAAGCTTCCCTCCAACCACTTTGCATATTATTTTATATATACACCGTACTGTAATTCTGTACTTGGCAAATATGCTGCAGAAATCTCCCTCCACTAAGTCTGGCTGCAGTAATTTTAACTGTGGGCAGCTAAAGCTGCTGCCTGTTCACTTCCTGAATTTACACAGACACATAGATGCACACCTCCAGCTCTGCAGCTCTTATTTGCCCACCTTTGACTCACCCCCTCCCTTCCTGGCAAACTCTCACAAGAGTGAGAGAGAGAGCTGTGCATGATGTCATAAGCCTAGACTTTTTAACAGACACAAAACAGGAAGTGAGCTGTATAAAGTATTTACTGGCAGAAAAAAAAAATTGTGTGCTTAATACATAGTGCTACTCAAATTACACCTGGTAAACCCAGATAGTTTTTTTTTTCATTCAATCCAGCAGGTTGAATGGAAAGAAACTGAGGAAATCACAAGGAGCTTGCTGTACTAACTATGCAATGTTAGTACAGTGATCTCCCCGCTGAGCTGGGGACTGTAAAAAACTAGGGTTTTTTATTTTAGACAAAATAATAAGAAAATACATATAAACATTCAAAAAATGACAGTCTATTTGTTCTTGGATACAAGGCTCAGGCTAAAGCTCTAACAATGCTTCAAAATTATACAACATAGATGTATTCCACCCTTGATGAAGTACATAACCAGCAACCAAAGGCTAGTGAAACAGTAAACGTATGAAGCAGGTGGCATTAGCCATGGGTCCAATGTATCAGATGTAGTCTTGAATTGCTCTACCAGTTTCGCGAATTAACGCTTCTTCAGGAGCATAATAGTTTGTTGGGCATATATATAAACAACAAAAAATGTATTTAACATCTTTTTAATACATAAAACAAACTATATAAAACAGCATAAAAAACAACTTTTCCAAAAGTGAAGATTGCTGACCCCACATAGCATAGATACCAGAAAGCAAACCAACCATACGACACCAACCCAACACGTGGACTAGCCCCCAACCTGGGGGACTAGAAGATGATAATGGTGCTGACAGTGGTGCTTAGGAAGAAAGAAGCAGCGGGGGAAAAAGGAAAAAGAAAAAAGGGAGGGGGAGAAACAAGGAGGATGGAAGAAAAGAGGAGTGTACCTGGAAGAGGAAACCAGATGAAACAGAAAACAGAAGAAAAAAGAGGAGTGGTGGAGGACGATCCAGTGGGGACCAACTACCTATAACAATCAATAGGATACAGACTATTTCAAATACAAAAATATACTCACAGGCCTAATGTGCTGCCCGATGCAACACAAACCTGGGTAAAATTAAATTGACTATTTGTCTGTAGCAAATAGCCAATAATGGTAAAAATCTAAAGGGAAAGGAAAAAAATATATATATAAGGTCGCCTTGTTAACAACCATGACATATCTGGCACAGTAAATGGAAATAACCAAATAGGGTATATAGCCAAAGCAGAGGGTGCTCACCACAATGATCAACAGCTGGGTAAACTTCTAGGTAGAGGCTGCTGGAAAGCAGCGACAGGTAATGTCCTCCAGGACTTTTAAGGCTATAGATACCAAAAAATGAAAGAACGAGGCTGGATATGCACCAGTATGAATCCTGGTGTATATTGGGGCAGAGAGTATCTAACCCCAGAGAGCCTACGATATAGTGGCCAGGCTGGAAAATAAACAGGGGTACATATTGGTAACTATGCAGAGCTTAAGCTTATTATTAATCTTTCAGAGCGGTAGCAAGGATGACATACCTGTAAGCCTACGCCTTGAACAAGAGGGTTTTTTTTTGGCTGGTCCAGAGCAATCCTAGCAGTCAGCTGTACTGTTCGAGTGGTGTGCACCACTCTTATATGTCCCCACAGGACGAGCGTCATCTTAGCAGGAAATGACGCTGTCACAGGAGGTCAAAGGGCCAATGCGCATGCGCCGAGGGTGCCGCTAACGCGGCAACCCTCGGCCAATAGAACAGTGACGTGGGCGGTACCCTAGCGACCAGGGGGCGGTGTTTAAGATCGCCCAGATGACGTGACCCCGGTCCTAATAATAACCTGGATTTTGCATACTGCGCTGAATCCAATTGCCACAATTGGGCAAGCAAAAAGGAAAAGAGGAGAGAAAAATGGAAGGAGAAAGGGAAGAGGAGAAAGGGGATGCTCTTGGCATAGCAGCAATGCAGGGGCAGCAAGCAGAAACATCATATAGAGTCAGCAACTGATAAAAAGGTGCTCAAACGCACCTACATTATAATTAAAATTAAGACAGTTATGTATTAATAATACTACTATATACATCAAAGGGTTCTGTTTAGCCTAGACAAAACGGGGAGAGGGAAGGAAAGGGAAGCACATGGAAATAACTGAAAAATATGTTGTCTTGATCCTACATCTGTATACCTTGGTATAGTAGAGGTCATAGAGGTTAAAGTTAACTCAACTAGTTCACAATGATAGACATTTTCCCGCGGTCAGATGGAATCTGCATAATAAGAACCAAGGGAAGTGTAGGCGCCCGAGGTCACAGATACACCATGGATAGTGTAATCTGTCATTTAGGGGAAAAGAGGATAAGAAGAGGGGGAGGGGGGGAGAAGGAAGGGAAATGGGATGATGAATGTTGTTTACAGTGAAAATTAGGGGTAAGAAAGGTATATCAAGTAATTATCAGATCACGTGTGTTGTGAAACTTGTTATTAAATTGAAGTGGTGAACCATTAAGTGATGGTGATGAAGCTAAAAAAAAAAAGGATTGCTGGAAGGGTGTGTATGTGGGGAGGGGGGGAGAAAAGAGGGGGAGAAAAAAAGAGAAAAAAGGGGGGGGGAAGTGAAGGGGGGGAAGGGGGAGGGGAAAGAAGAGGGGTAAGGGAATTTGTGGGGGGTAAAGGGTATGAAGGGGGGGGGGGAATAAAGTAGACCTAAAAATTGATGAAACAAGTGGTTGTATGATGAGCAACCTAATTAAATGTGGTGGATGTGTTAACAACAACCCGAATGGTCAAAAACCATATTGTGTTGACAAAAAAGTAGTAGATCTACTAAAAGTGAAATGTCAGCTCAAATGTGAGGTGACTACAGTGTGTGTGTAAAAGGCCCCTTGGGTAGGGGGGGTGTGGGTTGTGGGGGGGTGAATGTTGAATGCAGGATTCCTATAGTTCGCTTATTCCATGAGACCGCGGACAACATGCAAAGATCAAGACAAAGGAAAAAACACAAAAGAAAAAGAATATAGATCCCAATTCACCACAGTGTGTATATTCCAACATTGTTGTAATCAGAGAAATGGCCTGTATGACTGGGTTTCATTAAGACCAGGAGGGCATGTGGCGTTGAGTCTCTCAACCCATAGGGTTTCCTTGTGGAGGATGATTCTAACCCACTCGCCTCCCCTGGGACTTTTGGGGACGACAGCTAAGACAGAGAAAGAGACCAAGGAGGTATCAAAGCGATGATATAGATCAAGGTGACGGCTGACTGGTGTCAGCATTTTGCCGTTACCCGAATAGTAAATGTGGTCATTAATTCTCTGTCTCAGCTGTCGGGCTGTCTTGCCCACATAGAACCCCCCACATACACAGGTCATAAGGTATATGACACCTTCAGTACGGCAATTGGCTGAAAATTTGGGTGAGAAAGTTTCCCCATTGGGGAGTGTGTTGTTTTGGCAGGGTTTAACCCATTTACAAAAGGAGCATTTGCCACATCTAGAAGTGCCAAGCGGTATTTTGGCACTGATGTTTTTGTTCCTGGTGTAGTGGCTTGCAGTTAATTTGTCCCTTCGGGAATTAGCACGTTTGAAGATTATTTCGGGTTGTTCCCCTACGTATTTCCCAAGTATCGGGTCCTCACGTAGGAGATGCCAGTGATTTTCAAGCATGTGTCGAATGTCTAGATGGTGACTGGAGAATTTGGTAACCAGTTTGGTAGTCGGTTGACGAGGAGTGTTTTTGGTTTTATACAAAAGCTCATTGCGAGTTTGACCAATGGTTTTATTGTAGGCCTGTCGCAGCAGCGAGTTGCTATACCCTCTAGCAAGTAAGCAGATTTTTAGTGCTTTGGCTTGTGCTTGAAAATCAGACAGAAGCGTACAATTGCGTTGCAGCCTAATATACTGGGCATAAGGAATGCTACGTATCAAAGCTGGAGGGTGAAGACTGGCTGCGTGTAGCAATGTATTCCCTGCCGTATTTTTACGGAAGAAGTCAGTGGCCAAAGAATTGTCAGAATTTCTGAAAATTGTTAAGTCCAAAAATGTAGTAGTATGCATATCGCAGCTAAAAGTGAACTTCAAATTGAACTGGTTGGTATTGAGATTCTGTATGAATTCATCAAGCAGTGCTCTGGTGCCAGTCCAGACAATGAACACGTCATCAATGTAGCGCATCCAGACTAGCACTCTGTCAGTGAACCTGCTGAAGCGTTCACTGGAAAACAGGTCCCTCTCCCACCCCCCCAGGTACAGATTGGCGTAGCCAGGGGCACAACAGGTGCCCATGGCTACGCCCTGCACCTGGAGGTAGTGGGAGTCACAAAACCTGAACCAGTTGTGGGTGAGAATAAATTGCAAGAGCTTGATGATGAATTCATTGTAAGGCCATCGATGGTGGTCTTCTTCATGGAGGAAGGTACGTATCGTCTCGACTCCCTGCTCGTGAGGGATGCTGGAGTACAAAGCCTCCACATTCAGGGTCACGAGCAGGGAGCCAGGAGGAACGACCATCCCCTCAATCTGTTTGAGGAGGGCTAGGGTGTCCCTAATGTATGAAGGGAGAGCAATCACATGAGGCATCAAGTCTGAGTCTACCAATCTGCTGGCATTCTCAGTCAGGCAGCCAATACCCAAAATGATCGGTCTCCCAGGAGGCGACAAGGGATCCTTATGCACTTTGGGTAGTGCATAGAATGTCGTCGTCCTGGGAGACCGAGCGTTCAGGTAATCATAAGTGTCCTGATCTATAAGGCCCTTAGCAAAGGCATCATTGATGATCTCCAGAAACTGATAGGACGGTACCACTCAGAATTTGATAGAATCTTGTAACACATGGGGGCTGATTTACAAAATGTTTGCGCCATGAGTATCGGCACATCTGCGCGCGCAATGGCTGATTTGGTATTTACAAAACATTAGCGCCGGTGGCGCAGCCCTATTTCCCATTTACTATAGTGTTGTCGGCGGACGGGGGGATGCGCTCAGTGCGCCACTATGGACCTGGCGCTCAGCATGTTAAAATCTAAATATAAAGAAGCTGGAAGTGAGAATATAATGGGGGTGACATGGGGTGATGTGAGGAAGTGTAGGGACACCTGCCCAAATAACTAATATGCCCAAAATAGAGTGAGAAAGTAACTTTTTCAAAACCAGCCCGCTGCACTGGCAAGTACGATTCGAGCTGCGGGAGGTTTTTTTGAGCTCAGCGCGGGAATTTTCCTTGTTTTCTTGTGCCAAGACACTGCGCCGGCAAAATCTTAGTAAATGTCAAGTCAAGTAAACCAATTTGCATAAGTTGAACAGGCGCAGCTCTGAACTTCCCAGTGCGCCAGCAAAATGACATTTCTAAAGGAAAAAAAAGGCATTTAAAAGCACTCGTGGCTATAATGAATTGTCGGCTCCCGGCAATATAGAGAAAAGTCATTGAAAGTTATTGATAAAAACAAAAAAAGAGCGTGGGGGTCCCCCCAAATTCCATTACCAGGCCCTTCAGGTCTGGAATGGATATTAAGGGGAATAAAGGAATTTTCAAAAACCGGCTCTTGTCATTTTTTATATTTTTTACACTTTCTTCGTGAAATGGTAGGGGTACAATGTACCCCATTACCAATTCACACGGGGGGGGCGGGATCTGGGGGTCCCCTTTGTTAAAGGGGTCTTCCAGATTCCGATAAGCCCCCTGCCCGCAGACCCCCACAACCACCGGGCAAGGGTTGTGGGGATGAAGCCCTTGTCCCCATCAACATGGGGACATCCTCCCCATGTTGAGGGCATGTGGCCTGGTACGGTTCAGGAGGGGGGGGGCTCTCTCGTCCCCCCCCTCTTTTCCTGCGGCCAGCCAGGTTGCGTGCTTGGATAAGGGTCTGGTGTGGATTTTTGGGGGGACTCCACGCTATTTTTTTTTAAATTTGGGGTAGAGTTCCCCTTAAAATCCATACCAGATCTGAAGGGCCTGGTATGGATATTTGGGGGAACCGCACGCATTTTTTTTTAATTTGCGGCAGAGTTCCCCTTAATATCCATTCCAGACCTGAAGGGCCTGGTAATGGAATTTGGGGGGACCCCCACGCTTTTTTTTTTTTGTTATCAAAGACTTTCAATAACAGCCGCGAGTACTTTTAAATGACTATTATTTTACTTTAGAAATGTAATTTTGCTCTCAAACTGTTATAAACATGGAAAACATGCACTACTTTACAGGCATACTATAGACACCCCCCAGGTATGATATTTAGGGCCAGTTCACACCGGATGCAGTGCAGTGCGTTTTTTTGATGCATGAAAAACGCAAAGAAAGTTGATCACATTAATGCCAATGGAATAGTTCACACCACTGCAGTCCGTTCCAGTGCGTTTCAGAAAGGAAAAAAAAATTGGTCATGCTGCATTTTTTTAGGTACAGAACTGTACTGGACCGCAGTAAAACACATCAAAAACGCAACGGAACGTACCAAAAATGCACTGGAATGCACCGGAACGCACCCAAATGCACCAATGACGCACTTCAACACACTTGTCTTAAGTGAAAAGAGGGGGGAAAAAACACGGGACTGCATCAAAAACGCATCAAAAATGCACTGAAACGTGTCAAAAACGCACATGCAGAAAAGCAAATGGAACGCATCCAGACTGCGTTTCTATGGTGTGAACTAGGGCCAGTTCACACCATAGAAACGCAATCCGGATGCGTTCCAGGTGCTTTTCTGCATGCACGTTTTTGATGCGTTCCAGTGCATTTTTGGTACGTTTTTGATGCAGTCCAGTGCTTTTTTTTCACCCCTCTTTTTTATTAACCATAGATAAGGACAAGTGTGTTCCAGTGCGTTTTTGGTGCTATTAGGTGTGTTCCTGTGCGTTTCAGTGCGTTTATGCATTCCAGTCCAGTGCAGGTAAAATGCAGCATGTTCTACTTTTTTTGTGGAACTGGAACACACTGGAACATGCATTTTTGATACATAAAAAACGCAATGGACTACATGTGGTGTGAAATGGCCCTTAAGCAATTTGGCATATTTAAAGGCACTTCTACTTGTTTTGTTTTTGGTGTTGTCCAAATTGGTGACATTGATATATGTCCCTTAGGGTGGGACCTGGGCCCCCATTTTAAGGCCAATAACTAGAAGATAAGCCAGCCAAGTGGGGACTAGCAAAATTAACAAGTCAGTTCCCATAGACTGCAATGGTATTTGTTGGTAGGGGGGGATGATTGTCCCATCTCTAATTTTGTAGCATGCTGGATGATGTGATTAATTTTGGACAGGGGGGGGGTTATTTTCTGCTAGCTGCATTTGTGTTGTTATGCGCATGCCCAGCCTGTTAGATTTTTTTTGTTGGTGCTTTTTGTGTGTGAACAGCACCTGGACATTTCTGGGCATGCTCAGAGAGTGTTTTTATGGGTTAGTAATTGAAGGACATACTTAACAGGTGTACCCACTTTGAAGTTCAGTCTATACATTGGGTGAACTTGCATTTTGGGTGTTCCATGGACTGTGCATGTGTTTTCAATTGCCTCATTAGCACACAAACCTATGTTATATAAAGCTAGCAGATAGCATCCTCTCCCTTGCCCTGCAAAGAGGCAAGTGTGTGTGTGTGTGGGGGGCAAAAAGTACATTTTAGTGTCCTTATCGAGTTTGTAACACATGTATTTTATTTGTTATGTCTTTGCAAAACAGATGTTTGGTTTACTTTTGTGGATTGTATTTTTTTGTGTGGGGGAAATGTTCCCCTGAAATAATTTTGATGTTGTTAATGTTTGTCCACTTTGATTTAATTGTCTGTGCTGCATTACTTTGTCAAATCTTTCAAGATGTTGTGAGTCTGTAACTGTTTCAAATTGACCCTGTTTTTTTTTTTTTTATTATTCTTTGTTTTGTTGACCAATAAAATTTGATGCAAAGTTTTGAGGTTTGTTTTGCGTTTTCTTTGCAACAAATGTGACAGCTGATTGGCATGTCAAAACAACAGGTGTGATTTGTCTACCCTGGTGCCTTCATGCTAGCATATGCATGTATTGTGTGCTGCCATGGATGGTCACCAGGAAAGGAAAAATACAGAGCGGTAAGTATTCAATTTTCCTTTTTTAATGCAGTGGTTCTCAGCCTCAGTCCTCAAGTACCCCCAACAGGACATGTTTTGTGAATTTATCTTATGGAGAATTGCTGTCCAAAATACAAAACCATTGACTGTGATTTAAAGCACATGTGCAAGATGAAGGAAAACCTGCAAACATGGCCTGTTGGGGGTACTTGTGAAGCACGGATTTAGAGCACTGCACTTAAAAATAGCTCATGGCAATACAATTATAATTGGGCATTTTGAGGGAAACCAAGTAAGTGTTAGAACCCCTGCTTGTGTTTATTTTTTAGTAGGTTGGGCTTTGTGTCCCCTTTTAGTAAAATTGGCTTCACTTCCTGTCACACAGGTAAACAGGAAGTGAAGGTAAAACCCTACCAATGTCTTTTCTTGGGGACACACAGATCAATCTAACTAGTGTCCCCATTAAGCAAATTGCACTCTAGCACTTTGTTGTGTACACCCCAAATCATTGGGTAGTTTGGGGTTTAGTAAAGACAAATCCACTCTGCAGTAAAAGTGCAGCTGCTGAAAATCTGAGGGATCACTGGTGATTGTAACATCCAATCTTGTAAAAGCAAAGATGGTGTTTTTTTGATTTGCTTGCATGTCCCCCTCGGATATCCAACAAGTGCACTTGTAGTGCAAAGTAGATTTGCCTTTAGTAAATAAACCCCAAAGTCCAAAATACCTAATAATTTGGGGTGTACCCCGCAAAATGCTGGAGTGCAATGTACATAATGGGGAAAGTATTTAGATTGACCTGTGTGTCCCCAAGGAAAGACATTGGTAGGGATTTCCCCTCACTTCCTGTGTGGCTATGTGAATTATTTGGAAGTATAAAGTGGCCAAATTTGGGAGTTGTCTTCACCCTATCAGGGGTGCAGACATCCCCAAAAACTGTCCAGACTTGTAATACCTCTGCACTCTATCCCCAAGCAAAAATAAGAAAGGATTTAATTTAGTTTAACTTTGCAAAGACACATTCCTAAGTTGAATTGTGATGCATGTCAATGGCCCATTTAGACCCTGTTTAATCACTTGAGATCAGCGCTATGACTGATTGACGGCCACAGCATGGTCCTCAATTGCTGGGAGTCCGTCAATAAACGTCCTCCCCTTCGAGCGCGAGCGCTGTGGTCACCCAATCACTGAGACTCGGGTGATGACAGATCCAAGTAAGGGGCCGATACCTGCCCTTTACCATGTGATCAGCTGTCAGCCAATGACAGCTGATCACGTGATGTAAACAAAAGCTGGGTAATGGTTTTTGTTTTCTCCTTGTGCTGTCACCGGCTTATGTGCAAGGGACATCGGGCCCGAAGAGGAAGAGGCAATTCTGCGTCATCTGTGACAATCAGTAGAACCTGCCAGTGCCACCTATCAATGCCCACCACTGGTGCCAATCAGTGCCACCTAGCAGTGCTGCCTATCAGTGCCCATCACTGCCAACTATCATTGCCACCTAGCAGTGCCACTTCTCAATGCCCACCAGTGCCAACTAGTAATGCCACCTCTCAGTGCCCACCCTTGCCACCTTATCAGTGCCCATCAGTGCAGCCCATCAGTGCAGTCTCATCAGTGTACATCAATGAAGGAGAAAAATGACCTTTTGTCTAAACTTTCGAAGTATTAACCACTTTCCTACCGCCCACCGTCAAATGACGTCCTTGGCTTTGTGCGGTGACATCTAAATGATGCCTGCAGTTGCAGCGATCATTCAGATATCATTCTCTTCAGCCGGCGATTTTGTGCACGCTAAAAACAATCATAGCGGTTAGCAGTTCCGCCGCTTGATTGTTCTTATAGGCGGCGGGAGGGGACGTTCCCCCCCTCCTGCCGCCATCCGGTGCTTGTCCGGGCTCTCCCGTGCCATCTTTGGCTCAGAGAATGATTTGGCCGGCGCCGGATGGGAAGCATAGAGATGACTGGTGACCAGATGGTCACCAGTCATCTCTATGACCGTCGGAGGCCCGGGCGTGACGTTATGACATCACGCCGGGTTCCCGTATGTAAACCAAGCCGTGATCTCGGCTGTCAGCATGAGATTGGTGAATTATTTTGACCGATCTCATGCTTTCCAGCCTGGAGGAGAGATGTGGGGTCTTATTGACCCTGCAACTCTCCATAAAGAGGACCTGTCACAATAGATTCATATTACAAGGGATGTTTACATTCCTTGTAATAGGAATAAAAGTGATCCAAAAAACAAAAAAGTAAAAAAAAAAAGAGTAAGAAATACAAAAAAGTAAAAAAAAAAAAAAATCTAAATTAAGAAAAAACGCCCATGTGCCCGGTAGCTCGCGCTCAGAAGCGAACACACACGTAAGTCCCGCCCACATATGTAAACGCCGTTCAAACCACACATGTGAGGTATTGCTGCGTGCGTTAGAACGAGTGCAACAATTCTAGCACTAGACCTCCTCTGTAATGAGAAAATGGTAACGTGTACATTTTTTAAAAGCATCGCCTAGGGAGATTTTTAAGTACTGAAGTTTGGTGTCATTCCATGAGTGTGCGCAATTTTAAAGCGTGACATGTTAGGTATCTATTTACTCAGAATAACAACGTCTTTCACATTATCCCAAAAATTGGGCTAACTTTACTGTTTTGTATTTTTTTTACATTCATAAAACCATTTTTTTACCCAAAAAAAAGGCGTTTTAAAATTTTATTGAGCAAATACCGAGCGAGATAAAAATTTGCAATGACCGCCATCTTATTCCCTAGGGTGTCTGCTAAAAAAACATATATAATGTTTGGGGTTTTGAAGTAATTTTATAGCCATAAATGTATGATTTTTACATGAAGGAGAGAAGTGCCATAATAGGCCCAGTGCTGAAGTGGTTAAAATATCTTTTTTTTTTTATTTAAACTCGGTCTTTTGTATTTATATAAAACAAAAAACCACAGAGGTGATCAAATAGCACCAAAAGAAAGCTCTATTTGTGTGCCAAAAAATAATACATTTTCATTGGGTTACAGTGTTGTGTTTGCGTGCAATTGTCATTCAAAGTGCATCAGCGCTGAAATGTGAAAATTGGTCTGAGCAGGAAGGGGGTTTAAGTGGCCAGTGCGCAAGTGGTTAATATAAGGCTACATGCACACGGACGTTTTTCCAGCCGCTTGTTTGAGCGTTTTTTGCAGCTTAAAAATGTCTCTCCATGTTAGCCTATGGCCTCATGGCCACCATGGCGTTTTTGAGCTGTAAATGGCATAGGCGTTTTTAGGCCCCATGTACACGGGACGCTGGTGCAAAGTGTTCAGAACTAAGGTTGAAAGCGGCGCTTAGAAAGGCGCGCTTTGTGGTGTTTGCATGCCGCGTTTTACCACATTTGCGTCTATATGCGTTTAGTTAGGAAACATGATAAGGAGCCGCCCTAAGCTCCAAAAACAGTATTATTAACAATTTCAGCTATTTTGTGAGACCAGAGTGAGTATCAGCAGCTGAGAGGGCAGCAGTGTAGTTGTATTAAGCGTGTCACTTGCCACATCACTTGCCCCAAGTTGTGGATTGTCCACTTGCCACGTCAGCTGCCCCAAGTTGTGGATTGTCCACTTGCCACGTCAGCTGCCACAAGTTGTCGATTGTTCACTTGCCACGTAAGCTGCCCCAAGTTGTGGATTGTCCACAATGCAATGGAAGCAATTTCATTTATTTTTTGATAGATAGATATATTTTTAATGGTTTTTCCTAAATTGCCATAATTTTTGGGTTTATCAATGTAAAAAAAGAGGTCACCTTTAAAAATGCTTCTAAACTAAAATGCTAAACGCCGGTACCGCGTCTGAAACGTGGAAATCTTTTGCGTCTGAAGGCATTTTTAGGCTTTGTGATAAATGAGTTTAAACGCAACTGCAGATTTTTTTCAATGGACCCGCATCCAAAACGCAAGTACCGCGAATTTGCGGCAATTTATTTATTTTTTTAAACCTGTTCATAGCTGGTTGTTAAAGGAAATGTAAAAAAAATAAACATTGCCGGCTCTAAAAAAAAAAAAAAACGAGAAAAAAAATGGCGTGGGGTCCCCCCCAGGTCCATACCAGGCCCTTGGGTCTAGTATGGATTCAAAGGGGACCCCCCCCCACCAAAATGAAAAAAAAATGGCGTGGGGGTCCCCCCAAAAATCCATACCAGGCCCTTTATCCGAGCACGCAACCTGGCAGGCCGCAGGGGAAGAGGGGGGGGATGAGAGAGCGGCCCCACCTCCCTCCTGAACCGTACCAGGCCACATGCCCTCAACATGGGGAGGATGTCCCCATGTTCATGGGGACAAGGGCCTCTTCCCGACAACCCTGGCTGTTGGTTGTCGGGGTCTGCGGGCGGGGGGCTTATCGGAATCCGGGAGCCCCCTTTAACAAGGGGGCCCCCAGATACCGGCCCCCCACCCTATGTGAATGAGTATGGGGTACATCGTACCCCTACCCATTCACCTGGTGGCAAAAAAAGTTAATAAAAAACACAACACAGGTTTTTAAAGTAATTTATTAGGCAGCTCCGGGGGTCTTCCTGCCGGGCGCCCCGCTATCTTCTTCCAGCTCTTTTGCTAGCGGGGTCCCGGGCTTCCTCGTCATCTTCTTCCGACTTCGGGGGTCTTCCTGCCGGGCGCCCCGCTATCTTCTTCCAGTTTTTTTGCTAGCGGGGTCCTGGGCTTCCTCGTCGTCTTCTTCCGACTTCGGGGGTCTCTTGTTCTGTTCTCCGGTGTCGTCTCCGCGCTCTCCGGTTCTTCTCCCGCTCTCCGGTGCCTTCTCCACGATCTCCGGTTCTTTCTGCCCCCTTTATGATTCATACCAAACACGGGACAGCGAGGCTGCCGAGAACATTCTCAGCCAGTTAGTCGCCTCTAGGACACGACTTGAGCGGCTTCTTCACGCTCAGGTCGTGTCCAAGTTGCCTCGCAAAGTCGCGCTGTCCCTGTGTCAGCCGGCACACGAGTCGCCCCGCGAGTCGGATCGGCTTCATCCGACTTCCCGGGCGACCTCTATTCAAATCAATGGGCTCCCATAGGGAACCATTCATTTTCAATAGAGCGCCGCTGACATTTGTATTTACTATAACAGTGTGCCGCTGTGCGCCGCTGGTTCCTGCGCCCAATGAAGGAGTTATCTGGCGCACCAATTAAGGGATCAACCAGCGCAGCGCACTGTTATTAGTAAATCACCCCCATGCTCTCATAAAAGCTCCTGGTCATGAGAACTACAGTATGTTACCTCCTTTGTCTGCCCCTTTAACAATTACATCAGGGTGGTTCTGTATCTTCAAAAGGCTGCACTCTAGTGAGGTTGCTCTGTTTAGGCAAAATCTCAAATCGTTTTATGTCACTAATGACACTGCATAAAAAGGCCCATGCTTGCGGGCTGATGGTCAGGTCTGGGAAATTCCTCGATTTGAGTTTGAATTTTTTACCAGAAGATTGAGTGCGGTCAGGCAGAGTCTTACCAATTTCATCCACACCTTCACTTTCGTCCAAAAGTAGCATCAGGTCCTGAAGGGCTCTGAAATCCTCCATTTTAAAGTGTTTGATACTTTCAGAGAATTCCTTCTCTTCTTTGGTCCGAATACGGTCCTTATCGAACATAAATTTGAACGTGAGGTTCCTAATGAACATGTGGATGTCCTTGATGAGCTCATACCTGTCTACATTTTGAGAAGGGCAAAAACTCAACCCGAACTTGAGTACAGCAAGCTCGTCCTTAGAAAATCGATACGGGGTAAGGTTGATTACGTCCATCTCTACATTGGGGGCTGTGTCAGTCCTAGTGTCTGAAAATTTAGAATTTGGGTATTGCCTTGATTGATATGACAATCAAGTGTACTTTGTGTTTTGAATTTTTGTAATTGTACTGAAGGATCTAAATTACTGTAGGTGTTACAGACATGTTGGAAAGTGACGCTTGCGAGATGGTGTCATTAACAACAATGGGTACTTGCATGTTAGTAGGACCCAACCCAGAGGGGAACAAAGTTCCCGGGGTACTGGTACTCGGGACATTGGCACGTTGGCACATTTATACTTGTGCATCCACAGTGTCACCCTGTGAGGATGCACGTTTAAGCAATTCCTTCAAAAATGCTGTACAGACTAGCCGAATGTTGTCAAGTTTCTATTGAACTGGCTGATCATGACCGATATTTGTCCGTGTATACCAGCCTTTAGGCTTAACTTTTTTAGTCAGTTAGGGGTTGATTTATTAGAACTGGAGAGTGCAAAATCTGGTGCAACTGTGCATGGTAGGCAATTTTCTTCTAATGTTAGCTTGTTGAATTAAGCTTTGACAAAAAAAAAAAAATGAAAGTTGATTGGTTTCTATATAGAGCTGCACTAGATTTTGCAGTCTGCAGGTTTATTAAATCAACCCCTTATTGTATGTAAATTGCATCAAAATCTACTAGTCCATCTGACATCACCCTCTGCACAGGTTGACAATGATGCTGTCCAAGGGTGACTATATTGCTCCTCTATAGATTCAATGGAGGAGTGATCATATCCAGGAGGTGGGGTGCAACTGGCAGGATCACTAGTTGAAATAAAGGGAAAACTATGAAAGGAAAACAAATGTAGATACCACATACTATGCATCCCCCAAGCATGTTATTTAAAAGACTTGTATGTTTTTAATGTTGCTCTCTAAGCCTTATTAAAAGAGCTGTTCCTCAGTGAATGGTATTCTTGTTTTGTATTGGTACATGCCCCCGAGCAGTGTCCAGCTTCCTGTGCTTTTTGTTTTATAATCTGTTGTTGATCATTGAAAATGGCTTTGTTTACAAACAGAACAAGCTGGCAGGGAAATGTCATGTAGCAGCAAAGGGTATTTTTTATCTTTCTAAATATCAGTTTTGTTTTAGTTCCTCTTACAGGTACACCACTTTGAAAGTTCAAGGCATCCCCTAAGCATGTAATTTGAAGGATTTGTGCATTTTTAATGTTTTACTGTAAGCCTTGTTTTCAACATATCCTTCGTCTGATGATCCTTTGCCTTTAAGCTATGAAAAGTTCTAAATGTTTGTATTTTTTCCACGTTCACCATGTGAATCAAACTCAAGCAGATATGCCTATCACAACCTACTAAGGTAAACCCTGCAAAAATAGCTCAAACTTTGTGATCACTAAAACTATACTATACAACACTATACTTTCTAAAAGTAAATGAAAAAATGTAGCGTATTAAATGGTACCACCTGAATGATAATATGGTATTACAAGTTTAAATTTATGATAATTGCAATTACCACTGGGAGTCACAAGATTAGTAAATGTGTGTGCTGTATTCTCTTTGTCCAGGCTTTGCATGCAATGTTTAACTTATTCAGTAACAATATAAAACAGACAGCTGGACAGCAGAGCAAAGCAGCGAGGCTGTGTGATCAACCTTTATCTTCTTCCTTTATATGTGGCTTAAAGCTATTATGTCAAATATGATGAAGACACCTGTCTACTACTAAATTGAAAGACTTTAAACTACTAACGGCCTGCAACAGATTTGAATTGATACCCGGGAGCTCTATTATAATGAAAATGCTTTTCTATTATCTAAAATTTTCAAAATATATCATTATGCTGTCACAGTATAAATTGAATGTGCTACACGTGAAGAATCCAGTAAAAGTGTTTTGTTTAAATAATTTTCTAATTTTGTTTTATTTCAGTTAAAAAAATATAAAATTAAACGGATGAAACCAGATGAGATTCCAGTCAGTAAAATGGTAGGCAGTTACTTTTATTATTATTACCTGATTACTAGCTGCTCAAATCCATTGTTTTTTTTGAGTCTAGGGGTTCTCTGGCAACTGATTTTAAAGCTGTACTACCACCTCTATTCTTCTTCTTAGCCCAGGTTCACACTGGGGCTGCTGGAGTGAAGCCGTGCGACTTCAGCTGAACTCGCACGATTTCACTCCTGCCTGTCAGTCCCGATTTCGGCCGTGATTACAGGGACATCTGTGCAGGTTTCTGCACAGATGTCAATGTAAATCGGGCCCGAAATCGTCATAGTACAGAAACTACTTTTTGAAATTGGTTCAGCGCCGCAGATGCGGCGTCGCACCGATTAGGACAGTGCCATTGCCTGCAATTTGCGGCAAATATCGCCGATTTGACATGCGATTTGACATCGCACCAGTGTGAACCAGGGCTAATACATAGTGACATAACAAATCTCTAGGATTTGGTAAGCATCTTTTTACATTTAAGAATAGAGTAGAGGATTTCCTTTATTTTCCTGTCCTGTAGACCCCACAGGAGGTATAGGAAGACTTCACAATAGTGTCCCCTCTTAGTCAGTTGTCACTGGAATAAGGGTGAGAAGGGACCCATTCTATTTTATTCTAGTGATAATTCAAATATTTATATTTTTTCTCACATTCAGTCCCAATGACAATGATCACCAAAAAAATAAAAAATAATTAGTGATGGTGAAATCTCCCTAGCAAGGACACAGGCAGCAATAAAACTTGTATAGAGCTATTACTCTTGCCATAATATAAAAAATATAATAATATAATATAATATAAATAAATAAATAAATAGGCTTTAGATGCGCTTTAAATATAAGCCTTTGGATTAATTCCCTTTGCCCTCTTTCCTTCCCATTATTACCTCCTTTTAGTCTGATATATGCATCTGCATAACTAACTGTGATGTTTCACTACGAAAAATCTTTGTGCTGCTCTTTAAACAATTGCCATTTTACAAGCTGTAAAAATTGAAAATAGTAAAAAAATTGGTCAAATGATTGTTTGATTTTCTAACTTTCTGTAGGGAGTGATGGAGTTTGTTGTCATGATGAGCAGCACAATGTTTTTTTTATTGCTAAGTATTAGTGTATTAAGAATTTTTTTTATAGCATTCATTTTTTAACTGATGTTGGTTGTTGATGGCAACAATAATGTATTCATGGACAAACAGAATTTCAATGTTAAGAGACTCGAGGATGAATATTTTTGCAGCAATAGGCATTATTTTGATTAAATAAAAATTTGTCTGGTTCAGCAGGGTCCCCGAGTTCATCAGAGGTTTGATTGACTTTTGCCAAACAAACAAGTTGGAGGACTTTTCTCAATGAGCTGTTACAGTCAATCGCTGCTGTCAAAATACAAAGTTCCAAGAGAGGTGAATTCCTACATCCACCATATTTCTTTGGATGGTGGAATCTGTTGATTTTATTTCATTCAACCCACAGGCTTACCGAAAAAAAAAGTAGCCATGTATAGACAGCATTAGTCACAAGTTTATTCTATCACTTCAACAGACAGCAAGTGACTGGTAATGAAACCAGGTCTCCAGCAATGTGGTGACAGTATTACTACTATTACTTAAAGGTGGCCATCACCCAAACCCATTTGTTTGACCACATTCATAAAGCTTTGACTGTCTTGCCATTTATTTAATTTAAAAGGGCCTGATTATTATTTTATCCTTCACAACTTTATTGAAAATAACGGACATGCACTAGTGAAATTTCCAATCTGACCCTTACATGAACAAGCATAAACACATGCACACTTTTAAACCACCGGCCTAACTGGTGGTTGCTTCGTACAGCTATGGACTCCTAAGTATATGTATAGTTCTATATGCTTTGCAGTAAGGATAGTTATGCTTAAACATATTTATTTTGGGTCTGTGATAAAAGAAACCATGAACCAAGTTACGTCTACGAACATGTTTTCCCATTTTAAAAATGGTAAAATTTGTATCTGTCGCCTTTAAAATCTATTATTAATTTTATGATTATGTTACAATGTAAAATAAAAGATTTCAAAATGCTGGAGGAGTTTCATCACAAAGGTTTAAAGATGATAAATATACCTGTTCTGTGATCTGCCATAATAGCTCTGAGACATTCTGACCTTACTTAACAAAATGAAAGCCTAAAGGGGTGTCTTTATTTTTAACTTCAATATAAAAACACTTGTATTTTGAAATGACTTGTAAAGTCAAACACCAGAGGGAATTTTATGGATAATCTTACGTATTTACCACTACAGTTAACTCCTGGCAGCAGTACTTATTTTCATATGCACTTAGCATATTGTCAGTGAATTTATTATCAAGGACACAAAAAGAGGAGAATATCTAATTCAAATGTAAATTTTTAGCAGACTGAAAATAACAGAATGGCTGGATTACTAAAGTCAGGATGTTTCTACTGGTGTGTCTATGCTAGTGGCACCGTCACTTGATAACATATATTCTTTTTTTCTTAGAAACTCTTTTGCCTCAAATCTCTGATGCATACATTATAGGGGGCTTCATTGACTGATCTTTACTAAATTTCCAAGAGACGTTACATGTAACATGTACAAATTACATTATTTTATTGCAGTTTTTTCATAGATCATAAATACAAAATATCTCCTATTCCTAAAAAAGTAAGACAATTATGTATATATATTTTTTACATGCTATTACCAGGGCAAGTGCATTGTCACTATAATGATATTGTACCTCTGTTGCGGTATAATAGCTTGCTGCCCTGATATCACTGTATGTCAGCCATTATCTCTGATCACTGTCAAAGCACTACAAATGTCACCAGACCAGTGTTGCCAGTCAGTATCCCTAATAATGACATACTTGGGAGGTGTAGCAGAATGTGTTTTTGTGTGTAACTGTAAGTATGTCTATGCTGTGTATGAGAAATAACTTATTAAAATGGCAACTTTGTGAGAAAAACAAAAACAAATGTTTACTTCATTTTCCAAAAAATGTGTCAAAAAAATTCTCTATGCCACTTACTTAAAGTGGATGTAAACCCTCCATACATACAGTGAAGTGAACAGCCTCAGATGATACAGAGAGGTGAACCAAATCTCCCTACATAGGTTTTACATGTATATCTGCTGTCTTCACATTTATATACTGTTTAGAAAGTTCAGATTGTGTTAGGGAATCTTCTCTTCCTGTTTAACACAGAGTGTGATGTCTGCGCATACAGTCAAGATAGCTAAAATTGCTGATTTGAGGAATGGCACACACCCACTCTCATCATAGGCAGAGACTCTCAGAGGTGTTTTGTAACAGGACCAGCTCACTGTTAATCTCATTTAGCAACCTTCCCTGACAGAAATTTCAGGCTGCCTTTATCTTATGTGTCAGAGAATTTGTCAGGAGTTATCAGGCTAATAACTCCTGAACGGTTCAGGAGAGAGCTACGGGACTTAGCTCTTTGAAGAGAGATAACAAAATACTGCAGATATACAGTACAGTATGTTCCCAGCTCAAATTTCATGAATTGGGTTTACATCCACTTTAATACCTTGGATTGTCTACTTTCCAAAAAGGAGTAATTTGGGAGGTAATTGTACTGCCCTAGCATTTTAGGGCCTCAAGAAAGTGAGATAGGCAGTCAGTACATCAGGATTGATAAATTTTCAAATATACAGTATATTCCATAGTATCACGTACCTGTTGAAGACTGGAATGTTGTGGAGGCCTCTCTTGCACCTCCTGCCTAACACTGCTGAAGGTGGGGACAGAGAGTGTAAAGGCAAAGAGTGGCACGAGTGCCGTAGCAGCTGGCTGGTGATGTCAACTCTGTAGGTGGGTAGAGTTGGTAGTCAGAGTCCTCAAAACAGGATGCAAGAGCAGCTGAAGGGTCTGGTATGGATATTTGGGGGAAACCCCACACCCTTTTTTTTTTTTATTTGATGCAGGGTTCCCCTTAATATCCATACCAGACCTGAAGGGCCTGGTAATTGAATTTGGGGAGACCCCCCTGCATTTTTTATTTTTTATCAATGACTTTCAATGACTGTTCTCTGTATTGCCGGGAGCCGACAATTCATTATAGTCGCGAGTGCTTTTAAATTACTTTTTTTCCTTCAGAAATGACACTTTGTGCAGGGACAGTTCTAAGCACGGGAAACATGTGCTACTTTACAGGCATACTATACACACACCCTAGGTATGAAATTTAAAGGAATATTTCACTTTTATTGTTTCACTTTAAGCATTATTAAAATCACTGGGGCAGGACCTGGATCCCCAAACACTTTTTATGACAATAACTTGCATATAAGCCTTTAAAATTAGCACTTTAGATTTTTCATGTTTGAGTCCCATAGACTTTAACGGTGTTCGGATGTTCGAACAAATTTATTGCCTGTTCGCATGTTCTGATGCAAACCGAACTGGGGGGTGTTCGGCTCATCCCTAATCAGGATACTAGGTAACAGAGCACGAGCAGAGGCAAAGTCCAAAGGCAAGCCAGGTCATACACAAGTAAACAGGAACAGCAGATCAGTTTTACCTCTAATAAAGCAGCTTGCAAGAGCAGCTTGGCCCCAGAGCATGGGACAGAAGATAGGCCATGGTCGGTAACAGCCAGGCAATGCGGTACAAGTCAGCAGGCAAGTCAGCAGGCAAGTCAGCAGGCAGATCATATCCAGTAAACAAGCCAAGGTCAGGATTAGGGATGAGGGAGCCTGCCGTATATACTCAGCTGGGGTGTTTGCGGCAAATTCGAAAAGCCGCAGAACACCCTGTAAAAATCTATGGGAGAAATCTAAAGTGCTAATTTTAAAGGCTTATATGCAAGTTATTGTCATAAAAAGTGTTTGGGGACTGGGGTCCTGCCCCAGGGGTCATGTATCAATGCAAAAAAAGTTTTAAAAACTACAGTTTTTTTGGGAGCAGTGATTTTAATAATGCTTAAAGTGAAACAACAAAAGTGAAATATTACTTTAAATTTCATACCTAGGGGGTGTGTATAGTATGCCTGTAAAGTAGCGCTTGTTTCCCGTGCTTAGAACTGTCCCTGCACAAAGTGTCATTTGTGAAGGAAAAAAAGTAATTTAAAAGCACTCGCGGCTATAATGAATTGTCGGCAATCTAGAGAACAGTCATTGAAAGTTATTGATAAAAAAAAAAAAAAATGCGTGGGTGTCCCCCCAAATTTAATTACCAGGCCCTTCAGGTCTGGTATGGATATTAAGGGGAACCCTGCGTCAAATAAAAAAAAATGACCTGGAGTTCCCCCCAAATATCCATACCAGACCCTTTATCCGAGCACGCAACTTGGTAGGCCGCAGGAAAAGAGGGGGGACGAGAGAGTGCCCCCCCTCCTGAACCATAGCAGGCCACATGCCCTCAACATAGGGAGGATGTCCCCATGTTGATGGGGACAAGGGCCTCATTCCCACAACCCTTGCCCGGTGGTTGTGGGGGTCTGCGGGCGGGGGGCTTATTGGAATCTGGAAGCCCCCTTTAACAAAGGGGACCCCCAGATTCTGCCCCCCCTATGTGAATTGGTAACGGGTACATTGTACCCCTACCATTTCAAAAAGAAAGTGTAAAAAAACACACAGACACAGTTGGGAAAGTCCTTTATTAAAAATAAAAAAATAAAAAATAAAAAACCCATTCCAGCGATGTAATCCAGTTTGTCCAGCGTTGTTATCTATGTCCCGCGGTGATCCGATGTCCAGCGCTGCAGTCTCTTCCAATCTACACTCCACATGAAACCCCCATGACGTACAAGGGGGCAGGTTAACCCGTCACATCATAGGGTAAGCCCCGGCTTTCCTCGCTTGCCTGGGAATAGCCAATGACGTACACGGTTTAGGAGATATTTGCCAAAAATAGTACACCGATGTCTACGGCGCATGTGCGCCGTAGACATCGGCGCAGGCGCACTGTAAATTATGAATCAATAATGCCGGCTTTAACAGCTCCCGCGTGCATGCGCGGAGTGACATTTTCGCTGCTCCGGCCAATCGTAGCGCTGGAGCGGCGATACCCGGAAATAACCTTCTGGAGCGATGTTTGCGGCCGGAGGGGGAGACGATGACGGGTTTGGGGGCTTCGATCTAAGGTAAGTAATGCATAATGAGCTAGTATGCTAGTCATACTAGCTCATTATGGCTTTGTCTTGCATTTTTTTTTTTTTTAAGTAAAAAAATTCTGGGTTTACAACCACTTTGAAGAAAAAAACGTATTATCCAACTTTTATTATTTTTAGATTAACACAAGAAGTGTTTTTTATTTTTAGTTCATATTTAGACAAACTGTATACAGGGTATCTAAGTGTAGCACCCTGCTCCTATTGGGTAGGCGCTAGCTGTAAATTGAGTTGCCTGAGCTGTAGTTTAGCTCAGAATAATTTTGGTAAATTACTGGTTTCTGTTCCAGTCCGGTTGTGTTGCGCGTTTTCCACTTGAATGTGGGTGTCGCTGTCACCACAGGTCAAGGTCGGAAATGCAGCAGGCTGGATGTATTGGATACCTCTTTCCCAGAAGCAGCACAGTGGGATTGGTCCCCCCACTGTGCATTCTGGGAGAGGGTACTTAAGGGACAGACACCGTCTGGCAGGTCTCTCTGACCTGATGGCCCTCCTGGCCTAAGGTGTGCCGTAGCAGTTTTCCTGCCTCTGGGCCGGCTGGCCCGAGGCCTCGTTACTGGTAGTAGGCCCAGGAGTTCTGGGGCCTACTAGTCAGGGGTGGTCCTGTGCTGTCTTGCCTGCGGGGAGAAGCCGAGCAATTGGAGACTCAATTGGAGCATGCATCCCAACATATCTACCTCAGTGTTGCCGGATTGGCAGAAAGAAACCAGTACTGTGTGACTGTACTGAGACTATGTATGTTCTTCAAGTCTGTGGCAGAGACTATGTATATTCTTCAAGTCTGTGGCAGAGACTTTTTTGTATTCTTCAAGTCTGTGGCAGAGACTTTTGACCGAACACGGCACCGGCTGCTAGGTCAGTGAGAGAGGCCTATCCGGTGGTTGCTATATCCAGTGTGGAAGCTGTTTGTCCTCTGGAAGTAAGAAAATACCTGTGATCCGCAAATCAAGGTACCTGAATCCCCCCTTAAACCCTCCATTCCTCTAATTGACATTTAATAAAACCATTGGAAAAGAGACTATGTGTTGGTGATGACATCTGTGAAAACTCTTCAATGGAACCCCTATGACGGATACAGTGGAACAGACAGGTAACGGAAGACCCAAAAATATAACCAGCAGCTCCTACGGGGGTAGTGCTACATATGTTTTAAGCTCTGTGAAAAATACAAATTTCTTAAACTGTTTGCTAAATATTAAGTGCCAGATGTTTCAGTCTTTACTAACTGCAGCTCAGAAGGGTACAAGAAATAATTAAGAAAAATTGCAGAAGAAGATTAAATTCTGATGGTTTTGCTGAAATGTCAGTCATCAGTGTTATGCCCCATATGCTCATGTTCTCTTAGACCTTCTAACTATGTAATCTGGCCACAGAAGTTGTTAAGACATTCTAATGCTTCTGTTTTCTATGAAGTTTGCATTCAGTAATAAGTGTATTAAATTAGATAAGGATTTAGAAAACTGTGTTCATTTTTTTGTATAATGTTCAGCGAAAATATTATACAGAATTACCAGTAGGTCTGATAGACAAGTCACTAGAAAAGCAAGCAAGGGACAAAATTGATGCTTTCTTTTACCTTGATTAAAAACCTAGCTAACTGTAAAGTAAATTTGTAAGTTCTGTATAGAATTGTATTCTATTTTGTATGTATTTCACACTGCCCTCATTGTGCACACGGCACTAATAATGTTTTCATTACTTGTTTGCATTCTTTCTAGTCATGATTAGATTTAGCCTGCCTAGGTTACGCCCCTTGTTACCATCAAAGTACAATTGTAATATTAATGTGATACCTACGAAATTAATGTCTATAAAAACCTTCAAATGCGTCATAATAGAGGCAGAACAGTTATTTGGAAAGATGCTGAGTAGTGATGAGCCGAACACCCCCTGGTTCGGTTCGCACCAGAACCCGCGAACGGACCGAAAGTTCGCACGAACTTTAGAACCCTATTAAATACAATGGATGCGAACATTCGAAATCTAAAGTGCTAATTATAACGACTATTATGCATGTTATTGTCCTAAAAAGGGTTTGGGAACCTGGGTTCTGCACCAGGGGACATGTATCAATCCAAAAAAAAGTTTTAAAAACTGCCGTTTTTCGGGAGCAGTCATTTTAATGATGCATAAAGTGAAAAAAAGTGTCAAATATTCCTTTAAATATCGTACCTGGGGGGTGTCTAAAGTATGCCTGTGAAGTGCCACGTGTTTCCCGTGTTTAGAACTGTCCCTGCACAAAATTACATTTCTAAAGGAAAAAAAGCCATTTAAAACTGCTTGCGGCTTTAATGTAATGTCTGGTCCCGGTAATATGGATGAAAATCTTTAAGAAAAATGGCATAGCTACCCCATCACAGCCCCCCCCCATACCCCAGCCCATTACCAGCCCCTTTGGGTCTTGTATGGATATTAAGGGGAACCCCGCACACAAAATAAAAAAGGCCCTATATACTCTGAACAGCCGTATACAGGCGGTGCATACAAGATAGGGACTGTAGGTTTGTTCTTATGTAGAATCTGTTTGTAATTTTGAACAGGTACATTGTTTAAGTGTAGCTCCAGCCAAAAAATCTATTTTTAAGCTTTTTGGAAAACATAGGGAAGGGTTATCACCCCTGTAACATTTGTTTTGCTGTCTGTGCAGTGTGCACCTGTTCAGAACAGTTCACCTCACTTTCCGTCCTAATGACAAATGTTTTTAGAAAATTTGGGGTTTTTATTGAAACAAGAATTGGTGATAAAGCATCAGTGGAGAGGAGACACTTTTTTCCCATATTAACTCTTACAGGAGAGAATTTGCCTTCCTAGGGGTAGATTTCCTCTCACTTCCTGTTGTATCCTTCCGTTTGCAAGGAGGAGTAGTTTGTAAATTGGATGTTTGAAAGTAGGGGCCTGCCGTATATACTCAGCTGAAATTTGCCCCTTACATGTTGGTGTTGCCACAACACTGTGAGCCCTCACAGTTACTCTTGGTGGGCACATGAATGGGCCCTGCTGTGAATTATTAGATCAAGAATTGTAATTGCGTGCCCCTGTTGAACAGGGGCTGAAAAATTGGGCCTTTGGTGGTGGTGGTGGTGGTGGTGGTGTTGACACAACACTGTAAGGCCTCACAGTTACTCTTGGTGGGCGCAGGAATGGGCCCTGCTGTGAATTATTAGATCAAGAATTGTAATTGCATGCCCCTGTTGAACAGGGGCTGAAAAATTGGGCCTTTGGTGGTGGTGGTGTTGACACAACACTGTAAGGCCTCACAGTTACTCTTGGTGGGCTCAGGAATGGGCCCTGCTGTGAATTATTAGATCAAGAATTGTAATTACATGCCCCTGTTAAACAGGGGCAGAAAAATTGGGCCTTAGGCACTGGTGCCACAACACTGCAACCCCTCACAGATACTGTACTTGGAGCACAGCAATGAGCCCTGTTGCAAAGTATTGCATCAAAAATTTTAATTACACGCCCCTGTTAAACAGGGGCTGAAAAATTGGGCCTTAGCCACTGGTGCTGGTGCCACGACACTGCAACCTCTCCCAGATACTCTAGTTGGAGTGCAGGAATGAGCCCTGCTGCAAAGCATTGCATAAAAAATTGTAATTACACGCCCCTGTTAAACAGGGGCGGAAAAATTGGGCCTTAGCCACTGGTGCTGGTGCCACGACACTGCAACCTCTCCCAGATACTCTAGTTGGAGTGCAGGAATGAGCCCTGCTGCAAAGCATTGCATAAAAAATTGTAATAACACGCCCCTGTTAAACAGGGGCTGAAAAATTGGGCCTTAGCCACTGGTGCTGGTGCCACGACACTGCAACCTCTCCCAGATACTCTAGTTGGAGTGCAGGAATGAGCCCTGCTGCAAAGCATTGCATAAAAAATTGTTATTACATGCCCCTGTTATACAGGGGCTGAAAAATTGGGCCTTAGCCACTGGTGCGGCACCCAGAAACAAAAAAGTTCTTCCAAGCTATCATCATCATTCGGATCATTGAGGAGGAGGAGGATAGTCAGTCAACATAACAGGACAGTCTTGCAGCATCAGCGTCAGTCTTGAAGGGATGTGACATTTGAAAATAAATTAGTCTGTTATATCAGCTTCAGGTGTTTGGTAGCTGGTGGTGATCCAAGACTGGTTCATCTTTATAAAGGTCAGTCGATCAACAGAGTCGGTGGACAGGCGCACCCTGTGATCCGTGACAAATCCTCCAGCAGCACTGAATGTGCGTTCTGAAAGAACGCTGGATGCAGGACAGGCCAGTAGCTCAATTGCATACTGTGTAAGCTCTGGCCAGTGATCCATCCTCAAGACCCAGTAAGCCAGAGGATTTTCGGTGGGGAAGGTGTCCAAGTCTGACCTTGCCTCTAGGTATTCCTGCACCATGTATATCAGACGCTGGCGATGGTTGCTGGAACCGATCATACCTTGGGGCTGCGGACTAAAGAATTGTCTGAATGCATCGGTCAGACGGCCACCTTCCCCACCGCTCCTTCTTTGACTGAAGCCTCAGCAACTCGTTTTCCAGGACCAGGAGTTTGTAACCTCCCAGTCTCTGGGAACGCGTTGCACAGACCTTTCTGCAAGGCCTCCCGGAGTTGTCTCATCCTCTGCTCCCTCTGCGACGGTAAGATAAGGTCCGCAACCTTACCCTTGTACCGTGGATCAAGGAGAGTGGACAGCCAGTAATGGTCCCTCTCCTTGATCTGAAGAATACGAGGATCCTTCCGCAGACTTTGCAGGATCAGGGAGGCCATGCAGCGTAGGTTAGCTGAGGCATTCGGTCCGGAGTCCTCTGGGTCACTAAGGATGACATGATCCGCAGCCACCTCCTCCCAGCCACGTACAAGTCCACTGGTTTCTTGGGACTGTAAATCATCCCTAAAAGACTGCTGCTGATGATGCTGAGTGCCAGGCTCCACCTCCATGCTGACACAATCCTCCTCCTCCTCCTCCTCTTCCTGTGCGATGGGTGGGACAGAAGGAACACTGTCTGGGTAAAGGGGGCCTTGAGAGGCAAGGAAGTCCTCCTCTTCCTGCCTCTGTTCTGCCTCAAGTGCCCTGTCCATTATTCCACGCAGCGTATGTTCCAACAGGTGGACAAGAGGCACAGTGTCACTGATGCATGCACTGTCACTGCTCACCATCCTCGTGGCCTCCTCAAATGGTGCCAGGACAGTGCATGCATCTCTGATCATGCCCCACTGGCGTGGGGAAAAAAACCCGAGCTCCCCTGACCCTGTCCTGGTGCCGTAGTCGCACAGGTACTCATTGATGGCCCTCTGCTGCGTGTGCAGCCTATGCAGCATGGTCAACGTTGAGTTCCACCTGTGGGCATGTCACATATAAGGCGGTTCTTGGGCAGGTTCAACTCCTTTTGCAGCTCAGCCAGGCGAGCACTGGCATTATAAGATCTGCGGAAATGCACACAGACTTTCCTGGCCTGCCTCAGGACATCCTGTAAGCCCGGGTACCTGCCCAAGAACCGCTGCACCATCAGGTTAAGGACGTGAGCCACACAGGGCACATGGGTCAGTTGTCCCTGTTGGAGAGCGGAGACGAGGTTGGTGCCATTGTTGCAAACTACCATTCCTGGCTTAAGCTGGCGTGGCGTCAACCACCTCTCGGCCTGCCCCTGCAGAGCAGACAGAACCTCTGCCCCAGTGTGGCTCCTGTCCCCCAAACACACCAGCGCAAGCACGGCATGGCATCTTTTTGCCTGCGTACTTGCGTAGCCCTTGAACGCCTACGGAGCACCGCTGGTTCCAAGGAAAAAGCACAGGAAGAGGCCATGGAGGAAGAAGAAGAGGAGGGGGTGGAGGAGAGAGGTGTGTCACAACCAGTAGTAGCATTTTGGAGGCGTGGCGGTGGAACAACCTCCAACACTACTGCACCTTGTCCTGCATCCTTCCCAGCTGCCAAAAGAGTGACCCAATGGGCCGTGAAAGAAAGGTAACGTCCCTGTCCATGCCTGCTGGACCATGAGTCAGCGGTAATATGCACCTTACCGCTGACTGCCCTGTCCAGCGAGGCCAAGACATTGCCTTCCACATGCCGGTAGAGAGCCGGAATCGCCTTCCGTGAGAAAAAGTGGCGTTTGGGAACCTGCCACTGAGGAACCGCACATTGCACAAACTCACGGAAGGGGGCTGAGTCTACCAACTGAAAAGGCAGCAGTTGAAGCGCTAGCAATTTAGCCAAGCTAGCATTCAACCGCTGGGCATGTGGATGGCTGGGAGTGAACTTCTTTCGACGGTCCAGCAGCTGGGGCAGGGAAATTTGCCTGCTAGAATCGGACGTCGGTGTACTGCTAGCAGAGTGCCCTCAAGTACTTGGCTGTGACACACCTAATTCTACACCTTCATTCCTCTCAGTGCAGGTTTCAGAGAGGACTGAAGGTATAGTGGGGTTGGAGATCCCAGCTGATGCGGTGCAAGGAGAGGTCCGCTTTGTTCTTTGGTGTGGGTCTTGAAGGTAGGCTTGCCAACGAGCTGCATGGCAGGTCAACATATGTCTGGTCAAGCATGTGGTGCCCAAGCGGGTGATGTTTTGGCCACGCCATATACACTTGAGACATATGTTGCAAAAAGCAGCTGTGCGATCTGATGCATTCGACTCAAAAAAGGCCCACACCAAAGAACTTTTTGAATAACGGGCAGAGGCAGCGCCCTGCACAGGCGGAGCTCTGCGGTGTGATTCCGTCGGTGTGCTGCCCTTACGCTGGCCCCCCGAGGGCATCCTGCCTCATTGGAGATGTGCCTCCTCCTCATCCTCCTCTTCCTCCTCCTCTCTCCTTATAGGCACCCACGTGGAGTCAGTGACCTCATCATCCCCTCCCTCCTCATCACTGGAGCCAATCTGGCAGTATGCTGCAGCTGCTGGAACATGACTGCCAGATTGGTGTCCTTCTTGAGCATCTCCTCTCTCTTCTCTCACGCTACTGCCTTCCTCTAGCTGGGTATCATCATCAGACCCTTCGAAACGCTGGGCATCCTCCTGGAGCATGTACCCAATACTGTGCTCAAACAGTTCGGGGGACTCCTCAGGAGGACATGGTTGGTCTAGGGAAGGAGTGACTGATGATGACATTGATACCAGGGAAGAGGACGCTTTGGCAGCTGCTTTGCCAGTACCCTGAGCCTGGGTGAGAGAGGATGAGGAGGGCTTGGTCATCCACTCTACCAAGTCTTCGGCATGATGCGGCTCAACACGTCCAGCTGCCGAAAAGAAGGACAAGCGTGTCCCATGGCCACGTGCTGATGGCGATGCACCGCGTCCACGACCAGCACTTTTGTCTCTAGACACAGAGCCTGCTTGCCCTCTTTTGTTGGCTCCTGACTGTCTGCCTCTCCTTGTTTGCCTTCCAGACATTCTAATGGCCTGCAGGGAAATGGGAAAACCAGCAATAAGGCCTAGCTTCAGGAGTATATTTTGCAGGAATCACACTACGCCTGCTGTAGGTGCTGCAAATGCCTGTTGGTGTAACACACCAGGAAAACGCAGCAATACAGGCTAACTTCAGGTGTAATATGATCAGGAGGCACACTCCGCCTGCTGTAAGTGCTGCCAATGCCTGTTGATGTAACACACCAGGAAAAAGCAGCAATACAGGCTAACTTCAGGTGTAATATGATCAGGAGGCACACTCCGCCCGCTGTAAGTGCTGCAAATGCCTGTTGGTGTAACACACCAGGAAAAAGCAGCAATACAGGCTAACTTCAGGTGTAATATGATCAGGAGGCACACTCCGCCCACTGTAAGTGCTGCAAATGCCTTTTGGTGTAACACACCAGGAAAAAAGCAGCAATACAGGCTAACTTTAGGTGTAATATGATCAGAAGGCACACTCTGCCCGCTATAAGTGCTGCAAATGCCTGTTGGTGTAACACACCAGGAAAAAGCAGCAATACAGGCTAACTTCAGGTGTAATATGATCAGGAGGCACACTCTGCCTGCTGTAAGTGTTGCAAATGCCTGTTGGTGTAACACAGCAGGAAAAAGCAGCAATACAGGCTAACTTCAGGTGTAATATGATCAGGAGGCACACTCCACCCGCTGTAAGTGCTGCAAATGACTGTTGGTGTAACACACCAGGAAAACGCAGCAATACAGGCTAACTTCAGGTGTATAAGGTGCAGGAGGCACACTCCGCTCGCTGTAAGTGCTGCAAATGCCTGTTGGTATAACACACCAGGAAAACACAGCAATACGGGCTAACTTCAGGTGTATAATGTGCAGGAGGCTTAGCAACAATGACACTGACACTGTCCCCTGCCTATCCTTCTCTCTCCCTGCACACAAGGTTTATCAAAGTATATGACACTGACACTCTCCCTGCCTATCCTTCTCTCTCCCTGCACACAAGGTTTAGCAAAGAATATGACACTGACACTGTCCCCTGCCTATCCTTCTCTCTCCCTGCACACAAGGTTTATCAAAGTATATGACACTGACACTCTCCCTGCCTATCCTTCTCTCTCCCTGCACACAAGGTTTAGCAAAGAATATGACACTGACACTGTTCCCTGCCTATCCTTCTCTCTTCCTGCACACAAGGTTTATCAAAGAATATGACACTGACACTCTCCCTGCCTATCCATCTCACTCCCTGCACACAAGGTTTAGCAAAGAATATGACACTGACACTCTCCCTGCCTATCCTTCTCTCTCCCTACACACAAGTTTGAGGTACAAATAGCACTGACACTGTCCCTTCCTATGTAACTCTTCCCCTGCGCCAGAACACACTACACAAGGCCGCCGCGCTGGCGGCCTTTTATAGTGTGGGGCGTGTGCTAAACCCCCTGAGCTATAATTGGCCACAGGCAACCTGCCTGTGGCCAATTATGGCTCTCCTAGCTGCCGGCGCTGTGATTGGCCAAGCATGCGGGGTCACAGTGCATGCTTGGCCAATCACAGCGCCGGGATTGCACTGCGATGGCGCAGTGTATTGTGGGCCGTTCGCGTCACTCGAATTTGGAGCGAACGGCCCAAATCGTTCGATGTTTGCCGAACGGTCGAACAGCCGATGTTCGAGTCGAACTTATGTTCGACTCGAACACCGAGCTCATCCCTAATGCTGAGCGTATCTTTTGTGTCTGTTGCCTACTGCAGTAGTTATTATTAATTTGAAACCACCAATGAATATGGGGATAGGAATTTCTATAATATTCCATGTCACCAACAATAAAACATATGGTTAATACAGATATTAATAAATTGGTTCTGTTCAAGTTCCTTTTCTATTTGTTTTATGTTTTTTGCCAAAGAGGAAACTACAACTCTTTTTGGTAGTGTAGAGGTGTACAAAGTAACATTGAAAATAGGTAAAAAACATTCAAAGAAGTGCCTAAGAGGAAAGTGTACATCAATACATTAAACATAATTCTTTTGAAATTCAGATCTATTTTTAGTTGTCATTCACAGTTATAACCCCGTGTGGGGTCAATTAAACAAGGGAGGGCTTATATCAAAATCAAATGGATATGTAACGACATAACCAAATTCAAATACAGCACCTAATCACTCCTCGGTTTGGGAAGAAGGAGAGAAAGGACCCAAGGCAGAACATTTAGGACGTTATGGAGATATGAGTATATGACCCTACTGTGGCAGACCAAACCGGGACAGGGGCTTTTGGAGAGGACTGCAGGGTAGCCTCTTGCCTACTGACTATGGGCCCTGGCATTTCAGTGAGCTACAAGCATCCAGGAAGATGTCCTTTAATATAATGCAAGATGACATTACCACATTTAACAGTCAAAGAAGCCATGATGGTCTCTGATAACTTGAAACTCAGTGAGAAGATGGATGTAAAAAGAAAGCTGGTTAATGAGATCTGGATAGCCCTGGGACTTCTTGAATACTGGTGCCGAACTGTCTGGGTAGGCACTAACCTGAGTCACCTAGGCTTGTTAGATCAGTGTTAGATGTTAGTTGCTGGAGATCCATGAATCTCCAGCGATGCGGCGAGTGTCCAGCGATGAACGACGCACATCTTCCCTACACCGAAGCCTCACGGCTAATGACGCGCAAGCAGTGTTGACAGTTCTTTTATAACCGAGGTCGGAAACCCCCGTGACGTGATGGGTAACCCCGCCCCCTCTAATGCGTCATGGGGGTTTCCGACCTCGGTTATAAAAGAACTGTCAACACTGCTTGCGCGTCATTAGCCGGGAGGCTCCGGTGCAAAGAAGATGTGCGTCGTACATCGCTGGAGACTCGCCGCATCGCTGGAGATTCATGGATCGTCGCTGGACAGACTGTATTACAATGCTGGAATGGCTATTTTTATCTTTAATAAAGGACTTTTTACAACGATGTCTGTGTGGTTTTTAAAAATTTTGATACTATCTTTTGTGAAATGGTAGGGGTACAATGTACCCCATTACCAATTCACATAGGAGCGGAATCTGGGGGTCCCCTTTGTTAAAGGGGGCTTCCAGTTTCTGCTAAGCCCCCCACCCCCACAACCACCGGGCAAGGGTTGTGGGGATGAGGCCCTTGTCCCCATCAACATGGGGACATAGTGCTTTGAGGGGTCACAGACCCCCAAAGCATCCTCCCCATGTTAAGGGCATGTGGCCTGGTACGGTTCAGGAGGGGGGCACTCTCTCGTCCCCCTCTCTTTTCCTGCGGCCTGCCAGGTTGCGTACTCGGATAAAGGGTCTGGTATGGATTTTTGGGGGGAACTCCACGCCATTTTTTTTTTATTTGGCGTGGAGTTCCCCTTAAAATCCATACCAGACCTGAAGGGCCTGGTATGAATATTTGGGGGGAACCCCACGTCATTTTTTTTTTATTTGACGCAGGGTTCCCTTTAATATCCATACCAGACCTGAAGGGCCTGGTAATTGAATTTGGGGGGACCCCCACACATTTTTTTTTTCAATGACTTTCAATGACTTTTCTTTGTATTGCCATGGCCCGACAATTCATTAAAGCCGCGAGTAGTTTTAAATTACTTTTTTTCCTTTAGAAATGACATTTTGTGCAGAGACTGTTATAAACATGGGAAACATGCGCTACTTTAAAGGCATGCTTAGACGAAATTTAAAGGAATATTTCACTTTTATTGTTTCACTTTAAGCATTATTAAAATCACTGCTCCCGAAAAAAACGTCAGTTTTTAAAACTTTTTTTTTGCATTGATACATGTCCCCTGGGGCAGGACCCAGGTCCCCAAACACTTTTTATGACAATGACTTGCATATTAACCTTTAAAATGAGCACTTTAGATTTCTCCCATAGACTTTTAAAGGGTGTTCCGTGGCTTTTCGAATTTGCCGCGAACACCCCAAATTGTTCGCTGTTCGCCGAACGGACGAACAGCCAATGTTCGACTCAAACATGAGTTTGACTCGAACATAAAGCTCATCCCTAGTCGCTAGTAGGGGTGAGCCCGATGTTCGAATCGAAAGTAAGTTTGACTCGAACATCGGGTGTTCGCCTGTTCGCCGAATAGGGAACAATTTGGGGTGTTCGCAGCAAATTCGAAAGCCACGGAACACCCTTTAAAAGTCTATGTGAGAGATCAAAAGTGCTAATTTTAAAGGTTAATATGCACGTTATTGTCATTAAAAGTGTTTGGGGACCTGGGTCCTGCCCCAGGGGACATGTATCAATGCAAAAAAAAGTTTTAAAAACTGAATTTTTTTCGCGAGCAGTGATTTTAACCTCCCTGGCGGTATGATTCTTTCTGGAATTATGTACCAAAAGCGGTACAATTATTTTGCATGAAAATTTGGTGTTATGTATTATAGGCCTGCGATTCTTAGTAATTACTTACTTAAACCTAAGCAAACCAGAGTCTAGTAAACATCCCGGGTATGATAAATATAAAACACAAAATTATAAATTATAATATAATAAATAACTATAAATAATTATAAAAAATAGTAATCTAATTATAATAAAAATTATTCAATAATGTAATCAAATCAAAAACACTGAAATTTGCTCAGTTGCAGAATTGTCGCTGTCATTAGATTTAGTGTTTGATGACGAATTTCCCCACAAATCGCTATCGCTCAATTCTGCGAGTGATTCTAATTTATTATCGCTGCTTTCTAGCTGGTCTAAAACCACTTTTGACATAAAGGGACACTTTTTGGTTGCTATGGACAATCCCCAGTTTACAGGCAGAAAGAACGATTTTTATTATATAAAAGTGCATGCAGGACACTGGGCAGACCACTAGGGACAAAGGGGGTGTGTAATTATTACATACAGTACTGTAATCAGTAAGATTACAGTATACTGTATGTATACTATGTGTTTACCTTTTTGAATTTGCCGCCCAGTTCCGCTCCCATGCGCCGCTGCGGCTCGCAGGGAACGGAACTAGGAAGTCAGATGGGGTCGAAAGTGCCGACACTCGCCGGAGATCTCGCTGGCGATCACAGCAGAGGACATCATCGCTGGATCGCCAGGAGAAGGTAGGGAAACTCCGCTGCGAGCTCTGCAATGTCTACCCCGAGCGTGACTCGGGGTTACCGATCCTAGCATAAAAAAACAACCCCGAGTCACGCTCGGGATTACCGCTAGGGAGGTTAATAATGCTTAAAGTGAAATAATAAAAGTAAAATATTCCTTTAAATTTCGTACCTGGGGGGTGTCTATAGTATGCCTGTAAAGTTGCACATTTTTTCCATGTTTAGAACAGTCTCTGCACAAAAGGACATTTCTAAAGGAAAAAAAAAGTCATTTAAAACTATTTGCAGCTATAATGAATTGCCGGGTCTCGGCAATACATATAAAAGTCATTGAAAAAAACGGCATGAGTTCCCTTCCCCCCACCCAGTCCATTATCAGGCCCTTTGGGTCTGGTATGAATATTAAAGGGAACCCCGAACCAAAAAAAAAAAAAAATGCGTGGGGGTCCCCCCAAATTCCATACCAGGCCCTTCGTGTCTGGTATGGATATTAAGGGGAACCTTGTACCATTTTTTTTTTAAATGGCGTAGGGGTTCCCTTCAAAATCCATACCAGCCTCTTCAGGTCTGGTATGGATTTTAAGGGGAACCCTGTGCCAAAATAAAAAAAAATGCCGTGGGGGTCCCCCTAAAAATCCATACCAGACCCTCATCCAAGCACGCAACCTGGCAGGCCGCAGGAAAAGAGGGGGGAACAAGAGAGCGGCCTACCTCCTGAACTGTACCAGGCCACATGCCCTCAACATGGGGAGGATGTCCCCATGTTGATGGGGACAAGGGCCTCATCCCTATAACCCTTGCCCAGTGGTTGTGGGGGTCTGCGGGTGGGGGATTATCGGAATCTGGAAGCCCTCTTTAACAAAGGGGACCCCCAGATTCCGCCCCCCTATGCGAATTGGTAACGGCCTACCGTTTCACAAAAAAGTGTAAAAAATTGTAAAAAAACACAGACACAGCTTGGGACATGTCCTTTATTAAAAAAGAAAAAAATATTCCAGCGATGTAATCCTTCCTCTTTCCGGCTTACAAAGAAAAATGCCGCCACAACACGATCCGTCTCCATGTGAGGTACCCGCTGTGACAGCTCTTAAATAGCTGAGGGTGGGGCTACCCATGATGTGCGTGAGTGACCCCGCCCCTCTGACGCAACGTGGAAACGCTGTGGGGCTACCCAGTGACATGTACGGGTGACCCCGCCCCCCTCTGATGCAACAGGGGTTTCCGTGGCATCAGAGAGGGCGGGGTCACCTGTGACGCCACAGGGGAAACCGTTGGAAACCCCTGTTGCATCAGAGGGGGTGGGGTCACCCGTACATGTCACTGAGTAACCCCACAACGTTTCCCCGGTGTGTCAGCTATTTAAGAGCTGTCACGGCAGGTCTCACGTTATTCGGCGGGCGCCTCCCATGGAGGCGGATTGTGTAGTGGCGGCAGGTTTCTCTGTATCCCGGGACAAGGAAGGATTACATTGCTGGAATTTTTTTTTCTTTTTTAATAAAGGATTTGTCCCAAGCTGTGTCTGTGTGTTTTTTACCATTTTTGACACTTTTTTTGTGAAATGGTAGGGGTACAATGTACCCCGTTACCAATTCACATAGGGGGGACCGGGATCTGGGAGTCCCCTTTGTTAAAGGGGGCTTCCAGATTCCGATAAGCCCCCCGCCCGCAGACCCCCACAACCATCCTCCCCATGTTGAGGGCATGTGGCCTGGTACAATTCAGGAGGGGGGGCGCTCTCTCGCCCCCCCTCTTTTCCTGCGGCCTGCCAGGTTGCGTGCTCGGATAAAGGGTCTGGTATGAATTTTTTGGGGGAACTCCACGCCATTTTTATTTTAAATTTGGCGTGCAGTTCCCCTTAATATCCATACCAGACCTGAAGGGCCTGGTAATTAAATTTGGGGGGACGCCCATGCATTTTTTTCTTTTTTTTATCAATGACTTTTCCCTGTATTGCCGGGAGCCGACAATTCATTATAGCCGCAAGTGCTTTTAAATGACTTTTTTTCCTTCACAAATGACACCTTGTGCAGGGACAGTTCTAAGAACGGGAAACAAGCGCTGCTTTACAGGCATACTATACACACTCCCTAGTTACAAAATCTAAAGGAATATTTCACTTTTATTGATTCACTTCAAGCATTATTAAAATCACTGCTCCCGAAAAAACTGCAGTTTTTAAAACTTTTTTTGCATTGATACATGTCCCCTGGGGCAGGACCCGGGTCCCCAAACACTTTTTATGACAATAACTTGCATATAAGCCTTTAAAATTAGCACTTTAGATTTCTCCCATAGACTAGGTGTTCCGCGGCTTTTCGAATTTGCCGCGAACACCCCAAATTGTTCCCTGTTCGGCGAACAGGCAATGTTCATCCCTAGTGATCAATGGATTTTTTAATAAGGAAAGCCACTGATCACTATGTCAATGTGGACACGGTTATCCCAAGTTTAGGGGTAGCATTAGAGTTATTGTTAGCACTAGGGTTGGATTTGTTCAAAAAAAAAATGCAATAGTATTATTTTCTCAACAAAATCTTAGCTAAGCAATTTTCATAGAGACACAATTTTGGTGAAGGTGAAATAGTTATTTTGTAGTGAAACCAACTTTGATGAACTCACTCTACCTATCCCTTTCAGTGCATTTTCAAGCATCTGAAGCTCTGTTTAATGTACCTTTACACAGGTCTAATAATTACCCAGTTACCATTGTCACAGAGACCCAGTTAAAGAGAACTTCCACCAAAAAATGGAACTTCCGCTTTTCGGAAACCTCCCCCCTCCGATGTCACATTTGGCACCTTTCAGGGGGAGGGGGAGTAGATACATGTCTAATACAGGTATTTGTTCCCACTTCCGGGCATAGACATCCGCGGATAATCTACGCCACATCCGGCGCTGTCTTCTGGGAGACACACAGGTCCCAGAAGACAGCAGGGACCATTCAGATCGTGCAGCGTGACTCGCGCATGCGCATTAGGGAACCAGGAAGTGAAGCCGCAAGGTTTCACTTCCTGATTCCATTACCGAAGATGGCGGCGGCAGCACCCGAGAGCCGAGGGACAGATCGGCTTCAGGTGCCGACATCACGGGTGCCCTGGACAGGCAAGTGTGCATATTTTAAAAGTCAGCAGCTGACTATTTGGGCGGAACTCCACTTTAAGTTGCTTCACTTGTTACTGAGTTGTGTCTGAGAACATACAGTAGGTGCCGCCGATATTGTGTCAATCTAGCCGCTTCTAGCGGCGATATTGACACCCTATGAGCTCCGTCGTGAGAGCCAGCGCCAAGCTGTCTCGTCATCGGGAAAGGAAAAAATGTTCCTTTCACGATGAGCGACACGCATTGCCGATAGGCGGGGATCCGACGCGGATTCCCGCCAATACCAGGCACTGCGTTTGGTATGAATCCTGAGCGGGAACTCCACGCCAATTTTTAAAGAAAAAAACGGCGTGGGTTCCCCCTCCAGGAGCATACCAGGCCCTTGGGTCTGGTCTGGATTTGAAGGGGAACCCTACGCCGAAAAAAACGGCGTGGGGGTCCCCCTCAAGATCCAAACCAGACCCTTATCCGAGCACGCAACCTGGCAGGCCGCAGGGGAAGAGGGGGGGAAGAGAGCGGCCCCCCTCCCTCCTGAACCGCACCAGGCCACATGCCCTCAACATGGGGGGTTTGGTGCTCTGGGGCAAGGGGGCGACCTGCGGCCCCCCCCACCCTAGAGCACCCTGCCCCCATGTTGATGAGGACAGGGCCTCTTCCCGACAACCCTGGCCGTTGGTTGTCGGGGTCTGCGGGTGGGGGGCTTATCGGAATCCGGGAGACCCCTTTAATAAGGGGGCCCCCAGATCCCGGCCCCCCCCACCCTATGTGAATGAGTATGGGGTACATTTTACCCCTACCCATTCACCTGGTGGAAAATAAATGGAAATAAAAACACAACACGGTTTTTAAAAGTATTTTATTGCACCGCTCCGGAGGTCTTCTTCCGACTTCGGGGGTCTCCGGTGTTGTCGCCGCGTTCTCCGGTTCTTTCTTCTGCCGGGCCTCCGCTAACTTCTTTTTAGGCGTCTTCTTCCCTCTTCTCCTCCTCGATGTTGACTCGTCGCTTCCTCTCGCAGTAATGGTAAATCTTCGGTCCGCAGAGATTAATATAGGCTTCACATGACGTCACAGTCACATGGTCCCATGATGTCACAGTCACATGCTCTGGGGCACATGTGCACATGTGCCCTGGAGCATGTGACTGTGACGTCATGTGCACATGTGCCCCGGAGCATGTGACTGTGACGTCATGTGAAGCCTATATTAATCTCTGCGGACCGAAGATTTACCATTACTGCGAGAGGAAGCAAAGATTTAAACATCGAGGAGGAGAAGAGGGAAGAAGATGCCGACGGCGATGATGGAGAAGACCAGCTCCTCCACTAGCAAAAGAGCTACCAAGAAGTTAGTGGAGGGGCCGGCAGAAGGACAACGGAGAGCCGGACGAGGCGACGGAGAAGACCGGGCCTCTGCTAGCAAAAGAGCTAAAAAGAAGTTAGCGGAGGCCCGGCGGAAGAAAGAACCGGAGAACGCGGCGACGACACCGGAGAGCGGGAGAAGAACCGGAGACCGGGAGAAGAAGAAGAAGACGACGGAGAAGACCGGGCCTTCGTTAGCAAAAGAGCTAAAAAGAAGTTAGCGGAGGCCCGGCAGAAGAAAGAACCGGAGAACGCGGCGACGACACCGGAGACCCCCGAAGTCGGAAGAAGACCTCCGGAGCGGTGCAATAAAATACTTTTTAAAACTGTGTTGTGTTTTTATTTCCATTTATTTTCCACCAGGTGAATGGGTAGGGGTAAAATGTACCCCATACTCATTCACATAGGGTGGGGGGGCCGGGATCTGGGGGCCCCCTTATTAAAGGGGGCTCCCGGATTCCGATAAGCCCCCCGCCCGCAGACCCCGACAACCAACGGCCAGGGTTGTCGGGAAGAGGCCCTGTCCTCATCAACATGGGGGCAGGGTGCTCTGGGGTGGGGGCCGCAGGTTGCCCCCCTGCCCCAGAACATCAAACCCCCCATGTTGAGGGCATGTGTCCTGGTACGGTTCAGGAGGGAGGGGGGGCTGCTCTCGTCCCCCCCTCTTCCCCTGCGGCCTGCCAGGTTGCGTGCTTAGATAAGGGTCAGGTTTGGATCTTGAGGGGGACCCCCACGCCGTTTTTTTCAGCGTAGGATTCCCCTTCAAATCCAGACCAGACCCAAGGGCCTGGTATGCTCCTGGAGGGGGAACCCACGCCGTTTTTTTCTTTAAAAATTGCCGTGGAGTTCCCGCTCAGGATTCATACCAAACGCAGTGCCTGGTATTGGCGGGAATCCGCGTCGGATCCCCGCTCAATACAGTGTCGCGTCTCCTCGCTATTGCAGCGAGCGCGACACGTGTCGCCACCCTGCTGCCGACATCTCGGCACTCCTGTCGCCGAGAATCTCGGCAATGGGAGCACGATAGAAACACAATATCGGCGGCACCTACTGTATGTCTAAAATAGGTGGCTGTAAGTTGAGAGTGCAATAAATAAATAATTATGCATTTCATTTTATTGATGTATGCTGAGAGAAAAAACACATATATAAAAAAGATTATTTGAATAAAATGATAATTACACAAAACACTTTTGCTGAAACTTATGATTATAGGCATTAATTACAAAACTTCTAATTAGGATGAAATGGGAAATCATTAACACAAGACTGGTGTAATGTTAGTTTATACCAAATGAAATGAGTGAAGCATTTCTCAGCAACAAGAATCCAGCTAAGATCACGCTGATTCATTTCAATTCTCATATTTCCCGTTTTTTTCCAAGTGATAATCAGTGAGTTCTTCCACAAAGTCTTAAGTGGCCTACCACTCTCCCCTGTGTCTTTCTATCTTTTTATAGCCAGTCCATAGCCATTCATGAGAGTGCATGTTATCATTTTTTTTCAGTTTCTAAAACAAAATTATAGCATTATTCTTTATTTCACAAAAACAAAAGTATATTGTGACCTAGGTCGCACATGTTTTAAATTTGTAAACTGTTGTTCTTATTGTCGGTCACCCTGTTGGCCATCTTTCATTTGTTGTTTTAATGCATGTTTATAAACAATGTACTATTCTGCATGTGCCATATTTTTCTGAAAATTTGAAACAAAACTAAAGTATATATTAACATAAATACTGTATTTATATATATATATATATATATATATATATATATATATATATATATATATATCTGTTTTGAGACTGAATTAACACAAATATTCCGCTAACAATTCTAGTCATGCTGCAACAAAGCTCTTAGCGGTTGATTTACTAATAGGCTGTTCACTTTGCAAGGGAAGGTGCAGTTTTGCAAGGGAAATTTCCCCCAGAGCTTTGTTGATTAGGTGGAGCTCTGCTGACTTCCATCATCTAATCATGTGAAAACAAATAAGCTTCCTTTTTTTCCCTTGTATGTGATTGGGTATTCTTTGCAAAGTAAAGTTTCACTACATTCACTAAGCTTTGGGAAAAACTCCCTTGAAAATTAACCACTTAACGACCGCCCACTGTAAATATACGTCAGCAGAATGGCACCGACAGGCAGAATCACGTACATATACGTGATTGCCTTTGTATAGTTGGGGGGTCCGATCGGACCCCCCTTCTTTACAGTGGGTGGTCGTTTTACCTTCGGGAGCGATCCGGCATGAGGGGACGGCCGTTCGATTCCGGCCACCCCCTCTCGATCGCTCCCGGCGAATGAGAGAGCTTCCCCTGCCTGCCAGGAAGGAGCAAGTGATGTCATCTCTCCTGCGGCGCTCACATATACCGAGCGCCGTACAGGAGAAGATGCAGGTTAGTACACAAAACAGCACACTGACACCAGGACACATAGGCACATAAATCGCCCCCCCAGGCCCCCCAGACACCCCCAGATCACCCTCCAGCCCCCCCCCAGCCCCCAGTCACAGTGTCACTGATTGCAGTGACCATTTATTTAGTGATCACTGCAATCAGTGACATTTGTGACTGTAAAAGTGTCACTACATTTAGTTTTAGGTCCAGTGTAGCCCCCTAACCCCCCCCCTAATAAAGGTTTAACCCCCTGATCACCCCCCAGATAACCCTTTCACCCCCTAGCACCGCCGTCACTAAGCAATCATTTTTCTGATCGATGTCTTAGCGTCGGTGATGCTGATCGGTAGCCAGTAATTTTTTTTAGGTTCCCTGCAGGTTTTTATAGCGTCGGGTACCCCCATATATTACCTAATGAAGGTTTAACCCCCTTGATCGCCCCCCAGGTAACCCTTTCACCCGCTATCACCACTGTCACTAAGTTATAATTTTTCTGATCGATGTCTTAGCATCGGCGATGCTGATCGGTAGCCAGTAATTTTTTTTAGGTTCGCCGCAGGTTTTTATAGCGTCGGGTACCCCCATATATTACCTAATAAAGGTTTAACCCCCTTGATCACCCCCCAGGTAACCCTTTCACCCCCTAGCACCGCCGTCGCTATGCGATCATTTTTCTGATCGATGTCTTAGCGTCGGTGATGCTGATCGGTAGCCAGTAATTTTTTTTAGGTTCGCCGCAGGTTTTTATAGCGTCGGGTACCCCCATATATTACCTAATAAAGGTTTAACCCCCTTGATCGCCCCCCAGGTAACCCTTTCACCCCCTATCACCACTGTCACTAAGCGATCATTTTTCTGATCGATGTCTTAGCGTCGGCGATGCTGATCGGTAGCCAGTATTTTTTTTTAGGTTTGCCGCAGGTTTTTATAGCGTCGGGTACCCCCATATATTACCTAATAAAGGTGTAACCCCCTTGATCACCCCCCAGGTAACCCTTTCACCCCCTAGCACCGCCGTCACTATGCGATCATTTTTCTGATCGATGTCTTAGCGTCGGTGATGCTGATCGGTAGCCAGTAATTTTTTTTAGGTTCGCCGCAGGTTTTTATAGCGTCAGGTACCCCCATATATTATCTAATAAAGGTTTAACCCCCTGATCGCCCCCCAGGTAACCCTTTCACCCCCTATCACCACTGTCGCTAAGCAATCATTTTTATGATCGTTGTCTTAGTGTCGGTGATGCCGATAGGTAGCCAGTAATTTTTTTTTAGGTTCGCCGTCAGGTTTTTATATAGCGTCAGGTACCCCCATATATTACCTAATAAAGGTTTTAACCCCCTAATTGCCCCTAGTTAACCCTTTCACCAGTGATCATCATATAAGTGTTACGGGTGACGCTGGTTAGTTAGTTTGCTTTTTATAGTGACAGGGCACCCGCCATATATAACCCAATAAAGGTTTAACCCCCTGATAGCCTGGCGGGTGATATCAGTTAGGTTTTAGCGTCAGAGAGGGTCTGCGTCACACCCCAGGCAGCGTCAGGTTAGTGCCAGTAGCGCTAACACCCACACGTGAAGCATACACCCCCCTTAGTGGTATAGTATCTGATCAGCTCAATATCTGATCTGATCAGATCTATACTAGCGTCCCCAGCAGTTTAGGGTTCCCAAAAACGCACTGTTAGTGGGATCAGCCCAGATACCTGCTAGCACCTGCGTTTTGCCCCTCCGTCCAGCCCAGGCCACCAAAGTGCAGTATCGATCGATCACTGTCACTTGCAAAACACAACACACATAACTGCAGCGTTCGCAGAGACAGGCCTGATCCCTGCGACTCCAGTGCTGTAGGAGGTGATTTCACCACCACAGTTAAAAAAAAAAAGCATATATGCCGAAGCATTGGGGCAGCAGGAGCGGAGGAGCGATTTTGCTCCTAATGCCGCGTATATACGGTCGAAATTCCGACGGAGGCTTGCCCGTGGAAAAGTCTGACCATGTGTACGCGGCATAACTTTTGCGAGAAGATGCCCCCATGCTTCGGCATATATAAATGGTGCATGTATGCCCATCATTAGAAGTGGGTGGATGAAGGGCGGTATTCTAATGGTGGGCATACCCACCAATCAATCTTTTTTTTTCGTTCAGCCAACAGGCTGCATGAAAAAAAATATTACAATACATGTCCAACAAGGACCAGCAACGTACTGGTATGTTGCTGGACTTTGAATGTTTATACCAGAATGATGCCTGCGGGTTTAGGTATCATCTTGGTATCATTCTTTTCAGCCAGTGGCCGGCTTTCATGTAAAAGCAATCCTAGTGGCTAATTAGCCTCTGGACTGCTTTTACAAGCAGTGGGAGGGAATGTCCCCCCCCCGGATATAAAAAGCGCCATTGGGAAATTGGGAAAGCATTTTATCACACCGATCTTGGTGTGGTCAGATGCTTTAAGGGCAGAGGAAAGATCTAGGGTCCAATAGACCCCAGTTTTTTCAAAAAAGAGTACCTGTCATTACCTATTGCTATCATAGGGGATATTTACATTCCCTGAGATAACTATAAAAGTGATAAAAATAAATAAATATGGAAGCAACAGTTTAAAAATAAAATATAAAAGCAAAATTAATAATAAAAAAAAAAAAAAAAAGAAAAGCACCCCTGTCCTGCCCTGCTCTTGCCCAATGGCGAACGCAAGCGTCGGTCTGGCGTCATATGTAAACAGCAATTGCACCATGCATGTGAGGTATCACCGCGAAGGTCAGATCGAGGGCAGTAATTTTAGCAGTAGACCTCCTCTGTAAATCTAATGGGGTAACCTGTAAATGCTTTTACAGGCTTTTAAAAATGTATGTAGTTTGTCGCCAATGCGCGTTTGTGCGAAATTTTAAAGCATGTCGTGTTTGGTATCTATGTACTCGGCCTAAGATCATCTTTTTTACTTCATCAAACATTTGGGCAATATAGTGTGTTTTAGTGCATTAAAATTAAAAAAAGTGTATTTTTTCCCCAAAAAATGCGTTTGAAAAATCGCTGCGCAAATACTGTGTAGAAAAAAAATGCAACACCCACCATTTTATTCTGTAGGGCCTTTGCTTTAAAAATATATATAATGTTTGGGGGTTCAACATAATTTTCTTGCAAAAAAAATATGTTTTCATGTAAACAAAAAGTGTCAAAAAGGGCTTTGTCTTCAAGTGGTTAGAAGAGTGGATGTAAGCTTCCTAATGTTGTGTATAAAATGCCAGAACAGTTCAAAACCCCCCCAAATGACCCCATTTTGGAAAGTAGACACCCCAAGCTATATACTGAGAGGCATGTCGAGTCCATGGAATATTTTATATGTTGACACAAGTTGCGGAAAAAATTATTATTTTTTTTTTTTTTGCACAAAGTTGTCACTAAATGATATATTGCTCAAACATGCCATGGGCATATGTGGAATTACACCCCAAAATACATTCTGTTGCTTCTCCTGAGTACGGGGATACCACATGTGTGAGACTTTTTGGGAGCCTAGCCGCGTACGGGACCCCAAAAACCAAGCACCGCCTTCAGGCTTTCTAAGGGTGTCAATTTTTGATTTCACTTCTCACTGCCTATCACAGTTTCGGAGGCCATGGAATGCCCAGATGGCACAAACCCCCCCCAAATGACCCCATTTTGGAAAGTAGACACCCCAAGCTATTTGCTGAGAGGTATTGTGAGTATTTTGCAGATCTCGCTTTTTGTCACAATGTTTTGAAAATTGAAAAAAAAAGAAAAAAAAAAATGTTCTTTCTTCATTTTCAAAAACAAATGAGAGCTGTAAAATACTCACCATGCCTCTCAGCAAACAGCTTGGGGTGTCTACTTTCCAAAATGGGGTCATTTGGGGGGGTTTTGTGCTATTTTGGCATTTTATGGCCTTCAAAACTGTGATAGGTAGTGAGGAGTGAAATCAAAAATTTGCGCCCTTAGAAATCCTGGAGGCGGTGCTTGGTTTCCAGGGTCCCGTACGTGGCTAGGCTCCTAAAAAGTCCCACACATGTGGTATCTCCGTACTCAGGAGAAGCAGCAGAATGTATTTTGGGGTGCAATTCCACATATAACCATGGCATGTGTGAGCAATATATCATTTAGTGACAACTTTTTGTATTTTTTTTTTTTTGTCATTATTCAATCACTTGGGACAAAAAATAAAATATTCAATGGGCTCAACAGGCCTTTCAGCAATTTCCTTGGGGTGTCTACTTTCTAAAATGGGGTCATTTGGGGGGGTTTTGTGCTATTTTGGCATTTTATGGCCTTCAAAACTGTGATAGGTAGTGAGGAGTGAAATCAAAAATTTGCGCTCTTAGAAATCCTGAAGGCGGTGCTTGGTTTCCGGGGTCCCGTACGTGGCTAGGCTCCTAAAAAGTCCCACACATGTGGTATCCCCGTACTCAGGAGAAGCAGCAGAATGTATTTTGGGGTGCAATACCACATATAACCATGGCATGTGTGAGCAATATATCATTTAGTGACAACTTTTTGTATTTTTTTTATTTTTTTGTCATTATTCAATCACTTGGGACAAAAAAAAAATATTCAATGGGCTCAACATGCCTCTCAGCAATTTTCTTGGGGTGTCTACTTTCTAAAATGGGGTCATTTGGGGGGGTTTTGTACTGCCCTGTCATTTTAGCACCTCAAGAAATGAGATAGGCAGTCATAAATTAAAAGCTGTGTAAATTCCAGAAAATGTACCCTAGTTTGTAAACGCTATAACTTTTGCGCAAACCGATAAATATACGCTTATTGACATTTTTTTTACTAAAGACATGTGGCTGAATACATTTTGGCCTAAATGTATGACTAAAATTGAGTTTATTCGATTTTTCTTATAACAAAAAGTAGAAAATATCATTTTTTTTCAAAATTTTCGGTCTTTTTCCGTTTATATCGCAAAAAATAAAAATCGCAGAGGCAATCAAATACCATTAAAAGAAAGCTCTATTTGTGGGAAGAAAAGGACGCAAATTTCGTTTGGGTACAACATTGCATGTCCGCACAATTTACAGTTAAAGCAGCGCAGTGCAAAATTCTGAATTCACCTCTGGTCCTTTAGCTACCAAATGGTCCGGGGCTTAAGTGGTTAAGCAATCTATTTGTCTTTAGTGAATCAACCCCTTAGTCTCTAGTATATTTAGAACAGTTCTTCTTAATCTCAAAAATGGGCTGTTGCTGGTCAACTTCACACTGCTGTATCCTCTGCTGTATCTTAATGTAGTAAAGCCCAAGCCTGTGCACTTTGTCTCTAGTAAATTGGGCCTAACCTTGCTGTTGAAAATGTTCCCGCTGCTGGTCAACTTTATACTGCTGTATCATCTAGGGTCTGAAATCTTGTAATAAAACACCTGTCTGTACTTCTTTGTTTCTAGTGCATTTTGGAAATGTTTCCATCATTAAAAATGATCTGCTGCTGGCCAATATTTTTTAGAATATAAATGTTGCATTCTTTGAAAAAAAAGTAAAAACACTGTGCACCCAAAACACTACACACTCTCATCCCAGGTTGTTAAAAGGCAGCTTTTTTGGTCACAAATACTCCTGTGGTGTTAAAGGTCCTCTCTGACATTTGGCAAGTACCTCAAGTGCATATTGGGTCAGAATTAAGGATGAGCAGATGGTTCCCTTTGTCCAAACATCCAAAATCTTCCCTGTTCATTTGGAGCTGAGCATCAGCTACAGATATATCACAGCTTCCTGCTGTCACTGTTTCCTAAGAAGGCAGTGAGTGCTTGAACCTACTGCATCCCTAGGAACCACTGATGTCATTGGGGATCCCCTCTTTGTAAGCAAAAATGGCCACTGACAATGATGTCACCACTACATCCACCTCTTCCCTTATATAGCCGATGATAGCTTGGGGAGTCAGGATTGGTTGTGTGTGTCAGGTCATCATTTTTTGGGGGGGAGCGGGCATTATGATTGATGTTGGATTTACAAGGGACATTTTTGAGGGATTTTCATTCTTTTAATAATAAAAATAAGGAAGGAAGCCGGATGGTTACTGGTAAAACCGGTCAGAACCCAGAGGATTTTCTACTATGCCATTTGCTGTTGGCCTTTTGAATTGAAATACTTTTTTCCACTACAAGCAAGTTTATCCATTATGGGGGTGTGAGTATTTCTGCTACCAAAATCTGCTACCAGTGATGCCAAATGATTTATGAAATTTCACTCTGCACAAATTTATATTTGATAGTTTTGAAGCTTGATGAATATATGTCATCATGACATTATATTTCAGGGCATGATCTGTAAAAATGATGCTGCTTTGACTGGCTGTGACTATATGAGATTAGTGTGAGACCTTGAGGTCTGCTACTTACCGGTGGATGTTTGCAAGTTGTTTTTGCTTCATCATTGTGATTTCTACAAGAACATATCTATGCTTGTGAAAAATGCAAGTGATGCCTGTTTCTTGCGCTATGATCAATTCATGTGAATCAGTCAGTCATTCTCTATATGTTTTATATCCACCTTTTGGCCTAAAGGAGAATTTAACCTTCCTACAAGGAATTGAATCAATACTGGATTGGCTAATGTAGTCTTGGAGTGTGTTGATGGCTAATATTAAAGCTAAACCACAGTATTTAAGCCAGTGACTCATCGTACAGGAACATGAGACTCACAGTGCTTACATTATTGGTTTATGTGGCCCTTTATTTCTATATACATTTATTGTGGGCCTTATTCATTTTGGGACCTTTTTTCCCCTCCTCCCTTCACAGGATGATGTCTCTATTTCTTTCCTTTTACCTTATAGGTTACGACAGGTTCCATACATGGCATGGTGGTCTGTGTTTTTTAGTGGGGTTGTGTATACCATGGTGTGCTTTTTTTATATTTGCATGTAAAAGAGGTGTTCATTGGCTATATTGTGTGTTATTGGCTATATTGTGTGTTATATTGTGTGTTAATTATATAGGAGTTTTTATTTATTTTTATTTAGTGGTTTGGCTCATTTATTGGAACCTCAATGGTAGTCATTTTAGTGGTGTTCTGAAATTTTTTGATTTACATAGTTTTGTAGTCACTGTAGGTTCCAGAATGTTAAAAACATGTGTAAGACACTTCAATTTTCTGTCTGTGTGAGATTTCTAGGTCACATTCCTTTTTGTGAATGGGTAGGTCTAGTATGTACTCCATAATCATTCATATAAGGGGGAGTGGTGTCTGCGGGCCTTCCTATTATTAAATGGGGTTTCCAGACTCTGATAAGCCCTCCAACTGCAGACCCCCACAATCACTGGGCAGGATTATGGGGAAGAATCTCTTGTCCTCATCAACATGGGGACAAGGTGCTTTGTCAGGGGAAGGTCCCCAATGGCAAGGAACGCCACTCCATATTGAGGCCATGTGTGTAATTAAGGTGGGGGGCTGTATGCTCACATACCCCTTTCCTGGCAAGCCAGGCTGCATGTTCAGATTGAGGGTCTGGTATTGATTTTCAGGGGGAACTCATGCATTTATTTATTTTCTCTCATTCAGTGTTATTTCTTTCCAGTTGGCAGTATGACATAGGAGTATATATACTGTATTCTAAGCTGTACCATACAAATTCCCAGCTGCTGGTGAATACAACACTCCCTAGTGTTTGATAGATGAGCTTGAGGAAGCAGAGGATAAGTAAAAAATTCCAATGAACTGCTTTTAGAGCAGCATGAAAGATAATGGGAAGGATCAATTCTGTGCAGAGCTCCAGATAGACATATCTCACCCCATGCTTTTCCAAGCCAACCCTCCTTTTATTACACTTTTAAGACAATGCAGTGCCGTACTGTGAAAAATAAGTCTCAACAAACTATACTATTAAACTGTTATGTCACTGGCCAAGCTTTATTTTCTTTAGCTTTCTGATCTGTTGTGACTGCTACTTTCACCATTCAATACAGGCCTAATACCTCTGAACAACAACACAAAATAAAATAAAAAAAAGTTTTTTTTTATGTTTTAATGAATCAGATTGGTTGTTGTTGCTGCATTTAAGCCAAGCTGAAAGTAAAGTAAAGTAAAAATTCCAGACTCCAGAGTAAATAGAGTTAATGTTCTGTTTTTGACAATATCTTGCTTAATAGCCTTACAATGGCCATCAAGGTTCACACAACAACACTTTAGTGTTTTTAGATTTCAAACCCCAGCAAAATGAACCTAGAAAGATTAGTTTATCTCGAATGCCACGTACAAACGACCGTTTTTCCCGTCGAGAAAAATGACATTTTCCCCTTTGGACGAGAAAAACGATCGTCTGTGGGCTTTTTGTCGTTTTTCTCGACGGGAAAAACGGCATTAATCACGACGAGAAAAATTAGAACATGCTTTAATTTTTCTCATCGTGATTCCCGTCGTTTTTTTCCGCGGCAGTTTTCCCATAGGGAAACACTGCCGCGGAGCCCACACACGGTCGTTTTTTTCGACCAAAAAAAATGTCATTTAAAACGGCCGTGTGTGGGGGGAAGCTGTTCCTCGTTTTTCACGTCGATTTTCTCGACGGTGTTTTCACCGTCGAAAAAATCGATCGTGTGTACGTGGCATAATACTATGCCTGGCTAACACTACTTCTCATATGCAAACATGCCAAAACCAATACATTATTTTCATAGAAAGGTAAGGGGTTTCAGGGTTCCTAGGTTCTGCTACAGGTTTTTCAGACACCCCAGATTGTATCCCAATTGTTCAGTTTGTTGCCCCATCTTCTCATCAGTCTCCAGGAGCTTCCTAATTTAGCATCATCCTCTGGTCTGTAAAACACACTTTTAGTAGCCTGGTTCAGCCTCCTATTGACTTTCTTGGGGCTTCTAGCTTGGGAAACTGAACTTAGGAGGCTAGGAAATTTTTCTAATCAAACTTTCAGAAATTTACTCTTTTTTAGTTGTAGCATTGTACAATGATGACCATCAAAATCAGTACAATGATGACCATCAAAATCAGCATGGAGACTTATAAGAGGAAAAAGGATCTACACTTTTTATTATGTTATTATCTATTTTATTATTCAGTTTTTTTAACAATCATGTCTTTGGAGGAAGTGCTCCTCTTTTTAGGTTATCCTGATAACAGGTATATTGCAGAAGAGAACAACACACCTCTAAATATAAATTATATACACCCTATAACCAAATGCATACATATAAATTCATAAATATACACCCTGTGAAAGAATGTGCATATAATAAACTCAGCAAGTGTCCATAACGTTCAGAACAGTGTTTTTAAATAATTGTTACAAAGTGCTTATGAAGAAATAATAAGTCCATAAATAAAATTGCATTCAAATGGTGGCTTCAAATCAAAATTGTGTAGACTGTATTTTCCTGTGTTTGCTTGAAAACCTTCACCACACCAATGTGCTCAGTGATTCCACTCCCTAAGGACTTGCACTCACCAATATGATATGCCTCGCACTCTCATGCTTGGCTAATCAGCTTAATTACCCCCCAGGGTATCAAAAACTGATCCAGATGAAATTAGGTCAGTCAAGTCTCCCACATGAAAAAAACAACAAGTATCTCCGATAGTGAAGTATGTCACAACTTTAATAAAAATAGCACAGCACAAGTGACCCTCAATGGTTAAACTCACATTAGGCAGATCAAAATCAAGCACTTCAATAAAACTTCTCCAAACGCCAGGCAAGTATACAGCAGGCAGCCGCGATGTATTGCGGTCTCGGCAGACCAAACAACTATATGTGTCTCACCCTCCTTCATGTAAGCTTGCCTCTCCACTGCAATCGAACCACCGCAAACTCCTGTCCAAACACCAAACTATATTCAACGAGTGGTCGAAAGATCCGAACGCTGCACACCAGGTGACTGTCGTGTAGCTCCTCCCAGACTAGTTTAGTCTTACAAGACTTCTTCCAATGGGATCACATTGGTGTTTGGATGGGAGTTTGCGGTGGTTCGATTGCCCCCTAGCGGCCGGGAGGCCCGAGGACATCATATGACGGCCGCCCAGGATGGCGGAGCCACCTTGCGGCCACCATATTACTATACCACGGGATGGAAAGTGGTTAAAAAGGAATTTAAAAGCATGTTACATTTTGAATTTGATATAGGAAAGTTTTAAAGTCTTTGCAAGATTTTTATTGCTGATTTTCAAAGTACGACTTTTTAAGAAAGAAAAGAATGCACAGAAGGTGTGCAAAATCTATCTATTGGGGACAGGCAGCAATAAAAACTTTTTTTTCAAAGCAGAGTGAAAAAGAGTGGGAATGTTTTTCTGGGTTTTATTACTGCACATGTTTGCATAGTAACTGCATATATGCATTTGGGAAGAAGAGAAAAGAAAATATGCCAGATAACATTTCTCTAACTCATGTGCAGCCTACTTGCCTGCAAAGACAGCAGGTACAATTGTAACCTCTCCTGGCTAGGTTGTAAAAGGCATATAGCTCCTTAAAGTGATTTTAAACCTTTAATTGTATTTATTTTTTAAATAATAAACATGTTACACATATCTGTTCCATGCAATTGTTTTGCACAGAGCAGTCCTAAATTTTCTCTTCTGGGGTCGCCTGTTAGTGCTACTGGCTCCTCCCCAGTTCAGAGGAGTACCCCTATACCAAATGGCTTGCTGGGGGGGTAATTGTGCAGGCTTGCTCCTGAGTCTCACTGCCTGCATCCATAGACAAGGGATTTCATTGACTGTCAATATGCCCTGTGCAAAAGGAAAGAGAAGAGAGAGTCACTTCTCTTATGCACAGCCCTGAATCAAAATAGGGCTCCAGTAAGTATAATGGGGAGGCTGGGAGGAATCATCTCCACAAAAGGTTTTTACCTTTAAGACTTTAGCACAGCTTTAATTATTTACTAAAACTCAAATTAAAGGTTTTAAAGAGCTAGACACCAGATTTTAAAATGTTTATTAAACATAAACACATATTGCTTACCCCTGTTCTGATTAACCAAATTTATTGATGAACTGATAAAAATAAATCCATGGTGATCTTCTTGCTTCTTCATCCTCCTCTATTTAAAAACAAATTCAAACCTGAATTCTGAGTGAGGTATAATGCCCATATTTCATATAGTGCAGCAACTGCCAAGTGACAGATTAGGCCAAAACATTTTTTTACAGCAATATGCTACTTCAGGCCATATAGAGATGATTGCTTCCAGGTTCAGTTGGTGGGGAGGAACTGCTTTTTAACCTTATTGAACAGAGGAACTGCTTTTAATCCTGATGTGCGGTGCAGTTGTCCCAAGCTCACAGGAAACCAAAATGAGGACAATGCAGTGGAGGTTGTCATAGGGAAGAGTGTTGATTGTAATTGCTGCAGGAATAATCAAATCAAAACTACACAAAAGTGAAACTAAAGTTCTGCTGTAACAGGCAGGCTTTTTATTGCAAAAGTAAAATGCAATGTCTATTCTGCAATAAACTGCACCTACCTGCCTGATTACAGCAATCCCCATGATGTAAGTTGAGCTGCCCATTCTGGGGATCCTGTGTGCTTGGAGACTAGCTCCTGAACATGTCCAAGAGTGATGTCATTTTGCACCGGCCAATGAAGAGGCCTGAAAACCGTCAAACAGGAGAGGATGCTGGCACCAGAGAAACCATTGGAAAGGTGAGTATCACTGCCTTTAGTTCCGCTATCAGCCCAGCTGGTAAAATGTAAAAGTAGCATTTAACTGCTACTGTGGTCCTGTGCTTTTTGTATACTCTGTGATAACCCATTATACTGTATTTCCTTCATAGTTAGGGTTTAAGAAGTAAACATATTGCACAATGTTAATCCAAGGTTGCATGATGCACATTACAAATAAGATTTTTATCCCACAAAATAATAACGTTTTAATTTTAAATCACAGTTTATTTTTCTTAAATACACACAAATAAGAACAGAGTAACGACAGACTTTCTGTTACTCTGTCTTTTTCATGTTTTAGGTTTTAGCATGTTTCTTTTACAGGAGTAATACTCCTAGCAGAAATGTTAGATTCAAGATTTCAGGTTAAATTTGGCCCATCATACCTTTCTCTTTCCGATTACCAGAGAGCTTTGTATCTTCTGCATACCTAGCACTAACAGAGAAACATTAGTATCTTAACTGCAGATCTAATAATAGAGGTCCTGATCTAGCTCCCAAAAATTCAGAAAACATTTATCCAGGGTAATATTAAAGCACATACAGCATATTGTAAGGGAGAATTTCACACTTCAGTTCGACATAGCTAATACTGCGATAACAGATATGGAGATCATTTGGCTGTTTTAGCTATTCTCAGTATAGAATTTGCCACTTGAATGCCTAGGGTATGTTCGTTTGTTTGACTTTGTGACTACTTATGTTCTTATTGACTTCTTTATTGACATATCATGATAAACACTGTAGATGATTGTTAGTGGGACTTTAATAGGATTTATTGTTTTGACTTTGATATCAATCTTTTGAAATAGCAAAGTGTGAAAGTTAGTGGCAGTTACCCTTGCTTACATTGCTAAAGCTGATTATCCATATTTTTTTTTTACATAATCTTATATTAAAATACATGTTGTTTACCGTTAATCTTTTGTGCATAGAAATTTTACAGGGGGATCTCAAATGGCAGCATTTATAGATATACTTCTTCTGAGCTAAGGATTCGTAAAAAGGCTAATATTTAAATAGTAGATACATTGAAACATATTTGATTGGATTTAAAGCTGAGATAACTCTAAAAATATCCCATTCATTTCACTTATCATGTGTTGCAATAACATAGCCTCAGAGGGCATCTTTTTTATCCTTGTTTTATTAAATGTCAAAAGGGGTAATGATAAAGGCTTGTGTTGAGGTTCATGTAGTGAAGCTTAGCTAACACATCTAACCTTCAAAAAAATCTTCAAAAGTATTTTGTTAAATGATTTACAGTCTCATGCAATTTTAAGCCAGGGAGTGCACTAATGGGTTTTTCTGATGAATCCCAGAGGAGCTATTCTGTTCGGGAAAAAAAAAAAAAGAGTACAGAGAAGCACTTAAGCCCAATAGCTTGGTGTTGAAAGACATATAACTTATAAGACATACTAAAATGTTCAATTCTTACATTTACTCCTATATTCTGAAATCTGTTAACACATTGAATATATTTTTAAAGAAACAGGGAGCACAGTATAGGAAGGATGTAAATATTTAAATACATAAATATTATTTTATATATCGCATATATATAGCATTTTTTACTGAATATTAATACTGTTTTGCTCAAGGACTAGTTGTGTGGAATCACTTATTCTGAGCTACTGCTTTTTAATTGCACAAACACAACTTATATACGACTCACATTTTTTCTTAAATGAAGGCAAGACATTTTCTGTCAGCAAACTGGCACTGCAATCAGCTAACAAGTGAAAAAACTGTTTCGTTATGCAAGATTTTAATTGCGATACCTGTAACTTCTTCCTAAAGTTGTGCCCACAATCTTATTCCTGTTTAAAGTGTACTCTATCTAAGCCCAAAAGCAAAAATTTAATATACCGTATTGCAGGTTACCAGTTCTTATGATGGTTGCAGTCACTTTTTTAAGCCTCTTTTCCTCTTTTTTCACCCGATGATCCTGCAAATAACACACACTTCACCTAGAGTGAAGACTCTGTCAATAACACACTTCATACATTTAGAAAGGAAATTCAATCAGCACAATACGACCCTAAAAAAAACCCATAAAGAACAGCTGAGCACTTAGGGTCAAATTATCAAATACCAATAAAACCATGATAGAAGGCAGAGCAGCAATAAAACATATAAACATAAGTAAAACAAATAAAATAAAGTTCATAGGCAGCAGAACACATAAGCACCAAGAGAGATTGGCCAAAAAGAGCTTCTATGTATGATCATAAAGGTGAATCCGTGCCAAGCCTCCACCACTAAAGATGCTAGCAGCTCACCTCAATGAGTGGACCCCTGAATGAACAGATGGGTCACAAGTAGACATGTGCACACTGAAATATTTTGTTTCGGAATTTCGTTTTTGTCTGAAAAATACATTTATTTAGTTACTCCCGAAATTTGTTTTTATTTATTTTGTTTAGTTAAAAAATGCATTAGTCGGAAAATACAAATTAATTAAGGTCAAATCTGTCATTGAAGGCTTATGGTGTCCGTCGAATGTTATAAGAAGATTAGACGAAGCAGCTAATCGTACATTTCCGGTCGAATGCTACGCCCACAAGCTATAGTAGAATTCTAATGTTGTATGACTAGTAATAATTATATTTATTAATTATTATTACTAGTCAACCAACATTAGAATGCTTCTATAGCCTATGGGTGGAGCATTTTATGATAAATGTCCATTTGTGGCGATCGTATGTGTAGCGATACCCCCAGCTAAGGGAGCCGCTGGTATGATTTTCGGGCCTGTAACACTCCACTGTCAACCCCCAGCAATTGGCTCTACCCTCCCTTGGCACAGTTAGTAGGGGATGATAGGATTGTGAGGCCTGCAACTTTAGGCAACACAATCCAGCAACAAAAGCACACACAGTGATATAGTGGACACTGACCGTTTCTTCTGCACAGTAATTACACCAGCAACGAGTCTGCTTAATCCTGGTACTTTTACTGAATGAAATGATTAAACAGATTAAAACAGTACAATTTAGTATATGCAGAGCCCTGCAACAAAAGGTGTTTAGCAATAGACAGGAATGCAATACTGTACTAAGATAACGGACCCCCCTTGCAGCCCTCCTCCCTCGTGGGCAAGATGGCGCCCAGCAATGTCTACACTGATAAGTCAGGCCTGACTGTAACTATGTGTAAGTTCCGTAGAGAAGAATCTTCGCTAGCAAATGGTGGTGCACTTTTGAAGACAAAATTGTAATCCACAGGAATAAAGGTTGACAAACTTGGTGAACAAGGATAAAGTCACTAACGCTACGCAACACACTGTCCCTCCGGTGTGCATATGCAAACTCAAACGGGTGAGTCCTGAACAACAACACTGGGCCTAGAGATCCTCTACTAATCTCTGAGCAGGTGCTCTCTCACCCAACCGGACCAGTCCACGTCTGTATCTTCTGTTGCTGTGTCTCGGTACACAGGTTCCATGACACCCGGGTCTTCGGTCCTCCTGGAAGCAGTAGACGGATAGCAGGATGCGACATCCCTCAGGCTCCTTGGTGGAAATGGAAGGCTCTTTGGAAACACAGGGCCTAGACTTCAGGCCCTGTCCAGAACAACAGACTCAGCACAGTGCGGGGAAATGCATCCTGGGTATGGTAGTCTCTGGGTTCGTCAAGCAACACCCTGCTACATATGTTTTTAGCTGCTTCTTTGAATCTTCATGTCTCTATAATGTCAAATATTTTCTCTCTATGTCCAATAATCTTGGACTAATAGAGTTAGGTTAGGCACATTCAAACGCAGGTTCGATAGACACAGATCGCTATTGTCACCGTCATGTCAAATCTTCTATCTATATCGAACTGTTGTCGCAACAAAACAAAAATATTTTTTTTTTATGTCGGATCGTTCGGATTTCGGATTCTGCACGTTTGATATCGTTTGTTAAAACAAACGTGAAAATCCCAGAAATTTGGACAAAAATGCATTCGGACAAAAACTAATGCACATGTCTAGTCACAAGCACTTTTCCCTCTTTAAGGGTAAATGATACAGTTTCAGTTGATCTAATTTCCACTGGGTAAATACATTCACTGAACTGAGCTGACAGGAAGGATCCCTCGCTCTGCACTCTGCAATCTTCTGAGTGTAATGAACAGGAACTCCGGTTTAAAGGGTACATGCAATAAAAAGGAGTATATAGTGCTCTCTGCAAATACAATTATTTTGATAAATAATAATACTTACAAGTACAGCACTGCAACCCAGTGCCTGGTATACGAGCATGTATAAATAACTCCACATGGATGAGCGGTGGCCACGGGTGGCGTCACGTGATTCCCTTCTATACACGTTACGTCCCAGGGGGCGAGACTTCGTCAGCGAATACAAAATTACGCAAGGCACCCACTTAATATAGTGTCGTCCGGTAACTATGGGAACAAGAAGCCTTATCACATGGTGTATGACCAAGGCAACTCTGCACTCTCCCGTAACCTTCCAGGAAGTGTCCACAGACATCAACATCATATAGTAAAAAATCCACAGCAACAGATGGGACTTTTGTAATGCAAACACAAACTTGTGTATTAGCATCTAAATCCATATATCGGCTCATGGCAATAATCTGTCCCTGATAAAGTACCTAATTGAGGAGTCGTTGACTCTCCATTACCAACCCCTAGAGGGAATCCCATTCATGTTTATGAATACCCTGATCAGGAGGGAACTTTCACAACTCAGAGAGATAACCAATATCAAGTATTTAGGGGAAATAATCGGAGAGGGAAAATAGAAGGGGAAGGGGTAGGAGAGGTGGACAGCAACAGTCTTCATCCAGTAATAATTCACAACGTTTTTCCTATAATTATGAGTCATCTCAAAATTGGGAAAATACTCGTCAGTATTCTGAAGAAAATGTGAGCTATCCAAATAGACGGAGATCACAATATCCACAAGGTGGACAGTAACCCATTTCTAACAGGTTTGCACCTCTATAAAATCATGCCTCCAATGAAAGGGGGATTATTTGGGGGCACAGAGCAGACCAAGGAGGGGACCTTCATCATACCAGCTGAATTTGGGGGACTGGTGGAAACACTCTCCTCAACAAATGCCCCAATAAGCTGGTCAGCAACGCAAAAGAAAAGAAAGAGAGGAAGGAGAGGGGTAGGCAATTACAAAAGACCTAAACCCCAATAGGGACAGGTATTTAAAATTTAAGCAGTATTTCTCGGAATGATGATGAGATGCATGTTTTGGTTAGAGGGCTAACATTTGCCCATACACGAAATCAACAACAAGTTTCAGACATATCTCAACATACACAAACATTAGGAGCTTAAATATTAAAAAATATTTCCTTTTGAATCCTATCAGGAATACTGTGGCTGATGAAGGTGTTCATTCGAACCTTTGTAATAAGTCTACCTTTAACCCCTTCAACACTGACAACAAATACCTTCAGGTTTTTAAACTGAAAGTGAGGAAATTGGCAGATCCCTATTATATTAGGAATGGTATGGAGTCACTGGAGAATCAGAAGGAAATCATTATACGCCCTGCTGATAAGGGAGGTGGTTCGCTTGTTGAACGACCGGGATACCTATAAGTTATTGAAGAAAGATCCTATGTTGGAATTAAAAGATGAATTGCATATGTTAGTTGAGGGTGGTAAAAATAAGGGTGTTCTTACCAAGAAAGAGGTGGCTTATTTAGACCCTTTGTTTTGTAGAACACCTATAATTTATTTTCTACCCAAAATTCACAAAGATAGTGTCAACCCTCCGGGTAGACCTATTGTGAATGGAATCAATTCGGTCTCAGCTAGATTGGGACAATATATTGATTCCTTCCTTCAGCCATTAGTCCTCAAGACAGATGCTTTTCTCAAAGACACAAAGCACATTATTCAGATACTGGAAGCCCTGGGGTGTTCATCATCGAGTATCCTTGTCATATCCGATATTAGCTAGTTATATACCATCATTGGACAAAAGGATGCTATAGCATCGGTCCAGTGGGCTTTATCCTCTTAGGATCTTTCCTGGAAACATTAAAAAGTTTATTTTAAGTAGTTTAAACTTCTGTTTGTCCAGAAATTATTTTTGGTATGACAGACAGTATTCTCTACAGACTAGAGGGGTGGCGATGGGAACCCGTTTTGCTCCCAGTGTGGCCAATCTCTTTATGGCCCACTGGGAGGAAGAAGTGGTCTTCAAAATTCACCCCCCTGAGCTTGTCTGCTACAGGAAATTCATATATGATCATATCATGATCTGGGAAGGTGATAGGTCTAGTTTTAACATGTTCATGCAGACATTAAATAATAACACCAAAAAATATTATTTTAACATGGAATGTTAGCTCAGAACACATGCTGTTCCGGAACTTCGAAATTTTAAGGACAATGATGGTTTCTGGGTGTGCAATTATTTTAACCAACCGATCAGAACGCCTATATACCCTTGCAGAGTTGCCACCATAGGTTATTGTCACTCTTTTTTTGTTTATAGCACAAAAAATAAAAACAGCAGAGGTGATCAAATGCCACCAAAATAAATCTCTCTTTGTGGGAAAAAAAGGACATCAATTTTGTTTGGGTACAATGTTGCATGACTGGGCAATTGTCAGTTAAATCGACCTATTGTGAATGGAATCATATCATATCAATCATGTGGCATATTAAATCAACACAGTGCTGGATCGCAAAAAATGGCCTGGTCAGGAAGTGGGTAAATCCTTCCTGTCCTTAAGTGGTTAAACAGGATAAAGTGCTAGGCCCGGTGTTACCTTTATGACTGCAATTTAGTTATAAAAAAGCTCCTTCCTTGCGTGATCGTCTAGCTCCAGGAGTCATTGATCCCCCATCCAATCTGAAAATTGGTTATTTTCATTTCTCACTGCTTTTTATGCTTATGGGCAGTGTACTGCCTGCAGGCATTCAAAAGCTAATATTAAAAAGCGTAAAGAGTTTTTGGCCTCAGTGACTAATACAGCAATTGATAACATGTGCTACAGTTGGTGTTGTTTACATGCTTGAATGCGATTGTGGTCTGCAATATATTGGCAGGACCTCCAGACAACTGCATGTTCATATAGGGGAACATGTAAATAATATTTAAAAAGTTGTGCTATTTTTACTGCATTGTCAATTTTTAATAAAAATAATTTTATCTATCTGTGTTGTGCCCATAAAGTCCATCTGCCTATCAAACTTATTTAAATTATGATTTTTGGGACATGGCACTTTTTATAATATATCATATTCCCAGCACCACTCTGGGTTGATATTACCCCCATTTATTCAATATTAAAAAAGGATTGAAAACCCAAAATGTCTCTAGGCACATTCGAATATTTCATAATCGAGATCCTAGGGGTCTCAAATTTTGGGATATCGAAAGAGTCATGAGACATTGGAGAGGAGGTAATTTTATTTGTCATTTAAGCCGCAGGGAATCTTATTGGATACATGAGACTAAGGTTTTTGTACCAGTGGGCTTAAACAAAGATTTGTATATTAATTGTTTCATTTCTGATCGTTAATATGTTATTATCATTTAATGTGGATAGATTTTGTTTAAGATCAATGATGGCCGTGGATTGATGTTTTATGTATATTTTTTTATTTTTTTATGTTGATATAGGATGTGTATTTTTAAAAGTATTATAATTTGATTTAGTAATTTCTGGACATCTATCTGTGGCTTGGAGATATATTTTTAATGCCATAAGCCGATATACGGATTTAGATGTCAATACATAAGTTTGTGTTTGCATTACAAAAGTCCCGTCAGGCTATCTTGCTGTGGACGTTTTACTATATGATGTTGATGTCTGTGGACACTTCCTGGCAGGTTCCGGGAGAGTCCAGAGTTGCCTTGGTGATAGACTATATGATAAGGATTCTTGTTCCCATTGTTACCGGCCGACACTATATTAAGTGGGTACCTTACGTCATTCCGTATTCTCTGATGAAGTCATGTCCCCCTGGGATGTAAAGGTTACAGAAGGGAGTCACATGACCTCACCCACAGCCATCGCTGATCCATGTGGAGTTGTTTATACACGCTCATATACCAGGTACTGGGTTGTAGTGCCGTACTTGTAAGTTTTTATTCTTTATCAAAATAAACACGTACTTGCGGAGAGCACTATATACTCCTTTTTATTGAATGTACCCTGTAAACCGGAGTTCATTACAGTTAGAAGATTGCAGAGCACAGAGCGAGGGATCCTTCCTGTCAGCTCAGTTAAGTGAATGTATTTACCCAGTGGAAATTGTATAAATTGACACACTATCACATACCCTTAAGAGGGATCCATCTTCATTCAGGAGTCCACTCATTGAGGTGATCTGCTAGAATCTTTAGTGGTGGAGGCTTGGCATGGATTCACCTTTATGATCATACATAGAAGCACTTTTTGGACAATCTGTCTTGGTGCTCATGTGTTCTGCTGCCTATGAACTTTATTTTATTTGTTTTACTTATGTTTATATGTTTTAGCGCTGCTCTGCCTTCTATCACACTTCATACATTGCCTGAGTAACCTAAAAGAGGGCAAAGGATATGAGGGACTGGACATGTTGAGATGGCACACCTGTGGCATATAAAAGAAATGGTAGTGGGACTTCATGCTATGACAAAAAATGCCCAACTCATCTACTTATGCACCATTTATTTATTTTCTGATTTCTCTCCTTCTATGTCTTCTATGTGTCTTACCACTTTTCTGCAAGATGTACTGTATTTACAAACAGTTGACACAGAGGGAACAAGGACACTCAAACTTATACCCCAAAGTATCTTGCCATTTCACTGCTTTCTCTGCCTGTATTGTGAATCATCTTTTAGCTATATAGGATTAGGCCAGTTCTTGCTAACACCATTCACTGATATAATTGTTTTTCCTTTTCTTTATTTGACTTTTCATATACAAAAATTTGTAAAAATCAAATTTATTTGACATTCATATAACAATTTTCCCACAAATACCCCCCTCCCCTACTTAATAGGGGCCATTCACTGATATTAATCTCCAAATTGTATCTGGTATTTAAAGAAATATGTTTTGTTTCTGTAAAAATACATCATTCTCAAATGGTAAGAATTGTAATTTCACATGACTAGTAACATGACTAAAGTGTAAAAATTAATTGCATTATTGCTGTAAATCAAAATTATTTAAACCTAGGTGATGTACTGTACCAAATATGCATAGTGCATGTAATGGATTCTTGACTTTGAATGACAATAATAATTATTCCAAACTCTGGGTACTAGAGACTAGCAACTCATCCATTCTCCAGATCATGGCAACAAGTACCAGTACACATGAGGGACTACATTGTGCTTTTTTCCAGCACAGAAATAGAGAGGAAAACTTTCAATGGAGACAACTGTCTTAGAGAAAATTACCCTCATATTGGAAACAGGTTGTTGCATTTCTACAGGACCTATTGCCAATCAAATGACATTAAAACATCTGACAGTGGTTTTAACTCTCCCCTACTTTTATTAAAAATGAAAAAAGTTGAGTTTTGGATCCAGATGTACCTTAAAGTGGAAGTTTATTTATTTATTTTGCTATGCAGTACGTTACAAGTATGTTGCATGTCTGGTTGCCAGATGAATAGTGTAGAAATATTCTTTTCACTGCTGCTGTATTCTCCCCACAGCATTGACCTTCCAGTGCTGCTGAGGTTGACATCAGCCACTTTGAATGTAAAGCTGGCCATACATGGATAAAATTCAGCCAGTTCATCAGTGGCCGGTCAAATTTCAATCCATGTGTGGCCACTGTGGTTAAACAGAAATCTGTTCAACTACTCTGCTGGTATATTTCTGCTCAATCAGTGCCACACACAATAGACTGCAGCACTGACCTGTGTATTCTGATTATGGGGGAGGATTCTTCTATCCACATTGAACCTACTGACTGAAAAAAAAAATACATGTATAGCCAGCTTAAAAAGAGTTGTGCCACTTCCCATCACTTCTTCCTTCATTTCAAGAAATCTAGTATTCTTTTACAAAATGCAAAGTGTTCTGTGAATGGAGAACGGGCAGATGAATGACAGGATCTGCCTCCTCCAATCACAGAACACTTTGCATTTTGAGAAAGAATAGTACAAATTCTATTAATGAAGAAGGCGGGCAGAAGAAAAGAGTGAACAGCATCTGTCTTTCACACTTGCAGAACACGATTTCTACATTAAGCAACAGCATTAAGCACACTTAATTAGGCTTAAGTTATGTACCTTGTGCTACATAGTAGTACAAATTTTATTTAAAGTTCAGCTTTAAAACTGATCTCTAGGCTGTTTGAGCATCAATGGCTACTGCCAGTCCGGCTAATACCATTTAAAAAATATATATATTATACAGGATTTATACAGCGCCAACGCTTTACAATGTAGAGGGGGAACAGTGCAATTACAATACAGTTCAATACAGAAGGAATAGGAGGGCCCTGATCATGGAGCTTACAGTCTAAAGGGAGGGGGTTGTGATACAAAAGGTAATAGCTGCGGAGGATGATCTGATAGAGGTGACTCAGGTAGGGTTCTACAGGTGGAGGTGGGGAAGGCTTCCCTAAATAAGCAAGTTTTCAGGGAACGCCTAAAGTTGGACAGTGTAGGGGCTGACCGGACATACAGTACTAGGGCTAGGCCATATGCAAGTTCAGGCTTCTAATTTTACTTTGCTTTATACACAAAAATGTGATGTTGTTCAGTGCAGAAATGTATAGATATAGATACTCAGTATGTAATGAGACAAAAGTAATCTGTAAACAATGCTACCTTCTGGAAACAAACCATTTAGATGATTGCTAAATGTATTTGTAGCACAATAGCTTAGAAAAGTTGTATTTTTTTTTTTAAAGGACTGTACGTACTAAACAAATAAAAAGTATTTTCTACAAATGTGTTTAGATGGGGGGTTTTGAATTCAACCCAAATGCAGTGGATCTGTAATTATAGTAAAAGTATATCTGTGTTTTGAAGAAATGAAAAATCCCTAGTTGTTGTTCAGTGAGAACTAAAACAAAAGTTACGGTAAATAACATAGTTTAACATTTTCCTTTCCTTGTTGTCTTTATTGAGAAATGGCGTTATTATTTTTACCCAGCAGGAGACTACAAAATTTGACTCTGCCACAGCTTGAAACCATTTTTAGATTATTTGTTTAGTAAAGATTATACAATTTACAAACTACAAAAACTAAACACATATGCATTATCTGTTTATTTTATTCTCCTATATTTTATAAGTACATGGCAGTGGGTCTGATTTACTGAAGAGAAATGAACAAGAAGAGATATAATTTCAAATGGCATGCTTGTTTTGCAGGATTGCATGTGCATGCAGATTACACAGGAATTTTGATGAACCCAGGAAAAATCCTCTAAACCTGAATATTGCACTGAACCTCGTTGACATCTTTAGTTGCTGGATCTTGTTTTTTTAATGTCTTTTTTCAAAGCAAATGTGCCAGATTTTTTTTTAAAGCCAATTTAAAAAAAATGAAAGAAACATACTTTTCAGGTGGGAGCGGGTCTTTTTGTTTGCCTAAAAGTCCACATTAGTAAAAAAATATGTTTTTAAATAATATGTCCAAGGATGCCTAAGGCCTGATTCACACATGTGCAGGTCGCAGTTTGCATATTGCAGGTGCATTTTGCGTTTTTCAATACACATCTTTAAACCATTGAGGTCTATCAAACCAAAAACCAGAAAAAAAAACCCTGGCCCTTTCCATAAAATGCACAGCTGTGAACTACAGCCATAGAAAATCATGTTAAATGGACTGTAGTGTGTTTCTTTAAAACTGAAAATGCACAAGAAAAAGCATAGGTGTGAACCAGGCCCTAAAGTTGCAGAGCAGTAGTATGTAGTCATTTAGGCTTGATTCACATCTATGCATGTTGCTTTTGAGTGTTTCTTCAGTGCTTTTTGTGGAGCTTGCCGCGTTTTTTGGACATGCATTTTTACCGCAATTTTACAGCAATTTGCGTTTTTTTACACTGTATATAGCTGGTTGCTAAGGAGGGGGCCGGGAAGCCGGCCACCGCATCCTTAACAACCGATGAGTCATGTTAAGTCCAATTGCCCTTAACATGGGGGGATGGGTGCTTTGGGGCAGGGGGGCTCTTTGCCCCCCCCACTCCAAAGCACCTTGCCCCCATGTTGATGGGGACAAGGGCCTCTTCCCGACATCCCTTGCCCGGTGGTTGTCGGGGTCGCAGACGGGGGGCTTATCGGAATCTGGAAGCCCCCTTTAACAAGGGGGCCCCCAGATCCCAGCCCCCCTTATGTGAATGAGTATGGGGTACCCCTACCCCTACCCATTTACCAAAAAAAAGTAGTGTAGTGTTAAAAAATACAGTAGACAGTTTTTGACAAGTCTTTTATTAAAAATATCTTCTTCTTCTCCGCTTCTTCCTCCAGTCTTCCTCCATCTTCTCCCACATCTTAATCCTCCGGTCTTCTCCTTCTCCCCCTGCTTCTTTTTTCACAGTTTGGGTGCTTTTATTTTATTTACTTTGTCTTGTGAATAAGTAACAAGGGGTACTGTGTTCCCCTTACTCATTAACCTGGGATGGCTAGATATTTTTCGGCCTTCCTTATTCTAAAGGTATTTCCAGATTCCAACGTTTCCTGCCACAAACCCCCATACTGTACTTAGAGATGGGCCAAAACCCCCTGTTTGATTTGCAGCAGTACTCCTGAACAGGAGAATAGTTATAATCCGAACGGCAAGTCCCATTGAAATCTATGGGAGCCGAACAGGAAAAATCAAAAGTGCACATTTTGAAGTCTTATATGCAAGTATTTAGCCATAAAGGGGTAGTGCCCGCGGGGACATGTATCAATGCAATTTTTTTTTAAAACAATTGTTTTTTTTAGGAGCAGTGATTTTAATGATGCTTAACCACTTCAATACCAGGCACTAATGCACTTTCCCGCCCAGACCAATTTTCAGCTTTCAGCGCTCTCACATTTTGAATGACAATTACTCAGTCATGCTACACTGTATCCAAACAAAATTTTTATCATTTTATTCTCACAAATAGAGCTTTCTTTTAGTGGTATTTATTCGCCACAGTTTTTTTTTTATTGTTTGCGATATAACCAAAAAAACAGCAAAAAAAAACAAACACTTTTTTTTAGTTTATATTGTAAAATTTTGCAAATAAGTAATTTTTCTTCATAAATTTGTGCCAAAATTTATACTGCTACATATCTTTGGTAAAAATAACCCAAATTAGTGTATATTATTTGGTCTTTGTGAACGTTATAAAGTCTACAAACTATAATGCCAATCACTGAAAATTGATCACATCTGATCACACCTGATGTACTGAAGGCCTATCTCATTTCTTGAGACACTAACAAGCCAGGAAATTACAAATACCCCAAAATTACCCCCTTTTGGAAAGTAGACAGTCCAAGGTATTTACTAAGAGGCATGGTGAGTTTTTTGAAGTTGTATTTTTTTCCCACAATTCTTGGGAAAATTTGGATTTTTTTTTTACACAAACTGGTCATATTAACAGGTTATTTCTCTCACACAGCATATGCATAATTGCAACTTCCCCCCCAAAATACATTCTGCTACTCCTCCTGAGTATGGCAATACCACATGTGTGAGACTTTTACACAGCCTGGCCACATACAGAGGCCCAACATTGAAGTAGCACTTTCAGGCGTTCTACAAGCATAAATTGCACATATCCTTTCTCAACCACCTATTACAATTTTGAAGGCCCTGGAGCACCAGGACAATGGAATTGTCCACAAAATGACCCCATTTTTGAAAGCACACACCCCAACGTATAATCTATGAGGCATAATAAGTCTTTTGAATGATTCATTTTTTCCAGAAGGTTTTGGAAAATGTGGGAAAAAAATGAAAATGCATTTTTTTACACAAAGTTGTCCATTTATAAGATATTTCTAACACATAGCATGTAGATAGCAAAAATGACACCCAAAATGAATTACGCTACTCCTCCTGAGTATAGTGATACCACATGTTTGAGACTTTTACACAGCCTGGCCACATACAGAGGCCCAACATCCAAGTAGCACCTCCAGGCATTCTAGCAGCATTAATTGCACATATCATTTTCTGACTACCGATCACATTTTTGAAGGCCCTTCATATATCTAACACATAGCAGGTACATACCAAATAACAAAAGATTACCTGTGGTTTTAGAAGTACAGTGGTCCACAGAGTAGAGCATCGGTCCAGGCAGCAGGCAGGCATGAGGTCAGCGACAGCAAAATAAATCATCCAGGCAGCAGGCAGGAATACTGTCCATAGATCGTACAGGCAGAGATACAGCCAAAGCACAGCCAAAGCACAGGCCCAGGTTAGTAGGCAGAGGTGTCCTGGCAGAAATACTGTCCAAAGTCAGTAGAGGCAGCAGGCAGATATATGGTCAACACAGCCAAAGTATTGGTCCAAGCAGCAGGAAGAAACATAGTCCATAATGTTATGGGTCATTACAGGCAGTAATATGGTCAGCACAGCCAAAGTATTGGTCCAGGCAGCAGGAAGGACCATCAAGCTTAGGGCCAGGGGGACAGGGGTAGAGGCTTCTCCCACCCAAATAGCTTTGATGCCTCCGGGCAACCAGACCCTGTTCTGGGAGCACAGAAAACGAAAAACTGTTTTTCTCTATTCAGCACGCTATTCTGAAGCCCCTCACATATGTGAGACCCCTGTGTACTAAAAGTAGATGGCCAAAAGATCAGTCCAAGTGGCAGGCAAAAAGATAGTCAATTAACAGGTACACGTGGAGGTCAGAAACGTGGTTTAAATCGGCAAGCAAAAACATCATTGGTAAACAGGCCAGGGTCAGTTAATTAACATGGAAGGTAGTAACATGGTAGCAGGAAAATGGGGAAATGGCAGTCTGTTAATAATAAGGGGAACTAATGGATGTATGATAATTTTAAAGCAATTTCCGATGCACAGGCCAGGTTCGGAGGGACAATAATAGGTGGTGTCTCTTCTCACTCCTCCTCTGCTGCATACACAGCATTTCTTTGTGGTACCGATGGTGGTATGGGTGGTGGTGGTACCAATGGCAGTACAGGTGGTGGTAGTACCAATGGCGGTATGGGTGGTGGTGCTCAGAGGCCCCCCATTAGACCTTCTTTCACCGTTTTTGTTCAACAAATCACTCAGGCACCAGCTTCAATATGGACAATTCAACAGCCACTACATCCACAATGGAACCAGGATTTAGCAGAACCCTGACAGCGCTGTCAGAAAACCCATTAAGATCAGGTTCACAGATACATACTCTACAAACCATGGATGACCAGGAGGTCTCGTTGATCTGCATGTTTAAAAAAATTGAAGGTTTGTTGGCCAAGGAAATTAGATCTTTTTGGGACATTCACTTTCTCACCAAATACGTGTCATTGTCACGGATCCCACAAGGTCTACGCATTAAAAAGTTTCCCACCTCCGACCTGGCAGATGACAGCCTTAAAAAAGAATGGACGGATACCCTTAGTTCCTGTTCCCTGAAACTTATTAGCATACTTATATCATCCAGGAAAAGGGAAATGGAGACTTTAAGATTGGAGATAGAGGCCATACAAAAAGATCTCACCCTTTTGCAGACACATTCTGAGTTTGTTGGGCTTGATGAACGACTCAGTAAGAAATTAGACAAAATGGAAAAAGCTGTTATCTCCAACAAAAAAGGTAAGATGACCAGAGATCGGGTTGATTACGAAAATGACAAGGTCTACACTTGGAAGAAGTCACCTTTTTTCCCAAATAGACCTCGCAAAAATCAGGGGAAAAGAGTGAGTTTTTCCGACCCTGAAAATGATTTGGCAGAGGACACATTAGCCATTACGGGATCCGATTCATCACCTGAGCCCGCGATAAGACCGTCAGGACCAAATCAAACAGTGAAAGACAAACCTCTGAAAACCCTCAGGAATTACAGAAAAAAGTAAAAATTAAAAACACAAGAAAACAAGGAGGGAAGGGAAGAGGCACCAGCAGCCCAAGAAAGACCCACTACTCACTGCGGGAGAAGATGAAGTAACCACACTAAATGTCTTGAACATCTCGACAAGAGTTTTAAAGGAAGAGGAAAGCAAACTTTTATCAAGAGGACTCAATTTTTGTCCTACTAGACACTTCGACCTTTTCAGCACTTTATTGGACATCAACAAATTTTCTATGGAGTCTAACCCTTAAAAAGCACTATTTTGATTTTCCTTTGGAGGACGGTAGCATCTCTTCCAACAACCGGGAGGTGGGTGAGTCACAATCTTCCCCCATTCATTTTATCTATATATGTGCATTGCAGGATCTAACTGACCTGGTACTTGAGTCAGATCCATGCCCCTTAGACCCAGTTGACACTCATGACAAAGTGTCATTTAAACTCAGGTCAGACTTTTATCCTGTGGGATCCAGAGGCAAGGATCTTGATCTCTATCAAAAGATGGTTGAGAGAGACCTCACCCACCTTGCCCGTAATTGCCGCAAGAAACCAATGACTAATAATCTGTCTGCGGCAGAACGTGTGGCTCTTAAAGATTTAGAGTCAGATGCCAGCATTGCCATAAGGAATGCCGATAAGGGGGGGTAGTTGTTGTTTTAGATTCACATGTTTACCGGGAATAAGCATTACGCCAATTGTCTGACACCAACACATACCAAAAACTCAGATCTGATCCCACGGTGGCGTTCACAAATGTACTTTCCTCCCTCTTAGACAGAGCTGTTGATGCAGGTATTTTTTCTACCCAAGAAAATGCATGTTTCATTCCAGGGAGCCCTATTATGCCTGTGTTCCATCATCTTCCCAAGGTCCACAAGGGGCTAGATCCCCTTGCGGGCAGACCCATAGTAGCAGGCATAGGTTCCTTGAACGAGCATCTGGGTGAATGGGTTGATGGCCAGCTTCAACCCCTGGTATGTGAACTCCCTGGGTTTCTATGAGATACTAAACAACTTCTCATTAAACTCAAGGACTTCAAATGGGAGGAACACTACAGGTGGGTGGTTTGTGACGTAACCAGCCTGTATTTCAGCATACCACACCATCTGGGGTCCATGCCATATCTGTCTTCCTTAAAGAGTCAGGAAAATTTTCCTTAATCATGCAAGAGTTTATTTTACAGTCATTAGACTATTTACGAACACATAATTTCTTCATGTTCGACGGGGACTACTACCTTCAGAGATGTGGGGCCTCCATTGGGGCTAAGTTCTCGCCCTCCCTTGCAAACCTCTTCATGGGCTTGTGGGAGAGGTCCTGCATCTTTGGATGTGGTAGCCCCTGCCGCTCTGATACAGTGTTATTCTGTCGCTACATAGATGATCTATTGTTCATCACATCCGACAGATACATTTGTTTAGACTCCTGGCTTGCTTACTTTAATAACAATTCATTTAACCTCCAGTTTACAGGCAATATGCAACCTAATTGCATTGACTTCCTAGACATCAAACTTTTTAGCTGCAATGGCTTAGTGGCTACCAGTATCCATAGGAAAGCTACTGCCGGGAATGCCCGCTTGAGGGCGGACTCTGCGCACCCTAGCCACACAATTAAAGGGGTTCCCTATGGACAATTCTTGAGGCTGAAACGTCTATGCAGCAAACCAGACAACTATGCCCTAGAAGCAAACCGGATGTCAGAAAGATTCAAAAATAGGGGGTACCCTGATAAAATTGTCAATAAGGCTTTGTTGACAGTTGATGCCATCCCCAGAGAGTCCTTGCTACAAAGTAAAACCACAAAATCTAACTGCCACACGGTTACACCATTTAACAATGTTCCAGTGTTTTCTACTCCATACAGCTTGGAATTCAACTGAATTAAACATACTGTCACTAAATTTTTACCTAATGATCCTATCTATCGAGAAATTTTATGTAAAGGTATCAAAACTGTTTCCCGGAGAGCACCCACATTGGGTGGTCGTATCTCACCTAGTTTGTTCCAGAGCAAGGTTCCGGGCTCTAATTGGTTGCAATTCAAGGGCACCTTTATATGTGGATGCAAGGGTTGCAATTATTGCAAACATATCAAAACAGGTCACACCATACATTCCCACACAAACAACAGAGATTTCGAGATCCGTCAGTTCATTAACTGCAACACTAAACTTTTTTAGTATATGTCATAAACTAAGACATATGCCATATACAATATGTGGGACGGACTATCCGTTGGCTCAGAGACCGGCTCTACGACCATCTCCACGATATTGAGAAAAACCACAACACCAATGTGGCTAACCATTGGAATTCTGTACATCATAAAGACGTGTCATTCAGGGGGTGGAGAAGGTCAATACTCCTGTTAGGGGAGAGAATAGATTCAGGATGCTGTGCAAGCGCAAGGTATTTCACATATTTTCATTACATACCAGAATTCCGGCAGGACTCAATTTCGAATGGGACCTTTCCCATTACTACGATTGACTAATTTATACACACGGTATTTTGGCCACCTTGCGTTGCACAGCATTCCTGCCTCCACCAGTGCCCTTTATCCCCCCCTCCACCCTCCTCCTTTTCCCCTTTTACTCCCTCTCCCCCCTTTCTCTCCTTTCCCCTCCCCCCCGCCTGTTCCTCCATTCCTTTCATTTCAATCAGTCAGTTTTCCACTATCTCATTAGGTCATATGTGCACCTCATTGGTTCCATGTACTTACATCAGCAACTAAGTGGTCTGTCCCCAAGTTTTCTGTACAGCTCGGGATCACTCTCTGCCATTATATATATATATGCTGCTCAACTATTCAAATTGTCTCTTATATTGTCCGTTTGGGCATTGTGTTATTTATACACTAACCATAGGCATTTTTGAACATCTTTTACTAGACATTCATATATCTATATATATATACTATACAGTATTTCCAATTGGAGGGTTCTGCTTATTTCATACCTTCTCCGTTTCTTTTTTCTTCATATACAGTCTATGGTCCTGGTGACCCATGTGAAAACTTTGAAGACCAGAACAGGGATCCGTATATCTTTTTATTCACATACATCTAGTGCAGACTTAGGTGTTTATATGCATAGTGCTTATGTCTGCGGTCCTGTACATAGAAGATGGCTTTGATGGGACAATTAGTGTGTAGACAGTGCTAATGTGGGTTTGTCATACGGTTCATGCCGTTTACCCACCTGTCCACATTTATATATCTTCATTTCATCTTTTTGTTATTCTATTTGATTGTGATTCCACCTAGACATGTGCTCAGCATGTCAAGACATGTGATAAGGAGACTGTATTTTTAGGTATTTTTTGTGCATTCTTTGGATTCTCTCTGCACACACATAGCACAATGTATATCGACAGCTACATGGAGATCCAGACACACATATATACCTGCCCATCCACCATTTCCAAACACAACAATACGGATACATCAATGCCTTTGGAATTGGACCACATTTGATTTTATCTTTTGTATCTTAAAATTTGGGAAAGCTAATTGGTGTCTTTCCACATTTTAGAGATGTATATTTTGAAAACCTTCAGGTTCTCTCCAACAATGCTTGAGTTTTGTTAAAACTTTTTTATTCTCTGTGGTTACAGCCACATATTATACCTGCATAACACTGTTGGCGACATACACACATGTATGTAGGCTTAGTTATATATGCCTTTTTCATATTGCATACATATGCCTAGGACTACAAGGAAACCACAGCCACTCACTATTGGCCCTGGTTTCGTGTTTTCAATGGCGCACAACTAATTAACTAATGAACCACTAGTCTTACGGACATACATGGTTATGCATTATCAATATCATCTCTCCATTCCATTCTATTTCTCATCCCCTTCTATGTTCATCCTACCATTTGAAAAAACGATCGTAGACCCCATGATATAATAGAAAAAATGTGAAAATATAAAAATATATATATACAAAGACACGCACATAGAATATATGAACAACTTCTAACATTAATTAATTAAGACCTTTTGTATAGGCAATTATGCCTGTTCACTACCAAAAAATATTTCATATGTACACACACAGTCCACACTGTGTGTCGGATTAATGTCAATGTTTATGTTTTATGGTAGTTCACAACACCATGTATATTTTGTACATTTTATACATTTTCTACACAATGTCACTATGTCGGCTATTTGTTAACTACACAATTTTTTGTGTGCATTATTATATACACAATTCTTTGATCAATATACTTTTTGCACTTTTTTTGCAAACATGCCCATTCGGACATGTACCCACACAATTCTATTTCTGCACTCTCTAGACTTCTGGTGTACAATAACCATCACGTATGCCATTGGTTATGGCTATACACATTATTCACGGTTATGTATAGATATAAAGACACATATTCTGCTGTTTTCACAAAATATATTTTTATTCAGCACACAACAGCCTATGTGTATCTACATTTCTTTTTTGATCACACACACATTTCACGCATGTATATTGTCTTTATTATGGTGGCATATATTAGCATATATGCAACACACATACAACATCTAATTGTTTGGTGTCTTCATTATTTTATTGTTAGTCTTTTCCTCTTATCATATACACATTCTTTAATAATTGTGACTGGTATAATAGCCAAAGGTTTTCATGACCTTAATCACAGCAGGTTTCAATTGATGTATGTATTAGAGGTCATTTATGTGAAAATCAGCTATGAGTAGACACTGAATAAGTGTGTGAAATGCGTCAGCTGTCCTAAGGTTTAGTTGCTGTGATATGTAGTGCCTGTTTTTATCCTATTTTGACAATAAAGCTACGTTGGATTGGAGTGCGTCTGTCCTAATCTTCCTTGTTCCTAATTGGTGGTGGCGGTACCGATGGCAGTACAGGTGACGGTACGGGTGGTGGTGGTACCGATGGTGGTACAGGTGGTGGTGGCGCTACCGACGGTAGTACGGGTGGTGGTACTGGTGGTGGTACCGATGGCGGCACTAGTGGCGATACTGGTAGCGGGCCTGTGTGGCAGTATAGATGCTGGGCCTGATGGCGGTACTAATGGCGGTACTGGTGGTGGTACCGATGGCGGTACTGGTAGTGGTACTGATGGCGGTACTGGTAGCCTGTGTGGCGGTACCAATGGCAGTACTGATGGAGGTGGGCCTGTGACAGATGATTGACAGATGGGCCGATTGATTGATTGACAGATGGGTTGATTGATTGATTGACAGATGGGCTGATTGATTGATTGGCAGATGGGCTGATTGATTAATTGACAGATGGGCTGATTGGCTGAGCTGATTGACAGATGGGCTGATTAACAGATGGGCTCTTTATTGGGGGGGTGTGTTGAGCACAGTACTATAAAGTAGACAAAACGCTACACTGATCTCACTTACTGATCCCTGCTCTCTCCTCACAGATCGGTGTGTGAGGAGAGAGCAGGAATCATATAGTAACTGCACCTGTGTTTACATTTGTGACTGGCTGTGCCCAAGGGACATGCGCCTTTCCCGATCCCCGCTCTGCAAGCCTCTGGCGGCGCGCATGGAGCGCGCCGCCGAGTTTGTTGTGACATGTGATCGGCTGTGACTCTGACACAGATGATCACATGGTAAACAGCCAATGAAATTGGCTGTTTACCATGATCGGGGAAGCGCTGTGTCCGAGGGACACACGCTGTCCCCGATCACCACGCTGCGCGCCCCTGTGCACGCACGCTAGGCATTATCCTGTAGGACGTCAATGGACGCCCAGTCAGGATAATGCAACCACCGCCCGGCCTTCATTTTGCTGTAGGCCGGGCGGGAAGTGGTTAAAGTGCAACAATAAAAACATAAAATTCCTTTAAATATATGGGTTGCCAGCCACTTCTTGGCAATGTATTTCCTCTACAGGATATAAGTAATGAACCACAAAGAAGAGAAAACAAAATAGGATTGTTTTCCTTCAAACGTTGCCACCATACCAAAATAGTAGGAATAGACGCTAAAAAGGCATAAGTACCCCCCAGTACAGCGGGATTTTAAGGGCAAACAAAAAAAACAAGGATATATAAAAATATTATTTGTTAAAGAAAAATCTTATTGTTTTTAAAAAAAAGTTTGCTGTATGCAAATATAGAAATATGTCAAGCACATAATAATTTGCACAGTATACGTAGAATAGTACAATCATAAATTGAAACATTTGTACAGATTTCCAGTGAGAAAATGTTTCCCCCTTTAGCCTAACATGTTTCAGGAATACCAATCCTTTCTTCAAAGGCTCTTGGTAGGAGAAAGTACAAATGTATTCTTGGAATGAAGCAAAGAGAAAAAACTCTGAAAATAATTCCAAAAATCAGCATCATTGAAGCCACAAACACATCCAATATACATACCAAGCACTGGATTTGTATATTTATATGTCAGAATGTTTCATTATTATTAAAAATAGAGGACACAGGGTCCTAAAAAATAGAGCAGAGCTGCCATTGCCATTCATAGAGGGACAATAATCCCCATCCCGGCTCGGATCGGCCCACACAAGGGTCCCAGCGGAGCACTCCCAGCATCCGAACACCTTGAGGCCTCAAAGTGAAAACAGATATCCTAATGTAGAAAAACCAAAAGGGGAAGACCTTTAAGCATCCATGAACTGCACAGAGTGAACTGACATTGGATATGAATTATACAATGTCACAAATATTTAGGCAGTTTATCCAAATTATCCAGCCAAAAAAGGAAAAGGAAGGAAGGTAGACGGTGCTGTCCTGTGAAAAAAAGGGGGGGAGGAGGTCATTGGACATATGTGTCTAAAAAGGGGGGACACACATGCCAGTGTCTCAAAGGCATATATGTCAACCATTACAGATTGCATAAGATGTGAAAAGTATGTGCAGTGACTAGATCAATTGAAGGGTGAAAAGGAGCTCTAGATAGCAGAATATATGATTAAACATCAAAATTGAAACAATAATAAAGATAGCCTCAAATAAACCCAGAAATGGTGCTTATCAGATCTTTAAAATTGTTAAAAACAAAGATTGGGGAAGCAGACAGAACTTCCTACTTACAGAGAGGCCAGGTTCACGGTGTGATGCTAGAGCAGCAGTGTCTGTGGTGTCAATGGCGCCATTTGCGGGCTTAAAAGACGCCCGCGCATGCGCACTGGCATATCTCAGCTAGTGATGTATTTCCTCTACAGGGACATAACTACATGTCTGGTTGGAATGCAAGAGGATTCGTCCCTTTTGGATTCAGGTATTTGAATGTTATAATAAAATTTATGATGAAGCACTGACAACTTCCCCTAAGATTGCCCTTCTTTCCACACTCCCTGGGTCGATAACATCGCAGAAACGGAATCTCCTTCGTTTTTTTATGTCCTCAGCGAGACAGCTCATCCCCTCATTTTGGAAGACGACCACCACTCCTCTCTTGTCACGATGGGTCTCGATTATGAACGACACCATGAGAATGGAGGAGATGCTGGCCCTTGACAACGACACCTTAGATAAATACAAGGTACTGTGGTCCATCTGGCTCCACTTCTCCACCTCTGATACTCTCGCCAACAAGCTGTCGACCCCGACACAATCATCTCAACATACAACCTAACAGTGGGAAGGTTAGGGCATGTACCTACGGGTCCCCCCCCCTCGCTGTCCTCTGGTAACTCCTTCCTACGAATGTCTCCACAGCAGCTCTTACGCTCTTCTTCGACTATCTTTCTTCTATTCCTCCCCTGTTTCTTCTTCCTTATTCTTTCCCTCTCTTTTTCCATTCGCACCCATCTTTGGGTCGCTCCCCCCTTTTTTTTCTTCCCTTCTTTTTCTCAAATTTTTTGTATACAATTTCATTATGAACAACGGGGCTCTCCTAGCCAGAATTACTCTTTACTCCAAGTGACAGTCATAGATGTTAATAATATACTGCATGACAATAGGAGTTAAGCTATGGGCTGACTCACCACACATGTTCGCTTGTGATTGTCACCAAACTGTAACTGTAGATGTTGTTCCTTGTATTGTCTGTTAAAATAGCAATAAATATATTTTCACCTCTAAATATATGGGTTGTCCCCTTAGTCTGCCTGTAAATTTTAGAATCTAAAAATTTCTGAAGGGAGTCTAAAGTGATTTTAGGGATCAAAGCTATAAAATAAAAAAGTAGTTTAGGTAAAAAACACCATTTTGGTAGCAATTTATCTCCCCAAAAAGGAGATGTGATAATTAGACCATAATGTTAGTAATATTTTAATTATTGTTTGTGAATAGTGGTGGATAATTGGTTCTCTCCTGAAAAGATGTCATTAACAATGGCAGAATATTTATAGGCATTGCAGTACATTTGGATATGTTAACCCCTAGGCCGGTGAGATCTTGGAATGTTTCTAGTTCCTTGATAAGGTTTGGAAGGGATAGTAAGGAGTCTAAAAGGAACAACAAAACCTCATTGGCGTATAGGCTCAGTTTGAAGTCTTTTAGGCCTTTGGTATATACTTTAATATTAACATTATTTAATTGGCACACGCAAGGGGTTCAATGGCCAGGGCAAAATTGTGAGGGGAAAAGGGGCACCCCTGTCAAATTGTTTTAGCTTTCTAGCAAACTTGGTAGAGGCAGAATTGCTATATAATAGGAATTTTGCTTTGGACCATCTCAAGGCCTTTTCTGTGTCAGTAGACAACCAAGGGCTCTTCTTTTGATTACCGTTTTTTTCGCTCCATAAGACGCACCTAGGTTTTAGAAGAGGATAACAAGAAAAAAATTATTCTGAACCAAATGGTGTACTAAAATATTTTCCAGTGCCCATGAAATGCAGCCTGACCAGTGCCATAAATGCAGAGTGACCATTGCCATAAATGCTGAGTGACACGCAGAGTGACCATTGCCATAAATGCAGAGTGACCAGTGCCATAAATGCCAGGTAACACGCAGAGTGACCATTGCCATAAATGCAGAGTGACCATTGGCATAAATGCAGAGTGACACGCAGAGTGACCATTGCCATAAATGCAGAGTGACACGCAGAGTGACCATTGGCATAAATGCAGAGTGACACGCAGAGTGACCATTGGCATAAATGCAGAGTGACACGCAGAGTGACAATTATAAGTATACACCCTTATGCCAACATTGTGAGCTCTCCAGGTATCTATTAATTGAAGGTTGTGTAGGGAGTGGGAAAGAGATTTAGGGAAAGCCTTTGACGAAGGGACAACTCTGCTTCTATCAAGTACAGAGTCTCCTGCCAAATTACAGTCTCCCCATACTATTAGGTGGGGGGAGTGATATCTGTCAAGAATTACATTATTATTTTTTTTAAATGTAGAATGTGCCTCGTTTGGGGCATAAATTGAGGCGATAGTTATTTGGCGACCTTTAAGGGTGTCTATTAGAATTAGGAATCTACTCTCTGGGTCCTTGTATATGTTGAGTATTTCCATGACTAGTGATCTCCTTATGAAGATGGCAGTACCAATTGTCTTGGAAACAGTCTGTACAATAATGTTGGCTATAAGATTTGTCAAAATATTGCAGGTTATTATTGGTGGCAAAGTGGGTTTCCTGCAGTGAAATAATATCCGCTCCTAATCTTTTATAATTACGGAATGCTTTTTTACGTTTACTGGGTGAATTAAAACATTGAACATTGTGTGATAATACATTAAGTCCCATTGTAGCAACCTTAGAAAGAGATTAATCGTATATGATAGTTAGCGATCTTCACTATAGTAGGGACTACTAGAATTATATAACCAGAATATTTACTTATATTATTCTTAAGCTCGTGAAAAATGGAGAATAGAGTATCTGTCAAATAGAACAACAGAATTGATAACCTTAGAGAATATATCAACATTACATTGCATAAGGTTATGCATACAGGTGAAACATTAGAATATCATGAAAACTTCATTTATTTCACTAATGCAACTTAAAAGGTGAAACTAATATATGAGATAGACTCATTACATGCAAAGCAAGATAGTTCATGCTGTGATTTGTCATAATTGTGATGATTATGGCTTACAGCTCATGAAAACCCCAAATCTGCATTCTCAGAAAATTTGAATATTGTGAAAAGGTGCAATATTCTAGGCTCAAATTGTCCCACCTGCAAAGGGTTCTTGAGCCTTTAAATGGTCTCTCAGTCTGGTTCAGTAGGAATTAGGGATGAGACGAACCCCCCCCCCCCCCCCGTTCGGTTCACACCAGAACCTGCGAACAGGCCTAAAGTTCGCGCAAACATTAGAACCCTATAAAATACAATGGACCCGAACGTTCGAAATCAAAAGTGCTAATTATCAAGGCTAATATGCAAGTTATTGTCCTGAAAAGGGTTTGGGGATCCGGGTCCTGCCCCAGGGGACATGTATCAATGCAAAAAAAAGTTTTAAAAATGGCAGTTTTTTTCTGGAGCAGTGATTTTAATAATGCTTAAAGTCAAACAATAAAAGTGAAATATTCCTTTAAATTTCATACCTGGGGGGGGGTGTATAGTATTAGAAAATAAAATGAACTGAATCCAATACTACAAAATTTAAACTTGACCAACAGTGGTGTATAGTATGCCTGTAAAGCAACACTTGTTTCCCGTGCTTAGAACTGTCCCTGCACAAAGTGTCATTTCTGAAGGAAAAAAAGTAATTTAAAAGCACTCGCGGCTATAATGAATTGTCGGCTCCTGGCAATACAGAGAAAAGTAATTGATAAAAAAAATAAATGCGTGGGGGTCCTCACAAATTCCATTACCAGGCCCTTCAGGTCTGGTATGGATTTTAAGGGGAACTCCATGCCAAATAAAAAAAAATGGTGTGGAGTTCCCCCCAAAAATCCATACCAGACCCTTTATCCGAGCACGCAACCTGGCAGGCCGCAGGAAAAGAGGGGGGGACGAGAGAGCACCCCCCCTCCTGAACTGTACCAGGCCACATGCCCTCAACATGGGGAGGATGCTTTGGGGGTCGGTGACCCCTCAAAGCACCATGTCCCCATGTTGATGGGGACAAGGGCCTCATCCACACAATCCTTGCCCGGTTGTTGTGGGGGTCTGCGGGCGGGGGGCTTATCGGAATCTGGAAGACCCCTTTAACAAAGGGGACCCCCAGATCCTGACCCCCCCTATGTGAATTGGTAACGGGCTACCCCTACCATTTCACAAATAAAGTGTAAACAATTGTAAAAAAACACACAGACACAGTTGGGAAAGTCGTTTATTAAAAAAAAAAAAAAAAAAAAACATTCCAGTGATGTAATCCAGTGTCCCGCGGTGATCCGTTGTCCAGCGCTGCAGTCCTCCGCAGTGTAATAAATTAATAGACCCCGTCCCTTCTCAAGTTCCCCATCAGGTCCGCTCAGCCAATGACGTAGAGGGTGGGTCACTTTCACTGGGTGTAAGGCTGAGCGGACCTAATGGGGAACTTGAGAAGGGGCGGGGTCTATTCATTCATTACACTGCGGAGGAAGTTCCTCTTCAGGTCTGCTCAGCCAATGACGTTTCGTGTGGAGTGGAGACTGCAGCGCTGGACATCGGATCACCGCGGGATACTGGATTACATCGCTGGAATGTTTTTTTTTTTTAATAAAGGACTTTCCCAACTGTGTCTGTGTTTTTTTTTACAATTGTTTACACTTTCTTTGTGAAATGGTAGGGGTAAAATGTACCCCTTACCAATTCACATAGTGGGGGGCCGGGATCTGGGGGTCCCCTTTGTTAAAGGGGTCTTCCAGATTCCGATAAGCCCCCCGCCCGCAGACCCCCACAACCACCGGGCAAGGGTTGTGGGGATGAGGCCTTTGTCACCATCAACATGGGGACATGGTGCTTTGAGGGGTCACAGACCCCCAAAGCATCCTCCCCATGTTAAGGGCATGTGGCCTGGTACGGTTCAGGAGGGGGGGCACTCTCTCGCTCCCCCCTCTTTTCCTGCGGCCTGCCAGGTTGCGTGCTTGGATCAAGGGTCTGGTATGGATTTTTGGGGGGAACTTTTTTAAATTTGGCATGGAGTTCCCCTTAAAATCCATTCCAGACCTGAAGGGTCTGGTATGGATATTTGGAGGGAACTCCACATCATTTTTTTTTATTTTACGCAGGGTTCCCCTTAATATCCATACCAGACCTGAAGGGACTGGTAATTGAATTTGGGGGAACCCCCACGCATTTTTTTTTAATCAATGACTTTGCTCTGTATTGCCGGGAGCCGACAATTCATTATAGCCGCGAGTGCTTTTAAATGACTTTTTTTCCTTCAGAAATTACACTTTGTGCAGGGATAGTTCTAAGCAAGGGAAACAAGCGCTGCTTTACAGGCATAATATACACACACCCCCCCCCCAGGTACGAAATTTAAAGGAATATTTCACTTTTATCGTTTCACTTTAAGCATTATTAAAATCACTTCTCCCGAAAAAATTACAGTTTTTAAAACTTATTTTTGCATTGATACATGTCCCCTGGGGCAGGACCCAGGTCCCCAAACACTTTTTATGACAATAACTTGCATATAAGCCTTTAAAATTATCACTTTAGATTTCTCCCATAGACTTTTACAGGGTGTTCCGCGGCTTTTCGAATTTGCCGCGAACACCCCAAATTGTTCGCTGTTCGACGAACGTGTGAACAGGCAATGTTCGAGTCGAACATGAGTTTGACTCGAACCTGAAGCTCATCCCTAGTAGGAATCACAATTATATGGGCAGCACGGTGGTGTAGTGGTTAGCACGTTCACCTAGCAGCAAATGGGTCCCTGGTTCGAATCCCAATCATGACACCATCTGCCTGGTGTTTTCATGTTCTCCCTGTGCCTGTGTGGGTTTCCTCCAGGTACTCTGGTTTCCTCCTACGCTTTAAAGACATGCTGGTAAGTTAATTGGCTCCCGTCTAAATTGGCCCTAGTCAAGCATGTCGGGACCCTTCGGGGTAAGACTGCGCTATACCAAGATACCTCTCAACTCATGGGAAAGACTGCTGACCTGACAGTTGTGCAGAAAACCATCATTGACACCCTCCATAAGAAGGGAAAGCCTCAAAAGGTAATTGCAAAAGAAGTTGGATGTTCCCAAAGTGCTGTATCAAAGCACATTAATAGAAAGTTATGTGGAAGGGAAAAGTGTAAAAGAAAAAGGTGCACAAGCAGCAGGGATGACTGCAGCCTGGAGAGGTTTGTCAGGAAAAGGCCATTCAAAAGTGTTGGGGACTTTCACAAGGAGTGGACAGAGGCTGGATTCAGTGCATCAAGAGCCACCGCACACAGAGATGGATTCTGGAAATGGGCATCAAATGTTCTATTCCTCTTGTCAAGCCACTCCTGAAGCACAAACAACGTCAGAAGCGTCTTACCTGGCCTAAAGAAAAACAGACCTGGTCTGTTGCTCAGTGGTCCAAAGTCCTCTTTTCTGATGAGAGCAAATTTTGCATCTCATTTGGAAACCAAGGACTGCTTAAGCAGAGTACGGAGGAAGAATGGAGAGGCACACACTGCAAGATGCTTGAAATGCAGTGTGAAGTTTCCACAGAGTATGGAGGAAGAATGGAGAGGCACACACTGCAAGATGCTTGAAGTGCAGTGTGAAGTTTCCACAGTCTGTGTTAATTTGGGGAGCCATGTCATCTTCTGGTGTTGGTCCACTGTGCATCATTAAGTCCAGGGTCAACGCAGGCATCTACCAGGAGATTTTGGAGCACTTCATGCTTCCTTCCACAGACGAGCTCTATGGGGATAATGACTTCATTTTCCAGCAGGACTTGGCACCTGCCCACACTGCCAAAAGCACCAAAACTTGGTTCAATGACCGTGGGATTACTGTGCTTGATTGGCCAGCAAACTCGCTTGATCTGAACCCCATAGAGAATCTATGGGGCATTGCCAAGAGAAAGATGAGAGACATGAGACCGAACAATGCAGAAGAGCTGAAGGCCGCCATTGAAGCATTCTGGTCTTCCATAACACCTCAGCAGTGCCACAGACTGATAGCTTCCATGCCACACCGCATTGAGGCAGTAATTGCTGCAAAAGGGGCCCAAACCAAGTACTGAGTACATATGCATGATTATACTTTTCAGAGGTCCGATATTGTTCTATGTACAATCCTTGTTTTATTGATTACATGTAATATTAACATTTTCTGAGATTGTGGATTTGGGGTTTTCATGAGCCGTAAGCCATAATCATCACAATTATGACAAATCACGGCTTGAACTATCTTTATTTGCATGTAATGAGTCTATCTCATATATTAGTTTCACCTTTTAAGTTGCATTAGTAAAATAAATGAACTTCTGCACGATTTTCTAATTTTTCGAGTTTCACCTGTATATAACACCTTGAGGAAAAAAAATATATTTTTTGTTAGACCGTTTAAAAACTTTTCAAAATAGAGTAACTTAGTAAAACTATGAGCAATAATATATATAGATTGGGAGTCAGGGTGTAGAAAACCACCTGACCAAGAACCATTTTGGTGTGGACAATAATGTCCAAAATTCACAAAAGGAGCCCTATCCATTAAAACAATGGATAATGCGTTTAGTCACATAAGAATCGCCGCAAACTGAATCATGTTTTGGGATCCCATTGTGAGTTGGGGGACAAACTAACAGAGGCAGAGCAAATGAGCCTCAGCGAAGATTCTATAAAACAAAAAAGTACAGTATGTGCATGCTGTATATCTAATATTGAAAACGGGAAAAATAAAAATATATACATTTGTATAACAATATGATATACCAACTAGTAGACTTGTGCACAACGGAAAAATTTGTTCCGTTTCGGTTCGTTTCTTTCTGGTCCTGTTGATTCGTAATCATTCGTAATTTTGCTAGACGGGATTTTTCGTGTTCGGACTCATTCGTATTTTTGCAAGCGCCATTTTTCGTTGAATTTTTTGTTGCTTTATAATTCGTACTTTCGGTAGAGTACGTTGTTTTTCGTTGATTCTGGACACAACTCCTACTTTCGTAACTTTTTTTGGGTTCGTTGATTCGTAATTTTCCGTGTCTCTCTCACAACGATGCTGCCTATTATGCCTAATGTGCTTCGAATGGATTTGTACTTTTCTAAATACATAGCGGTTATTTGTAACGATTTGAAATCTCGTATTTTACTTTCGTTTTTTACATGCGGCTATAGGCTCCGCCCCTGTACACCATTTTGAGAGGGTTCAGCACGGTGAGGGAGAAGCAGAGAGCAGAGCAGAGTGAGTGTTATTGTGCTTTGAATGGATTTGAAATCTCGTATTTTACTTTCGTTTTTTCATGCGGCTATAGCCTCCGCCCCTGTACACCATTTTGAGAGGGAGTTCAGCATGGTGAGGGAGAAGCAGAGAGCAGAGTGAGTGTTATTGTGCTTCGAATGGATTCGTACATTCGTAACTTTTTTCATAACGAATTATGCCGAAGACCTTCGGGCATTCGCTATTTTGCGGTATAATTTATTTCGGATTCGGTTTTATTCGTAATTGCTCTGTTCGGAAATTCGAATGCTTCCGAATGTCCGAAAGTTGCTAAATTCGGACGAATTTTGATTCGTTACGAAACGAATTGCACAAGCCTACCAACTAGTGTCCTTTTAAAGGATTAGATCAATTGTTCACCTTAAGCAGTCATTTAAACTTGCAAACTTTCAAAACTTTAATAACTTTTATTTAAGCTTGATGGAAAAAGTGGAAATCTTTGTTCATTGTTTCCTTTTAATTCCTATATTTTCCTTGCTGTTGTATTTTTGAAGAGGGAAAACCATGTTAGCCGAATGAATGAGACATCGTCTTCAGGCATCCATATTTCTGAAAGATTGTCACCATCTTCTTTGATCCCGACGTGTGGCTGGGGGTAGCCCAATTAGTTGAAATGCAGGGATTAATAGGAGGTCTTGCTTCTACAACCGAATCCAAAAGTCCCAACTTCACCAGGAGATCCTTACTTTCTGAGACATTAAAGACTGTGTAGATAGTGCCATTGGGCAGCACTGTTAATTTAAATAGAAATCCCAACCCATATCTTATGTGAGCAGATTGTAATACCTAAGTTATTTCCTTCATTTTGCGTCTCCTTTCCAGGGTAGCTTGGGAGATGGCAGGAAAAAATTGGATTTTTGTGCCATCCAATTTAATGTTGCGCATGTTTCTGTATGCTCTTAATATGTTTTATTTTGTGATAATATCCTTCATGCACAGAATAATGTCACATGGAGGTTTGTCTGGAGGTAGTTTAGGATGCAGGGCCCTATGGATTCTGTCACGTGCAAATGAAGATGGAGGTGACTCAGGAAGGGGATTATGGAACAGTTTAGATACTGCAGGTATCAGGTCAGAAATAGATTCTGGGCTACCATGAATCCTTAGGTTGTTCCTGCAGTTTCGATTATCTAAATCTTCCACCTGTCATTGTAAATATGAGTAGTTTTCAGCTAGAAGTCTTTTCTAAGATCATCATGTGAAAGTGATAGCTCATCATGCTTGGTTTCTAGAACGTCTGTGCGTCCCCCTAGGGTTGCTATTTCTTGTGTGAGTGTGCTTGTTTTTTATATTGTTTATATTGTATCAGCAAGTTTGTCAAAAATCTTAGTTAAGCTGGTGTCTAAATCAGCTTTTGTGAGCTGAGAAGAGTACTCACTGTTCTTTTTTGTGGAAGGAAACTCCTGCAGAGGGTTGAACGCTCTTGTAGGAGACTGTACTGGCTGTGGAGAGCCGGCACCATTTTGAGACATTTTCTTCTGCTCCTAATTTCGCAGCAGATAAGTGGTCAAAGAGTGATGTTGTGAATGGCAACGGTGCACCTTCTTGCCTGACAGCATGCACTGGTGTGTCCTGCAGGGGTGGTGATGGAAACTGGGGTGATTTGCAGTGGTTTCCCCCTGTGTGCGGTGTATCCCCGCTGATCCGATGGAGCTCCTACATAGAGCTGCCGATCTGCATCTCGCCTCGCATGTGCACCCTCTTAGCTAGGAGCGTAGCCTTGGCTCATCTCGTCTACTCCATCGAGATAAAGTTGTAGACCTTCTGCCATACTATTGTTGGGTAACAAACTGTCAGGTGAGGGAGCTGCGGCTTCCTGATAGAGCAAGGGTCGGGCACAGAGGAACCAGGCAGGCCAAAAAGAAGTTGTTGTGGTGTAGTAAGATGGCCACTACTCACAGGATTGGTGCTGGGAACTGCTCTTCATGCGGCTGTGGAAGCAGAGGAGTTCTCCTGATGTGAACTGCTGGTGGTAGTCTTACAGGCTAGGCAGCTCTGACTTTAGTGCAGGGAGCGATTCAGGTGCAGAGGGGTTAGGGAGACCCCAGTAACACTGTAGCAGGGTGGAGCAAGATGACCGCCACACATGGTTAAGGGGTCAGGCCCTCTGCTGCTACCAGGCAACACAAATGGAGGAGGATACCCACTTCAATCCCTGAATGGGGCCACACTATGTCCGACAGGGATGCTCTGGTGGTGCGATGGGGCCTGAATCTAGCACAGAAGCGATGGGGAGGCCTTGAGCATCTTCCAGGGTGCAGCAAAACTCACTTGCTAGATCTTTGATTCTCCACCAAGCTGGCACACAGAAGTGGCACCACGAGGACTGCAGGCAGCGGATATCCAGCTGGACAGCCCCGGTGACCGTGTGAGGAGGGAGCCGGGCGCAGGAGAGCCAGGAAGGCCAAGAGGGAGCGATGGCACATCAGCCAGGTGGAGCAAGATGGTCGCTACTCCCTGTGCACAGGCCAGAGCCACGGACCGTCCCTCAGGCTACTAGAACAGAGAGGGGCACCGCGATAATGGCCCCAGGTGGTGTATGGACAGTCCGGGGGACTCAGGGGTCTGTGGAGAAAGTAAGGAAGGGATTGAGAAATCACGACACAGCCTAAGGACGGCTGGAGCTCTTCACAGACACATCTGCCCAGACCAACATCCGCAATGCCCTCGGGTACTCCATTCTTAACAGGTGCATATACAATAGAATATGCTCCCTTGCCATGTCATGGTCGCTGCAGTTGCACAAGCGCACAAATGCTTTAGTAAATTTGGCCTAATGTGTGTGGATGTCACCTGGGTATTTTTGTAACTTACATTTAAATATTACATTAGTTTGGTTTTTCATCAAACTGTAGCGGGGTCTCTCTTTTAAGGCCCCAGGACTACGTTACCCAGAACCCCATTCAGCCCCAGGGCAGAAGTTCCGCCGCAAAGACTCATGGGAGGGCCTATTTAAGCGAGAGGCGAGGGGGAGCTCGCTCTCTTTGGACGCCGCGCTTCAAGCAACCAGTCATCCTATGCGGATCGGCTGCGGGGTAAGGCCTGAAGCCTTAGGCCTTACCTGAAGTCTGAAGAGCCTTCCACCATTCTGCGGAGCCTGGGTGGATCCTGGATCGTCGGTGTAGGACTCCAGTTGGATCGGGGACCCGATCGGTTGCAGACGCCGTGTGAGAGGACACACACGGTGGAAGACTCAGGCTGGGATCGCGCCTGCAGCGGTGAGCGGGCACCTGCCCATATCCATAGACTGAGCTGTATTCAAGCATGTAGACTGCCTAGGCCCACTGTTCGCTCACCCGTGTTTCCTTAGGGGGTCCGGTAGTTGGGACAGAGCTGAAGTGCCTACCCCCCCCCCCCCCCCCGTTTGCATACTGTTGTTACAAGTTACCACCCTTTGGATTACAATTTGGTCATTTCTCCAAGTGCACCAACGAAAGCTGGCCGGTGAAGAAAACCTTACTCCCTTAGGGAAAGGGGACGATCTCATACACTGTCAGGCCTGACATAGGAAAGGGGGGAAAGGGGGGAAAGTTATAAAGTTTGTGTTACTTTGCCATAGGGCGTGCACGCCATAATAGCTCCGCGTGGTGGATACTGCACGGCGCCATATTATAGTGCTGCTTATGATACGCTGATTAATGCAGGGCTCTGCAGGCCCATGTATGTGTTACATGCCATGTTTTATGCCACCGTTTTACAGTAAAGCTATTACTATTTTATACTCTTGCTTCAGAGTGTTGTCTGCCTATTTAGAAACTGTTGAGTATTATACACCAGAGAGTGATAAGAAGTTAACCCTAGACTAGCTGTGCCAGAGTGGGTCGAGTCAGATTGCCGGGGGTTGGCGGTGCTGTATACAGGGCCCGAGAAAACAAACCAGCGGCTCTCTTAACTGGGGGTAGCGCTACACGTGGGGGCTCTCGAGTCCGGGATCCTGTTGCAGCAAATAGCAGCCAAGAGATACCAGCATGGACCCACTAGAAGTAGTAAAGTGGTGCGCAGCAGTAAAAACAGATCTGCATTAAGTAGTGATCATAGAACTGTCAGGGATCTGGCAAGAAGATGCAGTGAAACAGTTAGTGATGTCGCTGTCCCCGCAACAAAAAGCATACATAGTGGATGTCAGAACAGAACCTCCCTTGACGTATGTACTGTTAAAATGGAAAGATGGAATCCCAGAAGACTTCAAGTAGCCGAGCACAGAAACGGCGGATAAACAAATCTTTAAGTTAATACGCGCTCCACCCGACTTAAAAGATGTCAAGAAAGAGATGAATCCTAGGTCGCCACAAGGCGCTCTCAGCACAGAATTATGCGCAGTTCTAGGGGAAATCATAGCGCAATGCAAGAAAGATCCTGCAGATTACCAAATGTCGGGATACCGGAAACTCAGGATGTTTTCAGGAAGAAAGCCTGTACCCTCAGGTGAAGAGGGGTTTGAGGAATGGTTAGTCGGTGCTACTCAAGCCTTAGCCACTTAACGACCGCCCACTGTAAATATACGTCGGCAGAATGGCACCGACAGGCAGAATCACGTATATCTACGTGACTGCCTTTGTATAGTTGGGGGGTCCGATCGGACCCCCTTCTTTACAGTGAGCGGTGGTTAACTGATCGGGAGCGATCAGGCATGAGGGGACGGCCATTCGATTCCGGCCACCCCCTCTCGATCGCTCCCGGCGAATGAGAGAGCTTCCCCTGCCTGTGTAATGTTTACACAGGCAGAGGAAGTGATGTCATCTCTCCTGCGGCGCTCACATATACCGAGCGCCGTACAGGAGAAGATGCCAGGTTAGTGCACAAAACACTACACTGACACCAGGACACATAGGTACATAAATCGCCCTCCCAGGCCCCCCCAGACACCCCCAGATCACCCCCCAGATCACCCCCCAGCCCCCAGCCACAGTGTCACTGACTGCAGTGACCATTTATTTACTGATCACTGCAATCAGTGACATTTGTGACTGTAAAAGTGTCACCAAAGTTTAGTTTTAGGTCCAGTGTAGCCCCCTAACCCCCCCTAATAAAGGTTTAACCCCCTGATCGCCAGTTAGCCAGTTATTTTTTTTAGGTTCGCCGCAGGTTTTTATAGCGTCAGGTACCCCAATATATTACCTAATAAAGGTTTAACCCCTTGATCGCCCCCAGGTATCCCAGGTAACCCTTTCACCCCCTATCACCACTGTCGCTAAGCGATCGTTTTTCTGATCGCTGTCTTATTGTCGGTGATGCAGATCGGTAGCCAGTAATTTTTTTTAGGTTCACCGCAGGTTTTTATAGCGTCAGGTACCCCCATAAATTATCTAATAAAGGTTTAACCCCCTTGATCGCCCCCCAGGTAACCCTTTCACCCCCTATCACCACTGTCGCTAAGCGATCATTTTTCTGATCGCTGTCTTATTGTCTGTGATGCAGATCGGTAGCCAGTAATTTTTTTTAGGTTCGCCGCAGGTTTTTATAGCGTCAGGTACCCCCATAAATTATCTAATAAAGGTTTAACCCCCTTGATCGCCCCCCAGGTAACCCTTTCACCCCCTATCACCACTGTCGCTAAGCGATCATTTTTCTGATCGCTGTCTTAGCGTCGGTGATGCAGATCGGTAGCCAGTAATTTTTTTTAGGTTCGCCGCAGGTTTTTATAGCATCAGGTACCCCCATAAATTATCTAATAAAGGTTTAACCCCCTTGATCGCCCCCCCAGGTAACCCTTTCACCCCCTATCACCACTGTCGCTAAGCGATAATTTTTCTGATCGCTGCCTTAGCGTCGGTGATGCAGATCAGTAGCCAGTATTTTTTTTTTAGGTTCGCCGCAGGTTTTTATAGCGTCAGGTACCCCCATAAATTATCTAATAAAGGTTTAACCCCCTTGATCGCCCCCCAGGTAACCCTTTCACCCCCTATCACCACTGTCGCTAAGCGATCATTTTTCTGATCGCTGTCTTAGCGTCGGTGATGCAGATCAGTAGCCAGTATTTTTTTTTTAGGTTCGCCGCAGGTTTTTATAGCATCAGGTACCCCCATAAATTATCTAATAAAGGTTTAACCCCCTTGATCGCCCCCCAGGTAACCCTTTCACCCCCTATCATCACTGTCGCTAAGCGATAATTTTTCTGATCGCTGTCTTAGCGTTGGTGATGCAGATCAGTAGCCAGTATTTTTTTTTTAGGTTCGCCGCAGGTTTTTATAGCGTCAGGTACCACCATATATTATCTAATAAAGGTTTTAACCCCCTAATTGCCCCTAGTTAACCCTTTCACCAGTGATCACCATATAAGTGTTACGGGTGACGCTGGTTAGTTAGTTTGCTTATTATAGTGTCAGGGCACCCGCCGTATATATAACCCAATAAAGGTTTAACCCCCTGATCGCCCGGCGGGTGATATCAATTAGGTTTTAGCGTCAGAGAGGGTCTGCGTCACACCCCAGGCAGCGTCAGGTTAGTGCCAGTAACGCTAACACCCACGCGTGAAGCATACACCCCCCTTAGTGGTATAGTATCTGATCAGATCAATATCTGATCTGATCAGATCTATACTAGCGTCCCCAGCAGTTTAGGGTTCCCAAAATTGCAGTGTTAGCGGGATCAGCCCAGATACCTGCTAGCACCTGAGTTTTGCCCCTTCGTCCAGCCCAGGCCACCCAAGTGCAGTATCGATCGATCACTGTCACTTACAAAACACAACACACATAACTGCAGCGTTCGCAGAGACAGGCCTGATCCCTGCGACTCCAGTGCTGTAGGAGGTGATTTCACCACCACAGTTAATAAAAAAAAAAAGCATTTATGCCGAAGCATTGGGGCAGCAGGGGCGGAGGAGCGATTTTGGTCCTAATGCCGCGTACATACGGTCGAAATTCCGACAGAGGCTTGCATATATAAATGGTGCATGTATGCCCATCATTAGAAGTGGGTGGATGAAGGGCGGTATTCTAATGGTGGGCATACCCACCGATCAATCTCTTTTTTCATTCAGCCAACTGGCTGCATGAAAAAAAAAGATTACAATACATGTCCAACAAGGACCAGCAACGTACTGGTATGTTGCTGGACTTTGAATGTTTATACCAGAATGATGCCTGCGAGTTTAGGTATCATCTTGGTATCATTCTTTTCAGCCAGCGGCTGGCTTTCATGTAAAAGCAATCCTAGTGGCTAATTAGCCTCTGGACTGCTTTTACAAGCAGTGGGAGGGAATGTCCCCCCCTGGATATAAAAAGCGCCATTGGGAAATTGGGAAAGCATTTTATCACACCGATCTTGGTGTGGTCAGATGCTTTGAGGGCAGAGGAAAGATCTAGGGTCTAGAAGACCCCAGTTTTTTTCAAAAAAGAGTACCTGTCACTACCTATTGCTATCATAGGGGATATTTACATTCCCTGAGATAAGAATAAAAATGATAAAAATAAAAAAAATATGGAAGGAACAATTAAAAAAAAAAAAAAAAGCAAAGTTAATAATAAAAAAAAAAGCACCCCTGTCCTGCCCTGCTCTTGCCCAATGGCGAACGCAAGCGTCGGTCTGGCATCATATGTAAACAGCAATTGAACCATGCATGTGAGGTATCACCGCGAAGGTCAGATTGAGGGCAGTAATTTTAGCAGTAGACCTCCTCTGTAAATCTCCTGAGTATGGGGATACCACATGTGTGAGGCTTTTTGGGAGCCTAGCCGCGTACGGGACCCCAAAAACCAAGCACCGCCTTCAGGCTTTCTAAGGGTGTAAATTTTTGATTTCACTTCTCACTGCCTATCACAGTTTCGGAGGCCATGGAATGCCCAGATGGCACAAAAACCCCCCAAATGACCCCATTTTGGAAAGTAGACACCCCCAGCTATTTGCTGAGAGGTATTGTGAGTATTTTGCAGATCTCGCTTTTTGTCACAAAGTTTTGAAAAAAAATAAAAAATAAAAATATTTTCTTTCTTAATTTTCAAAAACAAATGAGAGCTGTAAAATACTCACCATGCCTCTCAGCAAATAGCTTGGGGTGTCTACTTTCCAAAATGGGGTCATTTGGGGGGGGTTTTGTGCTATTTTGGCATTTTATGGCCTTCGAAACTGTGATAGGTTGTGAGGAGTGAAATCAAAAATTTGTGCCTAGAAATCCTGAAGGCGGTGCTTGGTTTTCGGGGTCCCGTACGCGGATAGGCTCCTAAAAAGTCCCACACATGTGGTATCCCCGTACTCAGGAGAAGCAGCAAAATGTATTTTGGGGTGTAACTCTACATATAACCATGGCATGTGTGAGCAATATATCATTTAGTGACAACTTTTTGTAATTTTTTTTTTTTTTTTTTTTTGTCATTATTCAATCACTTGAGACAAAAAAAAATATTCAATGGGCTAAACATGCCTCTCAGCAATTTCCTTTGGATGTCTACTTTCCAAAATGGGGTCATTTGGGGGGGTTTTGTACTGCCCGGTCATTTTAGCACCTCAAGAAATGAGATAGGCAGTCATAAACTAAAAGCTGTGTAAATTCCAGAAAATGTAACCTAGTTTGTAGACGCTATAACTTTTGCGCAAACCAATAAATATACGCTTATTGACTTTTTTTACTAAAGACATGTGGCTGAATACATTTTGGCCTAAATGTATGACTAAAATTGAGTTTATTCGATTTTTCTTATAACAAAAAGTAGAAAATATCATTTTATTTCAAAATTTTCGGTCTATTTACGTTTATATCGCAAAAAATAAAAATTGCAGAGGCAATCAAATACCATTAAAAGAAAGCTCTATTTGTGGGAAGAAAAGGACGCAAATTTTGTTTGGGTACAACATTGCATGTCCGCACAATTTACAGTTAAAGCAGCGCAGTGCAAAATTCTGAAATCACCTCTGGTCCTCTAGCTACCAAATGGTCCGGGGCTTAAGTGGTTAGAGGAGTGGGAAGTCCCAGACCACAGAAAGAAGCAGAGGATTGCTGAGAGCTTAAAGGGGCCTGCTTTAGAGGCCATACGCAACCTTAAGATGAGCAAGAAAGACTGTGTTGCGCAGGACTATCTGGACATTCTGCAGAATGTGTTTGGAGGAACAGAAAAGATCACTGAGCTTACCTACCAACTAGAGCACTGCTACCAGAAGGCAGGGGAGAAGCTATCAGAGTTCATGATGCGCCTAGATAAAATACTGCACAAGATGATCCTAAAGAAGAGGATTGACCCGAAGAAGGTGGATGAGGCCCGGATCCAGCAGGTCATGAGAGGATCTCAACCCCTGGATCCCATTGCACTGGCGCTACGTACAAGACAGGACGGGAAGAGCCTGGAGTACCCTGACTTGATCCGAGTAGTCAGAGAAGAAGAAGCTATACTGGAGGAGAAGAAAAGGAGCCAACCCGTCGAGCTGGTGCAGCCCCAACCAGTGATGGTCAGGGCCGCCACGACCTTAGAAAGAGATGCACAGGTAGATACCTTAAAGTCACAGATGTCCCAAGTGCTGGGAATGTTGACCTCCCTGATGGAAAAGGAGTCAAGGGCGCCTGAGAGGAACAGCCCAAGGAAGGAGTTGTTTCCAAATACTTCAGCACCCGCATCCCTGGAAGATAGGGGGGATATGATCTGTTTCAACTGTGGAGGAGTTGGTCACGCGGCCAGAGTGTGTTCCAGTCCCAAAAAGAGGAAGATGAACAACCATAAGCCGCCGGGAAACTTCAGCGGGCCCCGGTGAAGGAGTCAACCGGGTGCCCATCATCCTTACGGAGCTCCATACTGAATGAGAAGCACATGAAAGAAGGAAGCCGGACCCCGCAGGGGAAATCAAGGGTTTCTCAGAAGGAACGCACTCCAAAGAAACATAGTAATGTCCCTCAGCGGGTGGCTACACCCAGACAGAGGAGGGAAATCAGTGCATACCAGGCCCAGGAGAGACTTAGGTCCAAGGAGAAACGGAAGAAGGAAAGTCAGAGAGGGAAATGCAAAGATCAAAAGAACAGAACCCCTTCGAAGCAGCACCCAGAGAAGCTGGTGGGTCCCTCTCCAATCGTATCCATTCAAGTGGAGGGAGTCTACACAAGAGCCCTGTTGGATACTGGAGCACAGGTGACCCTGTTGTACCGAGACTTCTACGACAGACACCTGAGTCACCTGCCCATCTGAAAGCTTGAAGACTTGGAGATATGGGGAATCGGAACGGAAAAGTTTCCTTATGATGGATATCTGCCCATCAAATTGACTTTTGACCCATCCATAGCTGGGAAGGGGGAAGTATTCGACACCTTAGCTGTGGTGTGCCCCCGACCACCTGGAGCTAACAGGAGTTCCTTGATAATAGGAACCAACACGGATCTGGTCCGAAGGCTTTTGGTCCCACTGACGAGAAGGAAGAACCCCACAGTCACTGAAATTCATCCAATGTTGAAGACTGCCTACCAACGGTTGATCCTAGAACAAAAAGCCCCGGAAGAGGGGGTAGGGAAGGTCTGGAGACTGGGAAGAAAAGGGATAGTACTGCAACCCGGTGAAGTAACCTGTTTGAAGGCCACAGTGAAACTCACTTGGGAGCAGCCGGGCCCCTTTGTGATGTTGGAACCCGATCCAAGGGAAGAACCCTCGGGCCTGGAAGTAGTCCCAGAAGTGGTCCCGGTGAGGGCCCTGAAGAAGGCCCATTGCAGGGTGCCAGTGAGTGTCAGAAATACCACGGATGGTCCAATGGAAATCCCAGCCAGGCTGTTGTTGGGTCGAGTGAGCTCAGCCACACCAGTTACCTCCTCAGATGGAGAAAAGACAGATGGAGAAGGTACTGTGTGGGAAAAGCTCTTTATGGAGAACCCAAACCTGCCCAGGGCTTGGAGAGAGAGAGAGCCCGGAACCAGTTGACTCGGTGGAAGAGGATCTTCTCCCATGATGAGTTTGATGTGGGGTGTGCTAGGAGTGCCACCCATCGAATCTGCCTCCAGAAAGACAAGCCCTTCAGGGAAAGGGTGAGGCGGGTTCCACTGGCAGACCTCGAAGATTTAAGGGAACAGCTTGCTGAGCTCAAGCGAACAGGTGTAATCCAAGAATCCAGAAGTCCGTATGCCTCCCCCATAGTGGTGGTACGGAAGAAGAACGGGTCGCTAAGGTTGTGTATCGACTATAGGACCCTCAACAGGAGAACCACTCCGGATCAGTATACCACCCCAAGGATAGAAGACGCCTTGCAGAGCTTGTCCGGAGCCAAATGGTTTAGCGTTATGGACCTGAAGAGTGGGTACTATCAGATCCCGATGCACACAGAGGACAAAGAAAAGACGGCTTTCATAACCCCAGTGGGGTTCTTTGAATTCAACCGGATGCCTCAAGGTCTGTCTGGAGCCCCAGCCACCTTCCAAAGACTTATGGAGAAGACTGAGGGAGACATTGAGGTCCTTGTATACTTGGATGACATCATAGTCTTCGGAAGAACTTTGGAGGAACATGAAGAGAGGCTGGAGAAGGTCTTGAAGAGACTGAGTGAGGAAGGACTCAAGCTCTCCCCTGAAAAATGTCAATTTTACCAATCCTCAGTCAATTATCTGGGACACATAGTGTCTGAAGATGGGGTGTCTACGGACCCTGAAAAACTGGAGGCTGTCACCTCCTGGCCAAGACCCACCACCGTAACAGAACTTAGGTCCTTCTTGGGGTTCTGTTCTTACTACAGACGGTTCGTGGAGGGGTTTGCTCGAATAGCAAAACCCCTGAATGAGTTGCTGAAGACGGAGGGGGAAGAGGATGACTCGGGCCCCAGGAGGCCGGGAGAGTCAGTCAAGGACCAGTGGAACGAGAAGTGTGAAGGTGCCTTCCAGATGCTGAAAAAGAGTTTGACCACTGCTCCTGTCCTGGCCTATGCAGACCCGAAGAAGCCTTACGAACTCCATGTGGATGCCAGCCATGATGGTCTGGGAGGAGTGCTCTACCAGGAGCATGAAGGACAGCAGAGACCTGTTGCATATGTGAGCAGAAGCCTAGCCCCCTCCGTAAAGAACTATCCCACCCATAAGCTGGAGTTCCTGGCCCTCAAGTGGGCCGTAGTCGACAAACTTAGAGAATACTTGTATGGGGCAGACTTCACGGTCAAGACGGATAACAATCCTCTCACCTATCTGTTCACCACAGCCAAGCTGGACGCCACGGGACATAGGTGGTTGGCGGCACTGTCTGCTTTCAATTTCAGCCTGAAATATAGACCTGGGGTGGGAAACCGAGATGCGGACGCCCTGTCCAGAAGGTCTCATGCCCCTACCCACAGTGTCGAAGACTGGACCCAAGTAGCACCTGACAGGGTGCGGGCCCTCTGCCAAGGGGCTGAACTCCAAGCCAGGGGAGGCTCAAGAGCGGAAGAAATAGGGGCCACTATTGTAGGAGTCCCCAAGCAGTACTTACCCAGACTAACGAAGAAGGAGTTGAGATCCGACCAACTGGAAGACCCTGTGGGGAGGTTGGTCATAGAAGCATTGGAGAGGCAGGATCCAAACGTACTCCTACGTCATCCCTCAAAGGAGGCTCGCCTACTTAAGAAAGAGTGGGACAGACTGCTGGTGCGTCAAGGAGTGGCCTACCGAAGGGGCCCCTCTGATGACCAAGAAGACAAGTGGCAGTTGTTCCTGCCGGAGAAACACAGAGAGACTGTCATGATTGCTCTACACGACAACCATGGACACCTAGGAGTGGAAAGGACTTTCCAACTTGTTAGAGACCGTTTCTTTTGGCCTTGCATGAGGGCTGAAGTTGAGGAATACTGCCATTCCTGTGCACGGTGCATACAGAGAAAGACACTACCCCATCAAGCGGCCCCAATGGGCCATTTACAAAGTGAAGGTCCGCTTGACCTGGTATGTATTGATTTCCTCTGCCTCAAACCCGACCTGAGCGGACAAGGAAATGTTCTGGTGGTAACCGATCATTTCACCCGATATGCACAAGCCTTTCCTACCAAAGACCAGAAGGCCTCCACTGTGGCCAGAATACTCGTGGAGAAATACTTTATCCATTACGGATTGCCAAAAAGGCTTCATTCAGACCAGTGCAGGGACTTTGAGAGTAAACTCATACGGAAGCTCCTGGATGCCTTGGGAATCAAGAAAACCAGGACTACCCCTTATCACCCACAAGGTGATGCTCAACCGGAGAGGTTCAACCGAACCCTGCTCAACATGCTGGGAACTTTAAGTAGCGAAAGGAAACAACATTGGAGTAATCACATAGCGACCCTTGTGCATGCCTACAACAGCACTGTCAGCGACGCTACAGGGTATTCCCCTTACAGACTTATGTTCGGGAGGGAAGCTAGATTGCCAGTGGATCTGGCCTTCGGTACTTCCATAGACCATTGTTCTGCAGCTTCCCACAAGGGATATGTGGATAGACTTAGGCGCAATTTGAAGATGGCCTATGAGCAAGCCCAGGCAGCCTCGGACCAACGGGGGGCTCGCAATAAGAGAAATTTTGACCTAAAGGTTAGGATCCAAGACTTGCAACCAGGAGACAGAGTGTTGCTGCGGAACCTGGGAGTCCCTGGAAAACATAAGCTTGCGGATAGATGGAGACCCGAACCTTATGTTATTTGCAAAAAACTACCGGGCCTACCCGTTTACAGACTTAAACCTGAGGGAAAGTTGGGGCCATTGAAGACTTGGCATCGGAACCATCTACTTCCTCTGGCTGAAGCGGTTCGGTTACCTCCTAGTATGGATTCCCCTGAACCCATGTCTATTCTGGACACCCCTAGACCCAACACTCGGTCTCAGACCCCTCGAATGGGGGATACAGAAGGTTCGGAAATAAGTGAAGATGAGGAAGAGGAAATTGGCTGGCTTTGGCCTTCCCAGGAACCAACGACTTCTGCTATTGATCTTCCGCCTGACGAAGACACAGAGGATCACACACTGAATGCAGAAGCGACAGAGTTTATCCCTTCCTGTCCTTGGTTGGATGCTTGGGAAATTGCCAGCGAACCATCTGTAGAGGAAGATCCAAGAGAAGAAATGTATCTTCCTGCTCCGGAGCCGGATGTTCCGGAGGAAGGGGGAAATCCTGAGTTAGAATCAGAAGAAGAGTCTGCTCCAACAGAAAGCCCAAGAGGACAGAGGAAGCGGAGGGCAATAAAACCTCCCAGGAGATTAACCTATCCACAGATGGGTGAAAGTGCGGAAGACACTGTTGTTACTGCCAGAAGGAGTATGGAAGACCATGATCCTCCCACTGTTCATTTGGTGGGAGGCAACCCCAGCTCACTCTCTGGCACAGTTAGGCAGGATGCTGATGTTAATGTGTCCTGTGGGCAGGGGAGTTCACTGCCTTGTTTTTGGTGGGAATTTCCTCTGCCGACATCATATGAAGAATTGGTAGATGTGGTCAGAGCTGTAATTTAAGTTATGTTATCTTTGGGGACCAAAGAGTTCAAGTGGGGGGAGTGTGTAGCGGGGTCTCTCTTTTAAGGCCCCAGTACTACGTTACCCAGAACCCCATTCAGCCCCGGGGCGGAAGTTCCGCCGCAAAGACTCATGGGAGGGCCTATTTAAGCGAGAGGCAAGGGGGAGCTCGCTCTCTTTGGACGCCGCGCTTCAAGCAACCAGTCATCCTACGCGGATCGGCTGCGGGGTAAGGCCTGAAGCCTTAGGCCTTACCTGAAGTCTGAAGAGCCTTCCACCATTCTGCGGAGCCTGGGTGGATCCTGGATCGTCGGTGTAGGACTCCAGTTGGATCGGGGACCCGATCGGTTGCAGACGCAGTGTGAGAGGACACACACGGTGGAAGACTCAGGCTGGGATCGCGCCTGGAGCGATGAGCGGGCACCTGCCCATATCCATAGACTGAGCTGTATTCAGGCCTGTAGACTGCCTAGGCCCACTGTTCGCTCACCCGTGTTTCCTTAGGGGGTCCGGTAGTTGGGACAGAGCTGAAGTGCCTACCCCCCCCCCCGTTTGCATACTGTTGTTACAAGTTACCACCCTTTGGATTACAATTTGGTCATTTCTCCAAGTGCACCAACGAAAGCTGGCCGGTGAAGAAAACCTTACTCCCTTAGGGAAAGGGGACGATCTCATACACTGTCAGGCCTGACATAGGAAAGGGGGGAAAGGGGGGAAAGTTATAAAGTTTGTGTTACTTTGCCATAGGGCGTGCACGCCATAATAGCTCCGCGTGGTGGATACTGCACGGCGCCATATTATAGTGCTGCTTATGATACGCTGATTAATGCAGGGCTCTGCAGGCCCATGTATGTGTTACATGCCATGTTTTATGCCACCATTTTACAGTAAAGCTATTACTATTTTATACTCTTGCTTCAGAGTGTTGTCTGCCTATTTAGAAACTGTTGAGTATTATACACCAGAGAGTGATAAGACTTTAACCCTAGACTAGCTGTGCCAGAGTGGGTCGAGTCAGATTGCCGGGGGTTGGCGGTGCTGTATACAGGGCCCGAGAAAACAAACCAGCGGCTCTCTTAACTGGGGGTAGCGCTACAAAACATTTAGCTTGCATTTAGTATTTTACATTTTTCTCAGAATCAACATAAAAAAAAAAAAGAGAAGATATGCAAACTTTGCGCATCAGGGGACTTTGCACATGTTGTGCTAAATAACAAAAAGAGATGACAAAATGGTGGTGCAGGCAGATGAAGTGGCCAGTAGTTCCCAGCACCTAAGCTATGTGTTTGTGTGGGTGAGTGAAGCCTGCACTATCCTAGACAGGAAGTCTCTGCTGTATATTAGAAGTGGAATCTTTGTTGGAGTCAGGGTGGCTCTGGCTTTGTTTATCTTCCATTCACATATGCAGCTGCTACCAGGGGGCACCTTAGACCTGTATGACTGTGTCCACAAGATGTTACATCATCAACCTAGAAGTCCCAGGACCAGAAAACAGTGTAATAGAAGACTCTGGAAGCAGTGTGTTAGCATGTCTGTGATGTGGTGTCGCTGCTAGAGTTTGGGGAGTGAGGGGCACAAGAGAACTGTGGGACAATGTGATCGCTCACAGATATTGGGTGGGATACCATTGAAAGGTGGGTGTTGTGACAACAAGGGTAGGCTATATGGCAGTCAAGTGAGGCTGCACAATGGACATGAGAGGTATTGTAAGGGTATGGGGTGGTGGGTGATCAAAGAAGAGATGTGACAAACCCAGGAAGAGAGCTGGGAGTGAGGCCTCGTACACACGACCGATTTTCTCGGCAAGAACCAGCAAGAAACTTGCTGGCAGAGATGTCTTGCCGAGTAAATCGGTCGTGTGTACGCGGCTATCGGGTTTCTCGTCGAGAAAACCGACAAGTAACCTCGACGAGAAAATAGAGAACCTGCTCTCTATTTTCTCGTCGAGATTCTCGTCAGCCTGTTTCTCGACGAGAAAAGTGAGTGTGTGTACACTTACCTGTCCGCCGGGAAGCCCGCGCATGTTCGAAATGAATTTGACGCATGCGTGGTAGCTTCCTAGGCATACGTAGGGTATACCAAGATGGCGGCGACGGCATCGAATGTGACGAGCGCATGCTCGTCGTAGTCGATGACGTCACCGCGTACGCTCCATTCAAAGAACCGCGGGTTCTTTGAATCGAGCGTGTGTACACTCGGCCGGGACAATTTTCTTGTCCAAGTATCTCGTCGAAAAAAACGACATGTTTTTTTCGACGAGAATCTTGGCCGTGTGTACGAGGCCTAAGGCTTTGGTATACTCCTTCTAATTGTTTGCCATCTAAATGCGTATTTAAGTCTCTTTTTTTACTAGAGCACATTGTCTGTGAAAGTCCTTCCATGTTTTGTGCCATACTATATACGTTCAATAAATTAGGTTTTTACAACTTTGTAATCAGAAAAAAATTGTGAAAACTGCACACTGGTGTAAAGCTCCAAGTATTCTGAAATATGAATTGGTAGTGATAAACTATTTTTGGGCAAGTGCAGAATTTTCAGGGAAACAGTGCACTCAGAGATGATTTGTGGTTTAGATATCAGCTAATATACAGTAGTAGGAAAAGGTAAAGCTATATCCAGTGCACATCAGTTAATTTTTACACAAAATATAAATTGACTTAACTCTACATCTAACACATAAACAGTACCAAATAGGGGTTGGTGAGGCGGTCATCCTCCTCAAGGATGAAAAAATGCAAATAATCCTTCTGGGTCTGTAATTGATCTAGCAGTTTGGGTAAAGTTTTGATCTTTAGTGACAATGACAAACTGCCAGGACACTGCTAACTCATTGCCAGCAAGTAGCTGTGCACCCAAAAAGGAAATCTAGTGCATGTGCATGCAATCACTTAAATGTTGATTGTTGCTTTGATTTGATGGTTTCCGATACCATTCTCCTTTCTCGAGATAAAATCTGATGGCATTGCTATATTAGTGCTTTCTATGTTACACAATGTGGGAGATTTACAAAAATGTAAACACTCAGAATATGGCACAGATGTGTGTGGTAGACAATCAGCTTCTAACTTTAGCTTATTCAGTTAAGCATTGACAATACAAACTAGAAGCTGATTGGTTTCTATGCAGAACTGCACCAGATGTTTGACTCTCCAGTTTTAGTAAATACCCCAATTGTGTGCTGATAGTACTAAAGTTAAACAAGGCCATATAATGTAATTTATACATTTATTTGGTGTTTGTGTGTATAGTACATCGTTTTTGCCTCACGTCAACATCAAAAACAATCACTTTAATACAAATTAATTTAAAATTGTTTTTTCGGCACACACATTTTGATCTGTGCTAAAGATACAAAGTTGCCCCTTTTACAGTTTTGGACTTGTAACCAGTCAAGTTTCACAATTTTATTTTGAAATTTACAAATCACAGTAGATCATTTTTGGAACAGTAGGTATACACATTTCTCATCCATATAATCATTGTATTTTGGGGATTTATAATAGAATGGGATATGTGAATACCTTCTGTTCTAATAAGACTCTACTATGTTATGCATGCGTTCAGTTGGAGGACTTTTTGATAACCCACTCTTAGTAGAGCTAGATTATAGTAGTTTTTAATTGAGCTTCTGAAAATGTATGCAGGAGCTTCTGATCTGTTTGCATTAACAGTACAACAAATAAAACAAGGAGATTGTTAGATAATTGTTATTTGCCATTTTTGTAAATTGTTTCATTTCTCCCAGTAAGCAGAGATCACTGTATTCGGACTAATTGGTAAAATTAACTGATTTTGTATTATTATGATAAAAATGTCTTACTACTGTATGCAGTATAAAATATAAATTGGAGGAAAATTAGGAGAAGATGAATTAGAAGATTAATTAGCTATTTGCTAAACAAGATTATACACTCTGAGACCATCAGAAAATGTGTCGATTTTATATCCGTATCAGTGTGTGTGCGTGTGTTTAATGTACTGTATATTTATTTGGTGACTTTATTTCTAATGTCTATTGTCAGCTCAATATTTTATTATACAGTCAGCTATTTTACACCAGTTAAAAATGTATTAAAAAAAAAAATATATATATATATATATATATATATATATATATATATCTGTATTTTTATGTTTTCCTTTTTGTTGTAAGATTTTATGATGCTTTAACCCCTAAAGTCTATCACTTAGGCTGGGTTCATACTCATGTGAATTGGATGCGGGTTTCACCGTATCCAATTCGCATGACAGGAAACCGTGACCGACTCTCAATGGAGCCGCTTCACACATCTCCAGGGCAGCTGCAGAGCAAATTGCACAGGGGTCCTTGTGTGTCTTTGGCTCCAATTCAGGTCCAAATTCAGGCAAAAATTTGGGCCAGATTCATCCCTAAAACGGAGAACGGGGACGCACCAGACCCCTGCTGTCAGCTGCATCCGAGTCAAGTATGAGCCTAAAACTACTGATTAGCCAAACACCCCCCAGTTCGGTTCGCACCAGAACCAGTGAACGGACCGAAAGTTTGCGCGAACTTTAGAAACCTATTAAATACAATGGACTCGAACCTTTAAAATCAAAAGTGCTAATTATAAAGGCTAATATGCAAGTTATTGTCCTAAAAAGGGATTGGGGACCCGGGTCCTGCCCCAGGGGACATGTATCAATGCAAAAAAAAAAGTTTTAAAAACGTCAGTTTTTTCGGGAGCAGTGATTTTAATGATGCTTAAAGCGAAAAAAATAAGTGAAATATTCCTTTAAATATCGTACCTGGGGGGTGTCTAAAGTATGCCTGTGAAGTGGCACATGTTTCCTGTGATTAGAACTGTCCCTGCACAAAATGAAATTTCTAAAGGAAAAAAAGTAATTTAAAACTGCTTGCGGCTTTAATGTAATGTCTGGTCCCGGCAATATGGATGAAAATCATTGAGAAAAATGGCATGGGTACCCCCAACCCCCCCCCCCCAGCCCACTACCAGCCCCTTTGGGTCTTGTATGGATATTAAGGGGAACCCCGCACCCAAATAATAAAAAAAGGCCCTATATACTCTGAACAGGAGTATACAGGCGGTGCAAACAAGACAGGGACTGTAGGTATGTTCTTAAGTAGAATCTGTTTGTAATTTTGAACATGTAAATTTTTTAAGTGTAGCTCCAGCCAAAAAATCTATTTATAAGCTTTTTGGAAAACATAGGGAAGGGTTATCACCCCTGTAACATTTGTTTTGCTGTCTGTGCAGTGTGCACCTGTTCAGAACATTTCACATCACTTTCCGTCCCAATGACAAATGTTTTTTGAAAATTTTGGGTTTTTATTGAAACAAGGATTGCTGATAAAGCATCAGTGGAGAGGAGACACCTTTTTCCCATATTAACTCTTACAGGAGAGAATTTCCCTTCCTAGGGGTAGATTTCCTCTCACTTCCTGTTGTCTCCTTCCATTTGCAAGTAGGAGTCCTTTGTAAGTTGGATGTTTGAAAGTAGGGGACTGTCGTATATACTCTGCAGAAATTTGACCCTTAGGTGTTGGTGTTGCCACAACACTGTAAGCCCTCACAGTTACTCTTGGTGGGCGCTGGAATACCCTGCTGTGAACTATTATATCAAGAATTGTAATTACATGCCATTGTTGAACAGTGGTAGGAAAAATTGGGCCTTTGGTGGTGGTGGTGGTGCTGGTGCCACAACACTGTAAGTCCTCACAGTTACTCTTGGTGGGCACAGGAATGGGCCCAGCTGTGAAATATTAGATCAAGAATTGTAATTACATGCCTCTGTTGAACAGGGGCAGAAAAATTTGGCCTTTGGTGGTAGTGGTGGTGGTATTGCCACAATACTGTAAGCCCTCACAGTTAATCTTGGTGGGCGCAGGAATGGGCCCTGCTGTGAATTATTCGAACAAGAATTGTAATTACATGCCCCTGTTGAACAGGGGCATACAAATTGGGCCTTAGGCACTGGTGCCACAACACTGCAACCCCTCACAGATACTGTACTTGGAGCGCAGCAATGAGCCCTGCTGCAAAGTATTGCATCAAAAATTGTAATTACACGCCCCTGTTAAACAGTGGCATAAAATTGGGCCTTAGGCACTGGTGCTGGTGCCACAACACTGCAACCCCTCACAGATACTGTAGTTGGAGCGCAGCAATGAGCCCTGCTGCAAAGCATTGCATCAAAAATTGTAAATACACGCCCCTGTTAAACAGGGGCTGAAAAATTGGGCCTTAGCCACTGGTGGCAGTCCCCAGAACCAAATGTTCTTACAAGCTATCAGCATGATCATTGAGGAGGAAGAGGATAGTCACTCAGCATAACAGGATAGTCACTCAGCATAGGCAGTCTTGAAGGGATCTAAAATTTCCCAAAAAAATATTCGGTTACATCAGCATCAGGTTCTTGGTAGCTGGTGGTGATCCAAGACTGATTCATTTTTATGAAGGTCAGTCGATCGACCAAGTTGGTGGACAGGTGCACCCTGTGATCAGTTACAAAGCCTCCAGCAGCACTGAATGTGCATTCCGAAAGAATGCTGGATGCATGACAGGCCAGTAGCTCAATTGCATACTGTGCAAGCTCTGGCCAGTGATCCATCCTCAAGACCCAGTAACCCAGAGGATTTTCGGTGGGAAAGGTGTCAAAGTCTGATCTTGCCCCTAGGTATTACTGCACCATGTAAACCAGATGCTGGCAATGGTTGCTGGAACAGATCATACCTTGGGGCTGCGTACTAAAAAATTGTCTGAACGCATCGGTCAGATGGCCACCTTCTCCACCGCTCCTTCTTTGACTGACCGAAGCCTCAGCAACACGTTGTCCAGGACCAGGAATTTGTAACCTCCCAGTCTCTGGGAATGCGTTGCACAGACCTTTTTGCAAGGCTTCCCGAAGATGCTTCATCCTCTGCTCCCTCTGCAACGGCAAAATAAGGTCCGCAACCTTACCCTTGTAACGTGGATCAAGGAGGGTTGCCAGCCCTTAATGATCCCTCTCCTTGATCGTACAAATACGAGGATCCTTCCGCAGGCTTTGCAGGATCAGGGAGGCCATGCAGCATAGGTTTGCTGAGGCATTCGGTCCGGAGTCCTCTGGGTCACTGAGGAAGACATGATCCACAGCCACCTCCTCCCAGCCACGTACAAGTCCACGGGTGCCTTGGGACTGTAATTGATCCCTTGAAGACTGCTGATGATGCTGAGTGCTAGTTTCCACCTCCATGCTGACACAATCCTCCTCCTCCTCCTCTTCCTGTGTGATAGCTGGGCCAGCAGGAACACTGTCTGGATAAAGGGGGCCTTGAGAGGTAAGGAAGTCCTCCTCTTCCTGTCTCTGTTCTGCCTCAAGTGCCCTGTCCATTATGCCACACAGCATGTGCTCCCACAGGTGGACAAGAGGGAAAGTTTCACTGATGCATGCACTGTCACTGCTCACCATCCTTGTGGCCTCCTCAAATGGTGCCAGGACAGTGCACGCATCCCTGCTCATGGCCCACTGGCGTGGGGATAAAAATCCAAGCTCCCCTGACCCTGTCCTGGTGCCATATTGCAACAGATACTCATTGATGGCCCTCTGCTGCATGTGCAGCCGCTGCAGCATGGCCAACGTAGAGTTCCACCTGGTGGGCATGTCACAGATTAGGCTGTTCTTGGGCAGGTTGTAATCCTTTTGCAGGTCAGCCAGCCGAGCACTGGCATTATATGACCGGTGGAAATGCCCACAGAGTTTCCTGGCCTGCTTCAGGACTTCCTGTAAGTCCGGGCACCTGCCCAAGAACTGCTGCACCACCAAGTTAAGGATGTGAGCCAAACAGGGTACATGGGTCAGTTGTCCCTGTCAGAGGGTGGAGAGGAGGTTGGTGCCATTGTCGCAAACCACCTTCCCTGGCTTAAGCTGGCGTGTAAACCACCTCTGAGCCTGCCCCTGCAGAGCTGACAGAATCTCTGCCCCAGTGTGGCTCCTGTCCTCCAAGCACACCAGCTCAAGCACCGTGTGGCATCTTTTTGCCTGCGTACTTGAGTAGCCCCTTGAATGCCTACGGAGCACCGCTGGTTCCAAGGACAAAGCACAGGTAGAGGCCATGTAGGAAGAAGAAGAGGAGGGGGTGGAGGAGAGAGGTGTGTCAGAATCACCAGTAGTAACATTTTGGAAGCGTGGTGGCGGAAACAACAACCAACACTACTGCACCTTGTCCTGCATCCTTCCCAGCTGCCAGCAGAGTCACCCAATGCGCCGTGAAAGATAGGTAATGTCCCTGTCCATGCCTGCTGGACCATGAGTCAGCGGTAATATGCACCTTACCGCTGACCGCCCTGTCCAGCGAGGCCAAGACATTGCCTTCCACATGCCGGTAGAGAGCCGGAATCGCCTACCGTGAGAAAAAGTGGCGTTTGGGAACCTGCCACTGAGGAACCGCACATTCCACAAACTCATGGAAGGGGGCAGAGTCTACCAACTGAAAAGGCAGCAGTTGAAGTGCTAGCAATTTAGCCAAGCTAGCATTCAACCACTGGGCATGTGGATGGCTGGGAGCGAACTTCTTTCGGCGGTGTAGCAGCTGGGGCAGGGAAATTTGCCTGGTACAATCAGACGTCGGTGTACCGATAGCAGATTGCCTGCAAGTACTTGGCTGTGACACACCTAATTCTACACCTTCATTCCTCTCAGTGCAGGTTTTAGAGAGGACTGAAGGTATAGTGGGGTTGGAGATCCCAGCTGATGAGGAGCAAGGAGAGACCCGCTTTGTTCTTTGGTGTGGGTCGTTTAGGTAGGCTTGCCAACGAACTGCATGGCAGGTCGACATATGTCTGGTCAAGCACGTGGTGCCCAAGTGACTGATGTTTTGGCCACGCGAGATATGCTTTAGACATACAGTATGTTGCAAATGGCAATGGTGCGATCTGCTGCACATGTCTGAAAAAAGGCCCACACCAAAGAACTTTTGGAATAACGCGCAGAGACAGCAGCGCCCTGCATATGCGGAGCTCTGCGTTGTGATGCAGTCGGTGTGCTGCCCTTAAGCTGTCCCCTGGAGGGCATCCTGCCTCATTGGAGATGTGCCTCCTCCTCCTTCTACTCCTCCTTCCCCTCCTCTCCTATCAGGCACCCACGTGGAGTCAGTGACCTCATGATCCCCTCCCTCCTCATCACTGGAGCAAATCTGGCAGTATGCTGCAGCTGGGGGAGCAGGACTGCCAGATAGCTGTCCTTGCTGGGCACCCCCTCTCTCTGGGCTCACGTTACTACCCCCTCTCTCTGGGCTCACGTTACTGCCTTCCTCTAGCTGGGTTCCATCATCGGAGCCTTCAAAACGCTGGGCATCCTCCTGGAGCATGTACCCAACACTGTGGTCAAACATTTCGGGGGACTCCTCAGGAGGACATGGTGGGGCTAGGGAAGGAGTGACTGATGCCATTGAGCCAAGGAAAGAGGCAGCTTTGGCAGCTTTTTTGCCAGACAAAGTACCCTGAGCCTGGGTGAGAGAGGATGAGGAGGATGAGGACGGCTTGGTCATCCACTCTACCAAGTCTTAGGCATGTTGCGGCTCAACATGACCAGCTGCCGAAAAGGACAAGCGTGTCCCACGGCCATGTGCTGATGAGGATGCACCATGTCCACTACCAGAACTGTTGCCTCTAGACACAAAACCTGCTTGCCCTCTTTTATTGCCTCATGACTGTCTGCCTCTCCTTGTTTGCCTTCCACACATACTAATGGCCTGCAGTGAGATGTAGCTGCACAAAGGTGGGATGTGTGTATATATATATATATATATATATATATATATATATATACAGTATATATTGTAAGATTGGGGGTTGTTAACTCTTGTAGCAGATGTGTTTTTCAGTGATGCAAGCCAGTCAGCAACTCTGTTTAAGGGCATGGTAGCCCATATTTATTTAAAAGCACAACAGTTCACAAACACGTCTGTAGTATTCCCAGGGGGTTTCACCATTCCTGTATCTTTCATACTAACAGTAGCCTCATAGCTTTACCTTCTAGCAATCCAGGCCTTTAGCCTAGGCCTGACGGTCTGTTCCTCAGACCCACACAGTGTCCAAGAGTTTTAGCCTTCTCCTAGCTTCTCCTGGTCAGCACCTTTGTTGCTATATCACTAACGATGTCTGCCTCCTGCACACATGCACCGCCTTTGACTCCACTTCAGAGGAAGAGAGCCCACCTGGCTCTCATGCACACAGACTTCCTCTCTGTTGGGTGGAGCCCTGATCCGTAATCACCTCTGAACTAAATAGCCCAAGACACAGCTGTTCCATCAGCGTGTCTTTCTTTACCAAATGTGGCAATAACCAACCCTCTTGAAGGTCGCACAAAATCGCACCCTCACAATATATATATATATATATATATATATATATATATATATATATATATCTGTACTGATAATGCAGCTATCAGAATCAACTGCCTGCTTTGGTGTTAGTATGAGAAAAGCAGCAATTGTCTTCAGTTAGTTTTAGGTGAACACTGTGCAGAGGACACAGTACACTAACTGAAAATACTTGCAGCTCTCTGCCTGTGGTTTTATTATGATAACACAACAAATTGTATTCAGGTTCCTTTAAGTGAACACTGTGCAAAGGACAGAAGTACACTACATGAAATTAATGCAGCTCCCTGCCTGTGGTTTTATTATGAGAACACCACTAACTGTATTCAGGTAAGCTTTAGGTGAACGCTATGCAAAGCACACAGTACACTAAGTGAAACGCTGACTGCAGCTAGCACAATCACCTGCCTGCCTGTCACAGTATAGAGAATAACAGGAACGGATCTAGCTAAACCGAATACAGTATATAAATATATATATATATATATATATATATATATATACACACACAACACCTAGGATGCATATATATCTTCTACACACTGTAACTGCAGCTAACTGACTCGCCTGCCTGCTCTATCTAACTCAATATAAATGTCACTGTCTCTCTCTCTGTAAGCTCTCTCTTTAACCAACGCCAACACACTACACAAGGCCGCCAAGCCGGCGGCCTTACATAGTGTGGGGCGTGTACCTACTCCTCTGAGCCATGATTGGCCAAAGCCACCCTGGCTTTGGCCAGTTACGGCTCTCCGTTCTTCCCGCGCTGTGATTGGCCAAAGCATGCGGGTCATAGTGCATGCTTGGCCAATCATCAGCCAGCAGTGCACTGCGATGCCGCAGTGAATTATGGGCCGTGACGCGCCACTCGAATTTGGCGCGAACGGCCCATAGTATTCGCAATTCGGTGAACGGTCAAACAGACGATGTTCGAGTCGAACATGGGTTTGACTCGAACACGAAGCTCATCCCTACCTAAAACAAAACCACTCCCAAGTATATTCTCTAACCCCATGCATATCCTATAAATGTTGTGTCATCAATAATAACTTTTCGCCACCAATATAGCATTGTGTCTTCCTAAACGCCAGGTTGAAATGAAACTGTACCCTTGAGGCCTGTTTACATTCCACACGGTTGGTATCACTTATTGTGCAAAATTGTTAAATTGCGTAAAACTGGCCCTGGGTAAAGTTAAGACAATTCTTACCCACCTACAACAATTATTTTATGACAAGGAGAATAAAGCTCACACACTGTTAGTGAATAAACTAAAAAAAGAATGTATCTAGCAACCCTTCAGGCATTTAAGGATAATCAGGGCAAACACAACTTATTTTCTGGGAATTCGGTTTACCTTACAGCCTGTCAGGTTTTATTTGTTCAATCACTGCTAAAGATTATAACCACAAACAGTGATCATTGTATTCTGGCAGCATCATAATTATTTTATGGCTAAATTAAAAAATGCATCTAGGAGCCCCTCAGACAGTTAAAGTGATTGTAAAAACAGACTTTTTTTTATCTTAATGCATTCTATGCCTCTCTCAGCCCCCAAATTCTTACCTGAGCTTATCTCAATCCTGCAATGTTTTAGGAGTGTCTCGGCTGCCCAGGACTCCCCTCCTCATTGGCTGAGACAGCAGTGCAGTGCCATTGGCTCCCGCTGCTGTCAAAGTCAGTCAGCCAATCAGGAGAGAAAGGGGGTGGGGCTGGGCCATGGCTCCATGTCTGAATGGACACACAGAGCTGTGGCTCTGTTCAGGTGCCCCCATAGCAAGCTTCTTGCTGTGGGGGCACTCAACAGGAGGGAGAGGCCAGGAGAGCTGAAGAGGAACACAAGAAGAGGAGGATCCAGTTAAGTCTAACATGTATGTTATTTTAACGAAAAATAAGGAGACTTTAGTATCATTTTAAGGATAAGCTGGTTACTCTGCAAGCACACCTTATTTTCTGGTGCTGAGAATCCGATTTACCTTACACCTTTCAGGTTTTTTCATTCATTTACTGCCAGACTCTATAGTTGCAAACGGTGATCATTGTATTCTGACAGTGGGGAAACCTCAAGCTGCCAGAATACAATAGAGCAGCAGGAGGGATTCCCTCATCAACACCGACTGTGTTGATGGGGAACCAAGCAACTTTCTTTCCTTCAACCACATGTTGAAGGAAAGAACACTGTTTGATTCCTCCATCAACACAGTCAGTCAGTTTTTCAACTCGTGGTTGAAGGAATGAAAATTGTATAATGCATGGTCTGCCTTACACAGTGGGACTTTTTTTTTTTTAACATGAGTGTCTTTATTTACTTTTTACATTTTATTTGGAATAAGTAACAAGTTGTAGAAATTTTTACCCTCTAATTCCACTGGGGGGAGTGTCAGAAACCATGAATCAGACCGAGACAGAAGTATAGTTAAATCACACATGTTTAATAATAATAAAAGTAAATAGAACAAACGTAGCCAAAACATAGCCAGGACGTCAGGAAGCCAGGGATCAGCATAGTGGAACAGCAAGCAGAATCTGTAACCAGAAGGGACATCAGCCAAACAAGTCTTTAACAGGCACGCAGGAGAGATTCTCTATGATGTTGACCAAGGTGAAGGCAGAGACGATCTGGGCTGGCGGCTTAAGTAAGCAGGACTGACGAGCAGAATATCATCAACAGAACAGGTGAGTCACTGTGGAGAGATAGGAGCTGGCCATTGACCAACAGCTGAGCGGCCAGCTCAGAGAAGGAAGGGCTGAGCCCACCCCTGACAGTACCCCTTCCTTAACGACCCCTTCCCCTTGGAGGACCACCAGGCTTGAGGGGAAAACATCTATGGAAATCACGGAGGAGGACAGGGGCATGTATGTCCGAGGATGAGACCCAAGAGCGTTCCTCCGGACCGTACCCTTTCCAACGCAGCAGCTACTGTATGCACCCACGGAAGCTACGGGAGTCAACAATGGACTGTACTTCATACTTCTCATGGTTCTCAAACTGTACAAGTTGAGGACGTGGCACAAATGTGGTGAAGCGGTTGCAGACCAAAGGTTTTAATAAGGAGACAGGAAATACATTTGAGATACGCATATTAGAAGGAAGGTCTAAAGCATAAGCCACGGAATTAATCCTGCGGAGAATACAGAAAGGCCCAATAAACCGAGGTGCCAACTTCAGAGAGGGAACATGGAGTCAGAGGTTGTGAGATAACAGCCAGACCCTGTCCCCAACCTGGTAGGAAGGCGCAGGCACGTGTCTGCGGTCAGTATGGAGTCTGTGCCTATCATTGGCATGTCGCAAAGCCCCTGGACTTGTGCCCAAGTGGAACGAAGACCACGGAGATTCTCTTTTTACGCAGGAATTCTCTGTGGAACAAATGAGTCAGGCAACATGGAAGGTTGGAAACCATAGTTTGCCATAAATGGGGACAATCGGGGAAGCAGAATTCAAGCCACTATTGTGAGCAAACTCCACCCAAGGTAAGAGGTCTGTCTGAACAGTTGTTATAATGTTCAGAAATATAGCAATCTAGGAACTGCTCCAAGGACTGGTTGGATCGTTCTGTGGCCCCATTAGACTGTGGGTGATACGCAAAGGAGAAAGCAAACTAAATTCCCAACTGTGCACAAAAGGCTCGCCAGAACCGGGACACAAACTGACTACCCCTATCCGAGATGATCACCTTGGGCAGCCCATGTAAGCGAAATATCTTCAGAGCAAAAATTTAAGCCAGTTCCATAGATGTGGGCATCTTCTTAAGTGGAATACAATGACACATTTTCGAGAACCAGTCAACCACCATAAGGATAATTGTGTTGCCCTGGGAGTTGGGTAACTGCACAATGAAGTGCATAGACAAGTGGGTCCAAGGCCTCTATCCATTGGGTATGGGTTGTAGGAGACCCACTGGAAGGTGTCGCAAAGTCTTACTCTGAGCACACACGGAACAAGCAGCTATGAAGGTGGCTTCATCAGCGCGTAGAATAGGCCACCAGAATTGTTGAGAAATGGCTCAGAAGAGTTGATCCTTCCCAGGGTGACCAGCAGCCTTGGGAGAATGATAAGTTAGGAGCATGGCAGTACTATTACTCTCAGGGACAAAGCAGCGGTCACAAGGTTTCTCAGGAGGAACATGGACCTGATCGGCAAGAATTTTGTCACCCAAAGGAGAAGTTAGACTGGTGGGAACCGTAGCAGGGACAGGAACCGACTCCATTTTGGAAGTGGAGGAAAATTGATGCAACAAAGCATCAGCCCTTACATTCTTAGTACCGGGTAAGAATGAGACAATGTAATTGAAACTTGACAAGAAAAGAGCCCATCGCGTCCTTCTGGGAGAGAGGCGTTTAGCCTCAGACAAGAATGTGAGATTCTTATGGTCAGTAAGAATGAGAACCGGCACAGTGGTATCTTCGAGGAGCTGTCTCCATTCTTTCAGGGCTAAAATGATCACACCTCTCTGTCCCCAATCTTGTAATTGCATTCCGCAGGTGACAATTTCTTGGAAAAGTAGCCACAAGGATGCATAGCGCTCTCAGAGATAGGATGTTGAGACAGAAGGGCGCCAACTGCAGTCTAAGAAGCATCAACCTTAAGAATAAAGGATAACGTAGGATCAGGATGTGCCAACACAGAAGCAGAAACAAAGGCAGCCTTGAGACACTCAAAGGCCTTAATGGACTCCGGGGACCAACTCTGTGAGTTACCGTCTTTTCTGGTCATATCAGTCAGGGGCTTGACCAGAGACAAGAAGTTATAAATAAAACTACCGATAAGAATTGGCAAAGCCAAGAAAACGTTGCAGAGGACATAACCCCACGGGTCGGGAACCACTGTAGGACTGCTGAAAGTTTCTCTGGGTCCATCAGAAAAACAGCAGTGGAAATGACATAACGCAGGAATTTAACCTGTTCACGATGGAACTCGCACTTCTCCAATTTACAATAGAGATTGTTCTCTCTTCGTTTCTGAAGCACACGACAGACATCTGTGTGGTGGCTCTCTAGGGACTTGGAAAATATGAGGATATCGTCGAGATAAACCACCACACATAACTGCAACAAATCTCGGAGGATATCCTTAATAAACTCCTGGAAAGGACCAAATGGCATTACGAGGCACTCATAATGGCCTGTTCTGGTATTAAATGCAGTCTTCCATTCGCCGCCCTCCTTAATCCTCACAAGATTGTATGCCCCTCTCAAATCAAGCTTTGTGAAAACCGTTGCTCCCTTGAGGCAGTCAAATAACTCTGTAATTAACGGAATCAGAAAAACACTCTTAATCATGAAACGATTGAGACCCCTATAATCAATACAAGGTCTCAGTTCACCACTCTTCTTCTTCACAAAGAAGAAACCAGCACCAGCAGGAGGCGAGGATTTGTGGATGAAAACTTGAAAAAGTGCGTCTGCAACATACAGTACTCCTCCATGGCCTTATCCTCCGAGACCGACAAAGGATAAACCCATCCAAGAGGGGGTATGGCACCAGGTTGAAGGTCAATTGTGCAATCATATGACTATTGGAGGAAAACTACCGGCTTGACCTCTGTCAAAGACATTGCTAAAATTGCGGTACTCCTCCGGCAGGGAGGAGAGTGAAGAGGTGCACAGGACCTTAGCCACCTTCTGAAAGCATGTCTTACTGCATTGGGGCGACCTGGAGAGGACCTCACCACAAAGCCAATCGAAATAGGGGTTGTGCCTCTTCAACCAATGATAACCATTAACCAGCAGAAATTTAGTTGAGGAAACAACTTACGGTCATGGACAGCGGAGCCTCAATAACAAGTGGAGTGGCACACACCTGCAGCAGAATCGAGTGCTTCGATACAAAGGCAGCATCAATGAACAGGCCTGCACCCCCAGAGTCGATTAGATCCTGTATCTCAATGGACGACTCAGCCAAAGAAAGGGTAACCGGAACCAGGGGCTTATTCTTCTGGATAATGGGACGAAACAACGCCACCTAAGGTCTGTTCTTGACAGGACCCCTAGGTTTGGGCATTTCCTGGATGAGTAGGACAAGACTTCAAAAAGTGACCTGCTTGGCCACAATAAAGGCACAATCTCTCCCTCCTCCTAAGGGCTCTCTCATCCGCAGAGAGACATGTGAAGCCCAAGTGCATGGGTTCACCTTCACTGACCGACTCAATACCAGGAGGCATGGGAGTTGAGGGAGGCAAGGGTGGGACTGCAAAGCTCGGAGTCAAAGGTACAGGAGGCTCTTTAAAGGAAGGTCTCTCTCGGAGTCTGGAGCCAATAAAAATGGCAAACGAGATCAACTTCTCCAACTCAGTGGGTATTCCCACGGGCTGCTATCTCATCTTTGATGTTATCCAAGAGACCATGAGAAAAAGCAGCCATGAGGGCCTCATTGTTCCACACAACCTCTGCTGCCAGAGTACAGAAGTCAATGGCGTAATCGGTAACAATTCTCGTACACTATTTGATGGATATGAGGCTTTTGGTAGCATAAGTGGAGCGTGTGGGAACGTCAAATACCCTTTTAAAGGAAGCCACAAACTATGGGTAACTCAGGACAATGGGTTTTTGCGTCTCCTATAGAGGGTTTGCCCAGGCCAAGGCTCTCTCAGATAGCAAATATATCACAAAACCTACTTTGCTTCTGTCTGTGGGAAATGCCTAGGGCAGCATCTCAAAGTAAATATCAACCTGGTTGAGAAACCCTCTGTATTGAACTGGATCACCCCCAAATCGCTGGGAAAGTGGAGCAAAACCAGACATACCTCTTACAGAGGTAATACTGGAAGCGAGTGCCTGCACAGAGACTGGAACAGCAGCAGGGATGGCCTGCAACACAGGTTGTACCGGAGCAGCCACAGTGAGAGATTCCAGGTGAGCCGTGTATCTGTAACACTATGGCAAACTGATCCATGTGGTGATTCTGGTCATCCAATCTGGAAAAAAATATTACCAACAAGTGGATTAACTACATCTTCTGAATTCATGGCCTTCACCTACTGTCAAACCATGAATCAGACCGAGACAGAAGTATAGTTAAATCACATTTGTTTATTAACCACTTCTGCCTCAGAAGATTTCCCCGTTAATGACCAGGCCATTTTTTGTGATGCGACACTGTGTCGCTTTAACTGACAATTGCGCAATTGCAACATTGAACCCAAACAAAATGTGCCCCAGGATGACGTCAGATTGTGAGGAAACACTCGTTGGGAGGAGTGGCATGCTGACGTCATCGCATTGTGAATCAGAGTGGACGGGTGTTTGCAAGCCGGCCTGCTTTTAAACCTTGATGTTTTATCTTTTACTTCTTGTAAGTGCAAACTTATAGCTTTAATGAGTTTGTATTATACGATTTACACTATGGTGAGCTCCTTTCTATTTTTGGGTAATGCCGGGTCTACGTCCATGACCATTGAATGATTGAGTCTCCCTGGTTGCCTGCTGTGTGTTTTTACCTCACCTTATCAAGCATCTTTGAGCTGCCATTTCAGAACCTCCTGGATAAAGGCCCTGGCTGGGTTAATAGCCGCAAGCTCATATAGCTTGCCTTCCGGTAAGCGCACACTTTACTGTATGTGGTGAAGGTGCACAAGTCAGTAGTGGTGTTTAAAGTCATATTCTCAAGATTACACACATTTGTGGTTTATGGACTGAATATATATTGCACATTTTATGATGTTTAGAATAATTTCAAGATTTTATGGACTATTTGCTCATCACAATAATCTTTTATTTTTAGCGCTGCTCTGTCCAATTATCTACCCAAACAAAATGTACTTCCTTTTTTTCCCCACAAATAGAGCTTTCTTTTGGTGGTATTTGATCACCTCTGCGGTTTTAATTTTTTGCGCTATAAACAAAAATGAGCGACAATTTTGAAAAAAACACAATATTTTGTACTTTTTGCTATAATAAATATCCCCCAAAAGGATAAGAACAAACCATGTTGGCCTATATCCGTGATGGCGAACCTTTTTGAGCCAGAGTGCCCAAACAGCGACACAAAGCCAACTTATTTATTTCAAAGTGCCAACATGGAATTAAACCTACCAGCGGCTCTGTACAGAGGAAGAGACTGATCATCCCTCTGAATGAGCCCTAAGGGACCAAAAACATACAATTCTGCCCAGAAAAAAACTTTTGTGCTTTTTCAAATGAGTTTGTTACACTCAGAATACTGAGATCAGAGATGGATGCATGTGCTCAGAATACTGGGATCAGAGATGGATGCATGTGCTCGAGGTACTGGGATGAGAGATAGATGCATGTGCTCAGAATACTGGGATCCGAGATGGATGCATGTGCTCAGAATACTGGGATCAGAGATGGATTCATGTGCTCAGAGTACAGGGATAAGAGATGGATGCATGTGGTCAGAATACTGGGATAAGTGATGGATGCATGTGCTCAGAATACTGGGATCAGAGATGGATGCATGTGCTCAGAGTACTGGGATCAGGGATAGATGCATGTGCTTATAATACTGGGATCAGGGATTGATGGCTGTGGTCAGAGTACCGGGATCAGGGATGGATGCATGTGCTCAGAATACTGGGATCAGAGATGGATGCATGTGCTCAGAATACTGGGATCAGAGATGGATGCATGTGCTCAGAGTACTGGGATTAGAGATGGATGCATGTGCTCAGATTACTGGGATAAGAGATGGATGCATGTGCTCAGAGTACTGGGATCAGGGATGGATGCATGTGATCAGAGTACTGGGATCAGGGATAGATGCATGTGCTTAGAATACTGGGATCAGGGATTGATGCCTGTGGTCAGAGTACCGGGATCAGGGATGGATGCATGTGCTCAGAATACTGGGATCAGGGATGGATGCATGTTTTCAGAATACTGTGATCAGGGATTAATTCATGTGCTCAGAATACTGGGATCAGGGATGGATGCATGTGCTCAGAGTCCTGGGATCAGGGATGGATGCATGTGCTCAGAGTACTGGGATCAGGGATGGATGCATGTGCTCAGAGTACTGGGATCAGGGATGGATGCATGTGCTCAGAGTACTGGGATCAGGGGGAGGGGGGGTGATGTGAAGGCCCTTCCCAAAGCAGTGTCATCTGCCCCTTCACATCCCCCCCACATTCACAGCAGTGTCCTCTGCGCCCCCTTCCCCTATAGCACTGTCCTACCTGTGTATGTACGGTCATACTATAGATGCTGCAACTTCTAATTACACTGAAGTCAGCCCTGGTTCAATTCCTCTCTCCCCCAGCACTAGAAGCACTTCCAAATCTTGGCCCAGGAGAGATTCCCAGTCAGAAATCAATGGAGAACCTGATATGGAGGTATGTGGCATTGATCTTCTATCACCATTTGAGACTGCCCTCTTAGATCCAATAGATTTACCACTGGGGGCAAGCCTATTTCTGATACTATGTTGAAGGACATGTTATTGTCACTTCACTCTTCATTTCAAGTTGACATGTTAGCATGCTTTAAGAGGCACTACGCAGGAGTACAACAGTTAGGGGAGACAGTCATATGGAACATGCTATGAGCGCTTGCATCACGTATTACAATATGGTGGATGCTCATGATTGGCACAGCAAGAAAATTGCGTGGTTGAAATCAAAAGTGGCAGATTTGGAGGACCGATCCTGCCTCAAAATCAGAGGGTTCCCTGTGACAGTCCAAACATCTAAACTTTCCCATTATGTGCATGACCTCTTTCTAGCGGTGTCTCCTCTCCAACCTACAGACCTCACTATTGACAGGATTTACAGGGTCACCAAACCATCATTCCTGTCAGAATAGACCCCAAGATGTGTCCTGCTGTGGATCCATTTCTATCAGGTTAAAGAAATGATCTTTGCTGCTTTCTGCCAAAAGAACAAGCTGCCAATCTCAAAGTCCTTCCAGAGCTTTCTCCCTACATGTTCCAGAGATGGAAAAACATGATCTCCATCCCAAAAGCTCTCTGAAAACATTGGATTGGCTACCAATGGAGGCACCTAGCCATGCTCAAAATCATAAGAAATAATCTTCTTGCCCTTGGTCCTCTGCCATAATTACGTTGCTCAGAGTTTGGCAATTTTCCTCTGAGTCACAAATTTGATCCTTTAGTACTGGGCTTTTTTTTTTACTTATACTCCTAGCTAGCTTCAGCAGTGTCTCTTTCCCACACCTATGAACTTCTTACAGAATTTAGTCTCTTCTCCTATTACAAAGTCAATTGTACTAAATCTCTGATCCTAAACTTAGGTATCCCTCCTCATCTAGTGGATGCGCTTAAATCTCAGCTTCCATACATCTGGGCGGACAAGAGCATACCTTACCCAGGGGTTACAATAACCACTAGCAATGCAACACTTGCGGATGCAAATGATAAACCACTTCTAGTGAAGCTGGAGAGAACATTTCCTGCACAGAATTATCATGGGTGGGCAACTGGCTGCCTACAAAATGCAAATCTTACCACGGATCCTCTACTTGTTCAGATCTCTACATATTCCACCCCCACAATGCTATTTGACAGCCCTTATGCATCTTATTAAGCGATTCATATGGCAGGGGAAGAGAGCAGCTAGATGGTCATTCTCATTTAGTAAATCACAAATCAGTGGGCAGCATGGGTATGGTTGACATGCAGGATTATTACTCAGCTGCACATTTAGATCAACTGGATTACTGGTTTAATGTCCCCAACACACCTTTATGGGTTGAAGTTGAAAAGAGCCTGAACAAACTCAATGACCTTAGTGTCCTGCTTTACGCTGATGCCTGGTGTCCACTAAACCTGCAATTGTTACCATTTACTACTACATATAGTTACTTATAGTTAGTCTGGTTGAAAAAAGACACAAGTCCAACTAGTTAAAAAAAAAGAAAAACACAAGCCCATGTACACAATCCTTTACCCACAGTTAATCCAGAGGAAGGCAAAAAACCCCAGCAAACCACAATCCAATTGCTACAGCAGGGGGAAAAATTCCTTCCTGATCCCCCAAGAGGCAATCAGATTTTCCCTGGATCATCTTTACCTATAAATATCAGTACCCAGTTAAATTATGTACATTAAGGAAATAATCCAGGCCTTTTTTTAAATGCAATCTACTGAGCTGGCCAGAACCACCTCTGGAGGGAGTCTATTCCACATTTTCACAGCTTTTACTGTGCAGAAACCTTTCAGTATTTGAAACCATTTTTCTTCTAGACGTACCCCCTTGTCCACTGTGATGACCTTAAAGTGAATCACTCAACACCAAGTTCACTATTTGGACCACTTATGTATTTATACATGTTGATCTCCTCTTCTAAAGAAAGAATACATTCAGTTCCTCTAATCTTTCCTCATATCTGAGCTTCTTTTTTGCCTATTATCAGTTTGGTTGCCCTTCTCTGCACTTTCTACAGTTCCCCAATATCCTTTTCCCTATCATGGCTTGGAGGACACTGATCCATTCCACTGGTGAGGTGACAGACCAACCGGATATTAACTTTCTCATTTCAATACTGTCTCGACTAATTCCGCACTTACCCCCAATGGACTGGGACCAGTATGGTATTCACTGGACAGATGATCTCTTTAACCAGGATTCACCAGGATCCCCTCAGACTCTCCTGAACAAATACAACTTACCTCAGCACTTCTATTTTACCCTTCTTAGGCTTCATCGCTTTCTATTGACCACTCTGACTCCTTCTATCCATCTTAACCCAAAGGTCTGACAAATTCTTTCCAGCCCGAAAAAAGCCTCTAAGGGCATCTTGCTATTCTACAACACCCTTCAACACAAGTATATATTTAGAAAAAATAGCCCCTTACTTAAATGGAAAGCAAAGCTCCAAGTCTCTTTCTCTGACTCCCAATGGTTCAAAGCAATTAGGCTCAACCAGTACATCACACATTGTGCTATTCATTGGGAGTTAAAACTTAAAATATGGACAAGATGGTACTTGACTCTCTACAAGTTGGCAAATTTCTGATAAATCCTTTCCTCCTTTGTTGGAGAGGTTAATTTCTGTGGGCACACTTCTACATATTTTATGGTCCTGCAATAATATTTGCAGCTTCTTGTGGAAAATCTTCCAATATATCTTATATGAAACTGGCATTCTTACCCCTCCCAACCCGGCTTTAACCATCTTAGGCCTGGGCCAACATTAAATTAACTAAATTAACAATTACAAGACACTGGAAACTTGACCTGGCCCCTAATCCATCAGAAGCTGTCAATATTATGCACCAAAACTACCTATGTGAAAGAGCACTCACATTACAATTAGATTATTTCCAATCCTTTGAGCTGTTATGGAAACCATGGGTCCAACTCCACTCCCGACTAAATGCCAGGTTTTGGGTTTTATAAACCATCCCCATTACTGCTAACATACCCACTTAAGTTAATACTGAAATGTCATCTCTGAATAATCCTTGATCTGTCCTTTGTACAGTCTAGAAAAGATACTACACATTTTTTTGTTTGGTTTGCATGATGCTCATATGCGAGTATGTACTCCTGTTAAATTTGAGATGGATTGCCTTGTATTTGATGTGTGTATTACATTGTTTAATTGTATGCAGCTGTGCCCGCAATTCTTTTTGTTTCTATTCTGTGTTTATCTTAAACTCAATAAAAATTACTGTGAAAAAGAAAATTCAATACATTTTTGTGAAACAATCCATGGATTTTTGGATGTGTTAGCTGAATGTCCCCATAAATCAAATCCAAGCAGTTTTGTCTATTACTACTGGTCAGTTGCCTCTATACTCTTTCAGGACCATGTGCTGACGCACTTCATTTTATTTTGTACTGTAGCTTTCTCTGGAAACTAGCATTTTGTATTAAAAAAATGTCTACGGCTTTTGTAAAGTTTAGCTTGTTATACTGTAGGTGTACTTTTTCTAAAGTGTAGTTTTTATAGTTTATATTTTTTAATTTGTAGTTTTTATGATTATTTATTTATGTACAGTATTTATTTGTAAAGAAGATAAAAGAACTGTCTGACATCTGTAAATCCGTAAGCACCGGGTCCCTTTAAATTTTAGAAAATTGGATAGGGAGAAATGGGACTTTTAAGGTGCATTCATAACACAATATTTAAAAAAAATATATATTTTATTTAATAGAAAAGTTTGTTCATTAACATAATTAAAAAACAATAAATCAATTACAGTATGAAACAATGAAATACAGACATACAATCTCGACGTTTCGCCAGAAATGGCTTCTTCAGGAGTGTTATTATTGTCATGTATTACTAACAACACAAAACATATACAATAAATATACATAAATTTTTACACAAAGAATTATTATACAACATAGCATATTAAATATTCAGCAGAGGAGCGACATAAAGACGGCTTCACCATTACCACAGAAAGCCTTCATTACCTGTACATTGTTGATAATTTCATGATGGTATAGCTGAAACTGCGTCCAAAGAATATTCTTATAATGGATTTATGCGGTAAACCTTAGAGAGGATGCTAGCTCATAAACACGCACATATATACATAGTGTGCTGTGTGAAGCAGTGGAAGGTGAATAGTCACCTGGAGGAAAAAAGGGATTTATGTTAATAACGTATCCAACACTGGAAAACCACTTCCCTTTTCCACGATATCCTTGTCATTTTCTCTGCCCCCCTCTCACGTATTCCATTACAACCAATGCATTAGCCTCTTATCTAACACCTGCAAAGACAATCTCCGGAGATTCGAAAACAGCTTTTCTGAACTTTTATTGCGAGGTGGACGTTACAAAATTTCGGACATCTACAAACCTCTCTTGCAAGAATCATCACCATCCTTGTCCTCCTCATCTATTGCTAACTGGGCTGTGGATTTCCCAGTACCAGATATAACTCACAAAATCCTATCTGGTCTACAGAAAACTCTCCGATTGACACCCAACGAAATTTGGAGAGAAACCCAACTCAAGATCGCACACCGGGCTTATATCCCTTTTCTCTCCCCTAAATCCAATAAAGATGGCGCCTCTTGTCCTTTATGCAAGGTACCCAGACCTTCTCTCTCTCACCGATTCTGGTCATGCTCCTTCATTTCCTCATTTTGGGAGCAAGTCTTGTCTTACATATTCAAAACCACTTTATTGAAACTCCCCAAAGACCCTCTACTTCTGATATTCGGTTACTGGGACCCTCTATTGCTACCCTGGTCTCTGTCCCCAGCTGCATCAATCTCCTCCGGAACCACCAAATGTCCCCCCTCCAAAGACTGGATTTTGCTTTGTCTGCTTGTCGCCAGTTGACTCATTCTCAGACACTGGATCTCTCCTCAAAGCCCTTCTCTCATCCAACTCGAAAAGGACTGCCTCAACCTTTTCTATAAAGAACGACTTCTTACGGACTTCAAAGAACCCAGATCGAGAGCTCGTTTTTACTACAGATGGAAATCCTTCATCATATCAACCCTCTCGTCAGCTGATCAGGCAGCTCTGGAAGAACTCTCCTTCTCATACGCTGACCCTTTCGCACAAGGGCTGTAAAATTGGAGGCACTGCATAGACTATACTTTCCGGATGGCCCAACATGGCTGTTTCACTCTTGGGACCATCCATGTATTGGAACGGACAGCCTGCCTTTGTCTCTGGAGCTCCTCCCCCCCTCTCTCTTCGCTTATTAGTTTCTTGTTATGATCTTTCCCCTATTCCCGACTCTAAACATAGGGGCGCGTAGACAGATCCATCCAGTACTCACCTTCTGGTCATATAGCAGCATCGGTATTTGTCTAGGATGACCTATTGTTGTACCCTCACTAGGGGAGAATTATGTCTATACAGCACCCTCTCTCTATAACCCCACAATGTTAGTCTCCTAGTGATTTAGTGTCAAGTTTTATCTCTTGTTTCTGCCCTACTTGATGTACCCATTTAGTTACATCAATATTTCTATGTACCATTGTCTGAACCTGATCAACAATTTTTTTTGTACTTTTGTACTTAATTTTACACTTGTTCAATTGTCTTTTATTTTCCAATAAAAATTTGTTAAAAATAAATAAATAAATAAATAACGTATCAAATAGATTGTTTTGAGACCAATTTAGGTATATATAAAAACAATAAATAAATATACCTGGTCTCAAGATTTTAGTGTTATTCCAAAAAGGAACGTAAATTTGATGTGTCATTCAGATGAAAGGTATCTGTTAGAGACAGATTAGAATCAGAAACATATATGAATAAACTATTATAAAAAATAGATAAGGTTTAAGAATTCCAACTAGTACCTATTTCTGCCAATTCCGGATATAAATCCAAAAATGGGATGCCGTTTTAAGAAAAAATTTAAATCGGCAATCCGTCTGTCAAATTTAAAGAAAAAAGGATAATATCAATGAAAGAATTTAAACGCAGGATTCTTTAAAAAAGATTTGAAAAGTTTTTAGGAATAAAGAGTTTCTCTGCAGATACCTGAATTCAATCCGAATGCACATGAAGTTCCCCCAGAAGCGGCAGCTATGTCACAAAAGCAAAATGCCACAGCTTTTATAGACAGCCTCTCCCTCGCCTAAATGACGCCAATTTGGCACCAAAAAAGGTAAGCGGGGCGGGCAGATCAGTTCCACCTGACCGGGGACCAATCCCGACTGTTGTTGGGAGACATGATGTAAATGTGGGGCGACCGGAAGTGACACATCGCCGTGCACCGGAAATGACGATTGGATGTAAAAAAGTGATGATAAACATCACAGACTGGATGCAGTCTACACAACGGCCACAAGATGGCCACAGTGAGAGGAATCATGTAAGATACAAAAAACCAAGGTAAAAAATGATGGGAAAAACAGCAAGAGGTGTCTGGTGTAATTGACAAGGGAGGAAACCCTATGGTAAAGGAGTGGCCCCAATTTAAATGCCAATAGGCATAAAACTGGAAGCCCCGGGCTCCCATAAGGTCACCTATAACTCCAAAAAGAAATTCTTCTTAATTATGGACCGCTTAGTCATTGTATAGAAAATTGGATTAGTAAATGTTAATATTAAGCAAATACTGATGGCAAGAAGATGTGGCCCGGGAAAGCCATCAAGTCGCTCCTCTGACGAATAACAAACCTACATATAAACACAGTAGACAAATAAACAGATTTAACTGTTTAAAACCCAGGGACATACAGAGAAATATATATAAGGTCAATTTTAGAGAAAGGGCTTGTAGCTGATGGACTCGTTGAGTCCTGGATAAATGGTGGCATTAAGTGAAAAAATCCACTTAGCCTCTCTTTGCAACAGACTTTTGTCACAATCTCCACCTCTTTCGCTAATTGGAAGATATTCTAAAGCAAAAAACCTCATCTTGGAAAGCATGATATAAACCACTATGTCGGCTAATGGGCGTTTCCATTTTTTTCTTTCGAATCAGGGAAACGTGGTCCCTGACTCTATGAAAAAAGGGTCTTTTGGTCTTCCCAATTGTCACGAGGATGCTATACACAGACATCCAATACAGGTGGTCAGATCATTGGGCTGCACATTAAGGACTCGGGAACAGAGTAAGTGAAAAATATATATATTTATTAAAGATAAAGACACACGTGTAAACAAAACCACAGCAAACCATAAGCAAGAAACAAATACAAAGGAACACAACAAACCCAAAAAACAACCTAATCTAACTAGCTAACTAATATGTACAAAAGAGAACACACATACATGAACAAGGCAGGGGATGAGAGACAAGGGGAGCAGAAGGCCAGGTACTGGGAGCAGTCAGCAAGGGGAAGCTGCTATCAGGGGACAGGTATCAGGGGACAGGTCTCAGGGGACAGGGTACAAGGATCAGAGTCCAGGACAAGGCAGGGAACAGATCAGGATCAGGTTCAGGACCAGGTAACGGATCAGGTTCAGGCAGGGACCAGGCTTACAGAAGGAATTCTGGAGCACTGAGCTTTGTTAAGGGCGGGTTTATATAGTCCAGCAGACCCAGATCAGGTGTGCTTGATGGCTGGTGGAAAGTCTTGGTGAGGAGACACCCGCTGGTGGCCACCAGAACTACACCCACTGCTGCCGAATGCAACAGTGCCACCAGCAGGTGAGCCCAGTAATGACACCATTCCTGACAGTTCCCCCCCCTTAAGGAGTGGCCTCCGGACACTCCATCCAGCCCTTGGTTGGACAGTCCGAGTGGATGCGGAAACACCCAAAAAAGTCTCCATACTATATCTGCAGACTTCTTCGCACTTCCTAGGCCAGAGTCCTTTAGTTCACTGGGGGACGTGCCACTAGAGTCTGAAAATAGGGCGCGCATCCCACCACCAGGGTCAGGAAGTTTAGATTTAGAAGTAAAAATTAGCAGGGCAATGGGCAAAAACCCATCGGAGGCAGACCACGCAGGGGCATTACATTCAGGCTGGTTGACCATCAGGATTAAAATAGTGGAAAAAAGGGCATCCATCAGGAAGACGTCAGCGGCCAGCTGGGCATCAGGAACAGGTCTTAGCAGGGACCATATCCTCAGGCTGGACAGCGGGCTCCGAGTCATCAGGCTAGGCAGCGGTAAAGGAACCACCAGGAAGAGTATCAGGAATGGAACCATCAGGAACTGGATCGTGAGGCTGGATACCAGGTACAGGGTCACCAAGCAAGACAGTAGGCTCTGGAACATCAGACTGGGCAGCGGGCAACGGAGCAGCAGACAGGAACATCTCCGGCTGGGCAGCAGACGGAACATCTCAGGCTGGGCAGCAGGCGGGATCATCTCAGGCAGGGCAGCAGGCGGGATCATCTCAGGCTGGGCAGCAGGCGGGATCATCTCAGGCTGGGCAGCAGGCGGGATCATCTCAGGCTGGGCAGCAGGTGGGATCATCTCAGGCTGGGCAGCAGACGGGATCATCTCAGGCTGGGCAGCAGACGGGATCATCTCAGGCTGGGCAGCAGGCGGGGTCATCTCAGGCTGGGCAGCAGACGGGGTCATCTCAGGCTGGGCAGCAGACGGGGTCATCTCAGGCTGGGCAGCAAACAGGAACACGTCAGGCTGGGCAGTAGGCTCCACAGACTGAGAAACGGGCATCATAACCTCAGGCCAGGAAACGGGCACCGGATCTTCAGGCGGGGTCTCATGCACCGAATCTTCTGACTGGGACACCGGATCTTCCGACTGGGACACGGATCTTCCGACTGGGACACCGTCATCATAACTTCTGTTCGGAAGACAGGAACTTCAAGTTGGCAGGCTGGCACAGGAACTTCAAGTTGGCAGGCTGGCACAGGAACCTCAGGCTGGCAGGCTGGCCCTGGAACTGCAGGCTGAAAGGCTGGCCCTGGCACTGCAGGCTGAAAGGCTGGCCCTGGCACTGCAGGCTGAAAGGCTGGCACAGGAACCTCGGGCTGGCAAACTGGCACAGGAACCTCGGGCTGGCAAACTGGCACAGGAACATCGGGCTGGCAAACTGGCACAGGAACCTCGGGCTGGCAAACTGGCACAGAAACCTCGGGCTGGCAAACTGGCACAGAAACCTCGGGCTGGCAAACTGGCACGGAAACCTCAGGCTGGCAAACTGGCACGGGAACCTCGGGCTGGCAAACTGGCACGGGAACCTCGGGCTGGCAAACTGGCACGGGAACCTCAGGCTGGCAAACTTGCACGGGAACCTCAGGCTGGCAAACTGGCATGGGAACCTCAGGCTGGCAAACTGGCACGGGAACCTCAGGCTGGAAGGCTGGCAGCACGGGGTCTTCAGGCTGGCAGGCTGGTACAGGGTCTTCAGGCTGGCAGGCTGGTACAGGGTCTTCAGGCTGGCAGGCTGGTACAGGGTCTTCAGGCTGGCAGGCTGGTACAGGGTCTTCAGGCTGGCAGGCTGGTACAGGGTCCTCAGGCTGGCAGGCTGGTACAGGGTCCTCAGGCTGACAGGCTGGTATAGGAACCTCAGGCTGGAAGGCTGGTACGGGAACCTCAGGCTGGAAGGCTGGCACGGGAACCTCAGGCTGGAACAGGTTGGTGGGTGTGGAGGCAGGTTGAGATACCGGTAAGATTGTGTGGGTTGGAAAGTACTTCCGCTTCTTTTTGGGCTTAGTCACTGCAGGTTTGCAAGTACCGGGGGGAATATATGAAAAGGTTGGGATTGGGCAAATGGAAGAAAATGGCAGAGGTGCAGGGACAGTGGCTGGAGGAGGTTCTTGTGGATTGGCTACGGATAGGAGGGAAGAAGCAGGTGGATTGAAGGCAGGGTAAGTGCAGCAGGAGGAGACAGGGTACTGATACTTCATTGTTAGCTGGGTGCATTGTTCAGAAAAAGTGGGAATTGTGGGAAAAGGAGAGGAAGACATCCCAGCAGGTTGGTATCTAGACATACAAATGGATGGTTGGGAGCTGACAGGGGCTGAGTACAACAAACTTGACCAGGCCTGTATTAAGGATTTCACAAAATCAGGTTTGCACACTGCTTGTCTGACCAGAGACTGCACTGAATCAATGCATGCTGCAAGCACCTGTTCAGGACAAGCTGAGTACTGCTCATGGAAAAAGGCTGAGTCATCCTCCAACAGCCACACCAAAGATTCTACTTGAGCTGCATTAAAAGGAGGTGTATAATCGTCAGTTCCAATAGAGGCATCAGACAGGGCCAACTCTGTACAGATACAAATCAAAGCTTGTACATCCTCAAACACAAAATTGCCCTGATCCACAAAAACGTGAGCTATGCGGATGCATTCTAATAACTGCTCTCTGGTATATTCTCTTAGTGTCTGATAATAGAAATCTCTGTCATCTGTTGCCAGGAGCGAAAGATAAAAAATATCGTCCATCTCCATCTCAGTAATTTTAACAAGTGCTCAGACCCAATTCCAAGGTGCAGCCGATCTGATTGTATGGCTCCAGAATTCTGTCACGAGGATGCTATACACAGACATCCAATACAGGTGGTCAGATCATTGGGCTGCACATTAAGGAATCGGGAACAGAGTAAGTGAAAAATATATATATATATTTATTAAAGATAAAGACACACGTGTAAACAAAACCACAGCAAACCATAAGCAAGAAACGAATACAAAGGAACACAACAAACCCCAAAAACAACCTAATCTAACTAGCTAACTAATATGTACAAAAGAGAACACACATACATGAACAAGGCAGGGGATGAGAGACAAGGGGAGCAGAAGGCCAGGTACTGGGAGCAGTCAGCAAGGGGAACCTGGTATCAGGGGACAGGTATCAGGGGACAGGTCTCAGGGGACAGGGTACAAGGATCAGAGTCCTGGACAAGGCAGGGAACAGATCAGGATCAGGTTCAGGACCAGGTAACGGATCAGGTTCAGGCAGGGACCAGGCTTACAGAAGGAATTCTGGAGCACTGAGCTTTGTTAAGGGCGGGTTTATATAGTCCAGCAGACCCAGATCAGGTGTGCTTGATGGCTGGTGGAAAGTCTTGGTGAGGAGACACCCGCTGGTGGCCACCAGAACTACACCCACTGCTGCCGAATGCAACAGTGCCACCAGCAGGTGAGCCCAGTAATGACACCATTCCTGACACCAATGTAAAAGGCGCTGCATTCACACTTCATGATGTATACGACGCCCACCGACTGGCAGTTTACAAAAAATTTTGGTTTGTGGGTGGCTCCACTAGGAAGAATTAAATCACCCAAAAATGGGCAAAAATCACACCGACCACATGGAGCTGTGCCCCTACGGGAAAATCTACCGGTTTCCCCAAGTGGCTATTGACCAGTTGATCTTTTAATGATTTGGACTTTCTGTACGTAATTTGGGGATAAGGTTGGACATATTTGGAAATGACTTCATCTGTTGCTAGTAAAGGCCAAAATTTGGTAATGATATTTTTAACCTTTTGGTGGTCACCTGAATATCTGGTGATTAACCTAACTTTCTGATTTGAGGGTTTAGTTTTCGTGAGATGAATCAAGTCAGTCCTTTTTTTGTCCTTGGCTCTATGGTAGGCCTTTTTCAATATCGTACGACTATATCCTCTCTTTAATAGTCTGGACTGTAAAGCACTAGCTTCAGTTTCAAAGTCTTGTTCCTGACTACAATTTCGTTTTATCCTAAGGTATTGACTGTATGGTATGCTTTGCACCAATGGTTTGGGATGAGAACTGGTAGCATGCAGGATAGTGTTACCTGCAGATGGTTTCCTGTAGAGTGAGGAGCCCAAAGTACCATCTGAATTCACGTAGATGGAAATATCCAAAAAATTGACAATCTGTTGGTCACACATCATGGTGAATTTCAGATTATACCGATTAATAGTCAGTTTGGACATAAAGGCCTGCAATTCCAAATTGGATCCTGTCCAAACAATAAAGATGTCATTGATGAAACGACGCCAGATAAGAACATGAGAGAAGAAGTCCCCAAATTCATCTGAAGAGAAAATCTCTCGTTCCCACCCCCCCAGGTACAGGTTGGCATACGATGGGGCACACTTGGTCCCCATCGCCACGCCCTGCACCTGGAGGTAGTGGGAATGGTCAAAGATAAATATGTTGTTCATCAAAATGAACATGAGTAGTTCCGAGATAAAGTGATTGTATTTGTCTGCTCCAGATCCTCTCTCTGATAGGAAGCCCCGAACAACTTCAACCCCCCACTCGTGGGGTATTGAGTTGTACAGAGCCTCCACATTGATAGACACCAGCCAGGATCCTGGTGGTATATACAGGGCATCGATGGATCTAATAAGATCCACCGTGTCCCGTATATAGGAACTGAGAGAGCCAACATGTGGTCTAAGATAATCATCCACAAGTTTACTTGAATGTTCTGTCAAGCAGCCGTTGCCTGAGACAATCGGGCGCCCAGGAGGGCATTCCAGGTTTTTGTGTACCTTTGGTAAGGCATAAAAGGTGGGTGTTTTAGGTTTTTCCACCATTAAAAATTCACACGTTTTTTTTTATCCAATAGATTGTCTTGATAGGCCCGGCTGATTAACAGATGAAATTTTGTCTCTGCTTATTTGACTTGGGCATGAGAGATGGGACGTTACCAGCTGCGGTTTGACAGAAGGTCCATTACCATTTGTTTGTAATTTGCTAAATCCATCACAACAATGTTGCCTCCCATATCGGAAGGCTTGATAATAATTTGATTATTTAGTTGTAAGGATATTAAAGCCTCACGATGGGATGGCTTAAGGTTGGACCCTCTGTTGAACCTTTTCCAGCTGGTATTTTTTATCTCTTTAGTGACCTGTTGGGTAAAGGCCCAAATATTGGGATTACCTTGAAAGGTAGGAAATGTTCTAGATTTAGGTTTGTAAAGATGAGGTGGCGGAAAAAGTCTTTCTGTTGGATTACCCATTCCAGGATTTAATGGGACCTCCTCAAGGGGATCATCAAAGGGATTTCCTTCCTCCCAGAGATCCATTAAGTCATTTAAGGCCTTAATCTCATTAATCGTTTTATGTTGCCAAATTTCCTCTGAAGTTGTATTAGGGGAGGAAAGTTGGCAATCCTTGTCATATATGACTTTAAACATGAGTTTTCTGGCAAACAAGTTTACATCCTTGATAATCTCAAATGCATCCGCGTTCTGTTCAGGACAAAAGGTCAGGCCGAGACTTAAAACCTCGGTCTGTTCAATTGTTAGTGATTGTGAAGATAAATTGATCACTTGGAGGCCACCCTGGTTCCTTTCTGAGAAACCAGAGAATTGGCTATTTTCTTGGTGTCTTGTTTGGGGGGTGAAAAAATGGGGGCTGTGCGAACATCCCCCAAATTGGGGGTTAGTAAGTCCCCCGAAAGAGAAATAGTGGAAGAATTGTTTTTGGGAATGGTAGGTGCTTGAGGAGTGATAGTAGAAGAACTAGTGAAGGAATTACCCACAGAGTGAACTGGAAGAACTGCAGATTTCAATTGAGAATGAAGTCCGGAACGTGTGGTGTCTTGTGGCATACGTTTAGAAGAGGACGCGGATGATGAGGGTCGATCTATTTTCTTTTTAAAGGAAGTGATAGATGAAATTGAGGCCGCACCTGCTTGGGAGGAGGAAGACAAAGAAGATTCATCAGAATCTGAATGATCTCGATTGGGATTAGTCTGATTGCGTGCAAAAGATTTTTTCTTTTTCCATTGAGTTTCAGATGACCATTTATAGGCAGTATTTGTCTCATAAGCTAGACGATCACGATAACATTTTTTGTCTTTAGTTTTCAAAATGTTTGATACAAAATTTTCTAAATGTTTTTCCACAAGGATTTCTCAATCGGAAAAAGTGTCTTCTGAAATGAGATTTGAATTGTCTGTATATAGTTTTTCAATCTCATTATTTATTGTTTCCAAATCCTTTAAATAATTGCAACATAAGGCTTCCATCATCTTGAAGGAGCATGATTGTAGATTGGATTCCCAATCATTTTTAAATTCAGTCTCAATCTTGAAAAGATTTGGAAAAATTTGAACGCGTAGCCCCCATGGGACTATGCGGTCTTCAATATATTTTTCAAAATATTTATGGTTCCAAAATATACGTGCCTTTTTTTCTAAAAGTTTGGTCAAACTATTGAAAAATCAATCCAAAGTGATACCCCCAAAGGAGGACCCCTGAGCTTGATGAAATTTGCTCATAAGGCCATCAAAAGCCTCCCCTCTATAGGTGGCCATTTCCCTGACTGAACCATAGGTATTACAAACAAAAAATTAATAAATGGAGAATGGAAAATCTATTCTAAATTCTAAAATATAAACAATATAAACTAAAATATAACAAACATTGTATTTAGAGATGTCAGATAATTGGTGATTGGGCGTTTGCGGCCCGGTTAGATTCCAAAGAAGATAAAAGAACTGTCTGACATCTGTAAATCCATAAGCACCGCATCCCTTTAAATTTTAGAAAATTGGATAGGGAGAAATGGGACTTTTAAGGTGCATTCATAACACAATATTTAAATATATATATATATTTTATTTAATAGAAAAGTTTGTTCATTAACATAATTAAAAAATAATAAATCAATTACAGTATGAAACAATGAAATACAGACATACAATCTCGACCTTTCGCCAGAAACGGCTTCTTCAGGAGTGTTATTATTGTCATGTATTACTGAAACACAAAACATATACAATAAATATACATCAATTTTTACACCAAGAATTATTATACAACATAGCATATTAAATATTCAGCAGAGGAGCGACATAATGACGGCTTCACCATTACCACATAAAGCCTTCATTACCTGTACATTGTTGATAATTTCATCATGGTATAGCTGAAACTGAGTCCAAAGAATATTCTTATAATGGATTTATGCGGTAAACCTTAGAGAGGATGCTAGCTCATAAACACGCACATATATACATAGTGTGCTGTGTGAAGCAGTGGAAGGTGAATAGTCACCTAGAGGAAAAAAGGGATTTATGTTAATAACGTATCAGATAGATAGTTTTGAGACCAATTTAGGTATATATAAAAACAATAAATAAATATACCTGGTCTCAAGATTTTAGTGTTATTCCAAAAAGGAACGTAAATTTGATGTGTCATTCAGATGAAAGGTATCTGTTAGAGACAGATTAGAATCAGAAACATATATGAATAAACTATTATAAAAAATAGATAAGGTTTAAGAATTCCAACTAGTACCTATTTCTGCCAATTCTGGATATAAATCCAAAAATGGGATGCCGTTTTAAGAAAAAATTAAAATCGGCAATCCGTCTGTCCAATTTAAAGAAAAAAGGATAATATCAATGAAAGAATTTAAACACAGGATTCTTTAAAAAGATTTGAAAAGTTTTTAGGAATAAAGAGTTTCTCTGCAGATACCTGAATTCAATCCGAATACACATGAAGTTCCCCCAGAAGCGGCAGCTATGTCACACAAGCAAAATGCCACAGCTTTTATAGACAGCCTCTCCCTCGCCTAAATGACGCCAATTTGGCGCCAAAAAAGGTAGGCGGGGCGGGCAGATCAGTTCCACCTGACCGGGGACCAATCCCAACTGTTGTTGGAAGACATGATGTAAATGTGGGGCGACCGGAAGTGACACATCGCCGTGCCCGGAAATGACGATTGGATGTAAAAAAGTGATGATAAACATCACAGACTGGATGCAGTCTACACAACGGCCACAAGATGGCCACAGTGAGAGGAATTATGTAAGATACAAAAAAACAAGGTAAAAAATGATGGAAAAAACAGCAAGAGGTGTCTGGTGTAATTGACAAGGGAGGAAACCCTATGGTGGAGGAGTGGCCCCAATTTAAATGCCAATAGGCATAAAACTGGAAGCCCTGGGCGCCCATGAGGTCACCTATAACTCCAAAAAGAAATTCTTCTTAATTATGGACAGCTCAGTCATTGTATAGAGAATTGGATTAGTAAATGTTAATATTAGGCAAATACTGATGGCAAGAAGATGTGGCCCGGGAAAGCCATCAAGTCGCTCCTCTGACGAATAACAAACCTACATATAAACACATAGTACACAAATAAACAGATTTAACTGTTTAAAACCCAGGGACATACAGAGAAATATATATAAGGTCAATTTTAGAGAAAGGGCTTGTAGCTGATGGACTCGTTGAGTCCTGGATAAATGGTGGCATTAAGTGAAAAAATCCACTTAGCCTCTCTTTGCAACAGATTTTTGTCACAATCTCCACCTCTTTCGCTAATTGGAAGATATTCTAAAGCAAAAAACCTCATCTTGGAAAGGTCAAAAGCATGATATAAACCACTATGTCGGCTAATTCGAATCAGGGAAACATGGTCCCTGACTCTATGAAAAAAGGGTCTTTTGGTCTTCCGAATGTAAAAGGCGCTGCATTCACACTTCATGATGTATACAATAGACATGTGCACACTGAAATATTTAGTTTCGGAATTTCGTTTTCGTCCGAAAAATAAATTTATTTAGTTACTCCCGAAATTCGTTTTTATTTATTTTGTTTTTCGTTAGAAATTGCATTCGTCCGAAAATCTGAATTAATTAAGGTCGAATCTGTCATTGAAGGCTTATGGTGTCTGTCGAATGTTCAAAGAAGATTCGACGGAGCAGTGAAACTGTACGACGCTGCAATCATACATTTCCGGTCGAATGTTCCGCCCACAAGCTATAGAAGAATTCTAATGTTGTATGACTAGTAATAATTATATTTATTCATTACTATTACTAGTCAACCAACATTAGAATTCTTCTATAGCCTATGGGCGGATGCATTTGACCGGAAATGTACGATTGCAGCGTCGTACAGTTTTGCTGCACCGTCGAATCTTCTAACTTTCGATGCTTTGTCGAATCTTCGTCATTCTAGCTATTTTACTGCTCCTCCTCTTTGGTTACAATCAGCCAATAACATTCATCATCAACTTTATTTTTATTTTACTTCCCCCACCCAATTCCAGCAGTGATCTTTTCTCTCTATGTCGAATCTTTTCTCTCTATAATAACAAATCTTTTCTCTCCTATGTCGAATCTTTTCTCTCCTATGTCGAATCTTTTCTCTCCTATGTCGAATCTTTTCTCTCATATGTCGAATCTTTTCTCTCCTATGTCGAATCTTTTCTCTCTATAATAACAAATCTTTTCTCTCCTATGTCGAATCTTTTCTCTCCTATGTCAAATCTTTTCTCTCTATAATAACAAATCTTTTCTCTCCTATGTCGAATCTTTTCTCTCCTATGTCGAATATTTTCTCTCTATAATGTCGAATCTTTTCTCTCCTATGTCAAATCTTTTCTCTCCTATGTCGAATCTTTTCTCTCCTATGTCAAATCTTTTCTCTCTATAATAACAAATCTTTTCTCTCCTATGTCGAATCTTTTCTCTCCTATGTCGAATATTTTCTCTCTATAATGTCAAATCTTTTCTCTCCTATGTCGAATCTTTCTCTCCTATGTCGAATCTTTTCTCTCTATAATGTCAAATCTTTTCTCTCCTATGTAGAATAATATTGGACTAATAGAGTTAAGGTTAGGCACATTCGACCACAGGTTCGATAGACACAGATTGTTATTGTCAGCGTCACGTCGAATCTCCTATCTATATCGAACTGTTGTAGCAACGAAAACGAAAATAAAGCATTTGTTTATGTCGGATCTTTCGGTTTTCGGATTCTGTGCTTTCGTTTTCGTTTGTTAAAACGATAACGAAAATAGCTGAAATTCGGACGAAAATGCATTCGGACGAAAACGAATGCACATGTCTAGTATACAACGCCCACCGTTGTTTTTCAGTAATACATGACAATAATAACACTCCTGAAGAAGCCATTTCTGGCGAAACGTCGAGATTGTATGTCTGTATTTCATTGTTTCATACTGTAATTGATTTATTGTTTTTTAATTATGTTAATGAACAAACTTTTCTATTAAATAAAATATATATTTTTTTAAATATTGTGTTATGAATGCACCTTAAAAGTCCCTATTCTCCCTATCCAATTTTCTAGTATTTATTTGTAGTTTAGATTTGTAGTTATGCTCCTGCATTGGGATGCCATTATTAATGGGACAGGCAATATCCTGAACTTTCTGCTGGGACATTCAATTTTCAAAGTAATAACTACTCAATAATGAAGACTGTGATGGAGGTGTGGGTGGAATAGAACACATGCGGAGATCAAGAAGTATTTTAGGGCCCCTGACCGAGGGGCTCTTTATTTTGGGGGGGTTAAAAAACAGGGAGTCAGATACAAGGAAGGCCACAGGGCACTAATTCCAACACTGTAAGAGACATGCAGAAATATAACAGAGTGGCAATAGGGCACATCAAGGAATATGTCAGAGGCACAGGGCAGCAATCTAGTACAGAAGGGACTTAGTCCAGAATCACAGGGCACAATCTTGGCACAGTGAGTAGCAAGCCACAATCTAGTACAGAAACGTCCAGGGGCACAGTGCAGCAATTCAGGGACTCATCAGCAAACAGTGGCCTCAGCAGAGGAAATCCAGGTAGCTTGGCAGGGAAGAAGGTCTAGCAGGCAGAGGTCCTGCATAGGCACATCACGGGCCCTCAGGGAGCAGTGTGCCCTGGCTGCAGCATCTGGACCACACAGACAATGCAAAACTACTAGTCCCAGCAGTGCAGAAAGCAAAGCACAGCCAATACAGAACTATCTGTCTCCACAGTTTCATGCATCTTCCAGCCTCCTAGTGAGACCTGCAGCCCCTATGTCTCTCACTGAAGAGTCTTTCAACAGTCTGACCCCCCTTCATTGCTATCTCTGGTTCTTTGAATTCAGCCACCCACCTCCTGGTTCTGAGGCATCTGGCATCTGGCTCAATCCTCAAGCAGGGTACAATAATTTATGTGCTTCTTACTAAGGTCAGCGTCATGTCCTACCCCCTGTTGGGACACAGGAATGCACAAACAAAATTATGCAGATAAGTTTACTTTGTTATAAACTGCATCTAGACTAGAGACTGTCAATTTAATAAAACAAAAGAAAGGAAAAATCCAATATTTCTGACGTCTGTTACAAAGACACCTTAGCTTTCATGAAAGCCACTGTTGCAGTATCAATTGCAATTGCCTCTTTAATATGGGACAGTTGGTCTCAGAATAGTGCCTGCTCTAATCACACAAGAAATTTAGTTACTGCTGTTGCTAAATAGTTTTGTTTCATACAGTATGTTCTTTTTTTGTGCCAATATATAGTACTGAATGTTTGAACCTCATTTTAGATCCTCTTTTCAAAAATACTTAGTTCAAAAAGTACAAGCTACACCCTGCACATTGATATGAAGGTTAAATAGAATCTTGAATGCATTGTAATTACTTGTGCAACTTTCTAAGGTCAATTCAAGGAGATCCTTATTTTTTCCCTACAAATTCAAATATTTGCATGAAACATACATAGGTGGTTTTATGCCACAAATAATCGTTGATTCCTGCACACCTTAGTTTAGCTAGGTCCTGGTTCACACTGCAAGGGATACACATGTAGCGCTACCCCCAGTTAAGAGAGCCGCTGGTTTGAATTTTCAGGCCCTGAGTACAGCTCCACCAACCCCCGGCAATCTTGTATAGTCCCCTGTGGCACAGTTAGTCTAGGGGTGTTTTCTATTGCAGTCTACACCTGGTAACATACACACTTTAACCCCAGATTAACTATAAGCTCTATGAGTAATGATAACACAGTGATGCAAGTGGCAAGGTATAACAGCTTTACTTTAGGTTAAAAGGGCATGGGTTAAAACATAACATGTAACTGGCTTACAGAGCCCTGCAGCAATAGATGGAATATATATATATGGAAATAGCACAGCGCGGTAATCCACCACGTGCAGCTATTGCTATCTACACGCCCTATGGCGCACTAAACAATACTCTATCTCCCCTCACTAGTCAGGCCTGACATGAAATCAAACTCAGTCTTGTGAACAGAGATTTCTTTGCATGCAAACTTGAAATGGTGGTGCACGTTCAGGAACAATATTGTAATCCACAAAGTAGGCAGTCATAAGGAACACTATGCTGGAGACCCTTTAACTCTGTCCTGCAACCGGTCTCCAGCGGAAACAGCAAATAAATGAACGGTGGGCCAAAGCAGTCTATAGGCCTAAACACAGTACAACCGATTGGATTGAGCAGGTGCTCGCTCACCACTCTGGACGCGATCCCAGTCCGGGACTTCCACCTGCTGTGTCTCCACACACAGCGTCCGCAATGATCGGATCCCCGATCCAACTGATGTCCACAGCAAACTCTGTCAGGTGCCACCCAGGCTGCGCAGCGGGATGGAAGGCTCTTCGGAAGTTGCACAAGGCCCCAGGCTTCAGGCCTTGCACTGCAGCAGATCCGCACAGGAAGAAGCTGTTGCTAGCAGCGCGGTGTCCAAAGAGGCCGAGCTCCGCCTCGCCTCCTCCTTAAATAGTCTCTCCCATGAGTCTCTTCGGTGGCAACACTGCACCCTGGGTGCCAAACAGGACTCTGGGAGATGTAGTTCCAGGAGTCGTAAAGGAGACCCTGCTACACACTCCCCCCACTTGAACTCTTTGGTCCCCAAAGATAATTTTTTTTTTCTTTTAGCATACACTACGTATAAATTCTAGACAATGCTGGGTATGATGTCGCCAAAGGAAACTCCCACCAAAACTGAGGGGTTGAATTCCCTTGCCCACAGGTCACACTATCATGAGTGGCCTGCCTAACTGTGCCAGAGGAGGAATTGGGGTTGCCCTCCACCAAATGAACAGTGGAGGGAACTGGATGCTCTGTACTCCTCCTTACAGTGACCACTGCCTCCTCTGAGCTCTCCCCCATTTGTGAGTAAGTTAACTTCTTGGGAGGCCTTATGACTCTTCTAGCTCTTTGCTCTCTTGGGACTTCTGGCTGGATCACTGCAGACTCCTCTTCTGGAACAGGCTTGAGGGATTCCGCTGGCTCTGAAACACTTAGTTCAGGATCCTGGAGGTACATAGAGTCCCTTGGGTCCTCCTCTGAGTATGTGTCACAGGCATCTTCCCAGCAATCTGACAAAGGGCTGGATGGAACGAATTCAGTAGCTTCCACATTCAGTGTTCTGTCTATAGTGTCTTTGGGAGGAGGAAGATCTATAGCAGAAGTCCCCAGAGTTGGGGAAGGCCATAGCCAATCAAGTTCCTGTCTCTCATCTTCACCTTGCTCAGAGGCCTCTACATCTTGATTTTGGGAGTACTGGGGCCGAGTGTTTGGCCTCGGGGTATCCAGAATGGAGTCTGTGCTTGAGGAGTCCCTTGCAGGAGGTATCCGAACTGCTTCAGCAAGTGGGAGTAAGTGGTTTTGATGCCAAGTCTTCAATGGACCCACCTTCCCCTCTGGCTTAAATTTACAGACAGGTAGGTCCAGCAGCTTCTTACAAATGACATAGGGTTCAGGTCTCCATCTGTCTGCAAGCTTGTGCTTCCCAGGGACTCCCAGGTTTCGTAGAAGAACTCGGTCTCCTGGTTGCAGGTCCTGGATCCGGACCTTCAGGTCGAAGTTCCACTTGTTGCGGGCCCCCCTTTGGTCTGAAGCCGCTTGGGCTTGTTCATAGGCCACCTTCAAGCTGTGTCTGAGAATGTCCACCTATCCCTTGTGGGATGTGGCTGAGGAATGGTCTATGGAGGTACCAAAGGCCAGGTCTACCGGTAATCTTGCTTCTCTCCCGAACATGAGACGGTAGGGGGAGTAGCCTGTAGCATCACTGGTGGTACTATTGTAAGCGTGGACTATAGCCGCTATGTGCTTGCTCCAATGTTGTTTCTTCTCGCTACTCAGGATCCCCAACATATTGAGCAGAGTTCGGTTGAACCTCTCCGGTTGAGCATCCCCTTGTGGGTGGTAAGGAGAGGTTTGGGTCTTCTTGATCCCTAAAGAATCCAGGAGCTTCCGAATCAGCCGACTTTCAAAGTCTCTCCCTTGGTCTGAGTGAAGTCGCTGTAGTAGCCCATAATGGATGAAATACTTCTCCATAAGTACCTTGGCCACTGTGGAAGCCTTCTGGTCTTTGGTTGGGAAAGCCTGGGCATACCGGGTGAAATGATCGGTTACTACCAGAACATTTCCTAGTCCACTCAGGTCGGGTTTGAGGCAGAGAAAATCAATGCATACCAGATCAAGTGGGCTTTGGCTTTGCAGATGGCCCATTGGGGCAGCTTGATGAGGTAAAGTCTTCCTCTGGATGCATCGTGCACATGAATGGCAGTATTCTTCAACTTCAACCCTCATGCAGGGCCAATAGAAACGGTTTCTAACCAGTTGAAAGGTCCTTCCCGCCCCTAGGTGTCCATGATTGTCATGCAGGGCAACCAAGACAGTCTCTCGGTGTTTCTCAGGGAGAAACAGTTGCCATTTGTCTTCCAGGTCATCAGAGGGACCCCTTCGGTAGACCACTCCTTGATGCACCTGCAACCTGTCCCACTCTTTCCTCAACAGGCGAGCTTCCTTTGAAGGATGGCGCAGGAGTCTATTTGGTTCTGATTCTCCAGGGCCTCCAGAACCAATCTCCCCATGGGGTCTTCCAATTGGTCACATCTCAACTCCTTCTTCAACAGTTTTGGCAGATTATCTTCTTCCAACTGGGTTACCCCACAGTATTGCTTGGGAACTCCTACCATGGTAACTCCTATCTCTTCTGCCCTTGAGCCTCCTCTGGCTTGAAGTTCAGCCCCTTGGCAAAGGACCCGCACCCCGTCAGGTGCCACTTGGGTCCAGTCTTCTGTATCACTGGTAGGGGCATGAGATCTTCTAGACAGGGCGTCTGCGTCTCTATTCCCAGCCCCAGACCTGTATTTCAGCTGAAATTGAACCCAGACAGTGCAGCCAGCCATCTATGTCCTGTGGCATCCAGATTTGCTGTGGTGAAGAGATACGTAAGGGGGTTGTTGTCGGTTTTCACAGTGAATTCTGCCCCATACAGGTAGTCTTTAAGTTTGTCAACTACCGCCCACTTGAGGGCCAGGAACTCCAGCTTATGAGTGGGGTAGTTCTTTTCAGAGGGGGTCAGACTTCGGCTCACGTAGGCAACGGGTCGCAGTTGTCCTTCATGCTCCTGATAGAGCACTCCTCCCAGACCGTCATGACTGGCATCTACGTGGAGTTCATAAGGTCTCTTTGGATCTGCATAGGCCAAGACAGGGGCGGTGGTTAGACTTTTATTCAACATCTGAAAGGCCTCTTCACACTTTTGGTTCCACTGGTCTTGGACTGACTCTCCCGGCTTCCGGGGACCCGAGTCATCCTCTTCCCCTTCCGTCTTGAGTAGCTCATTCAGGGGTCTGGCAATTCGGGCAAACCCCTCCACGAACCTTCTATAATAGGAGCAGAACCCCAGGAAGGATCTGAGTTCTGTTACCGTGGTAGGCCGTGGCCAGGAAGTAACTGCCTCCAACTTCTCAGGGTCTGTGGCTACCCCTTCTTCAGACACTATGTGTCCCAGATAGTTAACGGAAGATTGGTAGAACCTACACTTCTCGGGCGGAAGCTTGAGTCCCTCCTCACTGAGTCTTCTCAAAACTTTCTCCAGTTCTTCCAAGGTCCTCCCGAAGACAATGACATCATCCAAGTACACAAGGACCTCGATAAGGTTCATGTCTCCTACAGTCTTTTCCATGAGACGTTGGAAGGTGGTTGGGGCTCCGGACAGTCCCTGGGGCATTCGGTCAAATTCAAAGAACCCCACTGGAGTTATGAAGGCTGTCTTCTCCTTGTCTTCCGGATGCATAGGGATCTGATAGTATCCACTCTTGAGGTCCATCACGCTGAATCACTTGGCTTCAGACAAGCTCTGTAGGGCATCCTCTATCCTCGGAGTGGTGTACTGGTCAGGGATGGTTCTCCTGTTGAGAGTCCTGTAGTCTATACACAACCTCAACGATCCATTTTTTTTCTGACTACTACTATCGGAGAGGCATAGGGACTTCTAGACTCCCGTATCACACCGGTCCTCCTGAGTTCTTCAAGTTGTTCCCTCAGATCTTCCAGGTCTGCTAATGGGACTCGCCTGACTCTCTCTCTGAAGGGCTTGTCTTCATGGAGGCGGATTCGATGGGTGGCACTCCTCTCCGCACACCCCACATCAAACTCATCTTGAGAGAAGATCTTCTTCCACCTGGTAAACTGGGCCTTGGCTCTCTCTTTCCAAGCCCTGGGCAGGTTTGGGTTCTCCATGGAGAGTTTCTCCCAAACATTCCTCCTTCACCTGTCTTCTCCGCATCCGATAGAGCAACTGGGGTAGCAGGGCTCACCTGGCCCAGCAACATCCTGGCTGGGATCTTCATGGGGCCATCCGTAGTATTCCTGACACTCACAGGGACCTTATAGTGGGCCTTCTTCAGAGCCCTCAGTGGGACCACTTCTGGGATTACTTCCAAACCCGAGTGTTCTTCCCTTGGGTCTGGCTCCAACATGACAAAGGGTCCAGGTTGCTCCCAAGTAAGCTTCACAGTGGCTCTGAGACAGGTTACTTCGCCGGGCTGCAACACCACTCCGTTCTTCTCAAGTCTCCAGACCTTCCCCACCCCCTCTTCCGGGGCCTTCTGCTCCAGGACCAACCGCTGGTAGGCTGTCTTCAAGATGGGGTGAATCTTGGTGGCGGCCGAGTCTTTCTTGCTTGCAAGAGGGGTCAGAAGCCTCCGGACCAGGTCCGTGTTCATTCCTATTATTAAGGAACTCTTGTTGGCTCCAGGCAGCCGAGGGCACACAACTGCCAGAGTATCAAACACTTCAGCCTTCCCGGCCACAGATGGGTCGAAGGTCAGTTTTATGGGCAGGTAGCCATCATAAGGGAAGCTCTGGGTCCCGATTCCCCATATTTCTAGTTCTTCTGTCTTCTTAATGGGTAGGTGACTTAAGTGTTTGTCATAAAAGTCCCGATACACCGGCTTGCGGTTGTCTGCTTTCTTTTTCTTGGGACTGGAACATACAGCTGCAATATGGCCAATCCCTCCACAGTTAAAACAGATCACATCCCCCCAGTCCTGTAGGGGAATGGGTACTGAAGCATCTGGGAACAACTCCTTCTTTGGTCCCTCAGGAACCCTTGAATCTTTTGTAATCAGGGAGGTCAGCATCTCTAACACCTGAGACATTTGCGATTTTAAAGCATCTACTTCTGGGTCTCTTTCTTTTGTCATCACCGAGTTGACTATCACTGGTGCAGCAGAAGTATGTGCCTTGATCACTTGTTGATCCATCTGTAGTGACTCCTCGTCCCTAATAATTTTTATCAGATCAGAGTAAGTCAGTGACATCCCCCCTCCAGAGGTTTTCAGGTGAAGCCAGACTGGATCCGAGCGTAATGCTCCCTTTAACACTTGCTTCATTCTTGCCGCATCTGTGTCTTGGTGCAACATCCCTTTCTTCAACACGATCTTACAAAGCATCTTGTTGAGTCTTCTTACATACTCTGAAAGCTTTTTATTCGGCTGTTGGAAAGTATGTTCGAATTGGTACACCAATTCTGTCACCTTCTCCAGCTGACCGAACTCCTCTTGTAACATGGCTAAACAGTCATAAACTGTGCAATCAGCATTGCCAAACCGGAAGCTTTTCACCGCTTCTGCTGCAGCACCTTTCAAACTTTCTATCACGGGCTGTCTCTTCTGCGCTTCAGGCACCTCCCATGCCTCTACTGCTAGTAGTGCCTGCCCAACCCAGGTATCGAAATATTCTTCCCCTACAGGGACAGGAAGCTTCCCTGAGAATGTCTTTAGTCTGCGGTAGCTAGCCTCTACATGTACCGTACTTGTCCTCTGACACTTTGCTAGCAGATCCCCTAAGGGGTTTATTAATTCTGGTCCTATGGTAGTGACCGGTGCCGCTGGGGGCGTCACCCTTTCTTTTCTTTCAGGTGAGACACGGGGTGTTTCTTGTGGTGATCCCGTTGGGGATGGTTCCGTCTTGGTGGTTATTGCGTGCGCCAACTTATAAGTTCTCTTGTCTGGGGTGCGCACACATCTGCGCTTAAAGGTTTACGGAATTCCGTCCCACCATTCTATCAGCGCATACTGATATGAGATGTTTGGGTCTGACTTCATGTCCATCACCCATGGTGTACAATCTGGAGACATTGACACCACCAGTTTCTCTACCGTCTCTGTTGACCATTCCTCCCCTGGGAGGCTGATGACCACCGACTGATCTGGTTCTGTCTTAGCTGCTTCGCACCACGCTTTAACTTCTAACGGGTCCATGCCGGTACTTTTGGCGTGTTCACCTGCTGTATCAGGATCCCGGACTCGAGAGCCCCCACGTGTAGCGCTACCCCCAGTTAAGAGAGCCACTGGTTTGAATTTTCGGGCCCTGAGTACAGCTCCACCAACCCCCGGCAATCTTGTATAATCCCCTGTGGCACAATTAGTCTAGGGGTGTTTTCTATTGCAGTCTACACCTGGTAACATACACACTTTAACCCCAGATTAACTATAAGCTCTATGAGTAATGATAACACAGTGATGCAAGTGGCAAGGTATAACAGCTTTACTTTAGGTTAAAAGGGCATGGGTTAAAACATAACATGTAACTGGCTTACAGAGCCCTGCAGCAATAGATGGAATATATATATGGCAATAGCACAGCGTAATCCACCACGTGCAGCTATTGCTATCTACGCACCCTATGGCGCACTAAACAATATTCTATCTCCCCTTCCTAGTCAGGCCTGACATGAAATCAAACTCAGTCTTGTGAACAGAGATTTCTTCGCATGCAAACTTGAAATGGTGGTGCACGTTCAGGAACAATATTGTAATCCACAAAGTAGGCAGTCATAAGGAACACTATGATGGAGACCCTTTAACTCTGTCCTGCAACCGGTCTCCAGCGGAAACAGCAAATAAATGAACGGTGGGCCAAAGCAGTCTATAGGCCTAAACACAGTACAACCGATTGGATTGAGCAGGTGCTCGCTCACCACTCTGGACGCGATCCCAGTCCGGGACTTCCACCTGCTGTGTCTCCACACACAGCGTTCGCAATGATCGGATCCCCGATCCAACTGATGTCCACAGCAAACTCTGTCAGGTGCCACCCAGGCTCCGCAGAGGGATAGAAGGCTCTTTGGAAGTTGCACAAGACCCCAGGCTTCAGGCCTTGCACTGCAGCAGATCCGCACAGGAAGAAGCTGTTGCTAGCAGCGCAGTGTCCAAAGAGGCCGAGCTCCGCCTCGCCTCCTACTTAAATAGTCTCTCCCATGAGTCTCTGCGGTGGCAACACTGCACCCTGGGTGCCAAACAGGACTCTGGGAGATGTAGTTCCAGGAGTCTTAAAGGAGACCCCACTACACACACAAAGTGAACATGAAGCTCAGGGAATATTATAGTGTTTAGATTATTATATATGGGAAGGAGTTGTATTGTTTCCAGAAACAGACACAAAATCTCCCAATCCCTGATATGTGATAAAAGAAGAGAAAAGAGAGACAAAGCTATCTCAGAGGTCGTGGGAATTTAATAAGAGATACTAGGTCTGTTGTTATCTCTTTTTAAATATATAGTCTGTTGACTATATACTGTAGTCAGTCCTCAATTGGATGAATTAGAAAATGGGGATAAATAGTATCTATATATAGCTCATAGTTCATTCCTCATTATGACCATTAGATCGCCATCGCAATAAAATAACAATTTAAAGAATTTGCAAAAATGTCATGATCAATTACAAAAAGGGTTTAAATGATAATGCAGTATTAAGGCCTGGTGGGTAAGTGGCTCTTTGGTTAAATATCCACCTGGCCTCTTGCTGGAGGATCTTTTTGTCAAAGTCTCCTCCCCTCTCTAATTCGGGATTTACTTCCAATGCAAAGAATGAGATGTATGATGGGTCGTAACTGTGGTTTAGTCCAATGTGTTTGCAGATTGGGGTGTATAATAACCCTGTCTCCAGATAGTATAAATGGTCTTGTATTAGTTTGGCAAATGGGTGCTTGGTCTTGCCAATATAGAATGCGCCACACCGGCACGTGGCTAGATATACAATCCCGATGGTGCAACAGTCCACATACATTTTAGATTTGTGAAAACCACCTTGTGGTAGAGGGCATCCCGTACCCTCTTTGATCCATGGAAACTGATCACAGCTACCACACCTATATGTCCCCTTTCCACCCGTCGCTCCTAGAGATGGAGCGGTAGGGGGAAATTGACTATGTATAAAGCTGTCCCTAATGGATCGAGATCTCCTATAAACAATCTCAGGTCTTTCTGCCACATATTTTGAAATTATCGGATCCTCAGAGAGAAAATGCCAATTGTTTCCGAAAAGTTGACGAAAAATGTCTTGATGTGCACTAAATGTGGTGATAAATTTAGGGGTGGGATTAGCCTCACGGATCTTTGATTTAAAGATCAGTGCCTCATGTGTGATTGATTTTGCTCTACCATAGGCTTTTTTGAGAAACTTTTTGCTGTATCCCCTGATGATAAGGCATGAATAAAGAGCCTTGGCCTCAAGTTCGAAATCCTCCTCCCTGGCACAATTATGGAGCAGCCTCAAGTATTGAATGAAAGGAATTCCCCGTACCAGGGAGAGGGGGGAACTTGAATAATGCAAGATAGTGTTCCCGGCCGTTTCTTTTCTATACAAACTACTGTATATGGTTCCATCATCATGGAGAAAAAGACGTAGATCCAAAAATGGAATGCTCCTAGTGTCGGATTGAATGGTAAATTTCAAGTTGAATTCATTAATGGATATGAATACCATGAATTCAGAGAGTTCACTGGCTGTACCCGTCCAGATGACCAGAACATCATCGATATACCTCCGCCAGAGTAAGATGTGGCAAAGGTATATCGAGGTGCTGTCATCCGTGATCAAGACTCTCTCCCTCCCCCCAGGTACAGGTTGGCATACGATGGGGCACAGGATGTCCCCATCGCAACCCTCTGTACCTGGAGGTAGGTGGAGCCATTGAACAAAAAGATGTTAGTGGTCAGGATGTGCTCAAGCAATGTAGTAACAAACTGGCACAATTTCCAGTTGTTTTGGTCTTGTTCCTTCAGGAACCCTGAGACAGCCTCTATGATTTTTTTATGAGGGATGCTAGAGTATAGCGCCTCGATATCTATGGCTGCTAAGATTGCTCCTAGTGGTACCGTTAGTCCCTTGATTACTTTGAGTAATTCCAAGGTATCCTTTAGGTACGAGGGTAAGCCCATAACATGGGGGCGTAACTGAGTGTCTACATATTTACTGTCAGTCTCAGTGTGACAGCCTATCCCTGACACTATAGGGCGTCCAGGGTTTTTTTTAATGCTTTTGTGGACTTTTGGTATAGAATAGAAAGTCGCTGTCACCGGCCATTTTATCTCAAGGTATTCACGTAAGTCCTTATCAATATGGGTCTGCTGGTAAGCCTGAGTGATAATAGATATGTATTGGGATCTAGCCTCGACAAGATTGTCGTATGGTACCAACTTATACCACTCCTGATTGTCTAGAATTTTGTTACACATTGATATGTATTGAGTCTTATCCATGACGACCACATTCCCACTTTTATCAGATTGTTTGACTATAATCTGATTATTACGGGTTATATTTGCCAGTGCCTCCTGCTGTGTTTGGGACAGATTCTCCTCAATATGCTTAGGAAACGAGAGATTCTCTATTTGTTTCTTAGTTTGTTTAGGAAATGCCCAGACTGCTGGGCATGTCTGCAAATTGGGAAATTTTGGGGATTTGGCCTTGAATTTACATGGCTCCGGGGATACGTCTATATTTGGTTCTTCATCATTTGCAGGAAGATCATTGGGGTCTGTAGAGCTTTTATTTTCATCCAATAATTGGATCAGTATTTTAAGGGCCCTAAAATCCTGGACTTTAAAGCCTTTATATAGGTCTTCCTCTCTTCCTGCTACTCATTCCCTATCATTATCAAAGATGTGCTTATAGGTTAAGTTTCTTGCGAAGAGATGTAGGTCCTTCGCAAGGGTTAATTTATCAATTCTCTATGATGGGCAAAAGCTTAGCGCTTTAATTTCTGTTGGAGATAGCTCACAGGAAGAGAGGTTGACCACATGTAGTCCTGATTGATTGGTACCTGTTTGACCATGAACGGGTCTATTTTGCCCATTCGCGTGTGAGCAATTGGTGTGGCAGAGGTGTGGATTGGACCTAAAGGGGCTGGACCTTGGTGGATGTTTCTATGACCAGTTTTTGGTGTGGCTCCTAGATCTCTAGGGGGTATTTGTTTGTTATCTTTTTCGTCTGCAAACATTAGTAGGGGAGTGATACCCATCACCGGATCACCAAGTGCTTCATCCCCTGACTCGTTTTTGTGGTTTGTTGACTTCTTTGTGTCTGTGTTTGGGGGTAAACAATATGTTTTTTATGTGTGCCCCCCTGTGTGTTATTACCACCACCATTACCGTGTTTAAGTGCGCGTCCTCTACCCGAGGGACCTTGTGGAGTTTTATTCAATGGTTTCTGGGGTGAGATAGAAGAAGAAGAAATAGATGCATCAGTATCAGATTTATATGATATGCTGTCTTGATGTACATTTTGTCTATAAGGTTTACCTCTCTTGTTAGGGAGCCCTTTTTGCCACTTATAGGCATATCCACCAAAAAAGGCCAGTTTATCCTTATAGAATGTCTGGTCTTTCCTTAGAAAAATATAATACAAATGTTGTACTAAGTGCTGTATCAAGTCCAGCTCCTTCTTTTTGAAGTCAGCACTTGAGGAGTACTGATTACTAGTGGCCCTAAGGGTTTCTATCTCCCTATCTAATTATATCAAGTCCGTGTTGTGTTTATCTCTTAACATTACATCATGTTAGCTGAACATTGATTTGAGGGTTTGTTCCCATTTTTCCTTGAATGTGACTTCCGTTACATCAAAGATTGGGAAAATTTGTATTCTTAACCCTTGAGGGTTGACTTGTTCTCTCAAGTACCGATCAAAGAATTGGACGTGCCATCCCAGATTGGATTTTCTTTCCATGAGTCTTTTTAGCTTTAAGAAGAAAATATCAAGACCAACCTCAGTTTTAGCCTGAGGGGTACATGAATTCTGGATGGTATCCAGGAATTTTTCCCAAACAGGTCCAGAAAACTGCGACATACAGAGGCAAAAAAAAACAACAACCCTCCCTGGCCCAATTAGCACACCCCCTTACTAGTGGTGTGACTATGCTTAAATATGTTTGGTTAGAATTTAATCTATACAATTAATACCTATAGCAGTGGATAAGTAATATCTCTTTGATAATCTAATTATAGAATATAAACATATCTTGTTTCAACTAGGTATAGTATATTATACCAAACTGTAGTTACTCTAGTTTAATACAACCATTACATTATTATCTACGCTATTAAATTTATAGACCCCTGTGATGCGTCTTTTGACTTGCTGAAACGATCCAACACCCTCATTTACCTCCTTTGTGGATCTGGCCTCCACCGGGTTTAGTTGCGGGTGGTGTTCTACCGGAGCTGGCACCTGTGCTAAGCTGTGTGTAGGTCGTCCAATTTTTCAGACCAGGAGAGCACGAGGCAGTTTTCACTGCCAGTATATAGTAACTATTATGAAAAAAACGTTTATGTACTTTGGTTATTGTTTATAATCATCCGTTTGATATTGTACTAATGACATATTTTTGTGTCCTGTATCAATTAGATGAAACTGAAGAGGTGTGCAATGCCCTGACGAAGCACTTTTGTGAAACATGTTGGCTGTCTGCACAATCAAGTATTTTGTTTCATACATCAAACATCAACCTATGGTCTATGTATTTTGACTGTACTTTTTTTAATGTTACCGTTTAATAAATTTATATTTTTCTAAAGAATTTTTTTCAGTGTGCTCACCTTAACAACAGACCTAGTATCTCCTATTAAAGTCCCACGACCTCTGAGTGAGCTTTGTCTCTCTTTTCTCTTCTAGAGTTTAGATTATTATTATTAGTAGTAGTATTATGTGAAAATACTTGTTTTAATTGTGGGTGATATGGTATATAATAGGCCAGTGTTTTTTCAGTGGAAAAGATTAATTGAACAGTTTGAAAGCATTATCCAATAATTGTTTTCTTATGTGGCAGAGACGTTTTGGGAATGTCTGCACACTTCTCTATCTTTTCTTCTTCATAATCAAAAATGTGTGTGCCAAAAATGCAGTTTTAATTTATATCCACTTACTTTACCAACCACTGGTCAACTATACTCATATGTCTAGACATCTTTAATTTTCCTGTAAAGCATTCAGTAAAGGTATTTAGGGTTTTTTTTTTAATTTGTTTTTGCAATAATCCACATAAAAGATGTATCTTTTAAAACAAGTTACTATAATCTATAAAAAAAATACAATGTATGAGGTCAGATAAATTGATATGATATGCATACATCTCAATAAAGTTTACAGTAAAAAAGACGAAAAAATACAATTATTTATTTATATCCATTTCTACATAGTAAGGAGAAAGAAACTGTGCCAATAATGATAGAGTCCACAATAGTCCTCAGATGACAAGAGGATTGTATGTGAAGATGTATATCCTCCAGAGCATACAACAATTACTTATAAGTAGATCAGCTCAAAAATGTTCCATAAACCAGAATATTGATCCATAAGCAATAGGTAAAAATAACACTGCAGTGATTCCACAAATGAATGAAGTGCCCACCACCGTATAAGAATGGCCGCTTACCAGAGGGCAAGCATGAATAGGCATTTGGCTATAACCCAGCCTCGACCTTTGACATCTAGGAGAGTGATGATACCAGGAAGCAGACTCAATACAGATGAACTTCAGTGTGCTTTAAACTCCTTCAACACAACATGCAGTCCGTGGAATCATACAGCATGCAAGGAATAAGAGGGACCATAGCGTAACACCACGAACATTTATTAAAGGTATTATACTTACAAACATAAGGATAAAATTTGCATATCAAATTTTGCCGGCCGGCAATGTAGGAGCCCTTCTGGTGACGTCACTGCGTGCAATAATAATAATCTATCATTATTGGCGCAGTTTCTTTCTCCTTGCTTGTATACCGTGTTTATCCCACCCAAGCTGCTGCCTTTATTTTGTTTAATTGAATTTAATCTATTTTTGTTTAATCTATTGTTTAGCACGTTTTTTTCCTTAACATTTCTACATAGTGTTCCTTAATGTGATGACTTGTTTTTTGTATGTAAAAATAAAATAAAATAAAATGAGATTGAACTAACCAGGATAAACAAAACAGAAAAATGCAAAATAACCTTGTGACAATCAGTTGTAATTTATACTGGGAATGACTATAATTTCAATGAACTATTTAAAATGTAAGTCCTATTATATTGACACTCAAAACTATGAAAGGTGAACCCTGTATTTTAAACAAATTAATGTATTGTACCCTTGCCACAAGCATTGCCAGAGGCAATGTATTTCACCATATTTTATTTCTTGCAAGAGTTTTAACATTGTCAATGTTTTGTGCATAGTTACTCAACAAGAAGTGATTATATCTTCATCGGGAAAGAGTTACTGTGTAATCATGTTAAGAACAGAAAATCTATTTGGGAAAAAAATAATGGTCCTCTCACTGGTCCTCTCACTCATTTTAGTAAATGCCAAACACAGTAATCTACAAGTTTTCAGAAATTTTTTCTTTTACTTATTTTTTAGCTAATGATACATTGTAAATGGTTATGAGGTTGTAAGTACTCTTTAAATACTTATTGTGTTATTTATTTACTTTTTAAATTATTGGGGATGAGAGAAAGTGGGATTTCATTACCCTTGGACTTCATAAAAATAGATTTTATTTCAGGGAAGTGCATCAATGAGGAAGGTAAAATTAATTTGTTTTGTGTTTTATTTAAGGTTGCAATTGACTTAAATGGTTACATAGGAATATCCTTGTCTAGTGACAGTACATAAATAGGGATCAAATACACACAGAAAAGGAAAATTAAACACAAAACCCTCTAAAAAAACAACATTTAAACACATTTTAGAAAGTACATTATTATTATTATTATTATTATTATTATTATTATTATTATGTTATCTAAGAAGCTCAATGAGTGAAACTGAAAGGTTTCCTTGGCGAGATTTCATAGATTGGGATATTTTGTAACAAAATTTATTTTGCAAAAATCACTCTGCTCAACCCTATTTTCTATTTGTTTTCTTGATCCTATTCCTTCTTATCTCATTCCACAAAATTCTTTAGCCTTCATCCCTAAATAAATGGTCATGCATGAAATAAAGAAGGTACTGTGTTTTAAGAATCAATCATTTGCATATCTTACAAACATAATCTGGGACCCATTGTGCCACTGGCATTTTCACACAGTTTGTTTTTCAAACTATTTTTAAAATTTTAAATGTGGCCCCAATTTCTAGAAGAGCATATTCTAAACATTGTCAACTCAGTTCAAGATCCCAGCAAAAAAAGGTTATGTAACTATGGATGCAGCAGAGAAGATGACAGCAACCCCTCCACAATTATGAGCAGTCCAACATGAATTGTCACTATTTTCATGAACTTCCAAGATGACCTTCGATACAAAGAGAAATCATACACTACTAACTACATGACCCGAAACAGGAGGTGATTTTGATAAAAATATCTTACAAATAGAAGCTAAATATATTCATAAATTGTGGGCTACTAGCCCACCAGGACTTAATGACGCTATTATTTTTTCTTCTTCTTTATAGATTAGAAATATGCTGAATTACTAATTTTTTTTTTACGCTATAGATTTTTATGATATGAGATTGGTTGTTGGGATTGGTCTGAAATGTAAATCTATTGTGTTTTGCCATAGAAGGATGGAGTTTTTTTAGGTCCATATATAGTACACACACATACCCTTTGTGAGTATGTAATCTTGGGTATCTACTGTATATATTCTAGTCTTTCGTTATAGATATGTATGCAAATGCTATGTATCTTTATATTATTATTGCAGCGTATGGTTTGCGTGTTGGCAATTGGCTCATTGCCAGGTCCTTGTCTCTCCAGGACTTGGAGGCGGGAGCATTTGGCTGGGCCTGTTCAGGTCTGTGGAACGCATCTATCATATCCGGAAGTGGCATAGTTTCCGGCGACGTCACTTCTGTTTTTCGTGACATCCTTAAGCTATCTCTTATCCCCGCTGGAAATTGACCTAGGTCACTTCCGGCGGGTGGACCTTCCCCTCCATCTCTTCTCTCCACCATAGAGGCAGATGAATGGGCTCACTGGACATGGAATGCCACTCAGGAATGGGGCATATATATTCTGAGCGGCAACATTGAGATCTATCTTGGGGAGAGTTTTCCTCCACCCCCCGAGACTTTGGGCCAGTTCTGGCTTTTGCCCGGGGGCTTGGGTTAGTCTCATGGAACTCCCTCCTTCTTCAATTATCTGTCCTGGTAGGTATATATATATTTGTTAAACTTAGAAATTCTTGCGAGCTACCTATTTTAAATGAAGGTTATACAGACAGCTGATGGCACTAATCACGTCCCATACAATCATGTGTGTGCATAAATATAAAGTGAATGCCCAGACCCAGCTGCTTCCTTCACCATCCTGTCCCCTCTTCAACTCGTATCGATACAGGGATGTGACATCACTATCTAGCCTTCTTTCCTTCTGACCGAGCTTAGTTGTGAGGTCACACGCTCAGAGGTGATTACCTAAGGGGGGAGCACCAGATTGTGGACACCTCAACACGTTGTGATCACTGGATTTATGTTTTGATAAAGATTTTATGATATATAATGTTGCACTGATTCATGCGGCATATGGTCAGGGCACCACATTTGTTTGTACAATAGCACTATATCTCACTTTTGTCTACATATGAGGAGATAACATCATTGGGCAGCCCAGGATCCCACAGTTACCGCAGAATCCAGGGGTGATTCACTTGCGTGTTCTGACCGAGCTTAGTTGTGAGGTTACACGCTCAGAGGTAAGCAGCTATTACCTAAGGGGGGGGGGGGGGAGAACCAGTGTGTGGACACCTCAACAATGGATTTATGTTTGGTAAAGACTTTATGATATATAATGTTGCACTGATTCGTGCGGCATATGGTCAGGGCACCATAGTTTTTTGCACAATGGCACTTTACCTCACTTTTTCACTTTATATTGGAGTTTATATGAAATTTATTTTGTTGGTATCTCAATTATGTCAGATTTTAATTTGTATGATTTATTTAATTAATCTATACACTTTTAGAGTATCAATTCACTGTTATTCAAGCAGTTCTTATATTAATGCAATTTTGGATATAAGCAATTCATGCACTGTAGTATCATATTATACTACTGACACTTTATTTGTTCACTGCTGCTAATAGCAATATATTACTTAGACACTGCGGCATTCACTTTATAGTTAGGTATATATATTTGGAGTAGATGGTGACTTACTTTAGTCCGCCATCTTGAGAAAATGCAATATTGATATTTTTTAGGACACATAATAGGTAACTTTTTTTCCCTTTCTATATATTTATATCACTTTACACTTTTTTGGACTATATTGCATTACCTCACACTCCTATGTAACCCTGTTCTGATTTTCTAGCACTGTGGACTCCAATGGGAACATCCATCTTTGCTCCCTTCATTGGAATTCCATTGGAATATAGGTTACCATATATTCTTTATCCAGGAAGTGTGGGTATGATAATTCCCCTGTCTCTCCCTCCCCTCCTTCCTTTATTTTTCCCACCTTCCCCTCCCTTTTTTTTCCTTTCCCCCCTTTTCTTTTTTTCTTTCCCCTTCCCCTCCCCTTTTCTCACCACAAACTATTTTCCTTTTCTTCCCCTCTCTCTTTTTCAACCTCCCTTCTTCTGTCCACTTTTCCCTTCCCCCTTTCCCAGTCTCTCTGTAACAGTATTTTCCTTTCCCCTTTTTCCCCCTCCCCCTGTTCCTGTTCAGTTTTTCCCCTTTCACTAATCCTTTTTACTTTTCCTACCACCCCAACCCCCCCCCCACCACTGCTACCTCCTCCTCTCTTTCCCCTGTTCCTTTTCCCCCTTTGTTGGCCCAATAAAACAGATTCTAAGGCCAGGAAAGTAACCATCTTGGATGGCTGACCTATGGATGTGTTTTAAAACTTTTTTATATCTGTGATTTCTTCAAAAAAGTGTTTTTATACATAAAATTTGTACATATTCATTATACCCTTGGAGGTATATCTAAAGTCCCATATAATTGTTTGTATTTTTGAGGGGTTTGTTTTGAATAAACTATTTGGGGGGAACATTCTTGAGTTCAGTTAGTAGCTCGGATAAATTGATGTTTTCTTTGTTTTATGCTATGAATTTGCTGTACAAAGCCCGTCTGCATCGGAAACTGTGTTTGTTTGCTGCCTTTATGAATAGCAGCACAGAACAGACATATTTGGACTGTCCTTTGGCTCAGTTGTGTGTATGGTTTTACTCTGCTGATACTTCCCCCTTACAATGCAGTGTAAGAATATCATGTGTGAGGTCCTTTTGGGAACAGGGAGTGGTATTAATGGATACATGTAATATGCCAATGCTATAAATATTGGAAGCAAATCTATAATAAAAACGTATTCTAAGTAAGGCATATACATTTTGTTTTAAAAGCGTAGAGAAGCCAACCAAACTTATCTTTGCCCTTATGGCTTAAAGTAAAACTAAAGAAGACTTCCAGATTTATATATTTTTTTACATAGAGCATAATGTCACTTTCCTTTCCACCCCATCTAATTAGAAAATGCTTTCCATTTTCTGCATAGCACCCATGTCAAGTGGCCATCCTCCTGTATTCAGAATGCATGGTAGCCGTTCTGCTTGGGATCTGGAAGCTAGTGGTGAGTGGTGTTAACAAAGGATAGTCACATATATACTAATGAAAGTATCTGCTGCCTGGATATTGAATTACTGGTTGTGGGGCTCTAGCCATGTTACTTGCCTAGGGAGATTCTGCATGTTATTGTTGTGACAGTGTATGTTCCACTTTAGGCCAACTCAGCGTTGGCAAGTGATGCCACCCACAGTGCTATTGCAAAACTTCAAACTAAACATTTCAATGCCCTTTTCATAATCTCAAGGGATTTTAATCATGTCACCATGGAGAAAACATTGACTAATGCCCTGTACACATGATCGGATTTCCGATGGAATAAAATCCGATGGAATTTTCCGTCGGAATTCCGATGAAGCTGACATCCATCAGTCTTGCATACACACCATCAGACAAAATTCCGACCGTCCAAAACGCAGTGAAGTACAACACGTACGACGGCACTATAAATGGGAAGTTCAAATCCAATGGTGGCCCCCTGTCAGGAAAGGTTCTATCCGCTGGTGATATTTAATATTTGGCTTGCAGTACTGTGGTCCACCAGCAGGTGTCTCCTGACAGTGTGGAACTGTCAGGAGAATTTCTCCCTGCTGGTATTATATTATCCTTTGGACGCAGTACTGGTCTCCACCAGCAGATGGATCCTGGCAGTGTGGAGCGAACTGCTCTTCCTGCGCTCAGGTGTGACTTGAAGCCAATTACAAGCCTCCTATTTATACCTGGCAAGTACAAACACACCTTGCCCTGGTATCTCTCTCCCTGAGCCTGCAACCCTGACCTTGAGCCTGCCTGTTATCTGACCTTGAGCCTGTACCTCACCTCACCTGATCTGATCCCTATCCCGAATCCATCCTGGACCTGTTACCCGGTTACCTTGCATACCTGTCTTTCCGTCCCATCTGTAGTGCCTCTCGCTGTCCTGTATTCCTTAACCATCTGCTGATCTCCCTGTGCATGACCCCGGCCTGGCTTTTGATTACATTACGATTCTGTTATCTCCCATTATTGTACATATCTGTCTATTGTTATTTGTGGGTCTCTGATTGTGGGTTGGTTATCGCACTGTGTCTTATTGGAGGTGGTTGTGTTTGGTTGTGTTTATATTCACTTACTTTAATAAATTATTATATTTTCACGCACATGCATTTTTAGTTTCCTCTGTGCAGTCCACACAGTCTGGTCTACTAACTTCCATGACAGTATACCAGGGCCATCCCTGATCAGACGTGGCTGCATTGAGGAACCATCCTGGTGTTGTGAGTTCTGCTGATATGGATTCAGATGAAATCCTTTACTATTCTCTGCTGGCGGCAGAGGATGGCGAATATTGTCGCCAGGTTTTAAAGGGATGGACTAGTGACCAGCTGATGGAAACAATCCGATCAGCTAATTTCTTGGTGGATCAGGGTTACATGCAGTCTGAGGATGTTCAGCCGTTAATCCGGTTATGTGTAAAACCAGCCCTGTCATGTGTTCCCGAAGGAAGTGATGATTTCTCTCCCATTTTAATGGTGACCAAGTTGAATCCCTAGTATGGTTATTAGAGGATGATCCAGCTTCTTTCGATGAACATTATTTCCCTTGTTCCCAGCAGGTGTTATCCGATTGTGTTAGTTCAGTGCAGTCTCTGATTAGACAGGGTGTGTGTGAACCAGTTTTTGTTAAACCTGTGCTGCAGGCTTGGTCAGATCTCCTGAATTCAGCCAAGCCACAACATTCCAGCCCTGCCATTAATCACCTGCCTTCCCAAGAATTTATCCGCCCATCGCCTATGGCAACCCCAGCTACAGCTCAGTTTGCACAGCCTCCCACCAAATATTATTACCCAGTCTCTACTTGTCGCACCTACCCTGCCTTCAATCCACCTGCTTCTTCCCTTCCACCTGTAGCAAATCCACAAGAACCTCCTCCAGCCACTGTTCCCGTATCTCTGCCGCATTCCAGTCCCTCTTCTTACTCAATTCCATCCTTTTCATACATCCCCCCTGTTATTTACAAATCTGCAGTGATTAAGCCTAAGAAGAAGCAGAAGTATTTTCCGACCCACACAATCCTACCAGTAACCCAACCTGCCTCCACACCCACCAACCTGCTCCAGCCTGCGTTCATGCCAGTTGAACCTGACGATCCACTTAAATCTGCCAACCCTATTCCTGCTGCCCAGTCTGACATCCCCTTGTCTTTTACTCAGTCTGATGTCCCAGTGCCCTTCCCCCAGTCTGACGTCCCAGTGCCTTTTGCCCAGCCTGACGTTCCTGTGCCAGTCTGCCAGCCTGAAGTTCCTGTGCCAGTCTGCCAGCCTGAAGTTCCTGTGCCAGTCTGCCAGCCTGAAGTTTCTGTGCCCGTGTTCCAGCTCAATGTCCCTGTGCCCGTGTTCCGGCCTGAAGATCCGGTGCCCGTGTCTCTGCCTGAAGTCTCAGTACCTGCCTTCCAGTCTGATGTCTTGGTGCCTGCCTTCCAGTCTGATGTCCTGGTGCCTGCCTTCCAGTCTGATGTCCTGGTGCCTGACTTCCAGTCTGATGTCCTGGTGCCTGCCTTCCAGTCTGATGTCCTGGTGCCTGCCTTCCAGTTTGATGTCCTGGTGCCTGCCTTCCAGTCTGATGTCCTGGTGCATGCCTTCTGATGTCCTGGTGCCTGCCTTCCAGTCTGATGTCCTGGTGCCTGCCTTCCAGTCTGATGTCCTGGTGCCAGTGTTTCAGCCCGAGATGTCAGTGTTTCCACCCGAGATGTCAGTGATTCAGCCTGGGGTGCCAGCGTTCCAGCTTGAAGAACCAGTACCAGCATTCCAGTCTGTAGAGCTAGAGCCAGCATCCTGGCCTGAGGTTGTGGTGCCCGTTTCATGGCCTGAGGTTGTGGTGCCCATTTCCCGGCCTGAGGTTGTGGTGACCGTTTCCCGGCCTGAGGTTGTGGTGCCCATTTCCTGGTCCTAGGTTGTGGTGCCAGTTTCCTGGCCTGAGGTTGTGGTGCCTGTTTCCTGGCCTGGGGAGCCTCTATCTGCTGCCCAGCTCGATGACCCGGAGCCTGCTGCCCATCTCGATGTCCCGGAGCCTGCTGCCCAGCCTGATGTGTTCCTGCCTGCTGCCCAGCCTGGTGTGTTCCTGTCTGCTGCCCAGCTTGGTTTGTCCCTGTCTGCTGCCCAGCTTCATTTTCCCCTGTCTGCTGCCCAGCTTGATGTGCCCGCTGTCTGCCCGGATGTGCCCGCTGTCTGCCCGGATGTGCCCGCTTTCCAGTTGGTTGTTTCTGCTTTCCAGTCAGATGTGCCCGTCTACCCTGATGTGCCCACTGTCTGCCCAGATGTGCCCACCGTCTGCCCGGATGTGACTTTGCCTGTTGCCCAGCTTGTTGTCATGAACTTTCCCCAGCAACAGTTAGTTGGAGCGCCCGGAGGCCGCTCCTTTGAGGGGGGGTACTGTCAGGAAAGGTTCCATCTACTGGTGATATTTATTATTTGGCTTGCAGTACTGTGGTCCACCAGCAGGTGTCTCCTGATAGTGTGGAACTGTCAGGAGAATTTCTCCCTGCTGTTATTATCTTATCCTTTGGATGCAGCACTGGTCTCCACCAGCAGATGGATCCTGGCAGTGTGGAGCGAACTGCTCTTCCTGCGCTCAGGTGTGACTTAAAGCCAATTACAAGCCTCCTATTTATACCCGGCAAGTACAAACACACCTTGCCCTGGTATCTCTCTCCCTGAGCCTGCAACCCTGACCTTGAGTCTGCCTGTTATCTGACCTTGAGCCTGTACCTCACCTCACCTGATCTGATCCCTATCCCAAATCTATCCTGGACCTGTTACCCGGTTACCTTGCATACCTGTCTTGCCATCCCATCTGTCCTCCCTCTCCCTGTCCTGTATTCCTTAACCATCTATTGATCTCCCTGTGCATGACCCTGGCCTGGCTTTTGATTATGATTCTGTTATCTCCCATTATTGCACATATCTGTCTATTGTTATTTGTGGGTCTCTGTTTGTGGGTTGGTTATCGCACTGTGTCTTATTGGAGGTGGTTGTGTTTCGTTGTGTTTATATTCACTTACTTTAATAAATTATTATATTTTCACACACATGCGTTTTTGGTTTCCTCTGTGCAGTCCACATAGTCTGGTCTACTAACTTCCATGACACCCCTTTTGGGCTGCTTTTGTTGATTTTGTGTTACTGCGTGTTAGTAAAAGTTTGGTGTTAGCCGATTTGCGCTTTTCAGTCTCTGTGCTTTTCAGTCCATTACAGCATGACGAATGTGCTATCTCCATTACGAACGCTAGTTTTACCAGAACGAGCACTTCCGTCTTCTAACTTAGTCTGAGCATGCATGGATTTTTCTCAGATGGAGTTCCACACAGACGATCGGAATTTCCTAACGTTTTTTTCCATCGGAAAAATATAAAACATGTTCTATTTTTTTACCCCGATGGAAAAAAGTCAGATAGGGCCCACACACAACCGTTTTTTCCGATGAAAAAAGTCCATCGGACTTTTATCATCGAAAAAACGGTTGTGTGTACAGGGCATTACACATTTTATGAACTGCCGAAATAGAGAGAATACGACCTTGGATTTGCTGTACGCCAATTTGAAGAATGCATACAGCTCTTCTCCTCTTCCACCTTTGGGCAGATCAGATCATACTTTGGTCTACCTCAATCTGTGTTATGTGCCCCTGGTTAGGAGACAACCTGTGACCACCAGATCAGTAAAAAGGTGGTATGAGGAGTTCTCTAAAGAAATATGAGGCTTTTTTGGGGAGACAGATTAGAGTGCACTCAGTGAGCCACATGGAAGGGACATTAATGGGCTTGCTGTGTGCATAACACATTATTCTAATTTGTGTGTAGTTTATGTTGTTCCAACAGGAATTGTTAAATAATAAACAATGGGTAATGAGGGATTTTAAGGAAATTCCTAACTCCATGAAGATTGCTTTTAGAGTAGATAATAAGGGGGTGTTAAAAATGATTCAGAGGAGCCTGAAAATGAAGATTAGATAGAAATATAGGAGGAAGCTGGAGTAGAAACTCTATGAAAACAATGTGAAAGAGGTCTGGAGTGGCACTAAAATCATAACAGGTTTCAAGCCAGTTGGTGGTTGGGACTGGGGTAGGTATGGTGAAAACAAATTAACTTAACTTATTTTTAACAGAGTGGATTCAGTGGCCCTTGCCTTGATTTAAAACAGAGCTGTAGACAAGCAGTGTTGAGGCAAATACCCTTCACTCCTCATATGAGATGTCCTCCCTCCTTTTTATAAGAACAAATTTACTCCTCTTTCACGTATTTTACAGCTTATCAGGTGAGTAGATAGTTGAGGGGACTTAAGGCACGAAAATCATCTGGTCCTGTTGGCGATAACTCCAGGGTGCTTCGGATGTGTGCAGATCAGATTAATGGGTCTTCAACCTGAGCCCGAGTTTCTGAAAGGTCCTTGTGTTGTGGAAGATGTCTTGCCTTGTTCCTGTGTCGAAAAAAAACAGCATCCTCAAAGCTCTAAGGATTACAGACTAGTGGCTTTGACCTCCCCCATTATGAAGACCTTGTGGAGGTCAGTTACAGCCCATAGTTAGTATATATTTAGGTCCACTACAGTTCACCTATCAGCCCAGATTGGGAGTTAAGGACTCTATCAAATCACATGTATGCACACCTGGATAATCTGGCGAGCACAGTGAGGGTAATGTTTTTTTTTACTTCCCCAATGCTTTTTTTTTATTTTTTATAATTGTATTTTTATTTTTGGTTTAGAAGGGGAAAAAAAAAACTGATATACAGCAGTGTGTATAACAAACATCACAAAATATCAGGGCATGAGAACAAATAGCCATGAAACATTATCAAAACATTCAGACTTACTATAAAAGTAATGGCATTAAAGGTTAATAAAGGCAGAAGTACACAGTACAGGGCATATATATTTGAGGGTCGTCTCATAATAGAGGGACCTACAGGAGGGCTTAATGAAGAGAAACATATACATTCCACAACAAGACAGTAGACTCCAATAATACTATAAATCTATGTGGTCCCCGTAGTCAGATTGATCCCAGGGCTCCCAAATTTTGTTAAACTGAGAAACCGTGTTATGAACAGTGGCTGTAAGGAATTCCATCCTCCTGATCCCTGCTATAAGTTGGTTTAGAAACACCTTCCCCAGGAATTGGGAGGGGGGAGTAGTTGATAGCTAACACAACGGTATAGCCCTTTTAGCCGCTAGAAGGATATATGAGATCAGATGTTTAGTTGGTTTAGAAACACCTGGGAAAGGTGTTCCTAAACCAACTTATAGCAGGGATCAGGAGGATGGAATTCCTTACAGCCACTGTTCATAACACGGTTTCTCAGTTTAACAAAATTTGGGAGCCCTGGGATCAATCTGACTATGGGGACCATATAGATTTATAGTATTATTGGAGTCTACTGTCTTGTTGTGGAATGTATATGTTTCTCTTCATTAAGCCCTCCTGTAGGTCCCTCTATTATGAGACGACCCTCAAATATATATGCCCTGTACTGTGTACTTCTGCCTAGTAAATAATGGATAGGGTCTAAGGGGAGTGGCAAGCCTGTCACACACTGAAGTGTTTGCATTACCTCTAACCAGAATGCCTGAAGAAGTGAGCAAGTCCAAAAAATCTGATAGTACGACCCTGTCTCCATTTCACATCTCCAACACTAAGCTGAGAGGGTAGGATCTATGTGATGGATACGCTCCGGGGTCCTATACCAAAACATTAGGATCTTCACAGCTGTCTCTCTCTGCACCACACATTTGGAGGATTTAAAAGTTGACAACCAGATTTTTGCCCATATTTGTAATGGAATAGGACTTTCCAAAAGTAAGGTATATTTACGCATGTATAAATGGGTATCATCTAGTACCTTTGTGGAGTCATGAAGTATATGGTATATGGAGGAAATTAAATGTAGTTGATATGGGCCCTCAGCACATAGGCGTTCGAAAAGGGTAGGTACGTCCAGCGTGAGGGATGGGGACAGTGATTTAAAAAAAATGTCTGACCTGTAGGTAAAAGTAAAATAAGTTTTGAGGGATAGAAAACTTTTCCTGCAGTGTCGCAAAAGTATGTAGTTTGCGAGTGACCGGGTGTACCAGATTACATAGTTGGAAGAGAAGAGTCTGCATCCAAGGCAATAGGAGTCCAAAGGACAGACTATCTGGTAGAGCTGGATTCCACAGTTTATTAGATATGGGAGGATGTGGTGAGGAGAGAGAGTACTTCTCTTTCAAAGTTTTTATTATTTTTCAATAATGCAAAACAAGAGACGTGCGGTACATTAAAAATAAGGTACAATGTACCAGATCATAACAAAAAGTAAATATAAATTTACATTACTTCCATATGCAAACTTGTGTACAAACATGAAAAACAGGTGAGATATGTTCGGGGTACAAATTCCTAGGTAGGACATAGAGCATCTCACAATGCACCTGCCCGGCTATACCTGGTTCCAGGAGCCTCGGTAAGCCCCCCCCGATACACCTAAAGGGATCTTACTGTGCCGGGACAGCCATCCGGGACACCCGGAGTGTATCCAGTATCTCTTCTGGGCAGATTACTGCTTGCGTGGTGTTAACATGTACGTTTAATCCATGAGCCCCTAGCCCCTAGCCCCATATCCCGTTGCAGAGTTCAATCGACCCCCATATGGATATCAACAATCCAATCCCAACTCTCGTCCCACTCAGGGTTTTCGGGAGGACCCCCTAAGAAGAAAAAGGGGTCCCGAAACAAGAGAGGGACCAGAGGAGGGAGGAGATTACAGAGGCGGAAAGAGAAGTCGAACATGACCTGTCAAGATGTGTTCAATTTAAGCAGCATCACATTGTCTCAAGAAAAAAAGATGGTTTTGGATAAGGGCCTTAAATTTGCCCCTCCATGAAAGCTTAATAAGTTTAACACCTTTGTGGATATACACAAGTATGTTAGAAAAATTAATATCCAAAGCTACATTACTTCAAATCCCACCAGGAATGTAGCAAGGGCAGCCACTTCAGGCACTGTCCATTTGGGGTTAGCTAACCCTCACTTTTTAATCCTGCTAATCAGCTAGCTCCAGCACTTAACATGTTTAGGGATCTGGTCCTTCAGGATCTGGCCAAGTTACCCTCCAAAAATTTTTCTAACAACTCTTTACCTAGTACGGGCCTCAAAACCCTATGTGATAATAAAGATCTAGTCATACGCCCCGCCGACAAAGGCGGAGGCATAGTTTTGTTGGACAAAGCTAGCTATATGGAACAAATGTACAAAATCTTGAGCGATCAAGACACTTACAAAGAAATATCAACTAACCCAACTTTTAAATATAAGAAAAAGCTGACTAATCTCATCACTAGAGGCTTTGATTTGAAGATTTTAAACCATAAAGAGAAGTCGTATCTTGTCCCTTTAGCCCCTAGAATTCCAATTATTTATTATCTGCCTAAAATCCACAAGGATCCGCTTCACCCTCCTGGACGTCCCATTATTAGTGGGATAGATTCCATTACATCCAGGATAGGTAAATATATAGATTTTTTTTTTGCAACCCTCTGTTAGAACCACACCATCTTACCTTAAGGACACTAAGGATGTTATCAAACGCCTTATGTCAACAACCTTTGAGGGCGAACTCACCGTGGCGTCTCTGTACACCTGCATCCCACATCATAGGGGTATGGAGCCTGCTCAAGAATTTTTAAACAGGGACCTCACGTTAGCTGCTCCCCAGGTAAATTTCATTATGGAATTATTGGAATTCGCGACCCAACATAATTATTTTTGGTTTGACGGACATTACTATCTCCAACAGAAAGAAGTTGCAATGGGAGCGAAATTTGCGCCAAGTTTGGCCAATTTGTTCATGGCCAAGTGGGAGGACCCTCAGCTCTTGCTCTGGGCCAGGTACTGTCATGGAAACCCTGTCAGGAACAGACGCCCTGGACTTCCTGGTTCCCGCCCCCGCAGGTGACGCCCGAAGGGCTATTTAAACTCCTCACTTGCAGACAGTCCCTGCTGTCTGCTCTACAGCGTTTATCCCAAGTGACCTGATCTGCCTTGTTTACCTGTATCTGACCCGGCTTCCTGTGACCCTCCTGCTATCTGCCTGTACCTGACCATCGGCCTGTTTTCTGACTTCTGTATTGCCTGATCCTTTTGTGCCTCGCTGCCTGCCAGTTTACCCAACCCCGGCTTGTCTGACGATCCTGCCTGACCTTGGCTCTTGTTCACCTGCTGCTGCCTAGTGGTTCCAGTTTACCTGCTGTGCCTCCCGGTCCGGGTCATCTGCTGAGTTCCTGGTTCCTGTCTGCTCATCTGCTGGTTCCTGTCTGCTCATCTGCTGGTTCCTGTTCACCTGCTGCTGCCCAGTGGTTCCAGTCTACCTGCTGTGCCTCCCGGTCCGGGTCGTCTGCTGAGTTCCTGGTTCCTGTCTACTCACCTGCTGCAGTTCCTGGTTCCTGTCTGCTCATCTGCTGGTTCCTGTCTGCTCATCTGCTGGTTCCTGTTCATCTGCTGCTGCCCAGTGGTTCCAGTCTACCTGCTGTGCCTCCCGGTCCGGGTCATCTTCTGAGTTCCTGGTTCCTGTCTACTCACCTGCTGTAGTTCCTGGTTCCGGTCCACTCACCTGCTGTAGTTCCTGGTTCCTGCCTCCTCACCTGCTGGTTCCTGATCACCTGCGGTAGTTCTTGATCCTGCCAGGCACTCGTACCCCTTCCACCTCCGTGCTTCCTGTTATACCACCAGGGGCCGACGGTGGGAGCCGTAAGGGAGGCCTCCCTCTGCTAACCGGGCTCGTCACCGTCAGGTACGTGACAGGTACATTGACGAAATCCGCCTCCTATGGGCTGGTACTTCACAAACACTGGAGAATTTCTTCTCAGTGTTAAATGAAAATGATAGAGGTATCACTCTTACATATGAATCCAGTCAGTCCATGATACATTTTTTGGATTTACAGTATGAAAGATCAGGACAGCAATTTAAGTTCAGTACATATTTTAAGCCCACCGACCGAAATGGATTCATACCCATGATTAGTTGCCATCATAAGTCGTGGCTTAAATCGGTCACCAAAAGTCAATTCCTGCGACTTCGCAGGAATTGTACCAAAACTGACACTTTCGTGGCACAAGCAAATGTGTTAAAGAAAAGATTTCTGGAAAAAAGGGTATAACCAGGAAGAAATTGAGAGTGATCTGAAGAGAGTGCTGGACATAGAAAGATCTACATTATTTGAGGACAGACCACCCAAAGAGGGGAATGACACTTTTAAATGGTCCTTCCTTACGACTTTTTCCACTCAGCATAGGCAAATTAAAGCCATTTTTGAACAACACTGGGGGATATTGAGAAATGATAGGGTATTGGGTGCATTAATCCCTGAAAGACCTAAGGTAATATATAAAAGAGTACCTTTTCTCCAAAATAAGATCGCACCCAATATTATAAATCCACCTATCAAACCCACTTTTTTTCATAACTGGACGGGTTATTACCCCTGTAAAAAATGTGTTGTCTGCCAATATAACACATGTGGAAGAAGGTCTACAAAGGAGTTTAGATCCTCAGTGACTAACAGGGTTTACCCTATTAAACAGTTCTGTACATGTGCTACAACTCATGTCGTATATTTGCTGACCTGTCCATGCAGCAAACAATACGTGGGTAGAACCATAAGAACATTTACCGCCAGGGAGTCTGAACACATTAGCAAGATAAAACTTGGGAGTATCAAACATACTTTCCCCAGGCATTATCGACAACACCACGCCCGAAACCCCAGCGGCACTCAATTTTTGGTCATAGATCGCTTTGTGGCCCCATGGAGGGGAGGAGCCACTACTAGGGGAGTATCCAGATTGGAAACATTCTGGATATATGAGCTCCAGACCCACCATCCACAAGGAATGAATGTTGAGTGGGACATTAATTATTTTATTAATATGTCTTGACTGCCATTTATTACCATTATAGAACGACTTCTCTTGAACTTTTATTTAAATTGAATTTTAAAATTTTATAGGAATATGCATGTGGCATCTTCTCATGGCACCTGCATTTTTATAGATATTTTAAAGATTATTATAACAATTTTAAATATTTGAGTTTTATGTGTATGTTTAGATTAACACTCACCATATGTTGTTTCTAATGATACACTTGTGTGGTTCAATTCCCATATTATGACTAAGTAGGTAATATAATAGATTGGCTACATCATCCGCATAGACATTCTCCTATGTATTCAATACATATGCTGATATGTATGTTTATTTTCTATACACTTGTGGGTGAAACTTTAGTGTATTTCCAGATGATATATTTACCCCCCCTGGCCGCTATATAATATATGCAGTTACTAGGTCTGCCCACTTGCTTATGACCTGCAGTTATCCCTTGTGTGGGATGACGTGGGGGATATAAGCTCTAAACTGAGTCTTTCACATAAGACTTAGAGGCGCCGCCTGTTTGTTTAGGGGCGCGGCCACACACTGTGTCGGATCCATGCCTCGTTTTCATAATGAGGCGAGGACGTTGTTTTCGAGTCTAGTCGGCCGCGTCACGTGATACACGGCGGACGTGACGTTGCAGCGCCGCGTCCAAGCCTCGTTTTCATAACGAGGCTTGGATGCCGTTCTGAATCCTGATAAGAGGATGGGATGCTGCAGCGGAAATGACGCAGCGGTCCCATAGCGAGGCTTGGTTCTGAATACGGCGCTGTCACCTCAATTTCATCATCATTGCCTATCTATTCAATTGTAACATAAAAGCCATATAAGTGTTATAAGTTCCTCCACTAATAGAAAGAACCAGAAGTGATGTAATGGTGGTCCACTTCCGGGGTCATGGAGGTAATTTTATCTATTTATTGCGATGTGTGAAGGACACAGTCCATACCCCAGATGATGACTGTTTAGTCAAAACTAGTCGGGTGGACTTGTCTACACATATCGCTCCTCTACCTGAATTTATGCCTTTATAACCATCTTAAATGTGAGTGTTTTATTGTTACCTTCTTTTTACTATTAAAATCTTTCCATACGGTATCACGCTATGTGAGCTTTTTTTCTACTTTCATACGTGTGAAATACGGATACCGAGCCTTTTGTACACACTTATGAATACGTTATCAACATACTAGATGTCCTATTTGATTGAAGTGGATTAAACTCCCCAGACTTCAGACCATCTGCATTGGGTTTGTTAACCCCCAAGCTTATCTCGACTTGGGTGGCATATGCCCCTCCAGGTCCGAGATTTCTGGTAAGCCTCCTTAAACTCACCCTTGGTGGCGGTTTTCACAGCACTCCGTATTTGAACTGCAAGTTTTCACTTCAAACTAACACTTTCTCTTTGGATTGATCTTCACTTCACACATTAAAACTGCTGAATGATTTTCTTCTTTGGACTTTATCTGATTAATAAGCTTTCACAGCTAATATTTATTGTTTTGCCAACCAGTATGGGTTATATTAACCATTATAGTAACAATTTTTCTTATGTACAATCACATGATTCATTTAGCACTGGTTTTAATATGGGACATGTTAATGGGGTGTATTGGTAATTATTTAAAAATACACATATTGGGGTTGATTTACCAAAGGCAAAAAGACTATGCTCTTTGCAACTGCTCTTACAGAGTGCAACTGAACTTCGCAAAGTATATTTGCCTTTCGTAAATCAACTTTATTGTCTTTAGTTGTACCTTATTGTTGTTTTCTATATGTAAAAAAAAATGCAGTAGAAATTGACCCTTACACACTGTTTAAGCAGGGTTGTGTTATCTTGAAATTATCAATAGCGCACTGAGCATTCATGTATTATATATAAAGATTATCTTAAAAGTGCTTTATCAGAAAGCCGCAATATCATTACACCAGGCACACAATAAAATGTCAGTTTCTGCAAAAAATATACCTGCTGTTTAATTACATCCATATATATCTGAGTTATAGTTCAGCCAATAAAAACATTTTAAAGGTTCAAATAAATAATGCAAATGTAGATCAGACATCTGACTAATCCCATTAAAATGAAATTAGGCAGACAACATGTCTGCTGCATGATATTGCACGTGTTGAAAAAAATAAGCATGACATCTAGATCACTTTGTATGAAGCAATTGTATGTATATATTATTGTACAGCTGGGATGCCAGGACTATTAAAATTAATAGACATGATTTAATGGTCAGAACTTGTTCTGACCTTTTTGTGACTGGGTATGAAAATTCTCTTTTTAATCATCCTCATTTGCATAAAATCTATAACAGTTTGGATTTATTTCTCTGAAAGCAGACGGTCTATCTCAGTAGGAACAATCTCAGTGTTTGTGGTGCATAACCACGCCAGTGAGAACTGTCAACATTATGACAAAACTGTCCATTACTCAGCTATGTAATGTACTGCCAAAAAAATATATATCGGCTTTCATAAATAAAAATAAATATACAAATCATCAAACTCATCAACTTGTTTTGACTTTCTCAGTTTGTATACAACTATTACCATTAGTAATGTTTTATAGAACAATGTTACTTTATTTTAAACTTACCGCAAAAAATAACAGATAACATATAAGGCAACAATTTGACACTCAAAATTCTTTCTTGTTTTAATTTCCCTTTTTTTTTTTTTACTGTAGCTCAATAGCTCAAAGTATTGTTTGCAACAGTGGAAAAGATTGTTGTTATGCTGTAAATTCAGTGTGTCATTTTAAACTGTGATGTTGTTTGGTTTTGTCTTTGTAACAGAAAGTTATAGTAAACTATCAATATTTGTGGATTAATAGATGTCTATAAATGTAATTAAAGTATTTAACCACTTGACCTCTGGAAGATTTAACCCCCCCCCCCCCTTCATGACCAGGACAATATTTGCGATACGGCACACTGTTAATTTAACTCACAATTGCGTGGTCATGTGACCCTGTACCCAAATAAAATATATGTATTTTTTCCCCACAAATAGAGCTTTCTTTTGGTGGCATTTTATCACCACTGCATTTTTTTATTTTTGCGCTATAAACAAAAAAAAACTGACAATTTAGAATTATTTTTTTTTTAACTTTCTGCTATAAAACATATCCAATAAAAAAATGAAAAAGTCTAATTTCTTTTTTACAGTACTTATAAACAAATGTATGACACCTCTCTAAATGTACTCTATCCTGGCTGGGCAGATTGGCCACTTTTAAGATGCTTAAACTCCCACAGTTCTTGTACCTTTTTAGATCCCTACCTATCCCAATACCTGCTTCTTTCTTCAAGAAACTATAAGCACTATTGGGCCCATAGTCAGTATGAGGCCAAGGCTATGTTGACCTCAAGGATTACTATTATGTCTCATTTAAATGTATACGTGATGGCGTTATGCTGTGTGTGGTATACAAATGTGTATCAACTCAATATACAAAATATATAAAAATACCATGTGATGAAAAAAAGGTGATGAACAAAAGATCTAGAACCAAATATATGAAATCTATATAACAAAATGTGACATTGAGTGAATAAGTGGACAAATAAATAAACAGTGTGATAAAGTCCAACATGCACCACTGAGTGTGCAATAAAGCTGAATAAAACCAATATAGTCCAGTAGTGAGAGTGATAAACAAAAAACAAATTCCACTGTAACAGTCTGAAATAATTTTCCACACAAATAGTGAATCCCTCCACTGTGAGCAATTAATTGAGGTAAGGTATACGGCATAGAAGGAATTATAGGTGATCTTCAAACGTCCTTTTGACCAGCTCCAATGAACTTAAACGATCGTGGTTTCAGTATGTGGGGTTTAGATAAGAAAGAAAAAAGACAGCCCATAGCATAATCCCATATGGGGTAATTTGTGGTGACACGCATTATAAATGAACTCACTTATTATGTATAATAGCTGGCATAAATCCACGAGCGCCGCGCTCATATCCTTCTGCCCAGATTTTGTAGTTAGATGCTCAGGTCCCTCTGTTGATATCCTCAGTATACAGGGGGAGTTTTAGGCACAAAGAAAGGAAATGCCCATAGTGTAATCCCGTATAGGGATGAGCCGAACACCCCCGGGTTCGGTTCGCACCAGAACCTTCGAACGGACCGAAAGTTCGCGTGAATTTTCGAACCCTATTCGTTATAATGGACGAGAACGTTCGAAATCAAAATTGCTAATTACAACGGCCAATATGCATGTTAATGTCATAAAACAGGTTTGGGGACCCGGGTCCTGCCCCAGGGGACATATATCAATGCAAAAAGAAATTTTAAAAACTAAAGTTTTTTCGGGAGCAGTCATTTTAATGATGCATAAAGTGAAAAAAAAAAGTGACATTTTCCTTTAAATATGGTACCTGGGGGGTGTCTAAAGTATGCATATGTGAAGTGGCATGTGTTTCCCGTGTTTAGAACTGTCCTTGCACAAAATGACATTTGTAAAGGAAAAAAAGAAGCCATTTAAAACCACTTGCGGCTTTAATGTCATGTCTTGTCCTGGCCGCCATATGGCTGAAAATCCTTGAGAAAAATGGCATGGCTACCCCATCACTACCCCCCCCCCCCCCACCCCAGCCCTTTTGGGTCTTGTATGGATATTAAGGGGGACCCCGCAGCCAAAATAAAACCCTATACCTACAACCCTATATACTCTGAACAGCAGTATATAGGTGGTGCAAACAAGACACGGACTGTAGGTTTGTTCTTATGTAGAATCTGAACAGGTACATTATGAAGTGTAGCTCCATCCCAAAAAAATCTATTTTTAAGCTTTTTGGAGAACATAGGGAGGGGTTATCACCCCTGTAACATTTGCTGTCTTTGCACATCTGTTCAGAACATGTCACCTCACTTTCCGTCCCAATGACAAATGTTTTTGGAAAAGTGGGGTTTTAATTGAAACAAGGATTGGTGATAAAGCATCAGTAGAGAGGAGATACCTTTTTCCCAAATTACATCTAACAGGATAGAATTTCCCTTCCTAGGGGTAGATTTCCTCTCACTTCCTGTTTTCTCTTGCCGTTTGCAAGTAGGAGTCGTTTGTAAGTTGGATGTTTGAAAGTAGGGGCCTGCCGTATATACTCTGCAGAAATTTGCCCTATTAGATGTTGGTGTAGCCACAAGACTGGTGGGCACAGGAATGGGCCCTGCTGTGAGTTAATAGATCAAGATTTGTACTTGCATGCACCTGTTGAACCGGGCAGAAAAATTGGGCCTTTGGTGGTGGTGGTGGTGGTGGTGGTGGACGGTGTTGCCACAAGACTGTAAGCCCTCACAGTTACTCTTGGTGGGTGCAGGAATGGGCCCTGCTGTGAGTTATTAGATCAAGATTTGTAATTGCATGCACCTGTTGAACAGGGCAGAAAAATTGGGCCTTTGGTGGTGGTGGTGGTGGTGGTGGTGGACGGTGTTGCCACAAGACTGTAAGCCCTCACAGTTACTCTTGGTGGGTGCAGGAATGGGCCCTGCTGTGAGTTATTAGATCAAGATTTGTAATTGCATGCACCTGTTGAACAGGGCAGAAAAATTGGGCCTTTGGTGGTGGTGGTGGTGGTGGACGGTGTTGCCACAAGACTGTAGGCCCTCATAGTTACTCTTGGTGGGCGCAGGAATGGGCCCTGCTGTGAACTATTAGATCAAGATTTGTAATTACACGCCCCTGTTAAACAGGGGCTGAAAAATTGTGCCTTAGGCACTGGTGCTGGTGCCACAACACTGCAACCCCTCACAGATACTTTACTTGGAGCACAGCAGTCACACCTGTTGCGAAGCATCTTTTTTCAAGATTTGTAATTACACGCCCCTGTTAAACAGGGGCTGAAAAATTGTGCCTTAGGCACTGGTGCTGGTGCCACAACACTGCAACCCATCACAGATACTGTACTCTGAGCACAGCAATGAGACCTGTTGCAAAGCATTGCCTAAAAATTGTAATTACACGCCCCAACAGGGGCTGAAAAATTGTGCCTTAGGCACTGGTGCTGGTGCCACAACACTGCAACCCCTCACAGATACTGTACTTGGAGCACAGCAGTCACACCTGTTGCAAAGCATCTTTTTAAAAAATTGTAATTACACGCCCCTGTTATACAGGGGCTGAAAAATTGTGCCTTAGGCACTGGTGTGGTGGCATGGATCATTGAGGAGGAGGAAGAGGATAGTCAGTGAACATAACAGGACAGTCACTCAGCATCAGCATAGGCAGTCTTGAAGGGATGTGACATTATAAATTATTCCGTTATATCCGCTTCAGGTGTCTGGTAGCTGGTGGTGATCCAAGACTGATTCATTTTTATGAAGGTCAGTCGATCAACCGAGTCGGTGGACAGGCGCACCCTATGATCGGTGACAAATCCTCCAGCAGCACTGAATGTGCGTTCGGAAAGAACGCTGGATGCAGGACAGGCCAGTAGCTCAATTGCATACTGTGCAAGCTCTGGCCAGTGATCCATCCTCAGGACCCAGTAAGCCAAAGGATTTTCGGTGGGAAAGGTGTCCAAGTCTGACCTTGCCCCTAGGTATTCCTGCACCATGTATATCAGACGCTGGCGATGGTTGCTGGAACCGATCATACCTTGGGGCTGCGGACTAAAAAATTGTCTGAACGCATCGGTCAGATGTCCACCTTCCCCACCGCTCCTTCTGCTACTGACCGAAGCCTCAGCAACTCGTCGTCCAGGACCAGGAGTTTGTAACCTCCCAGTTTCTGGGAACGCGTTGCACAGACCTTTCTGCAAGGCCTCCCTGAGATGTCTCATCCTCTGCTCCCTCTGCGACGGCAAGATAAGGTCCGCAACCTTACCCTTGTACCGTGGATCAAGGAGAGTGGCCAGCCAGTAATGGTCCCTCTCCTTGATCCGAAGAACACGAGGATCCTTCCGCAGGCTTTGCAGGATCAGGGAGGCCATGCAGCGTAGGTTAGCTGAGGCATTCGGTCCGGAGTCTTCTGGGTCACTGAGGATGACATGATCGCCAGCCACCTCCTCCCAGCCACGTACAAGTCCACTGGTTTGCTGGGACTGTACATCATCCCTAAAAGACTGCTGCTGCTGATGCTGAGTGCCAGGCTCCACCTCCATGCTTACACAATCCTCCTCCTCCTCCTCATCCTCATCCTCTTCCTGTGTGATGGGTGGGACAGAAGGAACACTGTCTGGATAAAGGGGGCCTTGAGAGGCAAGGAAGTCCTCCTCTTCCTGCCTCTGTTCTGCCTCAAGTGCCCTGTCCATTATCCCACGCAGCGTATGCTCCAACAGGTGGACAAGAGGTACAGTGTCACTGATGCATGCACTGTCACTGCTCACCATCCTCGTGGCCTCCTCAAATGGTGAGAGGACAGTGCATGCATCCCTGATCATGCTCCACTGGCGTGGGGAAAAAAAGCCAAGCTCCCCTGACCCTGTCCTGGTGCCGTAGTCGCAAAGGTACTCATTGATGGCCCTCTGCTGCGTGTGCAGTCGCTGCAGCATGGCCAACGTTGAGTTCCACCTGGTGGGCATGTCACATATTAGGCGGTTCTTGGGCAGGTTCAGCTCCTTTTGCAGCTCAGTCAGCCGAGCACTGGCATTATAAGATCGGCGGAAATGCACACAGACTTTCCTGGCCTGCCTCAGGACATCCTGTAAGCCTGGGAACCTGCCCAAGAACCGCTGCACCACCAGGTTGAGGACGTGAGCCATACAGGGCACATGGGTGAGCTGCCCCTGTCACAGGGCGGAGAGGAGGTTGGTGCCATTGTCAGAAACGACCATTCCTGGCTTAAGCTGGCGTGGTGTCAACCACCTCTCGGCCTGCCCCTGCAGAGCTGCCAGAACCTTTGGCCCAGTGTGGCTCCTGTCCCCCAAACACACCAGCGCAAGCACGGCATGGCATCTTTTTGCCTGCGTACTCGCGTAGCCCCTTGTACACCTACGGAGCACCGCTGGTTCCGAGGACAGAGCACTCGAAGAGGACATGGAGGAAGAAGAAGAGGAGGGGGTGGAGGAGAGAGGTGTGTCACAACCAGTAGTAGCATTTTGGAGGCGTGGTGGCGGAACAACCTCCAACACTACTGCACCTTGTCCTGCATCCCTCCCAGCTGCCAATAGAGTGACCCAATGGGCCGTGAAAGAAAGATAACGTCCCTGTCCATGCCTGCTGGACCATGAGTCAGCGGTAATATGCACCTTACCACTGACCGCCCTGTCCAGCGAGGCATGGACATTGCCTTCCACATGCCGGTAGAGAGACGGAATCGCCTTCCGTGAGAAAAAGTGGCGTTTGGGAACCTGCCACTGAGGAACCGCACATTGGACAAACTCACGGAAGGGGGCCGAGTCTACCAACTGAAAAGGCAGCAGTTGAAGTGCTAGCAATTTAGCCAAGCTAGCATTCAACCGCTGGGCATGTGGATGGCTGGGAGTATACTTCTTTCGACGGTCCAGCAGCTGGGGCAGGGAAATTTGCCTGCTACAATCGGACGTCGGTGTACTGCAAGTACTTGGTTGTGACACACCTAATTCTATACCTTCAGTCCTCTCAGAGCAGCTTTCAGAGAGGACTGAAGATATAGTGGGGATGGAGATCCCAGCTGATGAGGAGCAAGGAGAGGTCCGCTTTGTTCTTTGGTGTGGGTCTTTTATGTGTGCTTGCCAACGAGCTGCATGGCAGGTCGACATATGTCTGCTCATGCATGTGGTGCCCAAGCGGATGATGTTTTGGCCACGCGAGATACGCTTGAGACAAATATTGCAAATAGCAGTGTTGTGCGATCTGATGCACTCGTCTCAAAAAAGGCCCACACCAAAGAACTTTTGTGATAACGTGCAGAGGCAGCGCCCTGCACAGGCGGAGCTCTGCGGTGTGGTACAGTTGCTGTGCTGGCCTCTAGCTGGCCTCCAGGGGGCATCCTGCCTCGTTGGACATGTGACGCCGCATCCTCCTCCTCCTCCTCCTCCTCCTCCTCTCTCCCTTCAGGCACCCACGTGGAGTCAGTGACCTCATCATCCCCTCCCTCTTCACCACTAGAGCAAACCTGGCAGTAAGCTGCAGCTGGTGGAACAGTACTGCCAGATTGCTGTCCTTCAGCATCCCCTCTCTCTGCGCGCACACTACTGACTTCCTCAAGCTGGGTATCATCATCCGAGCCTTCGAATCGTTGGGCATCCTCCTGGAGCATGTACCCAACACTGTGCTCAAACAGTTTGGGGGACTCCTCAGGAGGACATGGTGGGTCTAGGGAAGGGGTGGCTGATGATGCCATTGAGTACGCGTTGGCAGCTGCTCTGCCAGTACCCTGAGCCTGGGTGAGAGAGGATGAGGAGGATGAGGAGGGCTTGGTCATCCATTCTACCAAGCCTTCGGCATGATGCGGCTCCACATGTCCAGCTGCCGAAAACAAAGACAAGCGTGTCCCATGGCCACGTGCTGATGACGATGCACGACCACGTCCATGGCCAGCACTGTTGTCTCTAGAAACAGAGCCTGCCTGCCCTGTGTTCTTGCCTCGGCACGCTCTGCCTCTCCTTGGCGGTCTTCCAGCCATTGTAGTCGGTAGTGTATATAGTATAAAAAATAGAGCTCCTATGTGTGCTCACAACACACTGTAGGTCCTATGGGTGCTGACACTAACACACTATAGGTACTATGTGTGCTGCTGACAAGAAAATATAGGAGCTCTGTTTGCTGCCACTAACACACTAGAAGTCCTATGGGTGCTGCTGAGAAGAAAATATAGGAGCTCTGTGTGATGCCACTAACACACTAGAAGTCCTATTGGTGCTTCTGAGATGAAAATATAGGAGCTCTGTGTGATGCCACTAACACACTAGAAGTCCTATGGGTGCTTCTGAGAAGAAAATATAGGAGCTCTGTGTGATGCCACTAACACACTAGAAGTCCTATGGGTGCTGCTGAGAAGAAAATATAGGAGCTCTGTGTGATGCCACTAACACACTAAAAGTCCTATTGGTGCTTCTGAGATGAAAATATAGGAGCTCTGTGTGATGCCACTAACACACTAGAAGTCCTATGGGTGCTGCTGAGAAGAAAATATAGGAGCTCTGTGTGATGCCACTAACACACTAGAAGTCCTATGGGTGCTTCTGAGATGAAAATATAGGAGCTCTGTGTGATGCCACTAACACACTAGAAGTCCTATGGGTGCTTCTGAGATTAAAATATAGGAGCTCTGTTTGCTGCCACTAACACACTAGAAGTCCTATGGGTGCTGCTGAGAAGAAAATATAGGAGCTCTGTGTGATGCCACTAACACACTAGAAGTCCTATGAGTGCTTCTGAGAAGAAAATATAGGAGCTCTGTGTGATGCCACTAACACACTAGAAGTCCTATGGGTGCTTCTGAGAAGAAAATATAGGAGCTCTGTGTGATGCCACTAACACACTAGAAGTCCTATGGGTGCTGCTGAGAAGAAAATATAGGAGCTCTGTGTGATGCCACTAACACACTAGAAGTCCTATGGGTGCTTCTGAGATGAAAATATAGGAACTCTGTGTGATGCCACTAACACACTAGAAGCCCTATGGGTGCTGCTGAGAAGAAAATATAGGAGCTCTGTGTGATGCCACTAACACACTAGAAGTCCTATGGGTGCTTCTGAGAAGAAAATATAGGAGCTCTGTGTGATGCCACTAACACACTAGAAGTCCTATGGGTGCTGCTGAGAAGAAAATATAGGAGCTCTGTGTGATGCCACTAACACACTAGAAGTCCTATGGGTGCTTCTGAGATGAAAATATAGGAGCTCTGTGTGATGCCACTAACACACTAGAAGTCCTATGGGTGCTGCTGAGAAGAAAATATAGGAGCTCTGTTTGCTGCCACTAACACACTAGAAGTCCTATGGGTGCTGCTGAGAAGAAAATATAGGAGCTCTGTGTGATGCCACTAACACACTAGAAGTCCTATGGGTGCTTCTGAGATGAAAATATAGGAGCTCTGTGTGATGCCACTAACACACTAGAAGTCCTATGGGTGCTTCTGAGATGAAAATATAGGAGCTCTGTTTGCTGCCACTAACACACTAGAAGTCCTATGGGTGCTGCTGAGAAGAAAATATAGGAGCTCTGTTTGCTGCCACTAACACACTAGAAGTCCTATGGGTGCTGCTGAGAAGAAAATATAGGAGCTCTGTTTGCTGCCACTAACACACTAGAAGTCCTATGGGTGCTTCTGAGATGAAAATATAGGAGCTCTGTTTGCTGCCACTAACACACTAGAAGTCCTATGGGTGCTTCTGAGATGAAAATATAGGAGCTCTGTGTGAAGCCACTAACACACTAGAAGTCCTATGGGTGCTGCTGAGAAGAAAATATAGGAGCTCTGTTTGCTGCCACTAACACACTAGAAGTCCTATCTATGGGTGCTGTTGGGGTGCAATGCTGTGCTAACAGCACTGCGGTTGGTACTACTGCAATACTGTACTAACAGTAAGCACGCACCAGACTAATCCCCAGCAGCAGCTAATAACACACTAACTGTGCAATCAGCAGCAATGAACGATCAATGACTTAGGTAGCAATGGTTTAGCAAAGAAATAGCTAATGGTTTAGCAAAGAAGAGCAAATCTTTCAGTATCAAGCAAAGACAGAATCAGCAGACTGATCTCTCCTAAAGCCGGAACTCATGTGACTGGGGCCGACGGCGTGGCGGCCTTTTAAATGGTGGGGCGTGTACTAAAGCCCCTGAGCTGTAATTGGCTACAGGCGTCCTGCCTGTAGCCAATTATTGCTCTCCGAGTTTCGGGCGCTGTGATTGGCCAAGCATGCGGGGTCACAGTGCATGCTTGGCCAATCATCAGCCAGCAATGCACTGCGCCGGCCGCGCCGGCCGCAATGCATTGCGGGCCGCTCGCATCACACGAATGTGGTGCGAACGGCCCAAATAGTTCTGGGCTCGCCGAGCGAGCGAACGCCCGGTGCTCGATTCGAACGTGGGTTCGAATCGAGCACCGGGCCCATCCCTAATCCCGTATAACAAGGTTTATTAAACACAAACAGAGTAAAAGCAAACACTCACGTTTAAAAGCAGTAAAATAGCAGCAATCCACGAGCACCAAGCTCTTATGTACAGTCAGTTCCTGGTAAACCTATTGCTCCAATCCTGACGCGTATCATCACATCACGTGACTTCTTCAGAGGATAACAATAGGTACTAATTCCTGTCTTTAACCACTTAAGCCCCGGACCAATACGCAGCTTAAAGACCAGAGGTGTTTTTACAATTTGGCACTGCGCTGCTTTAACTGAAAATTGCGCGGACATGCGATGTTGTACCCAAACAAAATTTGCGTCCTTTTCTTCCCACAAATAGAGCTTTATTTTAATGGTATTTGATTGCATCTGCGATTTTTATTTTTTGCGATATAAACAGAAAAAGAGCGAAAATTTTGAAAAAAAAAGATATTTTCTACTTTTTGTTATAAGAAAAATCTAATAAACTAAATTTTAGTCATACATCTAGGCAAAAATGTATTCAGCCACATGTCTTTAGTAAAAAAAATGTCAATAAGCGTATATTTTTTGGTTTGCGCCTACAAACTAGGGTACATTTTCTGGAATTTACACAGCTTTTAATTTATCTAATTTCTTGAGGTGCTAAAATGGCAGGGCAGTACAAAACCTCCCCAAATGACCCCATTTTGGAAATTAGACACCCCAAGGAAATTGCTGAGAGGCACGTTGAGCCCATTGAATATTTTTTTTGTCCCAAGTGATTGAATAATGACAAAAAATAAATAAAACATTTTTTACAAAAAGTTGTCACTAAGGGGTTGATTTACTATAACTCCAGGAAGTACTGAGCACTGAGCAAATAATAGCTCACATTTTTGGCAATTAAAAATTCAATGCGCGAATTTGCGAATGAAAAAGAGCGCTATTAGCAGCAAACAAGTGTTAGTAAATCTGAAATCAGCGCTAATTAGTGCATCCGCGTACATGCAAATGCCAATTTCCACTAAGTTTTTATATAGCACTGCACTGTAACCATGATCCATGTATGTGAAAGAAACATTTTTATGTGAGATGTGCTCTACCTCGTGTGCATCTATTGCTGTATATTGCAATTAGTATTCCTAGTTTTTTCCTTCTTTTGCTAACGAATGCAGTTATGAATGATTATTACATAGTAATGTCTGCTATTCTGTAAAATTACATGTATTAAACATTTAGGTTACCCATTTGTTGTATGTTGTTTTTTTCATGTTTTTTTTTTCATTTAGGTGGCTATAAAGCGGTAATTATTTATGTTCATTCTTTAATCATACTTCACTATTATGCAGGTCTTGTACTTAGCACAATGGCTTAGTGGTCTGCTCAGATGTCACCACAGCTCTCATAGTACAAGTTCAAATACCAGCCAACCTACCATACAACAGCTATGTTTATTTTTGCACAAGCAAATTAAAATAAACAAACAAAAAAATGTAAACTGCCCGTTAGCTAGTGTGTGATATTTGGAAGTCCACACCATAATATTATTGAATAAAAGTGCATTGGCTAATTAACATTCACCTATTTTCAGCATATGCTGCTTTGGTTAATTGGCTAATAGGCATTTGCCTTTTTTTCACCAAGTAAATTTTTTAGTATCTCTCTGTGGGATTTGAACCCATGAGTGCTTCAAAGCCTGAGTTTTTCAAGGTAGAAGTGCTGACCACTAGCCTATTGAGCGTAGCACAACCATCTACTAGTGTGTGATGTTTCTTCTCCCCGAGCTGTCTCTCCTGCCGCTGCCATCTTCTCCCACTGCTGTGTTCTTCCGCACAGTCGGTTACCCGCTAATAAAAAAAAGCTGCTCTTCTTCTGTGGCCATCCGATAACGTCACCCGGAGAGCCCGCTCCATGGCTATGTAAGAGACGCCACACAGTGGGTGACAACACAGAGGAGGAAGACCGCCACAAAAGAAGAGCGGCTTTTTTTTATTAGCAGGTAACCGACTGCGCGGTAGAACACAGCAACGGGAGAAATATGCTGCTGAGTAAAATGCACACTTTCAGGAGGTGCTGCCATCAGTAGGATTTGAATTCATGGCTTAAACCTTTGAGGGCAGCAAGGAATACCACTATGCTACAGAGCTGAGCACATACCTACAGAGAAAATACATTTACTAATGTTTAATTCTATACAATAATGTTTTGCATTTCAGGCATTAAAGAGGAAGTAAACCCATTTTTTTTTAAACCCTGCAAAAGAAAGGCATAATGAGCTAGTATGTATGGCATACTAGCACATTATGAATGACTTACCTGAGATCAAAGCCCCCAAACTGCTCGTCGTTCCCCTCCGCCGCCATCTTGCCTCGATGTCCCGTCACTGCCTTCAGTGTATCGCCGCTCCGGCGATGTGATTGGCCGGAGCGGCGATGACGTCACACGCATGCGCACTGGGGCTGGCAAGATCCCATTCAGAAAACCGGCAATGATGTCGGCCCGCTAGTGCGCAAGCATGTGACGTCATCGGTGCTGTTTTAAAAGCAAATATCTCCTTATCCGTGTAGGTTAAAGTGGTTGTAAACCCACTTTTTCAACTTGCACCTACAGGTAAGCCTAGATTAAGGCTTACCTGTAGGTGCATGAAATATCTCCTAAACCTCCACGGTTTAGGAGATATTTAGTTAAATGAAAGGTGCCGCTGTCTACGGCGCATGCGCGCCGTAGACAACGGCGCATTCATGGGGTTAATCCCATTCACAAATGTGGCTACTTCCCAGCAATCGCTGGGCGTAGCTGAATGTGGCGGCTCCCGCGCGCATGCGCATAGTGACGTCTCCGCCGCTCCGGCCAATCACAGCGCCGCAGCGGCGCTGTGATTGGCTGGAGCGGCGATACCCGGAAGTAACCTTCCGGCTATCGCCGCAGAGATTGCTGCGGCTGAAGAGGGAGACGAGGACGGCTTCGGGGGCCCCGATCTAAGGTAAGTGATGCATAATGAGCTATTATGCTAGTCATATTAGCTCATTATGCCTTTCTCTTACAGGTAGTTAAAAAAAAAAAAATGATATAAGGGTTTACAACCACTTTAAGGAGATATTTCTTGCACCTACAGGTAAGCCTTAATCTAGGCTTACCTGTAGGTGCAAGTTGTCTAAGTGGGTTTACAACCACTTTAATATTATAGTAACAACCATGCTCATGCTGATGTGGCATTGGCTAATAGGCATTCGCCTCTTTTCAGCATATGCTGCTGAGTGTTTGATGGGGGGACTACTTTATATTCTAGGTTTAATAGTACTCAGCACAGTGACTTAGGCCCCTTTCACACTTGTGCGACCTGAAAGTTGTGTGATTTTGATGCGACTTTAAGCAATGCCTGTCTAATCTTGAGGTCTATGGACGCAGGAGTCGCAGGGAAAGGCGCGCAAATTTCCGTCTGCATTTTTTCTGCGATCCCAGGGAATGCCTGTGTAAACTTAAGGTCTATGAACCTCAACTCATATCAAAGTCGGACCAAAGTAGTACAGGGACTACTTTGAAGTCGGTGTGACTTGAAGTTGCACAGATATAAATGGTACACATTAAAAATCATGGGGTATTACTTGTCACTCAACTCTGATGACCAAAGTCGCAGGAAAAGTCGCTCAAGTGTGAAAGGGGCCTCAGCCCGACTTTGTGAGTGATTTCAGAGACATCAGTGCACTTTCCTGCACAGATGTCTAGTGAAATCACATAGGTCTCAACTGTCTCTGATTTGGAACAAAGTCCCTCTGTCCCTCTTTCCTCCTCATTTGTCCCTCATTTTGTTCTGATCTGTATAGTTTTATATAAAATGCAATTTTTATCTTTCAAAAAGGGTTTTCCAGCGCTAAACCTTTCATCTAATTTCTAATTTGCTGTGTTTGTAAATTCCCAAAGCCAATCTAAAGGGATACAATTTTTTTTAAAAAAAGCACTTGGGGGTTTAACTAATATATATATATTTTTTAATAATTCTCCTTTAAGATGGTGTTTTAGGAGGTGTGTACTATGCCTACATACTTTTGCTAATAGTTGTCCCTTATACCAATCTCAAAAAGTTGGGAGGAAAGAAATCGCCTCCTGAAGTCGCCCAAAGTAGTGTAGCAAATACTTTTGTGAATCTGTGTGGCGTCGCACCAATTCGGACAGTTCTATTGCTGTCAATAGGCGCCAATTTGGCCTGTAATTTGACATGTCAATTCAGAGCTATGTGAACGTGGGTGAAGTTGCATAGATATGAATGGAACTCATGGGGGGGGGATACTTTTAATGCGACTCTGAGGTCCAAAGCTGCATGAAAAGTCACATAAGTGTGAAAGTAACTTAATGAGATTAAATAACACCTTTGAATAAAGCCCCATTTGCACTTGTGCGACCTTAAAATTGCACAGCTTTGCCATGACTTGAAGCAATGTCTGTGTTATCTTGTGGTGTATAGACATGTGCATTCGTTTTCGTCCGAATGCATTTTCGTCCGGATTTCAGGTATTTTCGTTATCGTTTTAACAAACGAAAACGAAAGCACAGAATCCGAAAACCGAAAGATCCGACATAAACAAATGCTTTATTTTCGTTTTAGTTGTGACAACAGTTCGATATAGATAGGAGATTCGACGTGACGCTGACAATAACAATCTGTGTCTATCGAACCTGTGGTCGAATGTGCCTACCCTTAACTCTATTAGTCCAAGATTATTCTACATAGAGAGAAAAGATTCAACATTATAGAGAGAAAAGATTCGACATAGAGAGAAAAGATTCGACATAGAGAGAAAAGATTCGACATAGAGAGAAAAGATTCGACATTATATAGAGAAAAGATTCGACATTATAGAGAGTAAAGATTCGACATAGAGAGAAAAGATCACTGCTGGAATTGGGTGGGGGAAGTAAAATAAAAATAATGATAATAATGAATGTTATTGGCTGATTGTAACCAAAGAGGAGGAGCAGTAAAATAGCTAGAATGACGAAGATTCGACAAAGCATCGAAAAACATACAAATGTCGAATCTGTCATTGAAGGCTTATGGTGTCTGTCGAAAGTTAGAAGATTCGACGGTGCAGCTAAACTGTACGACGCTGCAATCGTACATTTCTGGTCAAATGCATCTGCCCATAGGCTATAGAAGAATTCTAATGTTGGTTGACTAGTAGGGATGAGCTTCGAGTTCGAGTCGAACTCATGTTCGACTCGAACATTGCCCGTTTGCCCGTTCGCCGAACAGCGAACAAATTGGGGTGTTCGCGGCAAATTCAAAAAATCTATGGGAGAAATCTAAAGTGCTAATTATAAAGGCTTATATGCAAGTTATTGTCCTAAAAAGTGTTTGGGGACCCGGGTCCTGCCCCAGGGGACATGTATCAATGCAAAAATAAGTTTTAAAAACGGCCGTTTTTTTCGGGAGCAGTGATTTTAATAATGCTTAAAATGAAAAAATAAAAGTGAAATATTCCTTTAAATTTTGTACCTGGGGGGGTGTGTATGATATGCATGTAAAGTGGCGCATGTTTCCCGTGCTTAGAACTGTCCCTGCAAAAAATTTCATTTTTGAAAGAAAAAAAGTCATTTAAAACTCACTCGCGGCTATTAATGAATTGTCGGCTCCCGGCAATACATACAAAAGTCATTGATAAAAAAAAAAAAAAAGCGTGGGGGTTCCCCAGAATTCAATTACCAGGCCCTTCAGGTCTGGAATGGATATTAAGGGGAACCCCGCCGCAAATTTAAAAAAAAGTTGACGTGGGGTTCCCCCAAATATCCATTCCAGGCCCTTCAGATCTGGCATGGATTTTAAGGGGAACTCCACCCCAAATTTAAAAAAAAATGGCGTGGAGTCCCCCTAAAAATCCATACCAGACCCCTTATTCGAGCACATAACCTGGCCGGCCGCAGGGGAAAAGGGGGGGACGAGAGAGCGGCCCCCCTCCCTCCTGAACCGTACCAGGCCACATGCCCTCAACATGGGGAGGATGTCCCCATGTTGATGGGGACAAGGGCCTCATCCCCACAACCCTTGCCCGGTGGTTGTGGGGGTCGTCGGGCGGGGGGCTTATCGGAATCTGGAAGACCCCTTTAACAAAGGGGACCCCCAGATCCCGGTCCCCCCTATGTGAATTGGTAAGGGGTACATTGTACCCCTACCATTTCACGAAGAAAGCGTAAAAAAAATGTTTAAAAAAACACACAAACACCTTGAAAAAGTCCTTTATTTAAAAAAAAACAAACAAAAAAAAACATTCCAGCAGTGAAATCCAGTGTCCCGCGGCGATCCCGATGTCCAGCGCTGTCCTTCATTGGTTGTGCCTGAGCGGACCTGATGGGGAACTCCCTCTCAGTATTTTAAATGTATAGACCCGCCCCTTCTAAAGTTCCCCATCAGGTCCGCTCAGCGGACCAGATGCGGAACATGAGAAGGGGCGGGTCTATACATGTATTACCAAAGTGAGAGCAGCTCCCCATCAGGTCCGCCCCCTCGGTATGTCGGACCCGCCTACGTCATTGGCTTGAGCGGGGAACTTCCTTCACTGTGTAATTTAAATTTACATAGTGAAGGAAGTTCCCCGCTCAAGCCAATGACGTAGGCGGGTCCGACATACCGAGGGGGCGGACCTGATGGGGAACTGCTCTCACTTTGGTAATACATGTATAGACCCGCCCCTTCTCATGTTCCGCATCTGGTCCGCTGAGCGGACCTGATGGGGAACTTTAGAAGGGGCGGGTCTATACATTTAAAACACTGAGAGGGAGTTCCCCATCAGGTCCGCTCAGGCACAACCAATGAAGGACAGCGCTGGACATCGGGATCGCCGCGGGACACTGGATTTCACCGCTGGAATGTTTTTTTTTTTTAAATAAAGGACTTTTTCAAGGTGTTTGTGTGTTTTTTTTAAACATTTTTTTACGCTTTCTTCGTGAAATGGTAGGGGTACAATGTACCCCTTACCAATTCACATAGGGGGGGTCGGGATCTGGGGGTCCCCTTTGTTAAAGGGGTCTTCCAGATTCGATAAGCCCCCCGCCCGCAGACCCCCACAACCACCGGGCAAGGGTTGTGGGGATGAGGCCCTTGTCCCCATCAACATGGGGACATCCTCCCCATGTTGAGGGCATGTGGCCTGGTACGGTTCAGGAGGGAGGGGATGCCGCTCTCTCGTCCCCCCCTTTTCCCCTGCGGCCGGCCAGGTTGCGTACTCGGATAAGGGGTCTGGTATGGATTTTTAGGGGGACTCCACGCCATTTTTTTTTAAATTTGGGGTGGAGTTCCCCTTAAAATCCATGCCAGATCTGAAGGGCCTGGAATGGATATTTGGGGGAACCCCACATCAATTTTTTTTTAAAATTTGCGGCGGGGTTCCCCTTAATATCCATTCCAGACCTGAAGGGCCTGGTAATTGAATTCTGGGGAACCCCCACGCTTTTTTTTTTTTTTATCAATGACTTTTGAATGTATTGCCGGGAGCCGACAATTCATTAATAGCCGCGAGTGAGTTTTAAATGACTTTTTTTCTTTCAAAAATGACATTTTTTGCAGGGACAGTTCTAAGCACGGGAAACATGCGCCACTTCACATGCATATCATACACACCCCCCAGGTACGAAATTTAAAGGAATATTTCACTTTTATTTTTTCATTTTAAGCATTATTAAAATCACTGCTCCCGAAAAAACGGCCGTTTTTAAAACTTTTTTTTGCATTGATACATGTCCCCTGGGGCAGGACCCAGGTCCCCAAACACTTTTTAGGACAATAACTTGCATATTAGCCTTTATAATTAACACTTTAGATTTTGAACGTTCGAGTCCATTGTATTTAATAGGGTTCTAAAGTTCACACGAACATTTTGTCTGTTCGCAGGTTCTGGTGCGAACCGAACAGGGGGGTGTTCGGCTCATCCCTGTTGACTAGTAATAGTAATTAATAAATATAATTATTACTAGTCATACAACATTAGAAATCTACTATAGCTTGTAGGCAAAACATTCGATCGGAAATTTATGATTGCAGCGTCGTACAGTTTCGATGCTCCGTCGAACCTTCTTTGAACATTCGACAGACACCATAAGCCTTCAATGACAGATTCGACCTTAATTAATTCAGATTTTCGGACGAATGCAATTTCTAACGAAAAACTAATTAAATAAAAACGAATTTCGGGAGTAACTAAATACATTTATTTTTCGGACGAAAACGAAATTCCGAAACGAAATATTTCAGTGTGCACATGTCTAGTGGTGTATGGACCTCAAATCGCATCAAAGTCAAACCAAGGTAGTGAAGGGATGAATTTTCCCCACTTTCAGGATGCACAAGTGACAATAGGGCCAAATTCAAAGATATCCTTGAATCTCTTTCACACTGCTGCGACCTGAAAGTCACACTAATTTGCTGCCACTTTGTCGCTGCAACTTGACCCCAACTTCTGGGAATGCCTGTGTAATATTGCGCCCTATGTACCTCAATAGGGATGAGCTTCGAGTTCGAGTCAAACTCATGTTCGACTCGAACATTGCCTGTTTGCCCGTTTGCCGAACAGCGAACAAATTGGGGTGTTAGCGGCAAATTTGAAAAGTCTATGGGAGAAATCTAAAGTGCTAATTATAAAGGCTTATATGCAAGTTATTGTCATGAAAAGTGTTTGGGGACCCGGGTCCTGCCCCAGGGGACATGTATCAATGCAAAAAAAAGTTTTAAAAACTGATGTTTTTTTGGGAGCAGTGATTTTAATAATGCTTAAAGTGAAACAATAAAAGTGAAATATTCCTTTAAATTTCGTACCTGGGGGTGTGTATGATATGCATGTAAAGTGGCGCATGTTTCCCGTGCTGAAGAACTGTCCCTGCATAAAATGTCATTTTTGAAGGAAAAAAAGTCATTTAAAACTCACTCGCGGCTATTAATGAACTGTCGGCTCCCGGCAATACATAGAAAAGTCATTGATAAAAAAAAATAAAAAGTGTGGGGGTCCCCCAGAATTCAATTACCAGGCCCTTCAGGTCTGGTATAGATATTAAGGGGAACCCCGCCGCAAATTAAAAAAAAAAATGCATGCGGTTCCCCCAAATATCCATACCCAGGCCCTTCAGATCTGGCATGGATTAAGAACTCAACCCCAAATTAAAAAAAAAATGGCGTGGAGTCCCCCCCAAAAATCCATACCAGACCCTTATCCGAGCACGCAACCTGGCAGGCCGCAGGAAAAGAGGGGGGATGAGAGAGCGGCCCCCCCTCCCTCCTGAACCATACCAGGCCACATGCCCTCAACATGGGGAGGATGTCCCCATGTTGATGGGGACAAGGGCCTCATCCCCACAACCCTTGCCCGGTGGTTGTGGGGGTCTGCGGGCGGGGGGCTTATCGGAATCTGGAAGACCCCTTTAACAAAGTGTCAAAAAATGTAAAAAAAAAACATTCCAGCGGTGAAATCCAGTGTCCCGCGATGATCCAATGTCCAGCGCTGTCCGTCATTGGCTGAGCCTGAGCGGACCTGATGGGGAACTTCCTCCGCAGTCTATTACATGTATAGACCCGCCCCTTCTAAAGTTCCCCATCAGGTCCGCTCAGCCAATGACTAGGTGTAAGGCTGAGGACCTGATGCGGAGCATGAGAAGGGGCGGGTCTATTCATGAATTACACAGTGAAGGAAGTTCCCCATCAGGTCCGCCCCATCAGTATGTCAGACCGCGCCTACGTCATTGGCCTGAGCGGACCTGATGGGGAACACAGTGAAGGAAGTTCCCCATCAGGTCCGCTCAGGCCAGTGACATAGGCGGGGTCTGACATACCGAGGGGGCGGACCTGATGGGGAACTTCCTTCACTGAAAGGAGAACTGCATTAAGAAAAGGGGAACCTAACACAAGGCTTTAATCACCCTGTGCAACACAAAATAAAACCCTTAATATGAAGAACTGGATTTTTACTTCTAGTGCCCCATGCTGGCAAGCAATGCGCTGAGTACTTCACTGGCAGTAAAGCCTTTCTCGTTCTATGAATCCTTTGTAAACGCTCAGCTGGCGAGGGGCTTTCAAATGGAAGATTTTGCTACATTCGTCAATACATGGTCTGCTATTGCCCGCCCCCTCATTATGTCAGACCGCACGAGTTCCCCATCAGGTCCGCTCAGGCCAATGATGTAGACGGGGTCTGACATACCGAGGGGGCGGACCTGATGGGGAACTTCCTTCACTGTGTAATTCATGAATAGACCCGCCCCTTCTCATGTTCCGCATCAGGTCCTCAGCCTTACACCTAGTCATTGGCTGAGCGGACCTGATGGGGAACTTTAGAAGGGGCGGGTCTATACATGTAATAGACTGCAAGGAAGTTCCCCATCAGGTCTGCTCAGGCTCAGCCAATGAAGGACAGCGCTGGACATCGGATCGCCGCGGGACACTGGATTTCACCGCTGGAATGTTTTTGTTTTTTTTTAATAAAGGACTTTTCCAAGGAGTTTGTGTGTTTTTTTTTTATTTTTTGACACTTTCTTCGTGAAATGGTAGGGGTACAATGTACCCCTTACCAATTCACATAGGGGGGGGCGGGATCTGGGGGTCCCCTTTGTTAAAGGGGTCTTCCAGATTCCGATAAGCCCCCCGCCCGCAGACCCCCACAACCACCGGGCAAGGGTTGTGGGGATGAGGCCCTTGTCCCCATCAACATGGGGACATCCTCCCCATGTTGAGGGCATGTGGCCTGGTACGGTTCAGGAGGGGGGTGCTCTCTCGTCCCCCCCTCTTTTCCTGCTGCCTGCCAGGTTGCATACTCGGATAAGTGTCTGGTATGGATTTTTGGGGGGACTCCACGCCATTTTTTTTTTATTTGGGGTGGAGTTCCCCTTAAAATCCATGCCAGATCTGAAGGGCCTTGTATGGATATTTGGGGGAACCGCACGCATTTTTTTTAAATTTGCGGCAGGGTTCCCCTTTATATCTATACCAGACCTGAAGGGCCTGGTAATTGAATTCTGGGGGACCCCCACGCTTTTTTTTACATTTTTATCAATGACTTTTCTATGTATTGCCGGGAGCCGACAATTCATTAATAGCCGCGAGTGAGTTTTAAATTACTTTTTTTCCTTCAAAAATGACATTTTATGCAGGGACAGTTCTAAGCACGGGAAAAATGCGCCACTTTACATGCATATCATACACACCCCCTAGGTACGAAATTTAAAGGAATATTTCACTTTTATTTTTCATTTTAAGCATTATTAAAATCACTGCTCCCGAAAAAACGGCAGTTTTTAAAACTTATTTTTGCATTGATACATGTCCCCTGGGGCAGGACCCGGGTCCCCAAACACTTTTTATGACAATAACTTGCATATAAGCCTTTATAATTAGCACATTAGATTTTGAACGTTTGAGTCCATTGTATTTAATAGGGTTCTAAAGTTCACGCGAACATTCTGTCTGTTCGCAGGTTCTGGTGCGAACCGAACAGGGGGGTGTTCGGCTCATCCCTGTACCTCTGTTTCCACTATTGCAACCCTAAATTCGCTTGATTTTTCCACGATTTTGATGCGACTTGGAGCAATGCCTGTATATTCTTGAGGTCTATGGACCTCAAGTTGTATCAAAGTGGGACCAAAGTAGTGCAGGGACTACTTTGAAGTCACACAGATATGAACCATACTCATTGGAAATCATAGGGTATGACATGTCATGCGACTTTGCAGTCCCAAGTCGCATGACAAGTCGCACTAGTGGAAACCAAGCCTGAAAGTCACATCAAAGTAATACAGAGACTACTTTGAAGTTGGTGTGACTTAATGTAGCACAGATATGAATGGTTATCATTGAGAATCATGAAAAGTCGCCCAACTGTGAATCAAGTCATATATATTTTAATAGAAAGGAGCTCTCATTTATACTTACATAGTCCTTACTAGGCTTGTGCAATTTGTTTCGTAACGAATCGAAATTCGTCCGAATTTAGCAACTTTCGGACATTCGGAAGCATTCGAATTTCCGAACAGAGCAATTACGAATAAAACCGAATCCGAAATAAATTATACCGCAAAATAGCGAATGCCCGAAGGTCTTCGGCATAATTCGTTATGAAAAAAGTTACGAATGTACGAATCCATTCGAAGCACAATAACACTCACTCTGCTCTCTGCTTCTCCCTCACCATGCTGAACTCCCTCTCAAATTGGTGTACAGGGGGCGGAGGCTATAGCCGCATGAAAAAACGAAAGTAAAATACGAGATTTCGAATCCATTCGAAGCACAATAACACTCACTCTGCTCTGCTCTCTGCTTCTCCCTCACCGTGCTGAACCCTCTCAAAATGGTGTACAGGGGCGGAGCCTATAGCCGCATGTAAAAAACGAAAGTAAAATACGAGATTTCGAATCGTTACAAATAACCGCTATGTATTTAGAAAAGTACAAATCCATTCGAAGCACATTAGGCATAATAGGCAGCGTCGTTGTGAGAGAGACACGGAAAATTACGAATCAACGAACCCAAAAAAAGTTACGAAAGTAGGAGTTGTGTCCAGAATCAACGAAAAACAACGTACTCTACCGAAAGTACGAATTATAAAGCAACAAAAAAATCAACGAAAAATGTCGCTTGCAAAAATACGAATGAGTCCGAACACGAAAAATCCCGTCTAGCAAAATTACGAATGATTACGAATCAACAGGACCGGAAAGAAACGAACCGAAACGGAACAAATTTTTCCGTTGTGCACAAGCCTAGTCCTTACTGATTTACATCAGCAGAACAAATGCAGGAAGTAGTGATGTGTGCACATGGGTCAGAAGCAAATGTGTGGTGATAACAAACAAATCAATGAAGCCCACCCACACCAAATCCACCCCCACCCTAAATAAGCACAAGTACATATCCTACACTTACCCGGCAAATCAGCAGCACCTCCTCTTTGCTAAAGAGGGACCTCGCCATGTCCACCTAGATGGAGATCCTGACCAGCACAGGAACTTCCGGGTGATTACAGTGACTCATTTCCGGGTCAGGAGGTGAAACCACGCTCTGTTGATTGCAGCTGCGAATATTTGATCTCAATCACGATTAGAATTTATTAATTTTGATTATTTGCAGATATGCAAATCTGTATTTCTACATATGTATAATGATATTTGAAGGTAAACTTAAGGGAGTTTGATAAGAAATGGTGTCACCTGACGCTACAAAAACCTGGCGGCGAACCTAAAAAAAAACTGGCTACCTAGCGGCACCAGCAACACTAATACAGCGATCAGAAAAACGATTGCTTAGTGACACTGGCGATAGGGGTGAAAGGGTTACCTGGGGGGCGATCAAGGGGTTAAACCTTTATTAGGGGGGGGTTAGGGGGCTATCCTGGACCTAAAGGGGCGTAAACCTAACTGCCCTGACACTGTGACTGGGGGCTGGGGGGTGACCTGGGGTGATCTGGGGGTGACTGGGGGGTGAAATGTGTGCCTATGTGTACCTACGTGTCAGTGTAGTGTTGGTGCACTAACCTGATGTCTTCTCTCCTCGGCGCTCTGGACGAAAAGAGCGCTGCATGGAGAGATGACATCACTTCCTCTGCCTGTGTTTACATTACACAGGCAGAGGAAGCATCTCATTCGCCAGGAGCGATCGCGAGGGGGTGGCCAGAAACCAATGGCCGCCCCTCATCCCGGATCGCTCCTGAAGTGATACCGACGGCACCATGTACCGGGAGGGGGTCCGATCGGACCCCCCACCCGCACAAAGGCAGGCACGTACAGTTACGTGATTGTGCCTGTCCGTGCCATTCTGCCGACGTATATGTACATGGGGTGGTTGTTAAGTGGTTAAATAGGGTGTCTAATTAAATGGCTGGCGGCCATTTTCGCGAAGACCGCTATTAAAATAAGTGATGGCGGCCATTTTGCCTTGGTCTCCCATAGAAAACTATGGTGCGGCCATTTTCGGTTCGTTTTTGCATGTATTAGCATAATGGACATGGAAATTCAGCAAACGGACTGGCAAAATCACATCACACAGGGGTAATGATTGGAACAAAGTCCACTATGGTCCAGATAAATACATATGGAGCCAGCTGTTCATAAAAGAGGGGGAGTGTAATCCTACAAACTCACACCACATAAGGGGAAGGTTTGCAAAAAATCTACTAGGATCAACACCTATAATATAAACCAATAGGTGGGCCTTAATCATTGGAAATAAATATGTATATATTAAAAAAACAAGGAATGTGTGAAACATCATTAAACTGTTTTTAGTTTCAAACATGATCTACAATAAAAAAATTAAAAATTAAAATATTTTGCAGAAAGGAATATGAAATTCCTTTGTGCAATTGAATTAAATGGCCGGCGGCCATTTTCCTGAAGACTGCTATTAAAATAAGTGCCATTTTACCTGGCTCTCCCAAAGGTGACCCTGTCCCCCTCTGACGCAAGGGGAAACCTGGGCTTCCCCAGTGACGTGCGGGTGACCCCGCCCCCCTCTGATGCAACGGAAACCTGCGTTACATATTTGGGGGGAACCCCACGTAATTAAAAAAAAAATTTGAGGCAGGGTTCCCCTTAACCACTTTAGCTACCAAATGGTCCGGGGCTTAAGGACCAGAGGTGAATTCAGAATTTTGCACTGCGCTGCTTTAACTGTAAATTGTGCGGACATGCAATGTTGTACCCAAACAAAATTTGCGTCCTTTTCTTCCCACAAATAGAGCTTTCTTTTAATGGTATTTGATTGCCTCTGCGATTTTTATTTTTTGCGATATAAACGGAAAAAGACCGAAAATTTAGAAAAAAAAAAGATATTTTCTACTTTTTGTTATAAGAAAAATCGAATAAACTCAATTTTAGTCATACATTTAGGCCAAAATGTATTCAGCCACATGTCTTTAGTAAAAAAAATGTCAATAAGCGTATATTTATCGGTTTGCGCAAAAGTTATAGTGTTTACAAACTAGGGTACATTTTCTGGAATTTACACAGCTTTTAATTTATGACTGCCTATCTCATTTCTTGAGGTGCTAAAATGACAGGGCAGTACAAAACCCCCCCCAAATGACCCCATTTTAGAAAGTAGACACCCCAAGGAAATTGCTGAGAGGCATTTTGAGCCCATTGAATATTTTTTTTTGTCCCAAGTGATTGAATAATGACAAAAAAAAATAAAAATACAAAAAGTTGTCACTAAATGATATATTGCTCACACATGCCATGGTTATATGTGGAATTGCACCCCAAAATACATTCTGCTGCTTCTCCTGAGTACGGGCATACCACATGTGTGGGACTTTTTAGGAGCCTAGCCACGTACGGGACCCCGTAAACCAAGCACCGCCTTCAGGATTTCTAAGGGCGCAAATTTTTGATTTCACTCCTCACTACCTATCACAGTTTTGAAGGCCATAAAATGCCAAAATAGCACAAACCCCCCCCCCCCAAATGACCCCATTTTAGAAAGTAGACACCCCAAGGAAATTGCTGAGAGGCCTGTTGAGCCCATTGAATATTTTTTTTTGTCCCAAGTGATTGAATAATGACAAAAAAAAAATACAAAAAGTTGTCACTAAATGATATATTGCTCACACATGCCATGGTTATATGTGGAATTGCACCCCAAAATACATTCTGCTGCTTCTCCTGAGTACGGGCATACCACATGTGTGGGACTTTTTAGGAGCCTATCCACGTACGGGACCCCGGAAACCAAGCACCGCCTCCAGGATTTCTAAGGGCGCAAATTTTTGATTTCACTCCTCACTACCTATCACAGTTTTGAAGGCCATAAAATGCCAAAATAGCACAAAACCCCCCCAAATGACCCCATTTTGGAAAGCTGTTTGCTGAGAGGCATGGTGAGTATTTTACAGCTCTCATTTGTTTTTGAAAATGAAGAAAGAACTTTTTTTTTTTTTTCTTTTTTTTTTTCAATTTTCAAAACTTTGTGACAAAAAGCGAGATCTGCAAAATACTCACAATACCTCTCAGCAAATAGCCTGGGGTGTCTACTTTCCAAAATGGGGTCATTTGGGGGGGTTTTGTGCCATCTGGGCATTCCATGGCCTCCGAAACTGTGATAGGCAGTGAGAAGTGAAATCAAAAATTGACACCCTTAGAAAGCCTGAAGGCGGTGCTTGGTTTTTGGGGTCCCGTACGCGGCTAGGCTCCCAAAAAGTCTCACACATGTGGTATCCCCGTACTCAGGAGAAGCAACAGAATGTATTTTGGGGTGTAATTCCACATATGCCCATGGCATGTTTGAGCAATATATCATTTAGTGACAACTTTGTGCAAAAAAAAAAAACCGCAACTTGTGTCAACATATAAAATATTCCATGGACTCGACATGCCTCTCAGTATATAGCTTGGGGTGTCTACTTTCCAAAATGGGGTCATTTGGGGGGGTTTTGAACTGTTCTGGCATTTTATACACAACATTAGGAAGCTTACATCCACTCTTCTAACCTCTTGAAGACAAAGCCCTTTTTGACACTTTTTGTTTAAATGAAAACATATTTTTTTTTGCAAGAAAATTATGTTGAACCCCCAAACATTATATATATTTTTAAAGCAAAGGCCCTACAGAATAAAATGGTGGGTGTTGCATTTTTTTTTCTACACAGTATTTGCGCAGCGATTTTTCAAACGCATTTTTTGGGGAAAAAATACACTTTTTTAAATTTTAATGCACTAAAACACACTATATTGCCCAAATGTTTGATGAAATAAAAAAGATGATCTTAGGCCGAGTACATAGATACCAAACACGACATACTTTAAAATTTCGCACAAACGCGCATTGGCGACAAACTACATACATTTTTAAAAGCCTTTAAAAGCATTTACAGGTTACCCCGTTAGATTTACAGAGGAGGTTTACTGCTAAAATTACTGCCCTCGATCTGACCTTCGCGGTGATACCTCACATGCATGGTGCAATTGCTGTTTACATATGACGCCAGACCGACGCTTGCGTTTGCCATTGGGCAAGAGCAGGGCAGGACAGGGGTGCTTTTTTTTTTTTTTTTTTTTTTTTTATTATTCATTTTGCTTTTTTTTTTTTTTTTTAAACTGTTGCTTCCATATTTATTTATTTTTATCACTTTTATAGTTATCTCAGTGAATGTAAATATCCCCTATGATAGCAATAGGTAATGACAGGTACTCTTTTTTGAAAAAACTGGGGTCTATTGGACCCTAGATCTTTCCTCTGCCCTCAAAGCATCTGACCACACCAAGATCGGTGTGATAAAATGCTTTCCCAATTTCCCAATGGCGCTTTTTATATCCGGGGGGGACATTCCCTCCCACTGCTTGTAAAAGCAGTCCAGAGGCTAATTAGCCACTAGGATTGCTTTTACATGAAAGCCGGCCGCTGGCTGAAAAGAATGATACCAAGATGATACCTAAACCCGCAGGCATCATTCTGGTATAAACATTCAAAGTCCAGCAACATACCAGTACGTTGCTGGTCCTTGTTGGACATGTATTGTAATCTTTTTTTTCATGCAGCCTGTTGGCTGAACGAAAAAAAAAGATTGATCGGTGGGTATGCCCACCATTAGAATACCGCCCTTCATCCACCCACTTCTAATGATGGGCATACATGCACCATTTATATATGCCGAAGCATGGGGGCATCTTCTCGCAAAAGTTATGCCGCGTACACATGGTCAGACTTTTCCACGGGCAAGCCTCCGTCGGAATTTCGACCGTATGTACGCGGCATTAGGAGCAAAATCGCTCCTCCGCTCCTGCTGCCCCAATGCTTCGGCATATATGCTTTTTTTTTTAACTGTGGTGGTGAAATCACCTCCTACAGCACTGGAGTCGCAGGGATCAGGCCTGTCTCTGCGAACGCTGCAGTTATGTGTGTTGTGTTTTGCAAGTGACAGTGATCGATCGATACTGCACTTCAGTGGCCTGGGCTGGACGGAGGGGCAAAACGCAGGTGCTAGCAGGTATCTGGGCTGATCCCACTAACAGTGCGTTTTTGGGAACCCTAAACTGCTGGGGACGCTAGTATAGATCTGATCAGATCAGATATTGAGCTGATCAGATACTATACCACTAAGGGGGGTGTATGCTTCACGTGTGGGTGTTAGCGCTACTGGCACTAACCTGACGCTGCCTGGGGTGTGACGCAGACCCTCTCTGACGCTAAAACCTAACTGATATCACCCGCCGGGCGATCAGGGGGTTAAACCTTTATTGGGTTATATACGGGTGCCCTGACACTATAAAAAGCAAACTAACTAACCAGCGTCACCCGTAACACTTATATGATGATCACTGGTGAAAGGGTTAACTAGGGGCAATTAGGGGGTTAAAACCTTTATTAGGTAATATATGGGGGTACCTGACGCTATATAAAAACCTGACGGCGAACCTAAAAAAAAATTACTGGCTACCTATCGGCATCACCGACACTAAGACAACGATCATAAAAACGATTGCTTAGCGACAGTGGTGATAGGGGTGAAAGGGTTACCTGGGGGGCGATCAGGGGGTTAAACCTTTATTAGATAATATATGGGGTACCTGACGCTATAAAAACCTGCGGCGAACCTAAAAAAAATTACTGGCTACCGATCAGCATCACCGACGCTAAGACATCGATCAGAAAAATGATCGCATAGTGACGGCGGTGCTAGGGGTGAAAGGGTTACCTGGGGGGTGATCAAGGGGGTTACACCTTTATTAGGTAATATATGGGGGTACCCGACGCTATAAAAACCTGCGGCGAACCTAAAAAAAATTACTGGCTACCGATCAGCATCGCCGACGCTAAGACATCGATCAGAAAAATTATCGCTTAGTGACAGTGGTGATAGGGGGTGAAAGGGTTACCTGGGGGGGCTATCAAGGGGGTTAAACCTTTATTAGGTAATATATGGGGGTACCCGACGCTATAAAAACCTGCGGCGAACCTAAAAAAAATTACTGGCTACCGATCAGCATCGCCGACGCTAAGACATCGATCAGAAAAATTATAACTTAGTGACAGTGGTGATAGGGGGTGAAAGGGTTACCTGGGGGGCGATCAAGGGGGTTAAACCTTCATTAGGTAATATATGGGGGTACCCGACGCTATAAAAACCTGCGGCGAACCTAAAAAAAATTACTGGCTACCGATCAGCATCACCGACGCTAAGACATCGATCAGAAAAATGATTGCTTAGTGACGGCGGTGCTAGGGGGTGAAAGGGTTATCTGGGGGGTGATCACGGGGTTAAACCTTTATTAGGGGGGGTTAGGGGGCTACACTGGACCTAAAACTAAATGTAGTGACACTTTTACAGTCACAAATGTCACTGATTGCAGTGATCACTAAATAAATGGTCACTGCAATCAGTGACACTGTGACTGGGGGCTGGGGGGGCTGGGGGTGATCTGGGGGTGTCTGGGGGGGCCTGGGGGGGCGATTTATGTGCCTATGTGTCCTGGTGTCAGTGTGCTGTTTTGTGTACTAACCTGGCATCTTCTCCTGTACGGCGCTCGGTATATGTGAGCGCCCCAGGAGAGATGACATCACTTCCTCCTTCCTGGCAGACAGGGGAAGCTCTCTCATTCGCCGGGAGCGATCGAGAGGGGGTGGCCGGAATCGAACGGCCGTCCCCTCATGCCGGATCGCTCCCGAAGGTAAAACGACCACCCACTGTAAAGAAGGGGGGTCCGATCGGACCCCCCAACTATACAAAGGCAATCACGTATATGTACGTGATTCTGCCTGTCGGTGCCATTCTGCTGACGTATATTTACAGTGGGCGGTCGTTAAGTGGTTAATATCCATACCAGATCTGAAGGGCCTGGTAATTGAATTTGGGGGGACCCCCACGCATTATTTTTTTTTTATCAATGACTTTTCTCTGTATTGCCAGGAGCCGACAATTCATTATAGCGAGTGCTTTTAAATTCCTTTTTTTCCTTCAGAAATGACACTTTGTGCAGGGACAGTTCTAAGCATGGGAAACAAGCGCTACTTTACAGGCATACTATACACACCCCCTAGGTACGAAATTTAAAGGAATATTTCACTTTTATTGTTTCACTTTAAGCATTATTAAAATCACTGCTCCCGAAAAAACTGCAGTTTTTAAAACTTTTTTTTGCATTGATACATGTCCCCTGGGGCAGGACCTGGGTCCCAAAACACTTTTTATGACAATAACTTGCATATAAGCCCTTAAAATTAGCACTTTAGATTTCTCCCATAGACTTTTACAGGGTGTTCCGCGGCTTTTCGAATTTGCCCAAATTGTTTGCTGTTCGGCGAACGGGCGAGCAGGCAATGTTCGAGTCGAACATGAGTTCGACTCGAACTCGAAGCTCATCCCTACCTGCAATGGTATGGAGACAGGTGAGGGCCATCTTCCCCACACTCATCTCCATACCTAACAGGGGAGCGGACACGATCGCCTCCGCCACTGCCGGTGGCTGTGGTAAGCGGTGGAGGGCACCGGAGAGCGGCGGGAGGGGGGCCTCCTCTCCCACCGCTGATAAAAGTGATCTTGCGGAGAATCCACCCCAGAGACCACTTTTATCTGAAAGTGGACCGCCCACTGAAGAAGAGGATACTGGGGTAATGGTAGCTAGTTGCTGCCATAACAATGATATCCCTCTTCAAAGAGCCGCTGTATAATGATGGCGGGAGGTCTGTAAGTGGTTAAGATTTTCAAAGCATACAAAATCGAATGTAAATTTCAGAAGTGATACCCAAAAAGAGGAGCACAACAGTGTGCGTACATGCTAAAGATGAAACAAAATATAAGGAGAAACAATGATAAAACATCATGGTACAAGTAGTTAGACTATGGATAAGAAATATAGAGGAGACCAAACAGGAGCCATCCGGTACAGGCCAATGTGATGTGCACATGAGTCATAGTGTTATGGAGCTGGAGATAATGTCTCAATATTATATTCAGAGACATCCCACTTTTCCCAAACTTTGTCAAATCAAGGCAGAGAGTCATCTATTACAGCTGTCAAGCGCTCCATCCTATGTATATCAGCTATGGCTGAGAGAAATTGCATAAAAGTAGGTGGGAAGTAGACAAGCAGCATTGAGGTATGACACATTTGCCCGCCAATAAAATAAATCCATCAATCTCTTAGTAGCTTTGTGTGTATTCAGGAGTGGAAGGCCTAAAAGTAGATGTATGGGGTTTAAGTGGATAGGTATATCCAGGACCTTTTCCAAGAGGTTATGAACTTGTGTCCAGAAGGATGTAAGTGCAGGACATTCCCAAAACATATGATAATGAGTACCTAAAGACAAACCCCATCTCCAACATTGCCCAGAGGATGTCAGCTTTAGGGATGAGCTCGGTGTTCGAGTCGAACATACGTTCGACTCGAACATCGGCTGATCGATCGTTCGACGAAGATCGAACGATTTGGGCCGTTCGCGCGTAATTCGAGTGACGCGAACGGCCCACAATGCACTACGCCATCGCAGTGTCATCCAGGCGCTGTGATTGGCCAAGCATGCACTGTGACCCCGCATGCTTGGCCAATCACAGCGCCGGCAGCGAGGAGAGCAATGATTGGCCACAGGCAGGATGCCTGTGGCCAATTATTGCTGAGGGTGTTTAGTACACGCCCCACACTATAAAAGGCCGCCAGCACGGCGGCCTAGTGTAGTGTGTTCCGGAGCAGGGAAAGAGAAGCATAGGCAGGGACAGTGACATTTTTTTTTCTTGCTTAACCTGGATTCCTTTAGTTTAGGGAAAGAGAAGGATAGGTAGGGAGAGTGTCAGTGTGTTTTACTGTGCTAATCCTTGTTTCTAGGGACAGGGAAGGACAGTGAGGGAAATTCTCCTTGTGCTATACTGTGCTAAAGCATTGATCATCAACCATCTTTAAAAAAACATTTTTTCTAGGGACAGAAAACTATAGGTAGGGAGAGTGTCAGTGTGTTTTACTGTGCTAATCCTTGTTTCTAGGGACAGGGAAGGACAGTGAGGGAAATTCTCCTTGTGCTATACTGTGCTAAAGCATTGATCATCAACCATCTTTAAAAAACATTTTTTCTAGGGACAGAAAACTAAAGGTAGGGAGAGTGTCAGTGTGTTTTACTGTGCTAATCCTTGTTTCTAGGGACAGGGAAGGACAGTGAGGGAAATTCTCCTTGTGCTATACTGTGCTAAAGCATTGATCATCAACCATCTTTAAAAAAACATTTTTTCTAGGGACAGAAAACTATAGGTAGGGAGAGTGTCAGTGTGTTTTACTGTGCTAATCCTTGTTTCTAGGGACAGGGAAGGACAGTGAGGGAAATTCTCCTTGTGCTATACTGTGCTAAAGCATTGATCATCAACCATCTTTAAAAAAACATTTTTTCTAGGGACAGAAAACTATAGGTAGGGAGAGTGTCAGTGTGTTTTACTGTGCTAATCCTTGTTTCTAGGGACAGGGAAGGACAGTGAGGGAAATTCTCCTTGTGCTATACTGTGCTAAAGCATTGATCATCAACCATCTTTAAAAAAACATTTGTTCTAGGGACAGAAAACTATAGGTAGCGAGAGTGTCACTGTGTTTTACTGTGCTAATCCTTGTTTCTAGGGACAGGGAAGGACAGTGAGGGAAATTCTCCTTGTGCTATACTGTGCTAAAGCATTGATCATCAACCATCTTTAAAAAAACATTTGTTCTAGGGACAGAAAACTATAGGTAGCGAGAGTGTCACTGTGTTTTACTGTGCTAATCCTTGTTTCTAGGGACAGGGAAGGACAGTGAGGGAAATACTCCTTGTGCTATACTGTGCTAAAGCATTGATCATCAACCATCTTTAAAAAAACATTTTTTCTAGGGACAGAAAACTATAGGTAGCGAGAGTGTCACTGTGTTTTACTGTGCTAATCCTTGTTTCTAGGGACAGGGAAGGACAGTGAGGGAAATTCTCCTTGTGCTATACTGTGCTAAAGCATTGATCATCAACCATCTTTAAAAAAACATTTTTTCTAGGGACAGAAAACTATAGGTAGCGAGAGCGTCACTGTGTTTTACTGTGCTAATCCTTGTTTCTAGGGACAGGGAAGGACAGTGAGGGAAATTCTCCTTGTGCTATACTGTGCTAAAGCATTGATCATCAACCATCTTTAAAAAAACATTTTTTCTAGGGACAGAAAACTATAGGTAGCGAGAGTGTCACTGTGTTTTACTGTGCTAATCCTTGTTTCTAGGGACAGGGAAGGACAGTGAGGGAAATTCTCCTTGTGCTATACTGTGCTAAAGCATTGATCATCAACCATCTTTAAAAAAACATTTTTTCTAGGGACAGAAAACTATAGGTAGCGAGAGTGTCACTGTGTTTTACTGTGCTAATCCTTGTTTCTAGGGACAGGGAAGGACAGTGAGGGAAATTCTCCTTGTGCTATACTGTGCTAAAGCATTGATCATCAACCATCTTTAAAAAAACATTTGTTCTAGGGACAGAAAACTATAGGTAGCGAGAGTGTCACTGTGGTTTACTGTGCTAATCCTTGTTTCTAGGGACAGGGAAGGACAGTGAGGGAAATTCTCCTTGTGCTATACTGTGCTAAAGCATTGATCATCAACCATCTTTAAAAAAACATTTGTTCTAGGGACAGAAAACTATAGGTAGCGAGAGTGTCACTGTGTTTTACTGTGCTAATCCTTGTTTCTAGGGACAGGGAAGGACAGTGAGGGAAATTCTCCTTGTGCTATACTGTGCTAAAGCATTGATCATCAACCATCTTTAAAAAAACATTTTTTCTAGGGACAGAAAACTATAGGTAGCGAGAGTGTCACTGTGTTTTACTGTGCTAATCCTTGTTTCTAGGGACAGGGAAGGACAGTGAGGGAAATTCTCCTTGTGCTATACTGTGCTAAAGCATTGATCATCAACCATCTTTAAAAAAACATTTGTTCTAGGGACAGAAAACTATAGGTAGCGAGAGTGTCACTGTGTTTTACTGTGCTAATCCTTGTTTCTAGGGACAGGGAAGGACAGTGAGGGAAATTCTCCTTGTGCTATACTGTGCTAAAGCATTGATCATCAACCATCTTTAAAAAAACATTTTTTCTAGGGACAGAAAACTATAGGTAGCGAGAGTGTCACTGTGTTTTACTGTGCTAATCCTTGTTTCTAGGGACAGGGAAGGACAGTGAGGGAAATTCTCCTTGTGCTATACTGTGCTAAAGCATTGATCATCAACCATCTTTAAAAAAACATTTGTTCTAGGGACAGAAAACTATAGGTAGCGAGAGTGTCACTGTGGTTTACTGTGCTAATCCTTGTTTCTAGGGACAGGGAAGGACAGTGAGGGAAATTCTCCTTGTGCTATACTGTGCTAAAGCATTGATCATCAACCATCTTTAAAAAAACATTTTTTCTAGGGACAGAAAACTATAGGTAGCGAGAGTGTCACTGTGTTTTACTGTGCTAATCCTTGTTTCTAGGGACAGGGAAGGACAGTGAGGGAAATTCTCCTTGTGCTATACTGTGCTAAAGCATTGATCATCAACCATCTTTAAAAAAACATTTTTTCTAGGGACAGAAAACTATAGGTAGCGAGAGTGTCACTGTGTTTTACTGTGCTAATCCTTGTTTCTAGGGACAGGGAAGGACAGTGAGGGAAATTCTCCTTGTGCTATACTGTGCTAAAGCATTGATCATCAACCATCTTTAAAAAAACATTTTTTCTAGGGACAGAAAACTATAGGTAGCGAGAGTGTCACTGTGTTTTACTGTGCTAATCCTTGTTTCTAGGGACAGGGAAGGACAGTGAGGGAAATTCTCCTTGTGCTATACTGTGCTAAAGCATTCCTCATCAACCATCTTTGAAATCCTTGTTTTTTGGACAGTCAGGGAAATTGTCATTGTGCTATTCTGTGCAAAAGCAATCATCCTCAACCATATTTAGAAATCCTTAAGTAAAGGGACAGAGAAGGACACCTGAAGGTAGCCCTTATTGCTTTTTTCCCATCTCCCTGCAGGCCATCCATTAGAATGTCTGGAAGGCAAACAAGGAGAGGCAGACAGTCAGGAGGCAATAAAAGAGGGCAAGCAGGCTCTGTGTCTGGGGGCAACAGTGCTGGTCGTGGACGCGGTGCATTGTCATCAGCACATGGCCATGGGACACGCTTGTCCTTCTTTTCGGCAGCTGGACATGTTGAGCCACATCATGCCGAAGACTTGGTAGAGTGGATGACCAAGCCCTCCTCCTCCTCATCATCCTCTCTCACCCAGGCTCAGGGTACTGGCAAAGCAGCTGCCAAAGCGTCCTCTTCCCTGGTATCAATGTCAGACTCATCATCAGTCACTCCTTCCCTAGACCCACCATGTCCTCCTCCTGAGGAGTCCCCCGAACTGTTTGAGCACAGTGTTGGGTACATGCTCCAGGAGGATGCCCAGCGTTTCGAAGGGTCTGATGATGAAACCCAGCTACAGGAAGGCAGTAGCGTGAGAGCAGACAGAGGGGATGCTCAAGAAGGACACCAATCTGGCAGTCATGTTCCAGCAGCTGCAGCATACTGCCAGATTGGCTCCAGTGATGAGGAGGGAGGGGATGATGAGGTCACTGACTCCACGTGGGTGCCTAATGGGAGAGAGGAGGAGGAGGAGGATGAGGAGGAGGCACATCTCCAACGAGGCAGGATGCCCTTTGGTGGCCAGCGTAAGGGCAGTACACCGACGGAATCACACCGCAGAGCTCCGCCTGTGCAGGGCGCTGCCTCTGCCCGTCATTCAAAAAGTTCTTTGGTGTGGGCCTTTTTTGAGGCTAGTGCATCAGATCGCACAGCTGCTGTTTGCAACATATGTCTCAAGCGTATATCGCGTGGCCAAAACATCAGCCGCTTGGGTACCACATGCCTGACCAGACATATGTTGACCTGCCATGCAGCTCGTTGGCAAGCCTACCTCAAAGACCCACACCAAAGAACAAAGCGGACCTCTCCTTGCACCGCATCAGCTGGGATCTCCAACCCCACTATAACTTCAGTCCTCTCTGAAACATGCACTGAGAGGAATGAAGGTGTAGAATTAGGTGTGTCACAGCCAAGTAGTTGCGGCCACTCTGCTAGCAGTACACCGACGTCCGATTCTAGCAGGCAAATTTCCCTGCCCCAGCTGCTGGACCGTCGAAAGAAGTTCACTCCCAGCCATCCACATGCCCAGCGGTTGAATGCTAGCTTGGCTAAATTGCTAGCGCTTCAACTGCTGCCTTTTCAGTTGATAGACTCGGCCCCCTTCCATGAGTTTGTGCAATGTGCGGTTCCTCAGTGGCAGGTTCCCAAACGCCACTTTTTCTCACGGAAGGCTATTCCGGCTCTCTACCGGCATGTGGAAGGCAATGTCTTGGCCTCGCTGGACAGGGCGGTCAGCGGTAAGGTGCATATTACCGCTGACTCATGGTCCAGCAGGCATGGACAGGGACGTTACCTTTCTTTCACGGCCCATTGGGTCACTCTTTTGGCAGCTGGGAAGGATGCAGGACAAGGTGTAGTAGTGTTGGAGGTTGTTCCACCGCCACGCCTACAAAATGCTACTAGTGGTTGTGACACACCTCTCTCCTCCACCCCCTCCTCTTCTTCTTCCTCCATGGCCTCTTCCTGTGCTTTGTCCTCTGAACCAGCGGTGCTCCGTAGCCGTTCAAGGGGCTACGCAAGTACGCAGGCAAAAAGATGCCATGCCGTGCTTGCGCTGGTGTGTTTGGGGGACAGAAGCCACACTGGGGCAGAGGTCCTGTCTGCTCTGCAGGGCCAGGCCGAGAGGTGGTTGACGCCACGCCAGCTTAAGCCAGGAATGGTGGTTTGCGACAATGGCACCAACCTCCTCTCCGCCCTCCGACAGGGACAACTGACCCATGTGCCCTGTGTGGCTCACGTCCTTAACCTGGTGGTGCAGCGGTTCTTGGGCAGGTACCCGGGATTACAGGATGTCCTGAGGCAGGCCAGGAAAGTCTGTGTGCATTTCCGCAGATCTTATAATGCCAGTGCTCGCCTGGCTGAGCTGCAAAAGGAGTTGAACCTGCCCAAGAACCGCCTTATATGTGACATGCCCACCAGGTGGAACTCAACGTTGGCCATGCTGCAGCGGCTGCACACACAGCAGAGGGCCATCAATGAGTACCTTTGCGACTACGGCACCAGGACAGGGTCAGGGGAGCTTGTTTTTTTTTCTCCACGCCAGTGGGGCATGATCAGGGATGCATGCACTGTCCTGGCACCATTTGAGGAGGCCACAAGGATGGTGAGCTGTGACAGTGCATGCATCAGTGACACTGTACCTCTTGTCCACCTGTTGGAGCACACGCTGCGTGGAATAATGGACAGGGCACTTGAGGCAGAACAGAGGCAGGAAGAGGAGGACTTCCTTGCCTCTCAAGGCCCCCTTTACCCAGACAGTGTTCCTTCTGTCCCACCCATCGCACAGGAAGAGGAGGAGGAGGAGGAGGAGGATTGTGTCAGCATGGAGGTGGAGGCTGGCACTCAGCATCATCAGCAGCAGTCTTTTAGGGATGATTTACAGTCCCAAGAAACCAGTGGACTTGTACGTGGCTGGGAGGAGGTGGCTGCGGATCATGTCGTCCTTAGTGACCCAGAGGACTCCGGACCGAATGCCTCAGCTAACCTACGCTGCATGGCCTCCCTGATCCTGCAAAGTCTGCGGAAGGATCCTCGTATTCTTCGGATCAAGGAGAGGGACCATTACTGGCTGGCCACTCTCCTTGATCCACGGTACAAGGGTAAGGTTGCGGACCTTATGTTACCGTCGCAGAGGGAGCAGAGGATGAGACAACTCCGGGAGGCCTTGCAGAAAGGTCTGTGCAACGCGTTCCCAGAGACTGTGAGGTTACAAACTCCTGGTCCTGGACAACGAGTTGCTGAGGCTTCGGCCAGTCAAAGAAGGAGCGGTGGGGAAGGTGGCCGTCTGACCGATGCGTTCAGACAATTCTTTAGTCCGCAGCCCCAAAGTATGATCGGTTCCAGCAACCATCGCCAGCGTCTGATAAACATGGTGCAGGAATATCTAGGGGCAAGGTCAGACTTGGACACCTTCCCCACCGAAAATCCTCTGGATTACTGGGTCTTGAGGATGGATCACTGGCCAGAGCTTGCACAGTATGCAATTGAGCTACTGGCCTGTCCTGCATCCAGCGTTCTTTCGGAACGCACATTCAGTGCTGCTGGAGGATTTGTCACGGATCACAGGGTGCGCCTGTCCACCGACTCGGTTGATCGACTGACTTTCATCAAGATGAACCAGTCTTGGATCACCACCAGCTACCACACACCTGATGCTGATATAACAGACTAATTGATTTTAACATGTCACATCCCTTCAAGACTGATGCTGATGCTGAGTGCCTGTGCTGTTATGTTGACTGGCTATCCTCCTCCTCCGAGTCTTCAATGATACGATTGATGATGATAGCTTGGAAGATTATTTTTGTTTATGGGTGCCGCCACCAGTGGCTAAGGCCCAATTTTTCAGCCCCTGTTTAACAGGGGCGTGTAATTACAATTTTTGAAGCAATACTTTGCAACAGGGCTCATTGCTGTGCTCCAAGTACAGTATCTGTGAGGGGTTGCAGTGTTGTGCCACCAGTGCCTAAGGCCCAATTTTTCAGCCCCTGTTCAACAGGGGCATGTAATTACAATTCTTGATCTAATAATTCACAGCAGGGCCCATTGCTGCACCCACCAAGAGTAACTCTGAGGGCTTACAGTGTTGTGGCAACGCCACCACCACCACCACCACGAAAGGCCCAATTTTTCAGCCCCTGTTCAAAAGGGGCATGTAATTACAATTCTTGATCTAATAATTCACAGCAGGGCCCATTCCTGCACCCACCAAGAGTAACTCTGAGGGCTTACAGTGTTGTGGCAACACCACCACCACCACCACGAAAGGCCCAATTTTTCAGCCCCTGTTCAACAGGGGCATGCAATTACAATTCTTGATCTAATAATTCACAGCAGGGCCCATTGCTGCACCCACCAAGAGTAACTGTCAGGGCTTACAGTGTTGTGGCACCAGCACCACCATCAAAGGCCCAATTTTTACTACCACTGTTCAACAATTATATGTAATTACAATTCCTGATATAATAGTTGACAGCAGGGCGTTCCAGCACCAACCAAGAGTAACTGTGAGTGCTTACAGTGTTGTACCAACAACTAAGGGGCCTATTTCTGCAGAGTATATACGGCAGGTCCCTACTTTCAAACATCCAACTTACAAACGACTCCTACTTGCAAACGCAAGAAGACAACAGGAAGTGAGAGGAAATCTACCCCTAGGAAGGAAAATTCTCTCCTGTAAGAATTAATATGGGAGAAAGGTGTCTCCTCTGTACTGATGCTTTATCACCAATCCTTGTTTCAAGAAAAACACCACATTTCAAAAACAGTTGTCATTGGGACGGAAAGTGAGGTGAAATGTTCTGAACAGGGGCACAGACAGCAAAACAAATGTTACAGGGGTGATAACCCTTACCTATGTTTTCCAAAAAGTTTAAAAATAGATTTTTGGGCTGGAGCTACACTTAAAAAATGTACCTGTTCAAAATTACAAACACATTCTACATAAGAACAAACCTACAGTCCCTGTCTTGTATGCACCGCCTGTATACGGCTGTTCAGAGTATATAGGGCCTTTTTTATTTTGTGTGCGGTGTTCCCCTTAATATCCATACAAGACCCAAAGGGGCTGGTAATGGGCTGGGGTAGGGGGGGGGGTCATGGGGTAGCTATGCCATTTTTCTTAAAGATTTTCATCCATATTACCGGGACCAGACATTACATTAAAGCCGCAAGCAGTTTTAAAAGGCTTTTTTTTCCTTTAGAAGTGTCATTTTGTGCAGGGACAGTTCTAAACACGGGAAACACGTGGCACTTCACAGGCATACTTTAGACACCCCCCAGGTACGATATTTAAAGGAATATTTGACTTTTTTTTTTTTCACTTTATGCATCATTAAAATGACTGCTCTCGAAAAACGACCGTTTTCAAAACTTCTTTTTGCATTGATACATGTCCCCTGGTCAAGAACCCGGGTTCCCAAACCCTTTTTAGGACAATAACATGCATAATAGTCGTTATAATTAGCACTTTAGAATTCAAACGTTCGCATCCATTGTATTTAATAGGGTTCTAATGTTCGTACGAACGTTCGGTCCGTTCGCGGGTTCTGGTGCGAACCGAACCCGGGGGTGTTCGGCTCATCACTAGTCAGCTTTTGAGCAAGTAAAAAGTCTGGGGTCCTATACCAAAACATAAGTATTTTGTATGCAGTCTTTCTCTGTGCCACATACCATGAAACTTTAGATGTAGGGTCTCATATTTTCCCCCAGTCACCTAGAATATAGGCTGTTGCAGAACACAGGACCATTTTATCATATATATGTGACTATGTTCAGTCAGAGGGGGAGCTGTATGTAGAATGTTATAGATAGACAAGATCAGATGGTGTTCATAAGGGCACTTAGAACATAACAATTCAAATTCAGTTGGCCTGTCTAAAGCCATAAGAGGAATTTTGGTGCTAATAACCTCAGTAATTTCCTCAACAGTTATAGGTGCGTTTAGCATAGAACATTTATCAGGGGATATTTTGGGGAGCTGTAAGGAAGCAATAAAGGCATTAAATGTCTCTTGTGTGAACTGAGAGTTCGGGTCTGTATGTAGACAATTTGTAGAATTCACCAAAAACTTTAGACATGGTCTGGGGCAATATGTTGGATTTCCATTGGATTGTAAAAGAAAGTCAGAAATAGAGACAGAGGGGTGTGGCTTCAATTTATGGACCAGCATTCTATGTGGCTTGTTAGCATATTCATAAAACGTTTTGTCTGGCACATAAAGATTTTGAGATTTCGCTTAAATCCAGTGATTTAATTTGATTTAGAAGAGAGACAACAGCTTGGAGATGGTCCACAGTGGGGGAGAGAAGTAAGCATTCCTCTGCTGCAGACATTTGGGTTAAAAGAGAAGAGTGTTGGAGGGTAGATTCACGCTTTAGACGAGATGCAGAGGATATACATTCACCTCTGACAAAAAGCCTTGCGTGCTTCCCACAGAGTGGAGGTCTCAGATACTGTGCCCTCATTAAGTTGAAAAATTCAGTCAGTTTTTATTGCAATTATAGCTTAACATCAGGGATACCATGAAGAGATTCATTAAGGCACCAATGACATTGTCTGGGGGTTGGAGCAGATAGGAGAAATTCAAGTTGCGTGCTCCGATTAAGTAATCGGGTTTGTGTCAGAATTAACTTCATGTGTCAGTAAGGGTGCAGAAACAAAGAAGTGGTCGAGTCTCATATAGATTTTGTGAGGCGGGGAATAAAACTTAAATTGTTTGTGAGTTGGGTGTTGGAATGACACCCCGTGTATGAAAGGGGTTAACGTCATTTAGGATATTCCATTCCCGAACACCAAGACAGCTACCGACACTCCGGTCAGGCGATCAGGAACCCCATACAAATGATTCTCCCCCAAATACGAGATGAAGCTCCGTGTTGAGGTCAAACAGGAATATGAACTTAATTGGAAGGAATACAGGCTCTTTATTTACACTTGAGAATACTGCAGTAACCACATGAACAATGACCCGGATCCACCCACAACATCACACAATGGTTACATAACGATCCCCTAATACACATTATTCTGAGTGTCAGTACATCCCTTAGCAGACAACAGGCGAGTTCATTAACTAATCCCTTAGACAGCATAGGTGACTCATAGGCATGACCTTTGAGTTTCCTAGCCTAGTTGTCTCCTAAACTACAATACACATTATCACAGGACTCCTTCATACAATACAGGGTCAATTAGCACAAGCCTGTCAGGAATCAGATATGATCAGAACTATGTGGACTGCAACAGAGGAAACCGCAAACCGAAATAGATGAAATAATTTGTTTATTAAAGATAAATATATATAAATGTGAACACACCACCAGCACTAAAGTGAACAACAAAACAACCAAACAGTGACAATAACCAACCAGCGTAAGTAGTAAAAGGGAGAACCAGAATCGTAGTCAAGCCAGGCCAGAATCATCAACGGGAGATCAGCAGATGGGGGGGCAGGAGTGGACAGACAGGGACAAGCAGGGGGCAATCAGGCTGCAGAGCAAGCTTCCAGGGTTCCAGGGATAAGGACAGACACAACAGGTTCAGGTTCAGGTAACAGGAATGAGGGTTCAAGTAGACAGGCTGCAGGTCAGGGCACGAGGACGGTACCAGGGCAGTGTGTGTGTGCACTTGCTGGGTATTTATACCTGCTAACAGGCTCAGGTGACCCCTGATAGCAGGAAGTAACATCTTCACCACACTGCCAGGATCCATCCGCTGGTGGACGCCAGTACTGCGGCCCAAGGATGATATAACACCAGCAGAGAGAAGTTCCCCTGACAGTTCAGAACTGCCAGGAGACACCTGCTGGTGGACCTCAGTACTGCACGTCAGATGATAGATACTGCCAGCGGATGGAACCTTTCCTTACAGTACCCCCCCTCGAAGGAGCGACCTCTGGGCGCTCCAACCAGCCGTTGCTGGAGAAAGTCTGTGGCTTCAAGCCGGGCAGTAGACAAAGTCACAACAGGTTGGGCAAAAAAGTACACGAGGCTGGGTAGGAGGCACAGGAACCTCAAGCTGAGTAGCAGGCACGAGCACATCAAGCTGGGCAACAGGCACAAGCACATCAAGCTGGACAACGGGCACATCAAGCTGGGCAACAGGGCACAGGCACATTAAGCTGGGTAACAGGCACGGGCACATCAAGCTGGGCAACAGACAGTGGCACATAAGGCTGGGCAGTGGACAGGAACACATCAGGCTGGGCAGCAGGCTCTGTGTCATTGAGCTGGGCAGCAGGCTTCATGTCATCGAGCTGGACAGCAGGCTCTGTGTCATCGAGCTGGGCAGCAGACCAGAACACCTCAGGCTGGGTAGCAGACAGGAACACCTCAGGCAGGGCAGCAGACAGGAATACCTCAGGCTGGGCAGCAGACAGGAACACCTCAGGCTGGGCAGCAGACAGGAACACCTCAGGCTGGGCAATAGGCAGGAACTCATCAGGCTGGGCAGCAGACAGGGACACATCAGACTGGGCAGCAGCCTCCTCAGGCCGGGAAACGGGCACCACAACCTCAAGCCGGGAAACGGGCACCACAACCTCAAGCCGGGAAAAGGGCACCACAACCTCAGGCCGGGAAAAGGGCACCGGATCTTCAAGCGGGGTCACAGGCACCGGATCTTCAGGCGGGGTCACAGGCACCGGATCTTCAGGCGGGGTCACAGGCACCGGATCTTCAGGCGGGGTCACAGGCATCGGATCTTCAGACTGGGACACCGGATCTTCAGACTGGGACACTGGATCTTCAGACTGGGACACTGGCATCAGGACTTCTGGTTGGAAGGCAGGCACCGGAAAATCAGGCTGGAAGACTGGCTCTGGCACTTCAGGCTGGAAGACTGGCTCTGGCACTCCAGGCTGGAAGGCTGGCTCTGGCACTCCAGGCTGGAAGGCTGGCTCTGGCACTCCAGGCTGGAAGGCTGGCTCTGGAACTCCAGGCTGGAAGGCTGGCTCTGGAACTTCAGGCTGGAAGGCTGGCTCTGGAACTCCAGGCTGGAAGGCTGGCTCTGGAACTCCAGGCTGGAAGGCTGGCACAGGAACTTCAGGCTGGAAGGCTGGCACAGGAACTTCAGGCTGGAAGGCTGGCACAGGAACTTCAGGCTGGCAGGCTGGCACAGGAACTTCAGGCTGGCATACAGAAACTGGGGCGTCAGACTGAAGCAGTTTGATTGGTGTGGAGGCAGGTTGGGTTACTGGCAGGATCGTTCTGGTCGGAAAGAACTTTTGTCTCTTCTTTGGCTTAACCACTGAAGCCCTGTAGGTAAGGGATGTAGCAGACTGAAAAGGAGGGTTGGGATATGGCAGAGAAGAGGTAACAGTAGCTGGGGGAAGTTCTTGTGGGTTTGTAGGCAGCTGAGAAGAGACAGGTGGGTTGAATGCAGGATAGGTACAGGGAGCAGAGACTGGATATTGGTATCTAGTGGGAAGCAGTGTGTACTGAACTACGACTGGGGTTGCCATGGGTGATGGAGAAACATACATTTGGGTCGGCTGGTGTCTGATGGAAGAGGTGGTTTGTCTGGCTGGGGCTGATTGCACCATGCCAGACCATGCCGAAAGTATGGGTTGTACAAACTGTGACTTTAAATCTCCCTGTCTAACAAAAGACTGAGCAGACTTAATGCACTCAGCAATCACCTGTGGGGAGCAGGCTGAGTAGTGCTCACAAAAATCGGCAGGCTCGTCTTCAAAAAGCCAAACTAAGGAAACAACCTGATTCACATTAAAAGGAGGAGTGAAATCATCATGGCCCTCTGGAATACAGGGCAGGGCCAGCTCAGTACAGATTGTAATTTAAAGGCTGCACTTTCCCAAATGGCATATAACCCTGATCGACCAGGGAGTGAGCCGATCGGATGGCTACAAACAACTGGTCACTAGACCATTTTTTCAAAGCCTGGCGACAATAACCACTGCTTTCAGATGCCTGCCGAGATAAATAAACAATTACATCAGCATTCATGTTTGCAAACGATCAAAATGGTTCACCTGTGCAGCCACTTCTGATCAGGAATGGCCCTGGTATTCTGTCAGTAATCAGATATGATCAGAACTATGTGGACTGCAACAGAGGAAACCGCAAACAGAAATAGATGAAGTAAGTAGTTTATTAACGATAAATATATATAAATGTGAACACACCACCAGCACAAAAGTGAACAACAAAACAACCAAACAGTGACAATAACCAACCAGCGTAAGTAGTAAAAGGGAGAACCAGAATCGTAGTCAAGCCAGGCCAGAATCATCAATGGGAGATCAGCAGATGGGGGGGGGGTAGGAGTGGACAGACAGGGACAAGCAGGGGGCAATCAGGCTGCAGAGCAAGGCTCCAGGGATCCAGGGATAAGGACAGACACAACAGGTGCAGGTTCAGGTTCAGGTAACAGGAATCAGGGTTCAAGTAGACAGGCTGCAGGTCAGGGCACGAGGACGATACCAGGGCAGTGTGTGTGTGCATATGCCGGGTATTTATACCTGCTAACAGGCTCAGGTGACCCCTGATTGCAGGAAGTAACATCTGCACCACACTGCCAGGATCCATCCACTGGTGGACGCCAGTACTGCGGCCCAAGGATGATATAACACCAGCAGAGAGAAGTTCCCCTGACAGTTCAGAACTGCCAAGGACACCTGCTGGTGGACCTTAGTACTGCACGCCAGATGATAGATACTGCCAGCGGATGGAACCTTTCCTTACAAGCCACAATGAAAAGATCCTTAGAAGTTAGCCTGGACTCATTTACATTACAACAGACAGACAGGTGGCTGGAGTTGACATCCTCAGCCTTGTTAAGCAATAGACAGTCGGTCTGTTACCTTGACTTCCTGGAATGCCCATATGATGATGGAATGCCAATATTAGGAGTTACTTCCTGTGCATAGACCTCACAGCACACAGGGGATGCCGACACTCCAGTCAGGCGAACAAGACCCAGAAGAATAATTCTCCCCCAATAACGAGATTTAGCTCTGTGTTGAAGGTCAAACAGGAATATCAACTTTATTGGAAGGAATACAGGCTCTTTAAATACGCTTGAGAATACTGCAGTAACCACATGAACAATGACCTGGATCCACCCACAACATCACACAATGGTTACATAACGAGCCCCCAATACACATTATTCTGAGTGTCAATACATCCCTTAGCAGACAACAGGTGAGTTCATTAACTAATCCCTTAAGCAGCCAAAATGACTCTGAGACATGACCTTTGAGTTTCCTAGCCTGGCTGTCTCCTAAACTACAATTCACATTATCACAGGACTCCTTCATACAATACAGGGTCAATTAGCACAAGCCACAATGAAAAGATCCTTAGAAGTTAGCCTGGTCTCATTTACATTACAACAGACAGACAGGTGGCTGGAGTTGACGACATTAGCATCGTTAAGCAAAAGACGGTCGGCCTGTTATATTGAACTTCCTGGAATGCCCAAATAAGGAGTTATACTTCCTGGGCATAGACCTCACAGTGTACAGGGGATAACATCTTCATATTTCTTGAGAGATATTGTTAATGAATATTACTGTCCCATTTTAAGTAGTCCAAGATATATTTTCTCAGGTACCCTATGCCCCTAATGGACATAGGGTGATTTATACATAAGAGGTGTATGGGGAGCTGAAACAATGGTACCCCATACTTTTCAAGGGATTCTGGGTTCCACGGGCCCTCCCGTTACATCTCTCCCCTTTCGGCAGGAGACTAACACATGAGGAGACTCCAGAAGGGTTGACTTTGAAGTTAGTCCATAGTTCCATTCCCCCAATGCTGGTATCCACACAGTACCCCAACCAAATTTCTCCAAACAGAGCATTACTCACCCAGCCAACCTCTGCCTCACTCAGAGAACATACTCGCCGCTGGGGAGAGGCCTGGACTGGCCCTTCTCCCTGGAGTCCTTTTAGCCGCTGGAGAGAAGACAGGGTGACTGGGATCAGTCCGTCATGCTGTTGGGGATCTGGGCCTACTGCCCAGCATCCCTGGAGTATACAAGTGGAGACTGATGTCCCATCCACTTGTGGTAGGTGAAAATCCCCTAGTGCTTGCAAAGCAAGGCTGGCATCCTCCTGTCTCAGTGTAGCACCATTTTCTGGGGTTGTGTCAATGAAGACCGAAGTCCCATCCACTACCACAGGAACTCCCTCTTCTGTTAGTTGAGGGCAGAGGCCAGTAGCACTCTGCTCTGTTGCCAGCTCTTCTGCTGGGTTGCTGTGAGTGGAGACCGCAGTCCCATCCTCTGATATCAGCTCAAGCTGCAGTTGTGTGGCCTGTAGCATTCTGCCCTGCTGCCAGTGATTCAGCTGGGAGTAAAAGCTTTACTACCTCAGCTTGTCTCTGGAGAGGGGGGGAATCTGCCCCAGCTCCCTGGAACTCCACAGTTGTTGCCGGTGCTGGGCAGAGATTGGTAGCACTCTGCCCTGTTGCCAGCACTTCTGCTGGAAACCCCACAACATCTGCTCCGGCTAACTGTTGGGGAGGGAAGATGGCTGCTTCTCCTCCCTGCATCTCTTAAATCCACTGGGAAAGAGGAACCATCACATTCTCACCTCGGACCTCCAAAACTGCCACGGGTGTAGAGCACTCTGTCCTGCTGCCAGTACTTGAGAAGGTGATGCGTAATCCATAACATCCTCTGAACAGTCCATTAAGTCCATACATTCTGTAATCTGTGGCTGGGGAGATGAGCCAACTGCCCCAGCTCCCTGAAACTCCGCAGTTGTTGCAATTGCTGGGTAGAGTTTGGTAGCACTCTGCCCTGTTGCCAGCACTTCTGCTGGGGACTCCACATCATCCGCTTCAAGTTTAGGGATGGCAATCTCCAGATTTTCCACTGCCAATTCTCTGGAATGCTGCTGGAGAGGTACATTCCTCCATCCAAGATCATCCCAAGCAGAAACAGGATCATCAAGGTCGGTCAGCACTTCAGCTTTGGGGATGGCAATCTCCAGATTTTCCTCTGCCGATTCTTCAGCCAGGATTTCAGAGTTGTCAACTAGTATTTCCTGATAGTCCCAGGCAAAGGGAGCCCCACCCTGCCGCTGAGCAGAGTCTAGCAGCTGTCTGTAGGCGATCTCCAGCTCCCATTTCTGAACGGCCAGAAACTCCAAATCTTCCTCTGCCCAGTGCCCTTCTGAGACATTCAGTCTTCGCTCTCTGTGCTCCATTATTTCCTCCAAATGCCACTCCAGATCACTCCCAAAGTCAGGGTCCCTGGGCAGCCTCCAATACAACAATCCCAGGCCATCATAGTCAAAGCCTTCCGTGGGGCTGTCATCCGCTGACCACGGGCACTCTTGGGCTCTCGTCCAACCGCATCTCTGCCCGTATCAGCCTGCTTAACTCAGCTGTCCACTCCTGCTTCGGTTGTTCCCCCAATAACAGCATTCGTACTTCATACTGCGAACTTTTCCCTGGTATTGCTGCTCGAGAGCTAGCACTTTCTTCCAGAGTTCGCAGCAGATAGAATCAGACCATCCCAGCAGGACCTGCTCTGATACTGGTCCTCTATGCTGTATCTGCATCTTTTGCAACCTCCTTCTGAATTCCTCTTCCATGGCGGCTGGTATCTGTACCTCTCCTCTCCTTTCAGTTGGTGCTGCTGTGACTTCTGATGCTGCAGCACCTCTTTGCTGTAGCCAATTTGCGTCCACAGCCGCTATAACTAGGTCAATTATCTCCGCTGGAGGGTTAGGACCATAACATGCCAGTCTTATTTTAACAGCCCAATCAAAACTTGCCTCTTCGGGGTGTCCTGTCTGTTACGCTGGGCCTTTCAGTTATGTTGGGTCTTTCGGCTCTATCCATTTCGAATAGTTCTGCGATAACGTCCCTCTTCTTACGGTTGTTGGCCGGTCGGCCACTTTTCTCCAGTAAGTCCTTGAGAGAAGAGAGCTTTAGCCATTCATACTGTGCTTCCATTGTCCTGTGTCCTCTTGTAGCTGTCCTTCTGGCTGTGGGAATCATCCCGCTGCTTGCCACCAATGTAAGGACACCCTGTGTATGAAAGGGGTTAACGTAGTTTAGGACATTCCATTTCCGAACACCAAGGCAGCTACCGACACTCTAGTCAGGCGAACAAGACCCAGAAGAATAATTCTCCCCCAATAACGAGATTAAGCTCCGTGTTGAAGGTCAAACAGGAATATCAACTTTATTGGAAGGAATACAGGCTCTTTAAAATACGCTTGAGAATACTGCAGTAACCACATGAACAATGACCTGGATCCACCCACAACATCACACAATGGTTACATAACGAGCCCCCAATACACATTATTCTGAGTGTCAATACATCCCTTAGCAGACAACAGGTGAGTTCATTAACTAATCCCTTAAGCAGCCAAAATGACTCCGAGACATGACCTTTGAGTTTCCTAGCCTGGCTGTCTCCTAAACTACAATTCACATTATCACAGGACTCCTTCATACAATACAGGGTCAATTAGCACAAGCCAAAATGAAAAGATCCTTAGAAGTTAGCCTGGACTCATTTACATTACAACAGACAGACAGGTGGCTGGAGTTGACGACATTAGCATCGTTAAGCAATAGACAGTCGGCCTGTTATATTGAACTTCCTGGAATGCCCAAATAAGGAGTTATACTTCCTGGGCATAGACCTCACAGTGTACAGGGGATAACATCTTCATATTTCTTGAGAGATATTGTTAATGAATATTACTGTCCCATTTTAAGTAGTCCAAGATATATTTTCTCAGTAACCCTATGCCCATAATGGACATAGGGTGATTTAGACATAAGAGGTGCCTGGGGAGCTGAAGCAAGGGTATCTCATACTTTCCAAGAGATTCTGGGTTCCACAGGCCCTCCCATTACAGGTGTTTCAGCCTCGATGTATCGAACATGTTGTGGGCTCGGATAAGTTTTTGGAATGAGGAAGATATTTTTTTGTACTTGGAGAGATGGAGTATTTTAAAAGTGGGCAAATCTATCCTTGGTCGGAGACATGCACAGATGAAAGTCTCCACCCATGATCATAAAGGGTTGTGAGAAAGATTGGATTTTCTCAAAAACCTCCTCCAGGAACCCAATCTGCCCCGAATTGGGTGCATATACATTAGCTAAGGTAAAATACTAATTCATGTGGTCACAGCTCAGGAGAACATAATGGCCATGAGGGTCTAGAAAAGATGATTTGATTTGTATAGAACAGAGGCGTCTGAAGAGAATAGCTACTCCGCCTTTGCTGGAAGGGTCAGACACCACAAAGATAGTGGGGAAAAGCTTATGCCGCGTACACACGATTGGAAAATCTGACAAAAAAAGTCCGATGTGAGCTTTTGGTCGGAAATTTCAACTGTGTGTAAGCTCCATGGGAATTTTTCTGTTGGAAGTTCCGCCAAGAAAAATTTGAGAGCTGAAATTCCGATCGTCTGTATGCAATTCCGACGCGCAAAAAAACACGCATGCTCAGAATCAAGCAGAAGAGCCTAACTGACTATTGAACTTCTTTGATCTCGGCTCGTCGTACGTGATGTACGTCACTGCATTCTTGACGTTCGGAATTTCTAAAAGGATTTGTGTGACCGTGTGTATGCAAGCCTAGTTTAAGCGAAAGTTCGTCGGAAAAACCATCCAAGGTTTTTCTGACGGAAATTCCGATTGTGTGTACGTGGCATTAGATGCAAATGCACGGAAATGTGTTTCTTGGACCATGACCACATCTGCGTTAGAGAATTTGAACTCCTTCAGTGCCAACCAACGTTTACAAGATATATTTTGTTATTATATGAGGTTTTTTATAAGCAACATGAAAATATGAGTCAATGTATCAATTTGAAACATATAAAGTGACACTACACTTAGCTATGTCACAGAGAACTGTACATCACAAAGCCATTGTCATTAAATAATATGGAGTGCCATGGCTTTAGCTCTTTCATAAAGCCACGGTGCACACCATTTTTTTAAATCTACATTCTTATTGAAAGTAACTGTAAATAGTGGTCAGAATTTTAACTTCACCATTTGCTGTCCCTTTATTTACTTTAAAGTATATATAAACCATCACCTTGTAAAACAACCCATTCAGTTTAAAATAGAAATTAAAAGAAAAACATTTGTGTATATATAAAAAATGTTATAAACATTATTATAAGTGATCACATAATCTCTGGTCTCAGCGAATGGCTGTGCAGAGGAGGGGGTATTTCAGGACAAGTCTGAATACTGAATAAGAACAGGCTGAATTCCCATCAAGCTAGAGAACTGACCATGCTGTGCTCTCATGTCTAGTGTGTTCAGTTTTTGATAAGAAAGCAGAAGGACTGGCAGAAACACCAGGTAATTCACACAAAGGAAGTACCGTAATACAAACAGGATATTTTTCATACAAGTACATGGTACATATGAGGAATATTAAATATTGGGTTTACATATTCTTTAATGTCTAGCTACTTTTTATAGTTAAACAATTAAAAAATAAATTAAATCCACAATCTAAGCCACTTTCATAGAATAAATTTATGCACAGAGCATACAGTGCATAATGACTGAAATGTTGAAAAGGGGATAAATCTGAATGTAATGTTTTGTAAAGTTATGCTACTGACATTTTGTAGCAATGCACCTCTGTGGCTAACAGAAGGCTCAGTCAGAAAAGATTACTCAAAGTAAAAGCAGACAAAGCACCTGGACCAGTTGGATGGTGTACACAATTCCTAGGAGACCTGCAAGTAATTCTTTTAAAATTTTGCAAAAATCTGTAAAAAATATATACTGCTAAAAGTAAAGAGGAATAAGCATGCCTTCATTAAAACATTATTTAGATATTTATTGAATAAAGTTTTAATCTAATATGGGATTTGTGCACCTTTAACAGATAGAGTTTTATAAAGTGAATTTTAAAATGAGTTAGCAATTGCCAGCATGGTACATTTAGACCCCTTTCACACTTGGTGTCACAGTCACGTTAGCACTAAAGTGCAGCTCATTTTAGCGGAGCTTTAGCGCTTTTTAAGCGGTGCTTAAAAATAAGTGGTTAAAAGTGCCCGTGTTGCGGCGCTTCCGAAACGCTTTTCAGGCACTTTGTATGCGCTGCCCATTTATTTGGGCAGGGCATTTTGGGAGCACTATATACAGTGCTCCCAAACTGCCCTAAAGATGCTGCTTGCAGGACTTTTCCAAACGTCCCGCAAGCACACCGCCCCAGTGTGAAAAGTTACACTGAAATTAATAGGAGGCGGTTTACAGGCGCTTTCCAATGCGCTATTTCTAGCACTAAAAAGCCTAAAAACCACCTCAGTGTGAAAGGGGTCCTATTGATTTGCAAGTAAATAGTGAACAAAAATATTGCTAGTAGGTGGCACTTAATATAAAAATGCTTTTCTAATGTGTCAACATAGAAAATGTAGTGAATGTAGGCAATGTATTACTTTTTGTTTTTTATCTTGTGTTATTCAAACTGTCCCTAATTAAAATGATTGTAAAGGTAAAATTGTTAAAAAAAAATAACAAACATCTCTATTCTTGCCTGCTCTGTGCAATGGAATTGCACAGAGCGGCCACGAACCTCCTCTTCTCGTGTCCCCTGCCAGTGCTCCTGGCTCCTCCTTCCTGTCCAGTGCCCCTATGGACAGTAATCTATGTAGTAATCCATGTAGTAATCCATGTAGTGAAGATATTACCACTGCAGCTAAATGTCAGCTTCCAGCTGCCTGCTAGCTTACTTCAAATTGTTAACAAGCCAGCGGGCATCCCAGGTGATGTTATTAACCAAATATGGCCATGACTACATTTGATCAATAATGGTAGCCATCATCCCTGGCCTGTTTTTTGACTGCCATTTGCGATAGGAGTAGTAACAGGAGAGGGTCATGGTGGTGAAGGTTATTGTGCTTGTGTCGGCAAGTCTTCGGGCATCGCTCATCATGATTAACAATGGATCTACATCACTTGATGAGATGACTGATGTTGAATTAACATCACAGGACATTATTCCATTTTTTCTTTATAAACAAACTTTTTTCTATAGTGTATGGGTTTTGGTTTTTACTTATTCACTTTTTTTTACTACATGCATTTTTTTGTGAATAAGTAACAAGGGTAATGTTACCCTGTACTCATTCACATATAAGGCAGAACCAGATATCTGGGGTCTCCCTTATCTTAAAGGGGACATTGTCAGTCAAATAAGTCCCTGACCACATAACCTCATATCCACTGGACCAGGAATGTGGGGATAAGGTCCTTGTCCCCATCAACATGTGGTATGTTTCAGAAGGAGGGAAGTAAGTTGTCTGCACCACACCCACTTTCCTGGCCAGCCTGGCTGCATGCCCAGATAAATATTTGTGGATTTTAGGGGACACAACACAAATTTTTATACAAAATTCTTTATTTAATCAAGGACAATTAACCAGTCACAAGGTAGTCCGTAGTAAAGAAAGCTTCAAAACAATAAAATAAAGGAGCCAGAATCAGCATTGCACACATTCCTCCTACACAGGGCGGTGCTAACTTTTTTGTAAACAAAGTGGAATAGAAACAACTTTGCAAGTAATTTGAGTAAATAGAGAGGAAAAACTATTCAACTCAACATAGCTATGAGTTATGTTGTAAAGTAATCATGACCAGAATTAAGAGGCTTAAAAAGTTAACATCACATATGAGGAATTAAAAGATTTTTCAATTAGGGGAAGTGGTTATTGCTTATACCAAAGTGGGAGTTAACCACTTAAGACCCGGACCATTATGCAGCCTAAGGACCTGAGGTGTTTTTGAAATTTGGCACTGCGCTGTTTTAACTGGTAATTGCGCGGTCATGTAATGTTGTACCCAAACAAAATTTGCGTCCTTTTCTTCCCACAAATAGAGCTTTCTTTTGATGGTATTTGATTGCCTCTGCGATTTTTATTTTTTGCGATATAAACAGAAAAAGACCGAAAAATTTGAAAAAAAATGATATTTTCTTCTTTTTGTTATAAAAAAATCTAATAAACTCAATTTTAGTCATACATTTAGGCCAAAATGTATTCAGCCACATGTCTTTAGTAAAAAAAATGTCAATAAGCGTATATTTATTGGTTTGCGCAAAAGTTATAGTGTCCACAAACTAGGGTACATTTTCTGGAATTTGCACAGCTTTTAATTTATGACTGCCTATCTCATTTCTTGAGGTGCAAAAATTGCAGGGCTGTACAAAACCCCCCAAATAACCCCATTTTGGAAAGTAGACACCCCAAGGAAATTGCTGAGAGGCATGTTGAGCCCTTTGAATATTTTCTTTTTGTCCCAAGTGATTGAATAATGACAAAAAAAAAATACAAATTTTACAAAAAGTTGTCATTAAATGATATATTGCTCACACATGCCATGGCTATATGTGGAACTGCACCCCAAAATAAATTTTTCTGCTTCTCCTGAGTACGGGGATACCACATGTGTGGGACTTTTTGGGAGCCCAGCCGCGTACAGGACCCCGAAAACCAAGCACCGCCTTCAAGATTTCTAAGGGCATCAATTTCACTCCTCACTACCTATCACAGATTTGAAGGCCATAAAATGCCAAGATGGCACAACCCCCCCCAAATGACCCCATTTTGGAAAGTAGACACCCCAAGCTATTTGCTGAGAGGCATGATGAGTCCATGGAATATTTTATATTTTGCCACAAGTTGCGGGAAAATAACAAACTTTTTTTTTTCCACAAAGTTGTCACTAAATTATATATTGCTCACACATGCCATGGGCATATGTGGAATTACACCCCAAAATACATTCTGCTGCCTCTCCTGAGTATAGGGATACCACATGTGTGGGACTTTTTGGGAGCCTAGCCACATACGGGACCCCGAAAACCAAGCACCGCTTTCAAGATTTCTAAGGGCATACATTTTTGATTTCACTCCTCACTACCTATCACTACCTATCACAGTTTTGAAGGCCACAAAATGCCAAGATGGCACAAACCCCCCTAAATGATCTAATTTTGAAAAGTAGACACCCCAAGCTATTGCTGAGAGGCATGTTGAGCCCATTGAATATTACATTTCTTTGTCCCAAGAGATTGAATAATGACAAAGAAAAAAAAAAAATTACAAAAAGTAGTCACTAAATGATATATTGCTCAAACATGCCATGGTTATATGTGGAATTGCACCCCAAAATACATTTTGCTGCTTCTCCTGAGTATGGGGATACCACATGTGGGGGACTTTTTGGGAGCCTAGCTGCGTACGGGACCCCGAAAACCAAGCACCGCCTTTAAGATTTCTAAGGGCATACATTTTTGATTTCACTCCTCTCACTACCTATCACTACCTATCATAGTTTTGAAGGCCATAAAATGCCAAGATGGCACAAACCCCCCCATGACCCCATTTTGGAAAGTAGACACCCCAAGCTATTTGCTGAGAGGCATGTTGAGCCCATTGAATATTTAATTTTTTTGTCCCAAGTGATTGAATAATGACAAAAAAAAAAATTACAAAAAGTTGTCACTAAATGATATATTGCTCACACATGCCATGGGTATATGTGGAATTGCACCCCAAAATACATTTTGCTGCTTCTCCTGAGTATGGGGATATCACATGTGTGGGACTTTTGGGAGCCTAGCCACGTATGGGGCCCCAAAAACCAAGCACCGCCTTCAGGATTTCTAAGGGCGCAAATTTTTGATTTCACTCCTCACTACCTATCACAGTTTTGAAGGCCATAAAATGCAAAGATAGCACAAAACCCCCCCAAATGACCCCATTTTGGAAATTAGACACCCCAAGCTATTTGCTGAGAGGCATGGTGAGTATTTTACAGCTCACATTTGTTTTTGAAAATGAAGAAAGTAAAGAAAACTGTATTTTTTTTCTTTTTTCAATTTTCAAAACTTTGTGACAAAAATAAATAAATACTCCCCATACCTCTCAGAAAATAGCTTGGGGTGTCTACTTTCCAAAATGGGGTCATTTGGGGGGGGGGTTGTGCCATCTGGGCATTCCATGGCCTCTGAAACTGTGATAGGCAGTGAGGAGTGAAATCAAATATTTACACCCTTAGAAAGCCTGAAGGCGGTGCATGTTTTTTGGGGTCCCGTACGCGGGACCCCAAAAAGTCTCACACATGTGGTACCCCCGTACTCAGGAGAAGCAACAGAATGTATTTTGGAGTGTAATTCCACATATGCCTATGGCATGTTTGAGCAATATATCATTTAGTGACAACTTTGCGAAAAAAAAAAAAAAAAATTTCCGGGAACTTGTGTCAAAATATAAAATATTCCATGGACTCGACATGCCTCTCAGCAAATAGCTTGGGGCGTCTACTTTCCAAAATTGGGTCATTTGGGGGGTTTTGAACTGTCCTGGCATTTTATGCACAACATTAGGAAGCTTATGTCACACATCATCCACTCTTCTAACCACTTGAAGACAAAGCCCTTTCTGACACTATTTGTTTACATGAAATCATATTTTTTTTGCAAGAAAATTACGTTGAACCCCCAAACATTATATATTTTTTTAAAGCAAAGGCCCTACAGATTAAAATGGTGGGTGTTGCATTTTTTTTTCCACACAGTATTTGCTCAGCGATTTTTCAAACACATTTTTTGGGGGAAAAAACACTTTTTTTAAATTTTAATGCACTAAAACACACTGGGGCTGATTTACGAAACGTTTGCGCCATGAGTATCGGCGCATATGCGTGCGCAACGGCTGTTTTGGTATTTACAAAACATTTGCGCCGGTAGCGCAGTGCTATTTCCCATTTACTATAGTGTTCTCAGCGGACGGGAAGAGGCGCTCAGTGCGCCACTATGGACCTGGCGCACGGCATCTTAAAATCTAAATTTAAAGAAGCTGGAAGTGCCAATATAATGGGGGTGACGTGGGGTGATGTGAGGAAGTGTAGTGACACCTGCCCAAATAACAAATATGCCCAAAATAGAGTGAGAAAGTAACTTTTTCAGAACCAGCCCGCTGCGCCGGCAAGTACGTTTAGAGCTGCGGGAGGTTTTTTTGAGCTCAGCGCGGGAATTTTACTTGTTCAAGTGCGCCGGGACACTGCGCTGACAAAATCTTAGTAAATGTCAAGTCACGTAACTCAATTTGCATAAGTTGAACAGACGCAGCACTGAACTTGCCAGTGCACCAGCAGAATGACATGTCTAAAGGAAAAAAAAGGCATTTAAAAGCACTGGCTGTAATGAATTGTCGGCAATATGGAGAAAAGTCATTGAAAGTCTTTGATAAATAAAAAAAAAAATACGTGGGGTCCCCCCAAATTCCATTACCAGGCCCTTCAGGTCTGGAATGGATATTAAGGGGAACCCTCCCGCAAATAAAAAAAAAAATGTGTGCGGTTCCCCCAATTATCTATACCAGGCCCTTCAGATCTGGTACGGATTTTAAGGGGAACTCCACCCCAAATTTAAAAAAGAAATGGCGTGGAGTCCCCCCAAAAATCCACACCAGACCCTTATCCGAGCAAGCAACCGGGCAGGCCGCAGGAAAAGAGGGGGGAACGAGAGAGCGCCCCCCCTCCCTCCTGAACCGTACCAGGCCACATGCCCTCAACATGGGGAGGATGTCCCCATGTTGATGGGGACAAGGGCCTCATCCCCACAACCCTTGCCCGGTGGTTGTGGGGGTCTGCGGGCGGGGGGCTTATCAGAATCTGGAAGACCCCTTTAACAATGGGGACCCCCAGATCCCGGCCCCCCCTGTGTGAAATGGTAATGGGGTACAAATGCACCCCTACCATTTCACAAAGAAAGTGTCAAAAAATGTAAAAAATTACAATAGCCGGTTTTTGACAATTCCTTTATTAATGTCTTCTCTTTTCTTCCATCTTCTTCTTTCTTCTTCTTTTCACCATTCGGGTTTCTTCCTCCATCTTCTTATTTTCTCCATTCGGGTTTCTTCCTCCTTCTTGTTCTTCATCTTCCTCTTCATCTTCATCTTCATCTTCCTTCTTCTTTCGGTGTTCTCGTCTGCTTCAGTTCTTCAGTTCTCCTCTGGGTCCGCTGCCACCCGGTGGCCCCCCTCTGACACCACGGGGAAAGTCCCTGTGAAATCCATGTGCGTCAGAGGGGGGCGGGGTCACCGGGTGGCAGCGGACCAAGAGGAGAACTGAAGAACTGAAGCGTCACACAGCAGGAACCTCGAATTCAAACGGAGCGGCCGAAGAAAGAAGAAGGGGAAGAAGAAGCCGGAGCAAGATGCGGACGAGAACACCGAAAGAAGAAGGAAGATGAAGAGGAAGATGAAGAACAAGATGGAGGAAGAAACCCAAATGGAGAAAAGAAGAAGCTGGAAGAAGAAGCTGGAAGAAGAAGATGGAAGAAGAAGATGGAAGAAGAAGATGGAAGAAGATGGAAGAAAGGAGAAGACATTAATAAAGGAATTGTCAAAAACCGGCTATTGTCATTTTTTACATTTTTGACACTTTCTTTGTGAAATGGTAGGGGTACATTTGTACCTGCTTTACGCCACTCCGGGGACAGTCTGGGTTGCCTCTGATCTTGCATTGGGAGTTTAGCATCTTCCGGCAGGAGGTACCATTTTCTGGCTAGGGCTAAACCATCATCAATGTTTGTGATCGCATAAGTGCGATTATCTTTTGTAATGAGAAGCTTAGTAGGGAAACCCCATGAGTAAGGGATTTCATGGTTTTGGAGCAATTTTGTGATAGTGGACAGATTTTTGCGTGCCAGCATGGTATGCTTAGATAAGTCTGCAAATACAGTGATGCCAGAGTAGGGGCCCGGAAGGGGCTGATGTTTCCTAGAGAAAAGCATTAGGTCATCTTTAACATGAAAAAAGTGGATGCGAGCAATGACATCCCTTGGCATCTTTTCAGGCAGAAACTTTGGCTTGGGAAGGCAGTGAGCTCTGTCTACTATGAGTCCTCTTTTGGGTATCAGGCAGCATGTTCGCAATGAAAGTTTGAACATATTGTCTGAGTTTCGCTGGGGTCACAGATTCATCCACTCCTCTCAATTTAATGTTATTCCTTCGTGACCTGTCCTCTAAATCAGCGATTTTGTCTTTCATTGCCTGCATGTCTCCCTTTGTATCATTGTGAGCGTTCACTAGCTCATTGTGTGCGACCGTGAACTCCCCCATCTTGTCTTCTATATGACATAACCTATCACCCATGGCAGAACCATCGCTTTTAAGCTGTGTGACACAGAGCATCATGTCTTTATGCAGTGATCCTCGAAGGGTTACTAACATGTCCTTCATCACAGTATCACTAAGGGGTTTCCCTGTAGTTGGGAACTTGTTAATCTGCTCAATAAAGTCTCTGGTGCTGTTTTGGGAGTTACACATGTCATCAGGCTCACCTGCATATTTGTGGTCAGACGATCTTTTTTGGGCCGATTTCTGCGGGCTATTGATGGGAGATGCTCCAGGTGATGAGCCGCCGCTACCACCGTGGAAGGATGAGCCTCTGTGGCCTTGGTATGGGTCTGGTTTGCCGTCGCTGCCGCCGTGCGGGCTGTACCGCGAGTCCGAGGCCTCTGCGCCATCTTGCGGCCTAGGGGTGCTCGTTGGCGGATATAAATCCATCAGTTTTCTCGGTCCTTTGTCGTTTTTTCTTTTACCCATGGCTGCGGAAGGTGTCCCAGGAGCACAGCGTGTCTGGATGATGCCTCGGTTTGCTTTGCAAGTCGCTGGATGGAGTTAGATGTCGGCGGGTTACACGGAGCTCTCTCCTTACACAGCCATCCGCTCCGGCTGCCGGCCACGCCCCCCCATGATCATATTTTTAATCTCCTATATGTGTGTGTACGCTTGTGTGTATATTCATGTATGCATGTTTTTTGGAGATAATTTGGGGAAATCAACCTTTCATGTCTTTGCAATTTATACACGCACATGCATGCGCATGCACCCCCGGCCAATATACTCATATGGCCTATATTATACGTTGGTCTCTCTTTTATACATGGTGCATCATCACATATAAATTGTATTTATTAATGAGATAGCATACACGGTACATCTTTATATATTTATTTCTAGTAATCTTCATCAAAGTTCCATCTTTTTCTGTTAGATATCTATTCTATCCATGTTTTTAAAATACCCCTCTATTTTATATACATATATCTATTTTTAATCTAAGAATCCCCCTTTTTTATATACATATATATTTTCTTATTCTAGATATATATTAATTTTATAATGGTGCTAATTAATTATTGATTTTATACCCATATATACTGTGGTGACATCGCCTGATGTATATAATTATTTGTGCTACTCTCTCCGATGGCCAATACAGCATACCGTTTTGTCTATAAATATCTGACTTCCTAGTTAAACTGATAGAACTGAAGAAACAGTGGATGCTGTGAAACGCATCTTCTGATTGGTCGCCACGTCACTTCCGGTTCACGGAGCTTGCGTTCCACGCTGAGGCGCACTTCCGATTCCGTTTTTTCGGCTTTCCGGGCGCTGTTGGAATTACATGCTGTTGGAATTACACGGCGTGCAGGGCTGCCAGCCTGAGGACCACCTGTAGAGGCTCCATTGCTGCCCTATCCTCCAGTTTGCTTGTCATTTCCTCTGGGACACAGCTCATCTTCCCACGGACCGTCCAGTGACCCCGGACCCTATTACATTTACATGCCTTATTACTTCACCCCTTTGTGAGTAGCCTTTTGGCTGTTTGTCATATCATATTAAATACATCTTTAAATACTGCACTGAGTCTGGCGCACCTTGCTTTTTTCCTATTGTCCTTTTATAGATGATCAATGGGAGGAGGCCTTACAAGCAGTGCCCCAATGTTCCCTTAATTTGACACAAAAACCCATGCAACTGCATTTAGTCTTAAGGGTGCCTTTTACCCTAGCCATATTACACATACTAGGCATTCCAGACTCCCCTATGTGTGACAAGTGCTACAGAGATCATGGGTATTTGATCCACTTAACATGGAGGTGCCCCATTATCCACCTATACTGGGTGGGAGTGCTGAATACCATCAAATCTGTGTTCCAGACCTCCATTGCACTTGACTCCAAACCATGCCTTTTGGGCATATTGGATTATTTTCAATTGCCAGCTCCCACGAGAGAGAGGCGGTGTCAAGAGCTCTCTTTCAAGCCCGGAGGGTAATTTTCCGAAACTGGAAGTCTATAGACTCCCCTTTACACAAAGAATGGATACAATGTATGGGGAAAACCCTAAGATTAGAGAAGTTTATCTATCAACACAGGGGCCTCCCCCATAAATTTGATAACTTATGGGGTCCTTGGTTGGATGCCCCAGGTTTGAGCCCGTTGGAACTGGTGATAGACAGACTACTCATTGGCTAGGTTTGTTTTCCATTATTAATGCACATAAATGTGCAATTTACCAACTGCTGTTAATAGAGGTGTGTCAATCCTAAATGTCTATCTCATTGTGGACACTGTATTAACTATTGTGTGGCTAGGCAGGACCGTTATTCCTTTTTTCTCTTTTTTATGTTCTTATTGTTTGACTTCTGTTGTGTTTACGGATGCTCAACTATATCTGTAAGGCAGTCTTGGCATTACCTTGTCTGTATTGTTTGTTTTTTGTTTTATTATTTCAGTAAAACTTTTCTTGATTTAAAAAAAAAAGGAGGGAAAGATTAAAACCTTGGTTAAGATTTTTTTCTCTAACTCCTTTCAATTACTAACCTACAGGCACTACAATAAGTAAAAGTAAATCTCTCCAAATTGAGGAAGATTCTCTTTATCCTCTTTTACTTAGTTGTCATTGTAACATGTGTCACCTTCAGAAGACCCGTTATGAGTGTCCCTCACTTTCAATTTGAGTAATAGAGGTTACCAGGACAACTAGATAGGGTGAATCTCTGCAAAGAGGAAACAGAAAGCAGTAAAAACATGTAAATGGTCTTTGATTACACTTTAAAGAAAACATCTTCCTTTCCTATTCAGAGTAAATCAAAAAAGTTTGCTTAAACCTCCAGACTCCTACCCTTAATCCAGGAGGCATATATACTTACCTTTGCTTGCCAATCCTCTGGTCAGCCAAAGGAGACAAATCAATTATTCAGTCCTTTCAGGTATGAATGGAGCTTTGTCTTACTGATGCGACAGTGCTAGACCAAGAAAAGTTGTCACAGGGGAGTCTGTAGCCCTGTGTGAACTGAGACTCTTTCACCTGGGTGGCTGAAGGGAGCAATGGGGAAATGAAAGGAAGGTAAGTATATGTATTTAAGGAGGTCTTCATAGGTCTTTATTAAGACCTATGAAGCATCCTGCTTTGCCCCCAACATTTTTCATTCATATTTAATTTTATTTTTTTACTCCTTTTTTTTTTTCAGGACAATTAGAGGCCTGACCCAGTCCCCTTTATCAGCCAGAAATACATTATGATTACACTGATTTTCTTCTGCAAGAAGAGACAGAACAAATCTGAATGAGCCCTGTTCTAGTCTCTGCACAAGCCAGAAATTTTGTGACACATGTGATGTCACATTACTTTCCTTGTAAAAACAGTGGTTATTAAAAATACCGTACATGTTTTTATAGTTTAACCACAAGCTGATGCTTAAAGTCACAACACAAAAGCCTAACACCGGTGCCACAGACACTAGTAAACATAATTTATTTAATTAAATAATTATAAAATTCAATTTAATGTTAATCGTAATGAAAATATAATTTTGAATCATTATCGGGTTGGCTTATTGTGTTATTTAACACTTTCTGGTTGATGATTTAGCTTGTACAGATTGTGCTGTATTTGTGATTTCTGTAATATAACAAGGAAAATGTGTATCATTTATCAGTGCATTAATATTGTCAGCAAGGTAATGGTCTGAATCCTAATTTGAATCTCAGACTTGTCTTACAATGTAATTAAAAGACAATAATTCATTTAATGAAGAATTTCATTCTTTCATTATTGATCTTTCCATGGTGAATTAAATGATATCTATCCAATGATAATCCATCATTCTCAAAGAACGTGTATAATAAATCTTACCTATCTTACAGACACACACAAGGAAAAGAGATTACAGAGCTGTTATAAAAAAGTGACCTTGTTAAATCCTCTGTCTTGCATCCTGAAAATATATCATGTTGCTAGAACCTCAGATAATGGTCATTATCATAGAAGGAAGACATTTTACTCCTCCTTATATTTACCACTGTATATATAACATTGTCAGTCTTCTTCAAAAAAGCAAAGTATACGTGGAAGAGAGAAAGAATAGGAGAATGTTTAGTATGACTTGTGAATAAAACAAAGCTATGGTCACTTTAGTCATCCAATCATGCATGTGGCAAGATCCTGTATCATATATATTGTAAGGGGGGCAAGCTCATCAGGTATTGGCAGCTGTAAATCATGTATGAAACATATGATACAGGGACACCCAGGAGCAGTTTATGCAGGTTAGTTCAGCAAGGCAGCCAAAACAGTTTCAATGAATGGGGGCTTTGTACAACAAGTCAGATTCAGAATACTTTAGTAATCCCAAAGGGAACCTATTAAGATACAGTCACACTCAACAAAACACAAAGCAAAATCTCAATAAGAAACAAAAACTAAGGATGTAATAACAAACAAAATATAAGTTCTAAAAAAACAGCAAGTTAATATAATATTAACAATGAATTGAAATAAAACAAATTAAAGACTACATTAAAGTGGAGGACAAATACTGCAGCTTTTGACTTTTAAAATAAGGACATTTACCTGTCCAGGGCATCCGCGATGTCGGCACCCAAAGCCGATCTATCACTCGGCTCTGGTGTGCTGCCGCCACCATCTTCGATAAGGCAATGGAGGTGTTATTCCACAGCAACTTTGTATGTTTGCTTTTTTACCTTTCCAAACCCTGTCCCATTTGTTCAGTAAAAAAAAGATGGAGAATAATGTAATCTCAGTGCACCAATCCTATATTTGCATCCTACAAAATTTCTTTACCAATCAATTTCATATAGCCTGTCCAATGTGACCTCTTTTATAAAGTTAAGGAAATGCGCTACTGAGTTTCTTTCTACCTTTCTGATTAGTCACCTGGTATTTAGGGAAAGCCTTCTTTACAGTTCACTAATTTTCAAAAATTTGAGAAAGGTAAAGAAGTAAAGCAATGTTAGTCAGTCTTGTTGGAGGGTATCTAAATATATTGTATTCAAGATTTCAGATCCTCCCCATTGTGCTATTTCTCAGATTTTATTGACTATCTTACAGTAAACCTGAGTTACATGCATACTTAACCAATCTGCTATTACTTTTATAAGTGCTTAAAAGGTGCTGAATGTTCAACTGCTTACTAGACTTTTGGAAAGACATTCTCAGTAGATTGGCTGAACATACTATGGGTTCTTACTGACACAGAGTAAACATTCTAAACATGGAATCTGTATCCATCTCCAGCTTGCTATTGGTATTTTGGTTATCCAACTGTAACTGTGAGTAGGCTTACCTAAATCAGCATTTAATAAAGGAAAAGAAGGAGTGTTTACTGAAAGCCCATTAGAAAGAGAATGCCACTAGCACACATTGTAGTAATGGAGGTTGAGGGCATATGTTCTAAAATGTATTTGGTTGTGAGGGATCTATAAAGAGAAGGGGCATATTGCTTTATTAAACCTTAAATCAGCCTTCTCTTTCACATCTTATTCTAAGATTTCATTAGTTAAGTATTTAACAAGGATTTAAGCCTATTTTGGAGATAATTTGAATCGTTAAGCTCCAAACTTCAACTAAGTATGTGTGTGTGTATGTCTTCTCTCTTGAGAAGTTTAATGTGGTCTTCTGTACATGAATTCTCTCTCTAGTCACATAGGTGTGCCCAGCTACTGACTAATATTTTAAAACACCACACATTGTGTAAGGTACAATTTGTATGTGATTAACACAATTATAACATTGTTTCATCAAATGCACATATTTTTCCTTGTCAAAGTATTTTATTGGATATATACATTAGTCATGTACAGATCATTTGAGATACAGGTTTTAAAAGGTTATCCAACTACTTCAAATATGAGAAAAAAATAAGAAAGTTTGGTCGACAATATACATCTCAATGGATAAATTATAAAAGACTTAAATGAAACAGGAGATTAAATAGTCCTTGCACCAAGATATATAAGATTGTAGTTGAAAGAAATATTTAACGTACTAATTATAAATGAACCTGTATCTTTGAAATGAAGTAATGTAAAACAATACTTTATTGTCACTTAAATAAGCTGCATTGTAGAGTAAAAATAATAGAGAAAAAGAAGTAAAGATAATAAAATAAAAATAGAGTAAATTAAAATAGATAAATATTATAAAAAAATAGATGGGATAGGATATTAGAAAAACAGAGTGGGGAAAGGTGAAGGAGTCCACTCGGATGGCCCGAGTAAGTTGTTTCATGGTTTGAGAGTTTTAACGAAACAACATAGTGTTCACTATAATGACCAAGGCAGCTCCCAAGCTCTGGAAGTTTGGTTTCGTATGTAGTTTACCGCTTGAATCCTCCGGCTACCATGACATAAGAATCGAGTTGTCATGAAAAGAAGGTAGGTGATATTTAATCCAAGGATTCCAGGTCTTTTCAAAGTCTGGAATTTGATCTCTTTTAATAGCTAGCATTTTGGCGTGAGACATGAAATCATTTACTCTATTTATGGTCTCGGATATCTCCAGCTTAGGGGTCCTCCATGCCTTTGCTATTGTTTGTTTAGCTGCTGTGAAAAATTGAGTGAGGAGTTTGAATTGTTTATGTGTAATTAAATCTGGTTTTAGATTGAGTAAGGCTGTGGCTGGGTCTGGTTGTATAGTGAAGCCAAATATCCTGGAGGCAGTTTCAAATATTTGTTTCCAATATAATTGTACCAACGGGCAGGACCAAAATATATGTAAGTGGGTGCCCGGATCAGGACAACCCCAAAAGCATTGGCCTGCTTGGTTTGGTGTGAATTTGGCCAACCTGGAGGGAACGAGGTACCAACGGGTCAAAACTTTGTAGTTGGTTTCAATCGCCAGGATATTTGGTGAAGAAGACTTTGTTACAGACCATATTTTGGACCAATCAGCCATATCCAGTGTTTTTTCCAGGTCCTCCTCCCATTTACATGCATAAGATGGTTTATCTGAACCGAGAAAAGTGGAAATGTGGGAGTATATAGAAGATATTATGCCTCTTAGGTGAGGATCTTGCAGGCATGCAGATTCAAAATTTGTAAGTTGGGTTAAGGGAATATCTGTATCTAACAAAGGTGTGTGGAAGTTTTTAATTTGGAGGTATCTGAAAAGTTCGAAATTTGGTAATTTATAGGTGTCACAGAAGATAGGAAATGTATGGAAGGATGATGGAGAAGTTAAATTACTAAGCTGAGTAATATTCAATGAATTCCAGACCTTAAATGACTTAGGAGAGACCCATGCTGGGTAGAAAGCAGCATTTTTCAAAAATGACAAGAGAGGATTGTGAGAAGATTGTAACTGATGTTTAACTCTAAGTTTGTCCCATATATTTAAAAAGTATTTAGTAATGGGTTTACGCAGGGTTTTCCGTTCCTTAGGTAGGAGCCATAATACGTTGGAAATGGAAAGAGGGTCACATTCTGCCGCTTCTATTATTACCCATAGGGGTATTTCATTTGTGGCATGATATTTAGTGAGGCTAGCAATATGTGCAGCTCTATAATAGTTAGCAAAGTTCGGAAACCCAAAGCCTCCTTTGAGTTTTGGTAGGTGTAGTGTATGTAATGATTCGCTGGGTTTTTTGGAGCCCCAGACATATATTAATGTTCTTCTTTGGAGTATTCTAAGATAGTAAGTAGGGATAGGAATCGGTAAAACTCTAAATAATTAAAGTAGTTTTGGGAGAATTGTCATTTTGACTGCATTCATTTTGCCTATCCATGAAATTGGGAGATGTGTCCATTGTTGTAAAATTATTGTTATTTGTTTGAGGAGTGGGGGATAGTTTGCTGCAAAAAGATCTGAATATGAGGCCGTCAGGTGGATCCCTAGATAGGGGATTGACCTCTCAGTCCATATAAAAGGGAGTGCATTTTTGGCCGAGTCTGATTCCAATTTGGAGAGAGATATATCTAGAGCTCTGGATTTTTTGAGATTTACTGTAAGCCCCAAAATCGTTGCAAATTTGTCTAAAATGAGCAGTAAGTTAGGTCCAGAGACTTGTGGGGATGATAGAAAAAGGAGTATATCATCCGCAAATAGACATAATTTATGATGGTATCCAGCAGTTTCTATACCTGTGATTTTCGGATCTGTGCGGATTCGTTGGGCTAAGGGTTCTTCTAGGAGGGCGAATAGAAGGGGGGAGAGTGGGCATCCCTGGCGCGTTCCTCTTTCTATATTAAAGGAATTTGACTTGTATCCTGCATATTTAATATATGCGATTGGTTTGTTGTAAAGCGCTTCAAATCCATGTTAGGAAATGAGGGCCAAAGCCCCATCTTTGCAATGTGTAGTGAAGGTAAGGCCATGATATGGAATCAAAAGCTTTTTTTAGATCAAGGGATAGGAAACAGGAGGGTATATGACGTTTTTTAGCAATGTGAGCTAGCAAGACAGCCCGACGGACATTGTCACTCGCCTGGCGCTTAGGCATGAATCCTACTTGATCCTTGTGGATGAGCTTACCTATTATGTTATTTAATCTTGTGGCTAATATTTTGGCTAGAAGTTTAATGTCTAAGTTGAGAAGGGAGATTGGGCGAAAATTTGTACATAGGGTATCGTCAGTGAGAGGTTTGGGAATCATGCAGATAATGGTGGTCAAAGTTTCTTGTCTAAAAGATTTCCCATCTAATAATACATTGAAAGCTTCCGCTAAGATAGGTGATAATGTGTCTGTATAGGTTCTGTAATATAAGGCTAAGTAGCCATCTGGTCCTGGCCTCTTATTAATTTTTAGGTCTTTGATGGCCTTGACGACATCGTTAGGTGTAATACGTTCTTCCATTAACTTCTTTTGGTCAAGGGAAAGTTCTGGCAAATTTATATCGGAGAAAAATGAATCTGCTGTTTCCGGGTTGAAGTTATTAGATGAATTATATAATGAGGACAGGTGGGAATGAAATTTCTTAACAATTTTGTCAGGGTTGCATGTGTAAACATCTTTTGCTAGTTTTAAACGGATTGGTTTGAAGGGTTTGTTTAGGGAATTGAGTGTACCTGCAAGGTAGGTACCCGATTTATTGGCTTTCATAAAATAGTTGTGTCTTAAACATTTATAGAATTTTTCCACTGCTTCAGTAAGAAATAAATCGTATGCAACTCGGGTCTTGTCTAATTGGGATTTTGTTAATGTTGATGGATTATCTTGATGAGATATAAAGGCTGTATTAAATTCCCTTTCCAGTTTACGAGCTAGGGTCTTTCGTTTGCGTTTAAATATTGCTGATTGTTTCTGAATTGTGTGGCGTATAACTGGTTTGTGGGCTTCCCAGAGAGTTAGTGTACTAATTTCTGGGCTAGAATTGAGGGTTATATACTCTTTAATGGCTTGTTCAATGGATTGGCGATGGGAGGGGTGTTTGAGTAGGATGTCTGGCAGATTCCAAGTAGGGTCGTGGCCTTTGGGTAATGCTGATTTGATGGAAGTTAGTACTGCATTATGATCGGACCATGGGATAGGGACTATATCTGCTGCAATGATTTCAGGGAGCATACCTATGGTTAGAAATATGTGGTCAATCCTTGTAAATGTTTTATGCGGGTGGGAGTAATATGTATATTTCCGTTTAGTAGGATTAGCTTCTCTCCATGAATCAACCAAGTTATATTTGGACAACATTTGTGAAAAATACTTTTTAGATGTAATTTGGGATGGTGCGTATGGGGATTTATCCAGAAATGGGAGGAGGACCTGGTTGGAGTCACCACATAGCATAACTGTTCCCATTTTATGGTCATTCACAACTTGTAGTAAATGTGACATACCGTATATACTCGAGTATAAGCCGAGATTTTCAGCCCTTTTTTTGGGCTGAAAGTCCCCCCCTCGGCTTATACTCGAGTCAGCAAAATTGAATATTGTAAATTGTACCTGAAGGCTGCGGCGTCCATCGTTTAAAACTCGCGGGCTCTTCCTGGTCCCTTCCGTGATAGGCGGAACTGTGTCTGCTGAGAATCGCCTATCACGAACGTTCTCTCATCCTCAGTTTCCCAGCAGACGTCCGTTATTGGCGGAAACTGAACACAGTGTCTGCTGGGATGGGTGAAGATGAGAGAACGTTCGTGATAGGCGATTCTCAGCAGGCAATTCCACCTATCACGGAAGAGACCAGGAAGAGAGTGCGAGTTTTAAACGATGGACGCCGCAGCCTTCAGGTACAATTTTACAATGTTCAATTATAATTCTAGGGAAATAGTGAGGATGGGCACAGTGAGGATGGGCACAGTGAGGATGGGCACATATGAGGATGGGCACTTGTGAGGATGGGAACACGTGAGGATGGGAACTTGTGAGGATGGGAACAGTGAGGATGGGAACAGTAAGGTAGCAATGGGCTTAGTGAAGTTGCAATGGGTGGGCATTGTTGACCCTCGGCTTATACTCGAGTCAGTAAGTTTTCCCAGGTTTTTGTGGTAACATTAGGTACCTCAGCTTATACTCGGATCGGCTTATACTCGAGTATGTACGGTATATGGATTTGGTTGTTTATTTGGTGCATAATAGGAAACTACCGTTATTGCAGTGTCAACAATGTGTCCGGTGAGAATTAAATAACGTCCTTCCGGATCTTTTATTTGAGATTGAAGTGTAAATGTGGTAGAGCGATGAAAGGCTATGAGGGTGCCCCGTTGTTTGGAGGTAGCCGAGGCCGTGTAGGTTTGTGGATAGAAATTGGAAATACATTTTGGTGTGGAGGTGTTCGTGAAGTGGGTTTCTTGTAAGCAAACTATGTGGGCCTTTCTGGCATGAAATGCATGGAATGCCTTGGTTCGTTTCTGGGGGATGTTTAGTCCCTGAACATTCAGGGACAGAATGTTTAATGGTGCCATGGTAGTTGGATGGACAAAGGGGACTTACCCATTACCAAGTTATTCAGGTCAATCGATGCGATCCAAGTGGACTCGAAGGGGGGAAGAAAGAGAAGGATTGAAAATGAGTACTAGAGTGAGAGAAAAGTATAAAAGATTAAAAATCAAAAATATATATATATATACTGACATAGAGACACATTCAAGTGTTTCCCGCGAGTGGGAGCAAAAATCACCCACTGGGGAAATGGTGTCTCCGTCAGACTTCCACATAATATATGTGGCCGGGTGAGGGAGGCTAAGCAGGGCGCACGGATCTCCCGTTCAAGGGGGGAGAGCCAACTGAAAAGAACAGTACATTAATGTACAATATTGTAAACTTTATAACTCGTGTTAAAACTACTAATATTGTAAATAAACACACTAGGGGAGGGACCATAAAGGTAATGAAATTGATGGGATAGCGTCAGGTTATCCCAAGATATCCTGGTGGGGAGGTGACCTAAACTTGAAGAGTGGTGATGAGGGTTATGGGTAAAGTAGGGTCTGAAGGGCCCCCTTTTTAATATAGGGGGTGTATCTAAAGTTATGGCTGGGAGAAATACTGATAAAAATCTCCTAAAGAGAATAATATTGTTGTTATATAGATTCCCAATTGGTATTCTAGGATCTACCTTTATTTGGCATTTGAAAAAGGAGAAAGGAGAACTAGTAGAAGAAGTAAGACCCATGTCTTTATTGAATCTAATGGGTACCAGTAGGACTTGTATACAAGTCTCTTATGTAGAATCAGGAAGTCTAAATCTAATAGCCTTGTTGGATATCGTAAGCTACAGTGGGGAAAAAAAGTATTTAGTCATCCACCAATTGTGCAAGTTCTACCACTTAAAAAGATGAGAGAGGCCTGTAATTGTCATCATAGGTATACCTCAACTATGAGAGACAAAATGTGGAAACAAATCCAGACAATTACATTGTCTGATTTGGAATTTTTTTTTTTGCAAATTATGGCGGAAAATAAGTATTTGGTCAATATCAAAAGTTCATCTCATTACTTTGTTATATATCCTTTGTTGGCAATGACAGAGGTTAAACGTTTTCTGTAAGTCTTCACAAGGTTGTCACACACTGTTGCTGGTATGTTGGCCCATTCCTCCATGCAGATCTCCTCTAGAGCAGTGATGTTTTGGGGCTGTCGCTGGGCAACACAGACTTTCAACTCCCTGCAAAGGTTTTCTATGGGGTTGAGATCTGGAGACTGGCTAGGCCACTCCAGGACCATGAAATGCTTCTTACGAAGCCACTCCTTCATTGCTCGTGCGGTGTGTTTGGGATCATTGTCATGCTGAAAGACCCAGCCACGTTTCATCTTCAATGTCATTGCTGATGGGAGGAGGTTTGCACTCAAAATCTCACGATACATGGCCCCATTCATTCTTTCATGTACATGGATCAGTCATCCTGTTCCCTTTGCAGAGAAACAGCCCCAAAGTATGATGTTGCCACCCCCATGCTTCACAGTAGGTATGGTGTTCTTTGGTTGCAACTCAGCATTCTCTCTCCTCCAAATATGACGAGTTGTGTTTCTACCAAACAGTTCTACGTTGGTTTCATCTGACCATATGACATTCTCCCAATCCTCTTCTGGATCATCCAAATGCTCTCTAGCAAACCTCAGACGGGCCCGGACATGTACTGGCTTAAGCAGGGGGACACGTCTGGCACTGCAGGATCTGAGTCCCTGGCAGCGTAGTGTGTTACTGATGGTAGCCTTTGTTACGTTGGTCCCAGCTCTCTGCAGGTCATTCACTAGGTCCCCCCATGTGGTTCTGGGATTTTTGCTCACCGTTCTTGTGATCATTTTGACCCCACGGGGTGAGATCCTGCATGGAGCCCCAGATCGAGGGAGATTATCAGTGGTCTTGTATGTCTTCAGTGTTCTAATTATTGCTCCCACAGTTGATTTCTTCACACCAAGCTGCTTGCCTATTGCAGATTCAGTCTTCCCAGCCTGGTGCAGGTCTACAATTTTGTTTCTGGTGTCCTTCGACAGCTCTTTGGTCTTCACCATAGTGGAGTTTGGAGTGTAACTGTTTGAGATTGTGGACAGGTGTCTTTTATACTGATAACAAGTTCAAACAGGTGCCACTGCCATTAATACAGGTAATGAGTGGAGGACAGAGGAGCCTCTTAAAGAAGAAGATACAGGTCTGTGAGAGCCAGAAATCTTGCCTGTTTGAAGGTGACCAAATACTTTTTTTCCACCATAATTTGCAAAAAAAAATCTTTCCAAATCAGACAATGTGATTGTCTGGATTTGTTTCCACATTTTGTCTCTCATAGTTGAGGTATACCTATGATGACAATTACAGGCCTCTCTCATCTTTTTAAGTGGGAGAACTTGCACAATTGGTGGCTGACTAAATACTTATTTGCCCCACTGTATATAAAGGATTTAGAGCTCCTATTTTAGTGATAGTAAACAAACTTGAAACTTATACTGAACTAAAAGAAAATTTGAGCAAACATTGTGCATGCAATTTTGGAGAGCAAAGAGTAAAATAAAACTGTTTACGTGGCAAAGCCTGGTATTGTGCATTAACTAGTTAGTAAGTGCAGTATGTTGCACAACAAGTCTTTAAAAAGACTGGTAGCAGGGCAAGGAATATGCCAGATGAATGCTTTTAGACTTCTTTCAGTCCATTGAGTCTTCTCTTTCCTGGGGAGGTGATGTGTAGCGACCTCTCCTGTGGGATGGATGATGTTCATTATTCAGATTTGGTTGAGAGTGGGTTACTTTGGATGAGTGAGGTGTTGATCTACTATGCGATGGGATATTTTGTGGGTCTGGATCCATTAAATTTAGGTCTATGAGTGTTTGTTGAAGTTCTTCATAAGCTCTGCTAATGTATCTTTTCCCTTTGTAAGCAAAGCGTAAAGAGATTGGTATGTGATGTTTTGACGTTGCAGTTCCTGAAGGAGGGGTTTCAATGCTCTTCTTTTAGCAATTGTAGTTTGGGAAAAATCGGTAAACAGTTGGTAATCATTTCCTTGAAATTTCAGTTGGTTTTTTTCCCTGGCCGATGCTAAAAGTTGTTCTTTAGTACGGTAGTAGTGTAATTTCACTATGATGTCTCGTGGGGGACCGTCAGCTTTTTTTGCGGCAAGTGCCCGATGGATTCTGTCAAATTCCAATCTCTCAATGGGAATAACTGGTTATAATTCCTGGAACAGTGCAGTTATAGTAGATTGGGGGTCAATGATTGTTTCAGGAATACCCCTGATACGCAAGTTAGACCTCCTGTCCCTGTTCTCATGGTCCTCCAGTTTATTGTGGAGCAATACATTTTCCTCTTTGAGGTTTTCTAATTCCAAAGTGAGTTCTAGAGAAGTATTTTCTAAGTCTTAAGCTTTAATCTCTAAAGCTGTTGTGCGTTTACCAATTTCTCTTATCTCTCTTGTGAGGTTGGATGTAATTTGGTCTGAAGTCTGTTTCAGTGCCTTATGAAGCATATTTTCAAATTGCTTAAACATGGCTGGGGCTATCTGAGGGGTCTGAGGAGAGTCTTGTGAGGTGAATAAATCACTGTCAGAATCAGCTGGGGATATAGGTTGTAACAGGTTTAGATTATGTGAGCGCCTAGATGCTGTGAATGAAGCGGGGGCGGTGCCATTTTAGTCGCGGCTTTCCCCTTTGAAGCCTTCATGAGAGGATTTTTCATTTTAGTACTCTCTGAGCCATATTTTTGCCCCAAAATTGACCAGTAAGGTCCCCGGTGTTAGTTCCACCCCGAGTATGTGTCAGAATACTTGTGGGTTATAGGTAAATAACGGCTCTCCTCCCGAACGGTACGGAGCTCTAGCTCTGCATTACCGCACCGCTAGACTCCACGCATGCGCCCATATGCACATATTTTTAACCTAAGCTTTATCCTAAGCTCTTTATTCTAAGCATTCACCCCCCAAACTAAGTGAAGTTATCCTAAGATAATTTTAGTTAGGTTGAGCTAAGTTACGCTATGTTATCCTAAGCTAAGTTCTCTATCTTAAGCTTTCACATATCTGCTATGTTTTGTATACTCACAAATCCCCAAATAATTTTTAACATTATATGTTATACCTGGGAATACTCCATTTGGATTGCTCTGTAAAATATCATTACTGACCCATAATCTTTTTGCTAATCTATAACAGGTTTGTTTAAAAAAATGACTCTATACCAGAAAGAAAAAGAGCTCATGATGTTTTATTGAAATCTGACATCAGGGTTAAAATATCTATGTGTATTAGTTTTATGAGTCAAACCATTAAATCACTGACAGGAAAGGAATTCAGATCAATTATCCGCATGGTCTCTGAACAGCTGATAATCATATTCTGCAAAATGTTACTTTTTTATAGGTAGAAACAGTAGATTTAGATACTCATGAGAATTTTGTTGGCACAAAGCAGTATAATTCCTTTTATTAAAAAATTAAACAGCATGTTAAATGGCAGCCCAAAATAGGAAGTCATGACCGCTGGCAGCACACTGTCAGTCACCTTCCTCTAGTGAATACATTTGCCATAAACATTAGAAAAATCATTCTTCTTGTCAGAGGCAAAACCATTAGGTTTGTATCCAGAGGACGAAAGGGAACTACACACGCAACTAGGAACTCTCACACTAATTATTTTCCTCCAAAAGTGAGTGGATTGAAATTCTAACTCATCTGTTGTCTGACTTGACAGACATCTGCCTCTTACATCTTTATTCCCAGAGTACATTTTTAAAATGCCAACAGATGCAAAGGAAACAAAATAGAAAATGTTAGAAAGGCTGGAGAAATAGAGAGGTAAATAAAGAGACAGATCTCAGTGCATGATTATTATTTTTTATTATTATTATTATTATTATTTGAAACATTGTTAAGTGCAGTGTCATTATCCTTGATGGTGTTTTAACCCTCATATGAGCAAAGGTAATTGAAGCTTAACTACCCTGACCACATTTAATTGTATCAGTATGCATCGGTTCACTTGCAAAATTAAACTATATGAGGCACATTTATAAAGCAGTGAATCTGATATTCTGGTAAGTCTTACAGACGCATGTGTTTTACATGAAAATGATTGGGGGGGGGGGTGTGACCTGTAAGTGGCGCTGGTTAAATGTATTTGAGCTGAGCTCCGACATCGGCTCTGGACTTTGTGACTTCCTCAATCAACATCCCACCACTGATTACAATAAAATGTGATGGAGATGAAACAATATAGATTGAAGATAGCAGACCTTTTAAGAAACGTATCCACTGAATCTGAACTAGGCACAATGCTCTGTCCCCTGAACCTTTACTAAATGTCAACTATGTATTCAGACTAATTTTCTCACTACAGTTGAGAACACTGAAGCCAGGATTGATCTACATGTTAAGGCCATATGTGAATTGCAAGCAGCCACTAAGCACATGCACAATGTACTTCATTATACAAGCAGGAAGATCAGAAAAACAGGAACAGGCAAAATAACATGCACATCCCTGAGGTGGGAAGAAGATTTATTGGACACTGTTAGCGGGAACTGTAACCCTGTGCTGAGTAAACTTGCTATGACCCCTATGCGCTTTGACAAAGTTCACCATTCTCTTTGGCCCTGCAATCTAAATACTAAGATGTCTGGGACATGCTCTCCCACTTCCATTGCTAGGAGGAGGTGATGCATAAGCTCATCTCAGATATGTACGCTCTGTTGAATTTGATGGTTCCACTCTTATGTTGTTTTACAACTTAGCTAGGGAAACATTGATGCCAGTCATTACATCCTCTCCTGAATAAATTACCCTCTGCCAATATTCTGTACAGATAAGATTGCAGCTCTCCATAAAATAATGGAGTTCCAACACATCTGCCTCTTCTCTATGATCAAGTTACCCTCTGCTTTTTTGTTACTCATCTTGAAGCTATTCATTACCAGGCCTGGACTTCTTCAGAGGCTGTTATGATTCTCTCTCTGCTTCTCTGACAATGAAAGGTTGCACACTCCACTGTGAGGACTGGAGACTTAAAATTTACGACTGTTCCCATATTTCCCATTTAATGGTTTGCAAAAGCTGCTTGTGGTGACAGATGTTTATTAAGTGGCACTTTTCCAAGACAGGCATGCTCCAAATTCAATTATTCTGGGTTGCCCGTTACAGAGCCTAGTGCCTGAGTACTCAGCTTGTTGGATTTCCTTTCACATTGAAGTTCTTGCTTAGATATGTTATCCCCAACCCTTGGTCAGCTATGATCCATATGTCTCTTATATGAGTGATTTTACGCAGATTTTTATGGTTGTCCGTGCTATTTGTCATCTCTATCTTACCTCCCTCCTACCCTCTGCTTTTTTATTATCTGAAACTGTTTTTGTTTGCTTTCTTCTCTCTCATGGTGAGAATTTAATTTATTTAAATTTAAGAGGATTCAACAGCATAGGCAGGAGGAAAGTGATGAAAGATATAAAATGCCTTTCATTACCTTTCTCCAAGAAATCCATTTGACCCCTTCCACCATAACTAGACTAAATTCACTATATTACAACCAGTGGTATTATAGCAGGGGTGGGAAAACTTTCAGAGTTTGGGATATACCTGGACAACATGAAGGGAATCAAAAAATATCTTGGGGGTGGGGGGTGAAATGCCCTTTAAAAAATAAATAAAAAAAAACTATTATGCCTCAATTAAAACACAGCATAGTTTTCTGTGCACCTTCCCCTTCCCCATCCACAGTAGTGTCCCCTGTTTCCTTCACATCATCCGCCCACAGTAGTGTCCTCTGACCCTATTCCCCCCTATACAGTAGTATCTTGTTCCTCTGCGCACCAGTGTCTTGCCCTCCCTTCACATAACCCCCCACTCACCCCCTACTCATAACAGTGTCTTCTGCCCCCTTCCCATCACCCCCGTAGTGTTCTGTTCCCTCCATAGCAGTGTCATCTGCCCCTTCACATCATCCCCACTATAGTGTCCTCTGCCCCCCATAATAGTGTCCTTTGCCCCACATAGCAGTGTCCTGTGACTCCTAAAGCAGTAACATTTGCCCCTTCACATCACCCAATCAACTCCCCAACTGTAGTGTCCTCTGCCCCTCTGTCCCCTTCACATCACATTCCTCCCACTGTAGTGTCATGTGCTCCCCCATAGCAGTGCCCTGTGCCCTTTGCCCCCTCCAAATAACCCCTCCCTGTAGTGTTGTTTGCCCCCCATAGCAGTGTCCCCCCAAATCAGTGTCACCTTCACCCCCCACTGTATCCCCCCCCATCACCCTCCCCACACACATAGTGTAAGTAGCACTCTCCTACCTTACACTGGTGTACACTGTGCAGCAGAGTGGAGAGTGAAAGGTGTCACAGTACTGGATGGAGAGTGGGAGCAAGAGCTGTTCAATAAACTTTTCACATAAACAAGCTGGTGATTGGTTTCTAGGATCACCCAGCTTCCAAGCAATCAATCACCTGCTGGTTAATGTGAACAGTTAACTTCAGCAGCTCCTGTCCTCCATCCAGTACTGTGATATGTCCCGCACTATGCTCTGCAGTGAGGTGGGGGGTGGCAGAGGCTGAGGGGGGGCAATGTAGTGCCATGTCCTATAATAAGGCTTACATGTAGGTACTGTAAATATCTCCTAAACCTGCACGGTTTAGGAGATATTTACAATATACGCTTGCGCCGACATCATCAGCGCATGCACTGTGAAGAAATGTCCCTCCGTGCCGTTTCTTCACTAGACAGTGCCGGGACTGACGGCTCCTGCGTGCATGAGTGGGAGTGGCATCATTCGACTCTGGCCAGTCACAGAGCCAGAGTCCGCGGCTCCGGAAGGAAGAGGGGCAAAGATTGATGTGGCCACAAGCGGGGACAACGCAGGCTTCAATTGCAGGTAAGTGGCACATAATGGGCTAGTATACAATGCATACTAGTCCATTATGCTTTTACTTTGCAGGGGAAAGCAGGGGAAAAAAGAGGAAGTAAAACCCATTAAAATAATCTTAGCATATGAAACAAAACACTATTTCTGTGTTTGCTCTATTACATTAGGTGAGCAATTTAGCCATAGACATTGCAAGCATGGGCGCCCGCAGAACTTTTTTCAGGGGGGGGGGGCATAATTTTAAGGTCACCCATGCTCCGCCCCTTTTTGACAATGTCATTATCATGGTCAGAGATTGCGGACATTGTACAGATACACACAGATACATTACACCCCCCATACACACAGATACATCACCCCACATACACACAAATTACACCCGGATACATTACACCCCCATACATTACACACACAATCATTAGTATGGAGAACTTCCCTCCAATCAATTTTAAACCTTCAGATGGCAGAGAGAATTAAATGGATTACTTGCCCCAGAAAATGCAGATGGAAGGCTCCAACAACAGCTGCACATGCCAAGAAGCTCAGATGAGGCTGGGGCCCCATGAGGTGGGTGTTCTTGGGGCCCCTATCTAGAAGGAAGTGCTGGGCCTCTCACACATGCCCAGGCAGAGCACACACAGCCGGCAGTCCAAGCTGAGGAGGAGGAGAGGAGGGGAGATAAATCATCAGTGATCTGGTCGGGCTGAGCATTAGCAGACGCTGTCCAGGGTAACAGGCAAGCTGCGGGAGAGCTTTGTATTTCCTGCCTCTGGCTGTGCTGCCTCCCCTCAGGTCAGGGGCCGTAAGCACCATCACTCCCTGACACTCCATGTTGTGTATGTGACACCCGGCCCTGGGACATGCAGTGCGGCGCCCCTGACTGATTGTGTCCACTTGCCTATAGGTAGCACCAGCCCTGCCAGGGGGGGCACTTGACCTACCTTGCCCCTAACTTCAGACACCCATGATTTCAAGCCCATGTTACCTTGATATTTAAACCAGGAAAGGATCCAATAGTGTGTGTGAGCTACCATCCAACATGTTTACTAAGTATTGACAATAAATGTTATTCCAAAGTCATGGCTACTGGCTCTTTCCTTTTCTCCCAAAATAGATCTCTGTAGATCCGACTATTTATTAACAGTAGAGAGTCTTGAGACAATTCTTTAATGACCTTGTGCATTGTGGCACTTGTTCATCGGCAGGTCCAGCCCACCCTCCTCCTCCAAACAGAATGGGTAGACTGGGTTGTCTACCTAATGATCACTTTACAACATTTTGGTCTGTGCCCTTGTATACATCATCAGACATCTGGTTTATATGATTCACCAATGTTCAGGTCTGTAGTAATGGCACTCTGAGTAATTATTTTGCTCTGGGCAATACTCATCAACGGGGTGCCCTTTGTCCTCCCTGCTGTTTTCCATCTCTTTAAAACCATTCCTGGCAACAGTCCATAATAATCCTGACATATGGAGTGTTTGCATTGGAGACCATAGATAAACTTGTGATTACGCTGATGATACCCTATTTATGTCCAGCAGGCAAGCATAACCCTTTCCAAATTTACCTCTGACTCTAGTCATGTTGCTACCCTTGCCAATTTTAGGATAAACCTCACAAAGTAGTAATTGTTAAATATTACCCTGCCTGCAAGAGAGGTTCAGCCACAAACTAAACCGTTTAAGCATCTTCTTTAGACCAACTCTCTTTAATCTATTCCCAACTAACTACTGGTATATTTCCCTCTTGAACACCATCAGCAGGGACCTGGATTTTGGTTGTCATTCACTCTTGGTTTGGTAAGATTCATGTTGTGAACATGCATGTACTGCCCAGAGCCTTATTTTTCTTTCAATTGTTGCCCATAGGTGCCCCTTCTAATTTTGTTGCCACCTTGTATTCCTATATTACTAAAAAGTCAAAACAACAATTATCTACTATGATATTTTTAATTGGAACCAAAGAGAACAGAGGAGTTAACACGCCATGACTTTAGACATTATTACCATGCTACTACCATTACCAGTGACACTTAAACACAATGCTCTGGTTCCCTTCCAAATACAGATCCATTAAGCCTTCTCCTCTTATGATTTTATTCCTAACAATTTGGGATTATATCCATGCAAGGCAGCAATGGCCTTATAACTCACTACTACTGCCACTTCTAGGATGTTCTTATTTCCTCCAGAGCCTTATAGACCCTCAATTTCAGAACTGGTCCCCAGAACAACCTCTCCTTCTACACCGTGTAACGTAAGAATTTTTCAACAACAATAGAGCCAGTACTTCACAAAGATAGTTCAAAGGAGGAATACTCAACTAATACATTTTGTAAATGTCTTGCCAAAGCTGATCCCATTGTCTGAACCTCCAGCCAAATGCATTTCTCAGTTGTGGGGAAGTAGGACCCCCACCTTACCAACATCCAAATGTTAGAAAAAAGGATTAAGAAAGTGAAGTTTCTGAAAAAAAAACACAGTGGGCACAACATGAGGCAGTACGTATATAAACAAAATAATCTTTATTACAATTATGTCAAAAAAATGTAACATAATTGTAATAAAAATTATTTTGTTTATATAGGTACTGCCTCATGTTGTTCCCACAAAATCTGCATTTTTTTCAGAAACTTCACTTTCTCAACCCTTTTTTTCTATTTCTCAGTTGTGTAAATTGCTTCTATGTATGGGCTCTGCTGCATACCAACAATATTTTCAAAATTAGAAACTGACCCAGGTCATCAATTGTTGGATGAAAATAAACAAAAAATTCTACAGTTCTCTCATCTATCTGCATGTGAAAGTGAGGAAATCAATAGTAAACGTCTGTGGCATTGGTTTAACACACCCATGATCTTACACATTTTTCTAACAATCCTTCTTGAATGCTGGGGAGGTTGAAGTGAGGTTTGCACTTATGCCCACATCTGGTGGTTTTGCCCAGCGATTCCGAATTTCTGGACTATGGTGCCGTAGTATATAAATCAAATACAAGAAACACCTGTGCTCTTATTCCAATTTGCAAGTTAACCACAAAGCCAATATAAGTGATCTATTACACCTCATTTACTTAATGCAGCTAAATCCCTATTTTGTTTACTCAGGAAACAGCCTAATATCTCCTCTATAAAATTTATAGTTTGCAAAATAGTCCAGATTCACCTTACTCATGACTCCAAAAATACTCAAGATACTTATCTCAAGATATAGGTCCATTGGACAGCTTCCAACACTACACCCTTTTACCTTTAGGGTATGTCAACGTTAATTTTTGTTTTTTTAATTAACATGTATAAATTACTAGTTGATATCTGCTCATTTTTACTAGATAAAACCCACGTATATCATTATAATAAAGTAAGACTTATCTATACCACACATTGCAATATATGCATTAGCAATAACCCCTTTTTTTTTGTTTTGTTTTTGTTCTTTTGTGTGAGGGTCTCTCTTAAAATCAATACCAGATCCTTATTTAGGAGGAGCAGTAAGTGTGCTCCATCCCATACTGTAAGATATTAGGCCTGTCCTGCAAAAGAAAAAAAAGAAAAGAAAAAAGAAAACCTATAAAAGTATGGGTTCCCTCTTAATATCCACATACTGGAGAGGATCCTGGATTATCCTTGGATTTTGAGGGGGAAACCTACACATAAAAAAAATGGTCTTTGACTTTCCCCTTCACCTTAGCTTAACCACTTAAGGACCGCTGCATATCGATGTACGTTGGCAAAATGGCACGGGTGGGCACATGGACCCCCCCGGTGCCTGCGGCGGTCCGTTTAGCTTCAGGAGCGATCCGTGATGAGGGGGCGGCCATTGGTTTCTGGCCACCCCCTCACGATCGCTCCTGGCAAATGAGATGCTCCCCCTGCCTGTGTAATGTAAACACAGGCAGGAGGAAGTGATGTCATCTCTCCATGCTCTTTTCGTCCGGAGCGCCGAGGAGAGAAGACATCAAGTAAGTGCACTGACAGTACACTGACACCAGCACACATAGGCACATAAATCACCCCCCCCCAGTCACCCCCAGATCACCCTCAGCCCCCAGTCACAGTGTCACTGATTGCAGTGATCATTTATTTACTGATCACTGCATTTAGTGTCATCTGTGACAGTAAAAAGTTGCAGGGCAGTTAGGTTTAGGCCGGGTTCACACTTGTCTGACAAATGCTCCGACATTGGGAGCTCATGTCGCATGACGTGTGAAAATCAATGTTTCCCTATGGGAGCCGTCTTAACTGGTCCGACACATGTCGGTCCGACTTTGAAGATGCTCCCTGTACTGCTTTGGTCCGACTTTGATCCTACTTCAGCCCATTCACTATCATTGAAGTCGGATCAAAGTCGGACCACAGTCTTGCATGATCCGACGTTGGCATGCAGCTTGTGCTCTACTGATCTTGAGGGAGAACTCCACGCCAAATTTTAAATAAAAAAAACGGCATGGGTTCCCCCCCAGGAGCATACCAGGCCCTTCGGTCTGGTATGGATTTTAAGAGGAACCCCCTAAGCTGAAAAAATGGCAAGGGGGTCCCCCTCAAAATCCAAACCAGACCCTTATCCGAGCACGCAACCTGGCAGGCAGCAGGAAAAGAGGGGGGGACGAGAGAGCGGCCCCCCTCCCTTCTGAACCATACCAGGCCACATGCTCTCAACATGGGGGGTTTGGTGCTTTGGGGCAGGGGGGCGACCTGAGGTCCCCCCACCCCAAAGCACCCTGCCCCCATGTTGATGGGGACAAGGGCCTCTTCCCGACAACCCTGGCCACCCACCCTGTGTGAATGAGTATGGGGTACATCGTACCCCTACCCATTCACCTGGTGGAAAAAAATGTCAATAAAAAAACACTACACAGGTTTTTAAAGTAATTTATTACACAGCTCCGGGGGTCTTCTTCCGACTCCGGGGGTCTCTTCCGACTTCAGGGGTCTCCTCTTTCGACTTTGGGGGTCTTCTTCTGCTCTCCGGTGCCTTTTTCCTTCTGCCGGGCTTTTCCGCTAACTTCTTCCAGCTCTTTTGCTAGTGGAGAGGCCCGGTCTTCCCCATCGTCTCCTCCCGCTCTCCATTGTCCTTCTGCCGGGCTACTCCACTATCTTCCCTTCAGCTCTTTTGCTAGTGGAGGGGCCCGGTCTTCCCGTCGCCATCGGCGTCTTCTTCCCTCTTCTCCTCTTCGATGTTGACACGTCGCTTTCTCCCGCTGTAATGCCGGGTGTGCGGTGCGCAACCATTTATATAGGCCTCTCATGACGTCACAGTCACAAGCTCCGGGTGGCCCCGGAGCATGTGACTGTGACGTCATGGGAGCATGTGACTGACATCATGGGAGCATGTGACTGTGACGTCATGAGAGGCCTATATAAATCGTTGTGGACCGCACACCCAGCATTACAGAGGGAGGAAGCAATGAATGAACATCGAGGAGGAGAAGAGGGAAGAAGGCGATGAAGAAGACCGGGCCCCTGCTAGCAAAAGAGCTGGAAGAAGATAGCGAAGGTGCCCGGCAGAAGGCAGAAAGAACCGGAGAGCAGTAGAAGAGACCGCCAAAGTCGGAAGAGACCTCGGAGTCGGAAGAAGACCCCCGAAGTCGGAAGAGACCCCTGGAGTTGGGAGAAGACCCCCGAAGTCGGAAGAGACCCCCGGAGATGGAAGAAGACCCCCGGAGCTGTGTAATAAATTACTTTAAAAACCTGTGTAGTGTTTTTTTATTGAATTGTTTTTCCACCAGGTGAATGGGTAGGGGTACGATGTACCCCATACTCATTCACATAGGGTGGGGGGCCGGGATATGGGGGCCCCCTTATTAAAGGGGGCTCCTGGATTCCAATAAGCCCCCCCCCCTCCACAGACCCCAACAACCAACGGCCAGGGTTGTCGGGAAGAGGCCCTTGTCCCCATCAACATGGGGGCAGGGTGCTTTGGGGTGGGGGGCCGCAGGTCGGCCCTTCTGCCCCAAAGCACAGAAACCCCCCATGTTGAGGGCATGCGGCTTGGTACGGTTCAGGAGGGAGGGGGAGCCGCTCTCTCGTTCCCCCCTCTTTTCATGGGGCCTGCCAGGTTGCATGCTCGGATAAGGGTCTGGTTTGGATTTTGAGGGGGACCCCCACGCCATTTTTTCGGCTTAAGGGTTCCCCTTAAAATCCATACCAGACCAAAGGGCCTGGTATGCTCCTGGAGGGACCCATGCCGGTTTTTTATTTAAAATTTGGCTTGAAGTTCCCCCTCAAGATTCATACCAAACACAGTGCCTGGTATTGGCGGGGATCCAAGTCGGATCCCCGTTCATTGAAAGTCGGACGTATGTCGGCTTCAAGTCGCAGGGAAAAGTTGGATCCAAAGTAGGACAGCTGTCGTGTCGCACAAGTGTGAACCCAGCCTGAGGCCCCTTTAGGTCCAGGGTAGCCCCCTAACCCCCCCTAATAAAGGTTTAACCCCTTGATCGCCCCCAGATAACCCTTTCACCCCTATCACCAGTGTCACTAAGCAATCGTTTTTCTGATCACTGTATAAGTGTCGCTGGTGCCGCCAGGTAGTCAGTTATTTTTTTAGGTTCGCCACCAGGTTTTTATAGCGTCAGGTACCCCCATATTTTATCTAATAAAGGTTTTAACCCCCTGATTGCCCCTAGAGTTAACTCTTTCACCAGTGATCACCGTATAAGTGTCGCTGGTGACACTGGTTAGCCAGTTAGTTATTTAGTTATTTAGGTTACCCATCAGGTTTTTATTTAGCCCCATATATTACCTAATAAAGGTTTTAACCCTCTGATTGCCCCTAGAGTTTACCCTTTCACCAGTGATCACCGTATAAGTGTTACGGGTGACGCTGGTTGGTTAGTTTGCTTTTTATAGCATCAGGGCACCCGCCGTATATAACCCAATAAAGGTTTAACCCCCTGATCGCCCGGCGGGTGATATCAATTAGGTTTTAGCATCAGTTAGGGTCTGCGTCGCCCCAGGCAGCGTCAGGTTAGTGCTAGTAGCGCTAACACCCACGCGCAAAGCATACACCTCCCTTAGTGGTATAGTATCTGAACAGATCAATATCTGATCTGATAAGATCTATACTAGCGTCCCCAGCAGGGTTCCCAAAAACGCATTGTTAGCGGGATCAGCCCAGATACCCGCTAGCACCTGCGTTTTGCCCCTCCCCCCAGCCCACCCAAGTGCAGTATCGATCGATCACTGTCACTTACAAAACACAACACACATAACTGCAGCGTTCGCAGAGACAGGCCTGATCCCTGCGAGCGCTAACAGTTTTTTTGGTAGCGTTTTATACATTTGCTGACAGTCAGGTGCTTTTTTACCTGTGAATCCTTACTAGTAAAGAGGCCTACGAGTTTCTGAGCATGACAGATAGTAAAGAGGAGGTCACGCATCTGTCAGATTCTGGCTCAGAATACATCCCCGTAGAAGACAGCAGCTCCATGTCAGATAGCACTGACGACGAAGATGAGGTCCCTGCTAAGGACAGGCATACCCCACCCCATTCTGCTGTTGTTGAGGAGCAAGAACCGCAGGTCCCTCGTATGGAGCAGAGAGTCAGTACTAGCGCCGCTATTCCTTCTGGTGAACTGGCAAGCACCAGCGGCCTAGTACACTCTGGTCGTACATCCAGCACTGCAGCATCACGTGGTGACGTGGCAAGTCCCATGAGTGCAGATTTCAAGCTGGCGAGGTGGCAAGCACAAGTCGTGTCCCGCTGCCACCAAGAAGAAGACAAAGACAGGCCCGTCGTGCCCATAGTGCCCTTCCTGCTGCATTTGCCAATCCTGATTGGGTCCCCACCACTTCTTCAGCACCCGTACTTCCCCCATTCACTGGCCAACCCGGTATTCAGGTGGAAACAGCTGATTTTACGTCACTTGATTTTTATTTGCTGTTTTTCACGGAAGATCTCTATAGATATATTGTGGACCAACTAATTTGTATTCTGGTCGATTCATCGCCACTTGTCCCCAGTCCGCCCTTGCCAGAGAATGGAAACCAGTTACTGTTTCTGAATTTAAGATCTTTCTTGGCCTTTCCCTCAACATGAGCATATATAAATTCCCAAAGATGGGGATGTATTCCTCCACACGCCCACATGACCATATGCCCGTGTTCTCTGCTTCCATACGATACGAGGCGATCTTGCAGTTCATACATTTCAACGACAATAAACGTTGTCGTCTACGTGGAGACCCTGAATACGATCGCCTCTACAAAATTCAGCCCCTCATAAACCACTTCAACGAACGTCTGTATACTCCTTGTATACTCCCCATCAAGTTGTCTGCGTTGATGAGTCCCTGATTAAATTTTCTGGCCGCTTGTATTTCAAACAGTATCTTCCCAGCAAACATGCCAGATACGGGGTCAAGCTCTATAAGTTCTGTGACAGGGCAACAGGCTATGTATGGAGCTTTATGGTTTATGAGGGAAAAGACAGTCAGGTAGAGCCGGAGAACTGCCCAGATTACATAGGGATCACTGGCAAGATTGTGTGGGACTTGGTGTCACCGTTATTTAGAAAGGGGTACCACTTCTAGGAGGACAATTATTACTCGAACGTGCCACTGTTTAGTCACTTGTTTGATCATCAGATTGGAGCATGTGGCACCGTGCAAATTAATTGCTGGGCCTTTCCCCAGGGGCTTGTAGAGTCTCATCTTAGGCTGGGGGAGAGAGCCTGCTTGAAGTGTAATAACTTGCTCGCTGTGAAGTGGAGGGATAATAAGAATGTTTTCGTTCTTACCTCCCTTCATGCAGACACGGCAGTCCAAATTCGTACGGCGACTGGTGTTGTGGAGAAACCCCTCTGTATCCACGAATATAACCAAAACATGGGAGAGGTGGACCTCAACGACCAGTTGTTGGCGCCGTATCACATTGCCTATAAGGCGAGACGCTGGTACAAGAAAGTGTCTCTATACTTATTTAAATTTGCTTTGCTGAACGCTCATGTGCTATACAGAGCTTCAGGACAGACTGGATCCTTCCTTCAATTCCAGGATGAGATCATCACAGACCTCCTGTATCCAGGCGGTGCTGCACCTCACCATTCCCAACCAAATGCAGTAAGCCGGCTGCATGAGAGGCCTCGAGAGTACCCCTACCCCTACCCAACGAGCCCCCCAAAGAAAATGTTGTGTCTGTAGAAAGCGCGGATTTAGGCGTGACACCCGTTATTATTGTACCCGCTGTCCTGATGATCCTGGTCTTTGCATTGGTAAATGTTTTGAACGCTACCACACACTAGTGAAGTTTTAGCGTAGGGTACAGCAATGCACAGGATAGGACACACTTACACAGGGTCTCCCAAGATGCCATCGCATTTTGAGAGACCCAAACCTGGAACCGAAAAGTTTTACAGTTACAAAAAAAAGTGTTAAGAAAAAAAAGAAGGAAAAAATAAAAAACACAAAAAATATATAAAATTAAAAAAACTAAAATAGTTGTCATTTTATTGTTCTCTCCCTCTCTATTCTCTCTCTATTGTTCTGCTCTTTTTTACTGTATTCTATTCTGCAATGTTTTATTGTTATGTTTTATCATGCTTGCTTTTCAGGTATGGATTTTTTTTATACTTTACTGTGTTTTATTGTTAACCATTTTTTTGTTTTCAGGTACGCCATTCAGCTGCAGCACGGATTTATTTATCTTGACAGCAACAGCGTTTGCTCCCACGATATATAAAGCCGTGACTCCAGTGCTGTAGGAGGTGATTTCACCACCACAGTTAAAAAAAGAGCATATATGCCGAAGCATGGGGGCAGCAGGGGCGGAGGAGCGATTTTGCTCCTAAAGCCGCGTACATACGGTCTAAATTCCAACGGAGGTTTGCCCGTGGAAAAGTCAGACCGTGTGTACGGCATAACTTTTTATGCCGCGTACATACGGTCGAAAATTCCGACGGAGGCCTGCCCATGGAAAAGTCCGACCGTGTGTACGCGGCATAACTTTTTTGCAGGAGGATGCCCCCATGCTTCAGCATATATATATATTTTAGGCACAGGTTGCGTTAAATTATTTTTATTTTTTACTATGTTTTTTTTGGTATTTGCTTTGCAGGTATGGTATGGTAAGGTCTTACTGTTATACTGTAATGTTACTTTGTTTTAATGTTAACCATCATTTGCTTAGCAGGTATGCCATTCAGTTGCAGCGCAAATTTATTTATCTTGACAGCAACAGCGTTTGCTCCCACGATACATAAAGCCGTGACTCCAACGCTGTAGGAGGTGATTTCACCACCACAGTTAAAAAAAAAAGAGCATATATGCCGAAGCATGGGGGCAGCAGGGGCAGCAGGGGCAGCAGGGGCGGATGAGCGATTTTGCTCCTAATGCCGTGGACATACGCTTGAAATTCCGACGGAGGCTTGCCCGTGGAAAAGTCCGTCCGTGTGTACGCGGCATAACTTTTTAATGCTGCGTACATACAGTCGAAATTCTGACGGAGGTGTACGCGGCATAACTTTTTTGCGGGAGGATGCCCCCATGCTTCGGCATATATAAATGGTGCATGTATGCCCATCACTAGAAGTGGGTGGATGAGGGGAGGTATTCTAATGGTGGGCATACCCACCGATCAATCTCTTTTTTTCGTTCAGCTAACAGGCTGCATGAAAAAAAAGATTACAATACATGTCCAACAAGGACCAGCAAAGTACTGGTATGTTGCTGGGTTTTGAATGGTTATACTAGAATGATGCCTGTGGGTTTAGGTATCATCTTGGTATCATTCTTTTCAGCCAGCAGTCGGCTTTCATGTAAAAGCAATCCTAGTGGCTAATTAGCCTCTAGACTGCTTTTACAATCAGTGGGAGGGAATGTCCCCCCCCTGGATATAAACAGCGCCATTGGAAAATTGGGAAAGCATTTTATCACACCGATCTTGGTGTGGTCAGATGCTTTGAGGGCAGAGGAAAGATCTAGGGTCTAATAGACTACTCACTACCTATTGCTATCATAGGGAATATTTACATTCCTTGAGATAACAATAAAAATGGTAAAAAATAAAATAAATGGAAGGAACAGTTTAAAAATATAATAAAAAAGCAAAATAAATAATAATAAAAAAAAAGCACCCCTGTCCCCCCCTGCTCTTGCGCAAAGGCGAACGCAAGCGTTGGTCTGGCATCATATGTAAACAGCAATTGCACCATGCATGTGAGGTATCACCGCAAAGGTCAGATCGAGGGCAGTCATTTTAGCAGTAGACCTCCTCTGTAAATCTAATGTGGTAACCTGTACAGGCTTTTAAAAATGTATGTAGTTTGTCGCCATTGCACGTTTGTGTGCAATTTTAAAGCATGTCGTGTTTGGTATCCATGTACTCGGCCTAAGATAATCTTTTTTATTTCATCAAACATTTGGGCAATATAGTGGGGGTGATTTACTATAAACAGTGCACTGCGCCGGTTCATACCTTAATAGGTGCGCCGGATAAATCCTTAATCGAGCACAGGAACCGGCGGCGCACTGCTATAGTAAATAAAAATTTGAGCGGCGCTCTATTGAAAATGAATGGTTCCCTATGGGTGCCCATTGATTTGAATAGAGGTCGCCCGGGAAGTCGGATGAAGACGATCCGACTCGCGAGGCGACTCGTGTGCCGGTTGACAGAGGGACAGCGCGACTTTGCGAGGCAACTTGGACACGACTTGAGTGTGAAGCAGCCGCTCAAATCATGTCCTAGAGGCGACTACCTGGCCGAGAATGTCTCCAGTGCGATGGCATCGCACTGGTTCTCGGCAGCCTTGCGCTCGCTGTTCCCTGTGTTTGGTATGAATCATGAAGGGGAACTCCACGCCAATTTTTAATTAAAAAAACTGCATGGGTTCCCCTTCAGGAGCATACCAGGCCCTTAGGTCTGGTATGGATTTTAAGGGAAACCCCCAATGCCGAAAAACGGTGTGGGGGTCCCCCACAAGATCCAAACCAGACCCTTATCCGAGCACGCAGCCCGGCAGGTCAGGAAAGGGCGCCCGCTATTTTCCAGCTCTTTTGCTAGCGGGGTCCCGGTCTTCAGCGTCGTCTTCTTCCCTCTTCTCTCCGCCCGATGTTGCCTCGTCGCTGTCTGCCGCTACAATGCTCTGTCCGCGGAGCGCACCCACTTATATTGGCATTGGGCGTGGTCACCGGGTGATGCCACCCGCTGACCCCGCCCCCGTATCACGTCACAGTCCCATCATTTCCCGGGACTGTGACGTCAAAGGGGGGCGGGGTCAGCGGCTGGCATCACCCGGTGACCACGCCCCATGCCAATATAAGTGGGTGCGCTCCACGGAGAGAGCATTGTCACGGCAGACAGCGACGAGGCAACATTGGGCGGAGAGAAGAGGGAAGAAGACGACGCTGAAGACCGGGACCCCGCTAGCAAAAGAGCTGGAAGAAGATAGTGGGGCGACCGGCAGAAGGCAGAAAGAACCAGAGATCATGGAGAAGGCACCGGAGAGCGGGAGAAGAACCGGAGAGCGCGGAGACGACACCGGAGAACAGAACAAGAGACCCCCGAAGTCGGAAGAAGACGACGAGGAAGACCGGGACCCCGCTAGCAAAAGAGCTGGAAGAAGATAGCGGGGCGCCCGGCGGAAAGACCCCCAAAGTCGGAAGAAGACCCCGGAGCTGCCTAATAAATTACTTTAAAAAACTGTGTTGTGTTTTTTATTGACTTTTTTTCCACCAGGTTAATGTACCCCATACTCATTCACATAGGGTGGGGGGCCGGTATCTGAGGTCCCCCTTATTAAAGGGGGCTCCCGGATTCCGATAAGCCCCCCGCCCGCAGACCCCAACAACCAACGGCCAGGGTTGTCGGGAAGAGGCCCTTGTCCCCATCAACATGGGGACATCCTCCCCATGTTGAGGGCATGTGGCCTGGTACGGTTCAGGAGGGAGGGGGGCTGCTCTCTCGTCCCCCCTCTTTTCCTGCGGCCTGCCAGGTTGCGTGCTCGGATAAAGGGTCTGGTATGGATTTTCAGGGGGACCTCCACGCCATTTTCTTTCCATTTTGGTGGGGGGGGGGTCCCCTTTGAATCCATACTAGACCCAAGGGCCTGGTATGGACCTGGGGGGGGACCCCACGCTGTTTTTTTTCCAGATTTTTTTTTAGGGCCGGCAATGTTTATTTTTTTTACATTTCTTTTAACAACCAGCTATAGACACGTTAAAAAAAAATTGCCGCAAAATCGCGGTACTTGCATTTTGGATGAGGGTCCATTGAATTCTATTACATCCAAAACACTGTTTTTGGCCTGGAAAAAAAAAATCGCCAGTTGCGTTTAACCTCGTTTTTCACAAAGCCTAAAAATGCCTTCAGACCCCAAAGATTTTTACGTTTCAGACGCGGTACCGGCGTTTAGCCGCATTTTAGTTTAGAAGCGTTTTTAAAGGTGACCTATTTTTTTACATTGATAAACTCAAAAATTATGGAAAATGAGGAAAAACCATAAAAAATATATATATATATATATATATATATATATAAAAAAAATTAAATTGCTTCCATTGCTGTGTGGACAATCCACAACTTGGGGCAGGTGACGTGGCAAGTGGACAATCCACAACTTGGGGCAGGTGACGTGGCAAGTGGACAATCCACAACTTGGGGCAGCTGACGTGGCAAGTGGACAATCCACAACTTGTGGCAAGTGATGTGGCAAGTGACACGCTAAATACAACTACACTGCTGTTCTCTCAGCTGCTGATACTCACTCTGGTCTCACAAAATAGCTGAAATCGTTAATAATACTGTTTTTGGAGCTTAGGGCGGCTCCTTATGATGTTTCCTAACTAAACGCATATAGACGCAAATGTGGAAAAACGTGGCATGCAAATGCCACAAAGCGCGCCTTTCTAAACGCCCCTTTCAACCTTAGTTCTGAAGACTTTGCACCAGCGTCCCATGTACATGGGGCTTAAAAACGCCTATGCCATTTGCAGCTCAAAAACGCCATGGTGGCCATGAGGCCATAGGCTAACATTGAGAGACATTTTTAAGCTGCAAAAAACGCTCAAACAAGCGGCTGGAAAAACTTCCGTGTGCATGTAGCCTTATATTAAAGTGGTTGTAAACCCTGAATTTTTTTTTTCTTTAAACCAACCTGGAAGAGAAAGGCATAATGAGCTAATATGACTAGCATAATAGCTCATTATGCATCACTTACCTTAGTTCGGGGCCCCCGAAGCCGTCCTCGTCTCCCTCGTCAGCCGCATCCATCGCTGCGGCGATAGCCGGAAGGTTACTTCCGGCTATCGCCGCACCAGCCAATCACAGCGCCGCTCCGGCGCTGTGATTGGCCGGAGCGGCGGAGACGTCACTCTGCGCATGCGCGCGAGAGCCGTCACAATCGGCTATGCCCAGCTATTGCTGGAAAGTAGCCGATTTTGTGAATGGGATTAACCCCATGAATGCGCCGTTATCTACGGCGCGCATGCGCCGTAGACAGCGGCGCCTGTCATTTTTACTAAATATCTCCTAAACCGTGTAGGTTTAGGAGATATTTCTTGCACCTACAGGTAACCCTTAATCTAGGCTTACCTGTAGGTGCAAGTTGAAAAAGTGGGTTTACAACCACTTTAACCACTTGCGCACTGGCCACTTAAACCCCCTTCCTGCCCAGACCAATTTTCAAATTTCAGCGCTGATGCACTTTGAATGACAATTGCACGCTCATACAACACTGTAACCCAATGAAAATGTATTATTTTTTGGCACACAAATAGAGCTTTCTTTTGGTGTTATTTGAACACTTCTGCGTTTTTTTTTTTCTATAAATACAAAAGACCGACTTAAAAAAAAAAAATTGGGATATTTTAACCACTTGAGCAATGGGCCTATTCTGGCACTGCTCTCCTTCATGTAAAAATCATAAATTTATGGCTATAAAATTATTTCAAATCCCCAAACAAATTTGAAATAAATTGTAGGTGGAGAGAGTTGTTTTTTTTTTTTTTTTCTCTCTGGGGGGTTGGATTGAGGTAATTAAAAATTAGGCCTCCTCACAAACAAATAAAAAGCACTAATGTCACGGCAGATAATAAGAGGGGAAATGTTTTCTTTTCTTTTCTCTCTGTTTTTTCGGAGGCAGAGAGAGGTATAACACAGAAGACATGAAAATCAGTGTAAAGGGGAAAAAGGGAGGGGGAGGGTAGAATAAGTAAGGGGATAGAGGGCACTAGGCACTAAAAGTTAAAACAAGGTGGTTTTGTGAGTTGGTAGAGGTAAGGAGGGTAAGGGAGGAAGCGGAAGGCAGAGGATTTTTTTTTTAAATAGGGGGGGGGGTTAGGGGGGGAGAAGGGGGAGGGGGAGGGAAGGAAGGAAAAGAAAGAAAGAGAAAAGGGGAGAAAGATTTATCATAGAGGCCATGTAAGTTAATTAAAAGGGAATGAAGAGAGGGGAGAAGAGTAAATGATGTTAAAGGATGGACCCATTTTTGTTGTAAGTGTATGTTTTGTATATTTTTCTTTTGTAATGTAATGTATATGTGGCAATTGGCAAGGATTTAAAAGATATATGTATGTATAATTTTTTTTTGAATAAAAATATATTTAAATAAAAACCCCAAACATTATATATGTTTTTTATGCAGACACCCTAGGGAATAAAATGGCGGTCATTGCAAATTTTTATCTCGCTCGGTATTTGCGCAATAAATTTGCAAACGCCTTTTTTTGGAAAAAAAATTGTTTCATGAATTTAAAAAAAATTACAAAACAGTAAAGTTAGCCCAATTTTTTGGGATAATGTGAAAGATGTTGTTATGCTGAGTAAATAGATACCTAACATGTCACGCTTTAAAATTGCGCACACTCATGGAATGACACTAAACTCAGTACTTTAAAATCTCCCTAGGCGATGCTTTAATTTTTTTTACACGTTACCATTTTCGCATTACAGAGAAGGTCTAGTGCTAGAATTGTTACACTCGTTCTAACGCACGCAGCAATACCTCACATGTGTGGTTTTAACGGCGTTTACAAATGTGGGCGGGACTTACGTGTGTGTTCGCTTCTGAGCGCAAACTACCGGGGACATGGGTGTTTTTTTTTTGATTATTATTTTTTTTGTTTTTTACTTTTTTGTATTTCTTACTCTTTTTTTTAACTTTTTAGTTTTTTTGATCACTTTTATTCCTATTACAAGGAATGTAAACATCCCTTGTAATAGGAATCTATTGTGACAGGTCCTCTTTATGGAGAGATGCAGGGTCAATAAGACCCCACATCTCTCCTCCAGGCTGGAAAGCAAAAAAATTCACAGATCTCATGCTGACAGCCGAGATCACGGCTTTGTTTACATACGGAAACCCGGCGTGATGTCATAACATCGCGCTCGGGCCTCCGACGGTCATAGAGATGACTGGTGACCATCTGGTCACCAGTCATCTCTATGCTTCCCATCCGGCGCCGGCCAATTCGTTCTCCGAGCCCCAGATGGCACGGGAGAGCCCGGAGAAGCACCGGATGGCGGCGGGAGGGGGGGATTGTCCCCTCCCGCCGCCTATATGAACGATCAAGTGGCGGAACTGCCGCTATGATAATTTTTATTGTGCACAGAATCGCCGGCTGAAAAGAATTATATCTGAATGATGCCTGCAACTGCAGGCATCATTCAGATGTCACCGCACAAAGCCAAGTACGTCATTTGACGGTGGGCGGTAGGAAAGTGGTTAATATTTCGAAAATTTAAAAAAAGGGTAATTTTTCTCCTTCATTGATGGACACTGATGAGACTGCACTGATGGGCTGCACTGATGGGCACCAATAAGGTGGCAAGGGTGGGCACTGAGAGGTGGCATTGCTAGTTGGCACTGGTGGGCATCGAGAAGTGGCACTGCTAGGTGGCAATGATAGCTGGCAGTGATGGGCACTGATAGTCAGCACTGCTAGGTGGCACTGATTGGTAGACTTGTGTACAACAGAAAAATTTGTTTAGTTTCGGTTCGTTTCTTTTCGGTCCTGTTGATTCGTAATCGTTCGTAATTTTGCTAGACGGGATTTTTCGTGTTCGGACTAATTCGTAAGTCGATAAGGACACCAAAATGTACTTTTTGCCGGACACACACACACACACACTTGCCTCTTTTCAGGGCAAGGGAGAGAATGCTATCTGCAAGCTTTATATAACATAGGTTTGTGTGCTAATGAGGCAATTGAAAACACATGCACAGTCCATGAAACACCCAAAATGCAAGTTCACCCAAGGAAGGGTCTGAACTTCAAAGTGGGCACATCTGTTAAGGATGTCCTTCAATTACTAACCCATAAAAACACTCTCTGAGCATGCCCAGAAATATCCAGGTGCTGTTCACACAAAAAAAGCACAAAAAAAAATCTAACTGCCTGGGCATGCTCAATACAACACAAATGCAGCTAGTAGAATATAACCCCCCCCCCCCCCCCCGTCCAAAATTAAGCACATCATCCAGCATGCTACAAAATTAGAGATGGGACAATCATCCCCCCCTACCAACAAATACTATTGCAGTCTATGGGAACTGACTTGTTAATTTTGCTAGTCCCCACTTGGCTGGCTTATCTTCTAGTTATTGGCCTTAAAATGGGGGCCCAGGTCCCACCCTAAGGGACATATATCAATGTCACCAATTTGGACAACACCAAAAACAAAACAAGTAGAAGTGCCTTTAAATATGCCAAATTGCTTAAGGGCCATTTCACACCACACGCAGTCCATTGCGTTTTTTATGCATCAAAAATGCATGTTCCAGTGCGTTCCAGTTCCACAAAAAAAGTAGAACATGCTGCATTTTACCTGCACTGGACTGGAACGCATAAACGCACTGAAACGCACAGGAACACACCTAATAGCACCAAAAACGCACTGGAACACACTTGTCCTTATCTATGGTTAATAAAAAAGAGGGGTGAAAAAAAAGCACTGGACTGTATCAAAAATTTTTGGCCAAAAAAATGCAGCACAGACAATTAAATCAAATCAAAGTGAACAAACAACACACATTACCAACATCAGAATTATTTCAGGGGAACATTTTCCCCACACAAAAAAATACAGTCCACAAAAGTTAACCGATCACCTGTTTTGCAAAGACATAACAAATAAAATACATGTGTTACAAACTCGATAAGAACACCAACATGTACATTTTGCCCCACACACACTTGCCTCTTCTCAGGGCAAGCAACCGAATGCTCTGTGAGCTTTATATAACATATGTTTGTGTGCTTATGAGGCAATTGAAAACACATGCACAGTCCATGAAACACCCAAAATGCAAGTTCACTCAATGTAGAGACTGAAATTCGAAGTGGGTACACCTGTTAAGGATGTTCTTCAATTACTAACCCATAAAAACACTCTCTGAGCATGCCCAGAAATACCCAGGTGCTGTTCACACACAAAAAGCACCCAACAAAAAAAAACTAACTGGCTGGGCATGTGCAGAACAACAACAATGCAGCTAGCAAAAAATAACCTCCCCCCCTCCCCCCATCCAAAATTAAGCACATCATCCAGCATGCTACAAAATTAGAGATGGGACAATCACCCCTCCCCCCCCCCACCAACAAATACCATTGCAATCTATGGGAACTGACTTGTTAATTTTGCTAGTCCCCACTTGGCTGGCTTATCTTCTAGTTATTGGCCTTAAAATGGGGGCCCAGGTCCCACCCTAAGGGACATATATCAATGTCACCAATTTGGACAACACCAAAAACAAAAAAAGTAGAAGTGCCTTTAAATATGCCAAATTGCTTAAGGGCCATTTCACACCACATGCAGTCCATTGCGTTTTTTATGCATCAAAAATGCATGTTCCAGTGCGTTCCAGTTCCACAAAAAAAGTAGAACATGCTGCATTTTACCTGCACTGGACTGGAACGCATAAACGCACTGAAACGCACAGGAACACACCTAATAGCACCAAAAACGCACTGGAACACACTTGTCCTTATCTATGGTTAATAAAAAAGAGGGGTGAAAAAAAAGCACTGGACTGTATCAAAAATTTTTGGCCAAAAAAATGCAGCACAGACAATTAAATCAAATCAAAGTGAACAAACAACACACATTACCAACATCAGAATTATTTCAGGGGAACATTTTCCCCACACAAAAAAATACAGTCCACAAAAGTTAACCGATCACCTGTTTTGCAAAGACATAACAAATAAAATACATGTGTTACAAACTCGATAAGAACACCAACATGTACATTTTGCCCCACACACACTTGCCTCTTCTCAGGGCAAGCAACCGAATGCTCTGTGAGCTTTATATAACATATGTTTGTGTGCTTATGAGGCAATTGAAAACACATGCACAGTCCATGAAACACCCAAAATGCAAGTTCACTCAATGTAGAGACTGAAATTCGAAGTGGGTACACCTGTTAAGGATGTTCTTCAATTACTAACCCATAAAAACACTCTCTGAGCATGCCCAGAAATACCCAGGTGCTGTTCACACACAAAAAGCACCCAACAAAAAAAACTAACTGGCTGGGCATGTGCAGAACAACACCAATGCAGCTAGCAAAAAATAACCTCCCCCCCTCCCCCCATCCAAAATTAAGCACATCATCCAGCATGCTACAAAATTAGAGATGGGACAATCACCCCTCCCCCCCCCACCAACAAATACCATTGCAATCTATGGGAACTGACTTGTTAATTTTGCTAGTCCCCACTTGGCTGGCTTATCTTCTAGTTATTGGCCTTAAAATGGGGGCCCAGGTCCCACCCTAAGGGACATATATCAATGTCACCAATTTGGACAACACCAAAAACAAAACAAGGAGAAGTGCCTTTAAATATGCCAAATTGCTTAAGGGCCATTTCACACCACATGCAGTCCATTGCGTTCTTTATGCATCAAAAATGCATGGAAAGTTGGTTATATGGTTCTAAATGGCAGTGTTTGTTCCAGTGCGTTCCAGTTCCACAAAAAAAGTAGAACATGCTGTATTTTACCTGCACTGGACTGTACTGGAACGCAGCAAAACACATCATAAACGCACTGGAACGCACAGGAACACACCTAAATGCACCAAAAACGCACTGGAACACACTTGTCCTTATCTATGGTTCATAAAAAAGAGGGGTGAAAAAAAAAGCACTGGAACGCATCAAAAACGTGCATGCAAAAAAGCACCTGGAATGCATCCGGATTGCGTTTCTATGGTGTGAACTGGCCCTAGTTCACACCATAGAAACGCAGTCTGGATGTGTTCCAGGTGCTTTTCTGCATGCACGTTTTTGACACGTTGCAGTGCATTTTTAATGCGTTTTTGATGCAGTCGAGTGTTTTTTTCCCCTCTTTTCACTTAGGACAAGTGTGTTGCAGTGCGTCTTTGGTGCATTTAGGTGCGTTCCGGTGCATTTCAGTGCGTTTTTTGTACGTTCCGTTGCGTTTTTGATGTGTTTTACTGCGGTCCAGTACAGTTCTGTACCTAAAAAATGCAGCATGAACATTTTTTTTTTCCTTTCTAAAACACACTGGAACGGACTGCAGTGGTGTGAACTATGCCATTGGCATTAATGTGATCAACTTTCTTTGCGTTTTTCATGCATCAAAAAACGCACCGCACTGCATCTGGCCCCAAATATCATACCCGGGGGGTGTCTATAGTATGCCTGTAAAGTAGCGCATGTTTTCCATGTTTATAACAGTTCGAGAGCAAAATGACATTTCTAAAGTAAAATAATAGTCATTTAAAAGTACTCGCGGCTGTAATGAATTGCTGGTTCCTGTCAATACAGATAAAAGTCATTGAAAGTCTTTGAAAAAAAAAATATGTGGGGTCCCCAAATTCCATTACCAGGCCCTTCAGGTCTGGTATGGATATTAAGGGGAACTTGGTGCCAAATTTAAAAAAAAAACTGGCGTGGGGGTTCCCCACAAAATCCGTACCAGGCCCTTCAGGTCTGGTATGGATTTTAAACGGGACCCCCGCGCCAAACTTAAAATAAAATAGCGTGGGGGTCCCCCTAAAAATCCACACCAGACCCTTATCCGAGCACGCAACCTGGCAGGCCGCAGGAAAAGAGGGGGGGACGAGAGCGCCCCTCCTGAACCGTACCAGGCCTCATCCCCACAACCCTTGCCCGGTGATTGTGGGGTCTGCGGGCGGGGGGCTTATCGGAATCTGGAAGACCCCTTTAACAAAGTACCCCGATACCGCCCCCCCTGTGTGAAATGGTAAAGCAGGGGGGGCACTCTGACAATGACAATGACCTGATGATACTGTCAATTGTTTCTATGAATGTGCATGGACTAAATAGTTCAAACGGAGCTCTATGTGGAGGGAAATTAACAAACTGGTACAAACTCAAAGGAGATGTGATTTGTATCCAAGAGACTCACTTTATGTCAACAAAACAACCTAAATGCTTCCATAAATATTATCCAACTATTTTTAACGCTACTGCTCCAGTCAAAAAAAGAGGGGTAATGATTGCTGTTAAAAACTCCATTCCATTCAAACTTCATGATCTAATCTGTGATCCTAATGGTAGGTATATGATTTTAGTATGTGACTTAAACAACTTAACTTATACCTTGGTTAACCTTTACGCTCCGAACGCAAGACAAACAAGATTTTTGGGATCTCTACTAAAAAAGGTGAACCAGGTTAAAAAAAGGTTTGCTTCTCTTATGTGGAGACTTCAACTGCATAGTCAACAAATTGCTGGACTGCTCCTATCCACAGGCAGGAAATCCAACCCCTTCTCTCCCATAATGACCTGTATAATGACCTGTATGATACATGGAGATGTATGCACTCCTCTGAAAAAGACTTTACTATTATTCTTACCCTCACCGGGCATACTCTAAAATTGACCTTATCCTTTTGGACCTTACCCTGCTACAGAAAACCTTGTCGGTCAAGATTCATTCTATCACCTGGTCGGACCATGCACCAGTGTCCATAGTCCTGAAGGAACAGAACTCTGATCCCCTGACCTATCTTTGGAGGAATAACTTAGACTTATTCTCAAATTCTTTACAGGTTGAGAGACTGGATAAGCAGCTTAAGGACTTTTTCCAGATAAATGACAATGAGGATACAAACATTGCATCTTTATGGTGCACTCACAAGGCATATAAGCAGGGGTCTACTTATCCAAGCGGCTGCTAGAGAAAAAAAGAGGAAGGCAAGGCTAGTTAATACTTTACTAGAGGACCTTAAAAAATCGGAAGCACAACACAAACAAAATTATTTAATTGTAGACATGAGGTTCGCCTATTTCTTATATCAACCCACCAGAAATTTCTGAGACAAACCAAAGCAATGTATTACGCTCATGGCAATAAAGCGGGTAAATTGTTAACAAAATATATCAATAAATGACAACATCAGGCAAAATTTACCAACATCAAAGATCCACACACAGGTAACCTAGAACACCACCCGACAAAGATTGCTAATGCCTTTATGAAATACTACAGAGATTTATACAACCTTCACCTAGACAGTGAAACACCACAACCCACTGAACAGGCTATCAATTCAATCCTTAGCACAATCACCTAGCCCTCACTAAATAAAGACCAACTGACGACACTCAATGCACCAATACTGCACAAAGAAATCCTTAATACCATTCATGCCCTTCCAAAAAACAAATCACCAGGCACTGACGGTTTCTCCTCCGAATATTATAAAGCTTTCTCCTAGACTTTGGTACCATATCTAAGTACATTGTTCAATAGCGTTGCCTCCTCGTCTTCTTTTCCTGAAGAAATGTTACAAGTCACTATTGTTACACTGCCAAAGCCAGGCAAGAAGCCAGACACGCCACAAAATTTTAGGCCCATCTCTCTTCTAAACACAGATTTAAAAATAGAGGCCATTAAAAATTGACGCCAAGAACTGGCCCTAGTTCACACCATAGAAACGCAGTCTGGATGTGTTCCAGGTGCTTTTCTGCATGCACGTTTTTGACACGTTGCAGTGCATTTTTAATGCGTTTTTGATGCAGTCGAGTGTTTTTTTCCCCTCTTTTCACTTAGGACAAGTGTGTTGCAGTGCGTCTTTGGTGCATTTAGGTGCGTTCCGGTGCATTTCAGTGCGTTTTTTGTACGTTCCGTTGCGTTTTTGATGTGTTTTACTGCGGTCCAGTACAGTTCTGTACCTAAAAAATGCAGCATGAACATTTTTTTTTTCCTTTCTAAAACACACTGGAACGGACTGCAGTGGTGTGAACTATGCCATTGGCATTAATGTGATCAACTTTCTTTGCGTTTTTCATGCATCAAAAAACGCACCGCACTGCATCTGGCCCCAAATATCATACCCGGGGGGTGTCTATAGTATGCCTGTAAAGTAGCGCATGTTTTCCATGTTTATAACAGTTCGAGAGCAAAATGACATTTCTAAAGTAAAATAATAGTCATTTAAAAGTACTCGCGGCTGTAATGAATTGCTGGTTCCTGTCAATACAGATAAAAGTCATTGAAAGTCTTTGAAAAAAAAAATATGTGGGGTCCCCAAATTCCATTACCAGGCCCTTCAGGTCTGGTATGGATATTAAGGGGAACTTGGTGCCAAATTAAAAAAAAAAACTGGCGTGGGGGTTCCCCACAAAATCCGTACCAGGCCCTTCAGGTCTGGTATGGATTTTAAACGGGACCCCCGCGCCAAACTTAAAATAAAATAGCGTGGGGGTCCCCCTAAAAATCCACACCAGACCCTTATCCGAGCACGCAACCTGGCAGGCCGCAGGAAAAGAGGGGGGGACGAGAGCGCCCCTCCTGAACCGTACCAGGCCTCATCCCCACAACCCTTGCCCGGTGATTGTGGGGTCTGCGGGCGGGGGGCTTATCGGAATCTGGAAGACCCCTTTAACAAAGTACCCCGATACCGCCCCCCCTGTGTGAAATGGTAAAGCAGGGGGGCACTCTGACAATGACAATGACCTGATGATACTGTCAATTGTTTCTATGAATGTGCATGGACTAAATAGTTCAAACGGAGCTCTATGTGGAGGGAAATTAACAAACTGGTACAAACTCAAAGGAGATGTGATTTGTATCCAAGAGACTCACTTTATGTCAACAAAACAACCTAAATGCTTCCATAAAGATTATCCAACTATTTTTAACGCTACTGCTCCAGTCAAAAAAAGAGGGGTAATGATTGCTGTTAAAAACTCCATTCCATTCAAACTTCATGATCTAATCTGTGATCCTAATGGTAGGTATATGATTTTAGTATGTAACTTAAACAACTTAACTTATACCTTGGTTAACCTTTACGCTCCGAACGCAAGACAAACAAGATTTTTGGGATCTCTACTAAAAAAGGTGAACCAGGTTAAAAAAGGTTTGCTTCTCTTATGTGGAGACTTCAACTGCATAGTCAACAAATTGCTGGACTGCTCCTATCCACAGGCAGGAAATCCAACCCCTTCTCTCCCATAATGACCTGTATAATGACCTGTATGATACATGGAGATGTATGCACTCCTCTGAAAAAGACTTTACTATTATTCTTACCCTCACCGGGCATACTCTAAAATTGACCTTATCCTTTTGGACCTTACCCTGCTACAGAAAACCTTGTCGGTCAAGATTCATTCTATCACCTGGTCGGACCATGCACCAGTGTCCATAGTCCTGAAGGAACAGAACTCTGATCCCCCGACCTATCTTTGGAGGAATAACTTAGACTTATTCTCAAATTCTTTACAGGTTGAGAGACTGGATAAGCAGCTTAAGGACTTTTTCCAGATAAATGACAATGAGGATACAAACATTGCATCTTTATGGTGCACTCACAAGGCATATAAGCAGGGGTCTACTTATCCAAGCGGCTGCTAGAGAAAAAAAGAGGAAGGCAAGGCTAGTTAATACTTTACTAGAGGACCTTAAAAAATCGGAAGCACAACACAAACAAAATTATTTAATTGTAGACATGAGGTTCGCCTATTTCTTATATCAACCCACCAGAAATTTCTGAGACAAACCAAAGCAATGTATTACGCTCATGGCAATAAAGCGGGTAAATTGTTAACAAAATATATCAATAAATGACAACATCAGGCAAAATTTACCAACATCAAAGATCCACACACAGGTAACCTAGAACACCACCCGACAAAGATTGCTAATGCCTTTATGAAATACTACAGAGATTTATACAACCTTCACCTAGACAGTGAAACACCACAACCCACTGAACAGGCTATCAATTCAATCCTTAGCACAATCACCTAGCCCTCACTAAATAAAGACCAACTGACGACACTCAATGCACCAATACTGCACAAAGAAATCCTTAATACCATTCATGCCCTTCCAAAAAACAAATCACCAGGCACTGACGGTTTCTCCTCCGAATATTATAAAGCTTTCTCCTAGACTTTGGTACCATATCTAAGTACATTGTTCAATAGCGTTGCCTCCTCGTCTTCTTTTCCTGAAGAAATGTTACAAGTCACTATTGTTACACTGCCAAAGCCAGGCAAGAAGCCAGACACGCCACAAAATTTTAGGCCCATCTCTCTTCTAAACACAGATTTAAAAATTGACGCCAAGATTTTAGCGAATAGGCTAGCAGCTATCACCCCATGTCTAGTTAAAGCTGATCAAGTTGGTTTTGTAAGGGGGAGACAGGCTCCAGACGGCACTAGGAGACTATTTTACCTACTGCATATTGTTGAATCTAGGAAGACTCCTGCGGCATTTTTGGAACTGGACACAGAAAAAGCATATAGCATAGTATACCTCAAAGCAACTCTACAAAAATTTGGTCTTCAGGGCACTATTCTCTCAGCGATAACTGCATTATATACCAAACCATCAGCTACAGTTTTCTCGTCCAGTGCGATCTCTGAAAAATTCTATATCACCAAAGGGACCCTCCAGGGTTGTCCTCTGTCTCCCATTATATTTACTTTAATGATGGAACCTCTGGCAGAAGCAGTAAGGAGTGATAGCAAGGTTTCGGGGATCAATGTCGCAGGAGATGTCCATAAGATTGGCCTATTTGCTGATGATGTGGTATTGACAGTGACAAGTTCGGCTTCCTCCCTGGCTAGATTACAGGAAGTATTGCATACCTTTGGTACAATTTCATATTATAAATCGAATATAACTAAATCGTGTATATTATCTATCGACAGCCCTAAAAAACAAATATCCCAGCTTAAGGAACGTTTCCCATTCCAATGGATGACCAAAACAATTCCATACTTAGGTATTAAAATAGCCTCCCCTACTTCATTCGCTTATGATGACAGTTTTACTACTCTTTTAGACACTATTAAAAGCGATTTATCGCATATTGCATCCTTTGAACTAACTTGGCTAGGCAGGATAGCAGCCCTAAAAATGCTCCTTCTACCTAAGATTATCTATTACTTCAGAACCATACCTATTTGTCTTCCAGAATCATTCTTTACCCTCACGGAAATGCTTTTTAGAAAATGTATATGGTAGAGTAAAATGCCTAAAATCACGTACTCTACCATACAAAGACAGATATTCTGTATTTACTCTAATTTCCTCTGTAACAGGCTTCTTTATCAAACCAAACCCTCAACTGGCCCTCCTCAATCTCACTATAAAAACAATACCGACCCAATTTAGGAGTATAATTACACACATTCTCATAGCAGCTCGAATGACAATTTTGGCTAAATGGAAAACAACCCTGGCCCCTAATACAAAGGAAGTAATTCACAGAGTAACTACACAACACTCCTATGAAAGGTATTTTGCCATGCAATCAAATATGACTCAATCCTTTAACGAACAATGGTTACCTTGGACTTCTAAATTTCCTGAATCTCAGTAATCTTTGTGATGGTTAATCTTCTCTCAGCCAGGCAGCAACACTCTTTCCCTTATGGTACAGTTTTTCTCTTTTAAGTTTTTTATTCCTTTGTTTAATTATTATAAATATCTAATTTTTTTTTTCCTTGTTTATTAGCCATAACTTTTCTATAGATAATTGTTTACTGGCAAGCTTACTAGACACGGTAGTATGAATATTCGACTTTTCTTGTGTTTTTGAGAGTATTAAACAATTCTCCGGCACCCTACCCATACAGGGAACCATAGCTCCACATTATGTAGTAGGATGTGCGGTCCCTTCTAAAATTAAAACAGTGCTAGTTTGTAACCATTTACATTCTACCAATGTGATATACCAATCTAAATACTGTACTATGTAAGCTACATTTGTATTTTTGGTTTTACTGTTCATGCTGAAACTTAATAAAAAAGAATTGAAAAGAAAAAGATGATCATAAAAATGATCATAAAAGGTATCTTATAAAAATATAAATCTACAAGTGTCTAAAAAACTAATTAAGACCCTATATAAAAGGAAGAATCTGAAGATCCCACATGGGGGGAGGAGGCTCTAAAGGATGAGATCATGTTACATATAACATAATTACCTACACACCACAAAAAAAGTGTATTTAAAAATAACTTCAAAGAAATGTGTGTATGGACTTAAAGACACTGCAAGTGGTATATTTAGGAATTTACATATATACTGTATATATATATATATATATATATATATATATATATATATATATACATATATATATATATATATATGTACACACACATATACAGTCAGGTCCATAAATATTGGGGCATTGACACAATTCTAATCTTTTTGTCTCTATACACAACCACAATGGATTTGAAATGAAAAAACAATATGTGCTTTAACTGCAGACTTCCAGCTTTAATTTGAGGGTATTTACATCCAAATCAGGTGAACGGTGTAGGAATTACAACAGTTTGTATATGTGCCTCCCACTTTTTAAAGGGACCAAAAGTAATGGGACAATTGTCTGCTTAGCTGTTCCATGGTCAGGTGTGTGTTATTCCCTCATTATTCCATTTACATAGTTACATAGTTACATAGTTACATAGTTAGTCAGGTTGAAAAAAGACACAAAGTCCATCCAGTTCAACCATAAAAAATAAATAAATAAAATAAAAAATATCATACAATCCCATATACCCAATTCTACATCCACAGTTGATCCAGAGGAAGGCAAAAAAAAACAGCCGAGCATAATCCAATTTGCTACAGCAGGGGAAAAAATTCCTTCCTGATCCCCCGAGAGGCAATCGGATATCGGATATATCAACTTTACCTATAAATATTAGTACTCAGTTATATTATGTACATTTAGGAAAGTATCCAGGCCTTTCCTAAAGCAATCTACTGAGCTGGCCAGAACCACCTCTGGAGGGAGTCTGTTCCACATTTTCACAGCTCTTACTGTGAAGAAACCTTTCCGTATTTGGAGATGAAATCTTTTTTCCTCTAGACGTAAAGAGTGCCCCCTTGTCTTTTGTGTTGACCGTAAAGTGAATAACTCAACACCAAGTTCACTATATGGACCCCTTATATATTTGTACATGTTAATAATATCCCCCCTTATTCTCCTCTTCTCAAGAGTGAAAAAATTCAGTTCCCACTAATCTTTCCTCATAACTGAGCTCCTCCATGCCTCTTATCAGTTTGGTTGCCCTTCTATGCACTTTCTCCAGTTCCCCGATATCCTTTTTGAGAACTGGTGCCCATAACTAAACTGCATATTCCAGATGAGGTCTTACTAATGATTTGAAGAGGGGCAAAATTATATCTCTCTCTCTGGAGTCCATACCTCTCTTAATACAAGAAAGGACTTTGCTCGCTTTGGAAACCGCAGCTTGGCATTGCATGCCATTATTATTTACAAGGAGCAGATAAAAGGTCCAGAGTCAATTTCAGGTGTGCTATTTGCATTTGGAATCTGTTGCTGTCATCTCTCAATATGAGATCCAAAAAGCTGTCACTATCAGTGAAGCAAGCCATCATTAGGCTGACAAATCAAAACAAACCCATCAGAGAGATAGCAAAAACATTAGGTGTGGCCAAATCAACTGTTTGGAACATCCTTAAAAAGAAAGAACGCACCGGTAAATCAGGAACACCAAAAGACCCGGAAGACCACGGAAAACAACTGTGTGGACGACCGAAGAATTCTTTCCCTGGTGAAGAAAACACTCTTCACAACAGTTGGCCAGATCAAGAACACTCTCCAGGAGGTAGGTGTATGTGTGTCAAAGTCAACAATCAAGAGAAGACTTCACCAGAGTGAATACAGAGGGTTCACCACAAGATGTAAACCATTGGTGAGCCTCAAAAACAGGAAGGCCAGATTAGAGTTTGCCAAACAACATCTAAAAAAGCCTTCACAGTTCTGGAACAACATCCTATGGACAGATGAGACCAAGATCAACTTGTACCAGAGTGATGGGAAGAGAAGAGTATGGAGAAGGAAAGGAACTGCTCATGATCCAAAACATACCACCTCATCAGTGAAGCATGGTGTTGGTAGTGTCATGGCGTGGGCATGTATGGCTGCCAATGGAACTGGTTCTCTTGTATTTATTGATGATGTGACTGCTGACAAAAGCAGCAGGATGAATTCTGAAGTGTTTCGGGCAATATTATCTGCTCATATTCAGCCAAATCCTTCAGAACTTATTGGACAGCGCTTCACAGTGCAGATGGACAATGACCCGAAGCATACTGCAAAAGCAACCAAAGAGTTTTTTAAGGGAAAGAAGTGGAATGCTATGCAATGGCAAAGTCAATAACCTTACCTGAATCCGATTGAGCATGCATTTCACTTGCTGAAGATAAAACTGAAAGGAAAATGCCCCAAGAACAAGCAGGAACTGAAGACAGTTGCAGTAGAGGCCTGGCAGAGCATCACCAGGGATGAAACCCAGCGTCTGGTGATGTCTATGCATTCCAGACTTCAGGCTGTAATTGACTGCAAAGGATTTGCAACCAAGTATTAAAAAGTGAAAGTTTGATTTATGATTAGAATTGAGCGGACACCATGATGTCCGGGTTCGACGGGTTCGGCCGAACTTCGGAAAAAAGTTCGGGTTCGGGACCGAACTTTAACCCGAACCCGAACCCGAACCCGAACCCCATTGAAGTCAATGGGGACCCGGACTTCTAAGGACTAAAAAGGCTCTAAAAAAGTAATGGAAAGGGCTAGAGGGCTGCAAATGGCAGCAAAATGTTGTTAAGAGCATGGCAAGTGCTCTGCAAACAAATATGGATAGGGAAATAACTTAAAATAACATAAAAAAAAAAATATGCTGGAGGTCCCCTTTTCAGCAGAAGAGGTACGGGAAGTCATTAAGAACCTCAGAAACTCAACGGCACGATGCCACACATATGGTGGGAATGCCCCAGAATACGCCCTTTCTGGAATAAATTATTCAATTTAATGGATAAGCTAGTGGGAAAATAAAATACTTTGAAATAAAAATGTAGCGGGGTGCTAAATTTAAGGGAAGTGTTTGAGTGGTAAATAGGCTCAAACACCCTAATTCTGTAGGATTCATGGACCATTTTGTCCTCGGGGGACAGGATTGGTGTGCAGTTCCCTGCGGCCTACAGGTGGCGCTGCCATGGTAGGCTAGGGTTGAACCGCCGATACAGTGCTGTGCCTTTTGTGTCCCCTCTTGGCAGTAGTACAGCGGGGCGGGGAACCTGCTGTGCATGCCGGGAGAGCATATAAAAGGGGCAGACCTTTGGCCTGGGGGCTGATGTCCAGTGGGGTCCACGCCTAGGTGCCTTCGGCCTGGGTGCATGTGTTCCTGTTCCATCTCGGGTACCTTTAGCCCGGGGTGAGGTACTATCCTGGAGTTCCTGCTGCCCTGGGTATGGAGGCCTAGGTGCGGGAGTAAAGCCTGGAGTCCAGAGCCTTCGTCTGGAGTCCGCTAAGGGTCGAGGAGTCTTAGGGTGCCGCCTCGTGTAGGGGACCATTTTCCAGGGAAGGGAGAATCATTCTGATGGACCGATGCGGGAGTCACGGTGAAGGAAGGGTCTGTTGACTCCCTGGAGAGATGTCTTCCCCTTGATATGGGCTAGGTTCGTAGAAGGAGAAGCTCAAGGTCATCTTGACTGTATCAGAGGCCTTATTCACCTGGCCCGTGGCAGGGGCTTTATACACCCTGGTCTGTGGCAGAGACCAAAGTTCTCCAGGTCTGTGGCAGGGGCCTTGTACACCCGGTCTGTGGCAGAGACCAACCTCAAGGTCTGTGGCAGAGACCGTGCACCTAAAACTGTTTGAGAAACCTAAGCAGTGAAGTGAATGTGCTACGTTTGTGCCTGGACCTCCTCCACACCTTAAGCTGTCCTGTTTCTTTGCTCTAACCTTTTCTATCCGAGTAGAGTTTATTTTGCCATGAGAGAATAAGAGTTGTAATTTCAGCTGGTGTGGACATTGACTTTACTGGGAATTAAAGGACTTGCCTCTATCTACAGTAGAGGTGAGAATCATCCTCTGGAGGAGTTTTGACTCCGGCTGTGGACACGGCCCGTCAAGTACACCGCTCAACCTCTTTATATAGGAGGGTACGGGCTGGTAGTGCGGTGTGCCTTTCTCCCTCCTGCGAGGAGCCAACAACATAAAGGCAGGTAAGGGGGAAAGGATCTGTGCACTACAAAAAAATAAAATAAAAATTATAATCTTGACCTAGGAGGACGAGGTCCATATGAAGTAGGAGGTTGAGGTGGCGGTGGATGTGGCTGTGTAGGTGGAAGCGGCGGTGGAGGAGGACGAGGTAGCCAACACTGGTTCAAAAATACAACAATGGCTGTGTCACGATCAGGCGTCGGGCTTGAAGACCAATTGCAATAGCAGTGGCAGGACAGGCATACAGGCAGTCACTTCTGGTAGATGACACAGGCTCACCTGAGGTGCGGAGTCTAAGTACTAGCTGGTTTTCCCCAGAGCTCCGGGTGGTGGAGATGGATTTGGCTGCAAGCTAGTACCAGGTCGCAGTCCTCAAGTTTGCCCCACCAGGGTGTGAGCAAGCCGGGGTCCAATAGCGGATAAACAGACAAGGATGAAACAGCAACGTGGTCAAAGAACAGGCCGAGGGTCAAACACGGGTAGTTGTAGGTACAGATGGCAACAGGAAAACCAACAGCAAGGCACTGGCAGGGAAGGCACAATAACCTGGCAAAGAGGAAGTGCTGAGACAAGGCTTATATAGGAAGTTCATGGGAGGAGCAAGGAGTTCAAGGTTCATCGGTAATCAAGACTCAAGGCAGGGTTGTCCATTGGATCAGATAGGTTTGTCCAGCAGATCAGGCAAGGAGCTGTCCAGCATCCCAGATAGCTCAGTGGGAAGAGTAAATGCCAGACACAGACGAGGTCCCAGGTTCAAGCCCAGGTCCTGACAGTACTCCCCTCCTCTCAGGGCTGGGTTTGTGAGGAAACCTCTGGTGAAATTCTCTTGTCAATCTAGGGGAGTGAACCTTATCCATCTTTGGGCATCTTTTTCTTTAGAAGTTTCTGCTGGGGAGATTCTCCTCACTTGCAAGGCTTTTTCAAACATCTCCAGCTCCTGCTTACGGATAAGGGTGCCATTCGAGGCATACATACAGTCAGGTGGTAGAACTTATTTGGCAGGACAGGAATCTGTGATGGAGCCAGACTTTACGGAAGTGGTGACGGTATCAAGAACAGGTGTTTTCTTAGGATGTAGCGAAGGCGTCTCTGGAGCAGGAGGTGGTTCTTTGGCAGGACAGGGTGATGTTACTGCATTTACCACTGTGGAACGTGAGATGACTGCTGGAACTGGTCTGTTGTCGGGAGGTTGCATAGTTGCCTCTAGGCCAGATGGTAGGAGTTTCACAGGGGTATTGGTTGCGGGTTCAAGAGGGGCACTGGTATCGTTGACCACCGTAGTCTGGGAACCTACTTGTGTCATTGAACATGGACAGGCCTTACGGCAACCTTGGCAGTTCACAGGCCGAACAGCAGCGATAGCAGAATGAATCCCAGTAGTACCCACTTGAAGAACCTTTGGCCGAGGTGGACGAGTTGGGCAGAGAGAGATTAAGTGCCCTCTTTCTCCACAATAGAAACAAAGGCCACAGCCTCTCCTCCGCTCTCTTTCAGCTTTAGACAGCGTGGTCTGGATGACCCCGATCTCCATAGGTTCCACATCTTCCAGGGTAGGTGTGTGTATATCCACAGGAACGTCAAGGCTTTGTGGTGTTAGGGCTTCATGGCTTGGCACGTACTGGGGTGGCTTGAAGTCATACCTGTACAGGGTATTCCTGTCCCTGGGTCCTCGAAGGCCAGATGAGCTAGGAGCAGACTTGGGAACCCTGGTTTTCTTGGAAACTGTACAGTGAGAGTCCAGGGCTAACATAAAAGCTTCCCAGCTGTCCAAGACTGGACTCCTTTCCTGTAATACCTGGTGAGCCCATGTTTTGATGGGTCCAGTGAGCAGGTTGATAGTAGCGAGAACCTTTATATAATCTGTGACATAGGTCCTAGGCTTAAGAGCAAACAACAGCTCCCAATCCATCTTAAAGGATGAAAGAGATGCACGGCTACCGTCAAACCTCTCGGGCATCACAACAAATGGCTCAGGACAGGCTGGTTCTGGGCCTGGGCGTACTGTACCTTTCAGTAACAGAACTTCTTGCTGCAGGTCTGAGATTTGCTGTCTGACAGGTGTCAGAGCATCTGCTATAGCGGCCTTCATGTTTATGGCCAGGTTATTCTGTCACAATCAGGCGTCGGGCTTGAAGACCAATTGCAATAGCAGTGGCAGGACAGGCATACAGGCAGTCACTTCTGGTAGATGACACAGGCTCACCTGAGGTGCGGAGTCTAAGTACTAGCTGGTTTTCCCCAGAGCTCCGGGTGGTGGAGATGGATTTGGCTGCAAGCTAGTACCAGGTCGCAGTCCTCAAGTTTGCGCCACCAGGGTGTGAGCAAGCCGGGGTCCAATAGCGGATAAACAGACAAGGATGAAACAGCAACGTGGTCAAAGAACAGGCCGAGGGTCAAACACGGGTAGTTGCAGATTGGGATCAGGCAGTAGAGAAGTCCAGGAACAAGCCAAAGGTCAATCACGAGTGGTTGTAGGTACAGATGGCAACAGGAAAACCAACAGCAAGGCACTGGCAGGGAAGGCACAATAACCTGGCAAAGAGGAAGTGCTGAGACAAGGCTTATATAGGAAGTTCATGGGAGGAGCAAGGAGTTCAAGGTTCATCGGTAATCAAGACTCAAGGCAGGGTTGTCCATTGGATCAGATAGGTTTGTCCAGCAGATCAGGCAAGGAGCTGTCCAGCATCCCAGATAGCTCAGTGGGAAGAGTAAATGCCATGACACAGACGTGGCAGGTTGGAGGTTCAAGCCCAGGTTCAAGCCCAGGTACTGACAGGCTGGGTAAGGCCGGTGATGTGTCGAATTCTGTCCCCCGTCAAATAGTGTCCACCCTGTACTGCGCTTGCTCAGTATGTAGGACCAAGGGGATTTCGAAAATCTCCCAAGACGAACGGCGCCTGCGTGGTGAGTTCAGGTGAATGCCACACCATCCGTGGTTCAAACCGAGCCAAGTGAGGCCGTGCCTGAAGCGTGGCGATCGAACCAAGCCCGTGAGGGGCCCTGTTACTATGTGCTACCGTATGTCCACTTGGATGGTGGGGCTTGAACCTGCACTCACTGCGCAGGCGCCCTTCATCTTCGTAGATTTTGTGAATCTCCTTGTCCTCTGTACTGCGCAAGCGCTGCGCCTTCGCAGTATGGGCCGGACACAATCCGATGGCCGGACAGTTTTTGTCACAACACCGGTATACATGTCTATTCTGCAGAAGGTACGGACAAGTCCTGTGGGATCCATGCCTGGTTCATTTTAATGACCGTGAGCTTGTCCACATTGGCTCTGGACAGGCGGCTGCGCTTGTCTGTGATAACGCCCCCTGCCATGCTAAATACACGTTCAGATAATACATTGGCTGCAGGGCAGGCCAGCACCTCCAAGGCATAAAGGGCAAGCTCAGGCCATGTGCCCAATTTGGAGACCCAGAAGTTAAAGGGGGCAGACCCATCATCCAGTACGTGTAGGCCTGTGGACACATACTGCTCAACCATGTTGGTGAAATGCTGCCTCCTGCTAAGACGTTCCATCTCAGCTGGTGGTGCTGGTTGTTGTGGCGTGCTGACAAAGCTTTTCCACATTTCAGCCATGCTAACCATGCCTTCTGAGGTGCTGCCAGTGCCCCGGCTGCGTTGGCGACCTCTTCCTCCTCCTCTGCCTTCGCCTTGTGCTTCCACCGTACGCCCACTGTCAGGTGGGAATGCCACCAGCAGCGCGTCTACCAGCGTGCGCTTGTACTCGCGCATCTTACGATCCCGCTCCAGTGAAGGAATTAAGGATGGTACGTTGTCCTTGTAACGGGGATCCAGCAGGGTGGCCACCCAGTAATCAGCACCAGTTAAAATGTGGGCAACTCGGCGGTCATTGCGGAAACACTTCAGCATGTAATCGCTCATGGGTGCCAGGCTGCCCAGAGGCAAAGAAAAGCTGTCCTCTGTGGGAGGTGTATCGTCTGTGTCCTCTGTATCCCCCCAGCCATGCACCAGTGATGGCCACGAGCTGGTCTGGGTGCCACCCTGCTGTGAAAATGGCTCCTCCTCCTCCTCCATCTCCTCCTCCACCTCGTCATCCTCCAGAACTGTGCCCTTTCTGCCGGACAATTGTGTACCTGGCGTTTGTTGGTGCAGGAACCCACCCTCGTAGCCACTTGTGAAAGACTGCCCTGAAAGCCTTTGAAATGATCCCGCTTCCTCCTCCTCCTCCTCATCCTCCTGTGCCACATCCTCTTCCATCATCGCCCGAAGCGTTTTTTCAAAGGGGGCATATAACTGGGATAGTAACGCTGAGAACGGCATCATTGGCACTGGACATGTTGGTGGAGTACTCGAAACAGCGCAACAAGGCACACGGGTCTCGCATCGAGGCCCAGTTATTGGTGGTGAAGTGGTGCTGTTCCGCAGAGCGACTCACGCGTGATTGCTGCAGCTGAAACTCCACTATCGCCTGCTGCTGCTCGCATAGTCTGGCCAGCATGTGCAAGGTGGAGTTCCACCTTGTGGGCACGTCACATATGAGGCGGTGAGCGGGAAGGCCGAAGTTACGCTGCAGCGCTGACAGGCGAGCAGCAGCAGGGTGAGAACGCCGAAAGTGCGCACACACAGCCCACACTTTCTGCAGCAGCTCTGGCATATTGGGGTAATTTTTAAGGAACCTCTGGACCACCAAGTTCAGCACATGCGCCAGGCAAGGGATGTGCGTCAAACCGGCTAGGCCCAGAGCTGCTACGAGATTTCGCCCATTATCGCACACCACCAGGCTGGGCTTGAGGCTCACTGACAGCAACCACTCATTGGTCTGTTGTTCCATGTCCATCCACAACTCCTGCGCGGTGTGGGGTTTTTCCCCCAAACAGGAAAGTTTTAAAACTGCCTGCTGTCGTTTACCCCTGGCTGTGCTGAAGTTGGTGGTGAAGGTGTTACGCTGACCGGATGAGGAGGCGGTAGAGGATGAGGAAGCGGAGTAGGAGGAGTTAGCAACAGGAGGCAAACTGAAGCGCCCTGCAATCCTCGGTGGTGGAAGGACATGCGCCAAACTGCTATCTGCCTCAGGCCCAGCCACCACTGCATTTACCCAGTGTGCTGTTAGGGAGATATAACATCCCTGACCGTGCTTACTGGTCCACGCATCCGTAGTTCGGTGGACCTTGCCACAGATGGCGTTGCGTAGTGCACACCTGATTTTGTCCCCCACTTGGTTGTGCAGGGAAGGGATGGCTCGCCTGGAAAAGTAGTGGCGGCTGGGCACGACGTACTGTGGGACAGCCAATGCCAACAGGCTTTTAAAACTCTGCGTCTCCACCAGACGGAATGACAGCATTTCAAAGGCCAGGAGTTTTGAAATGCTGGCATTCAGGGCCAGGGATCGCGGGTGGCTAGGGGGGTACTTCCTCTTCCGCTCCAATGTTTGGGAGATAGAGAGCTGAACGCTTCCATGGGACATTGTGGAGATGGTTGGTGACCCAGGTGGTAGTGTTGCTGGCAGATCCTCTGTTTGTGGGGTGGCAGGTGCCACTGTCACTACAGAGGTGGATGAACAGGCCGAGACTGAGGCAGAAGAGGAAGCAGGAGGAGCCAGAGACCTTTCTTGGTTTTTGAGGTGTCTACTCCACTGCAGCTCGTGCTTTCCACTTAGATGCCTGGTCATGCAGGTTGTGCTCAGGTTGAGAATGTTTATGCCTCGCTTCAGGCTCTGATTGCACAGCGTGCAAACCACTCGTGTCTTGTCATCAGCACATTGTGTGAAGAACTGCCACGCTAGGGAACTCCTTGGACCTGGCTTTGGTGTGCTCGGTCCCTTGCTGCGTTGGGCAGTAGCAGACATACTGTCTAGGGGACGGACGCTCCGCTTTTGCACCCTGCTCCCTCTTCTGCTGTGCTGGTGGCTCTGTGCGACCACCGCCTCTTGCTCCAAACTACACTGGTCACCTGCATAACGTTGATTCCATGTGGGGTCGAGGACCTCATCATCCTCCACATCATCTTCCACCCAGTCTTCACCCCTGCCCTCCTTGTCTGTCTGCACAATTGCGAAAGCAGCAGCAGTTGGCACCTGTGTTTCGTCATCATCCGAGACGTGCTGCGATTGTCCTCCCATGTACTCATCATGAAACATAAGTGGTTGGGCATCGGTGCACTCAATCTCTTCCACTTCTGGGGCAGGGCTAGGTGGATGGCCCTGGGAAACCCTGCTAACAGAGTCATCGAAAAGCAGAAGAGACTGCTGCATGATTTGGGGCTCAGACTGCTTGGCTGATTTGCAAGGGGGTGAGGTGAAAGACTGATGGACATGGGTTTCAGGTGCCAACTCTGATCTTTCATCAGAAGAGTGGGTGGGAGACAATGTGAAGGAACCCGAGGCACTGTCAGCAACCCAATGTACTATCGCCTGTACATTCGTACAGCCTCATTAGGCGCGACAAAATACCGCCGCAGGCTCGGTCGCCTACTCGCACCTGAGGAAGGTGTTTCACTTGTGCGTGTATCTGGCACAGATCTACCACGTCCTCTCCCTGCAACAGGAGCACCACCAGCAGCACCACGACCGGGGCCACCACGTCCCTTTGACCTTCTCCTCATATTTTCCAAATTTAGGATCTTGCCCTAAATGGGTGTTTTTGGAAGAGCAGAACACACCCACAGTACGTAACCGCTGAATCGCACAGCTACAGAACTGCAGAAAATGCTATTCAAAAAAATTTAGTTTTTTTAGTATAGCACAGTAGAAGAAAACTATATAGAAATTGTTTATTTCACACACCTCCACATATGTATAACACACTGCAAAATATTTTTTGTGGCCCTAAATGGCGTTTTTTGGAAGACCACAACACACCCACAGTACGTAACCGCTGAATCGCACAGCTACAGAACTGCAGAAAATGCTATTCAAAAAAAATGTTGTTTTTTTAGTATAGCACAGTAGAAGACAAATATATAGAAATGGTTTATTTCACACGCCTCCACATATGTATAACACACTGCAAAATATTTTTTGTGGCCCTAAATGAGTCTTTTTGCAAGCGTACAATAAAGTGCCAATTTATTTTTATTTTTTTGCCCTAAACGGGTCTTTTTTTGCACGAGCAAAATAAAATGCAATTTTTTTATTTTTTTTTGCCCTTAATGGGTCTTTTGGAAAAGATCACAATAAAGTGCCTTTTTTTCCCCCTAAATGGATCTTTTTCCAATAGCAGAATACACCCACAGTATGGAAACGGTGTATCTCTCAACGTAATATCAGCAGTGCTGGTGCACTGAGCTTGCAGATAAAAGGTAGCTTTTCTCTGACACTGGGCTCATGACAGTGTAAAAAGACTGCACTGCAACACAAACAGGTAAACCTATGCAGATCGCTGAGTTATATCTCTGAATCTGGACTCCTATTCCTATATAATATATCTCTCTCCCTGAAAGCACCAACAGGAACCTGGCCCTACACTACACTGTCTCTCTATCTTTTCCCTCAGATTCCAGAATCAGGACTAACTCATGTATTTTCCAATCTCTCCCTAAAAGCAGCAGCAGCAGACAAGATCCTCTCCCTATCTATTCTGAAGCAGAGTGACGTGTGTGCTGTGTGCCTCTAGCTTATATAGAAGCCGGGTCACATGTTGCACTGACCAATCACAGCCATGCCATTAGTAGGCATGGCTATGATGGCTTCTAAGGGCACACCAGCTAATCAAAAGGTGATTGGCTGGCCCCTGAAGCATTTCTAACTGCGCCATTAGATTGCCGAACACGAACCCGAACCCGGACTTTCGCGCAAAGTCCGGGTTCGGGTTCGGGAAAAAGCTAAAGTTGGGTACGGACCCGAACTTTACAGTTCGGGTTCGCTCAACCCTATTTATGATTGTTAATCTGTCCCATTTCTTTTGGTCCCTTAAAAAGTGGGAAGCACATATACAAACTGTTGTAATTCCTACACCGTTCACCTGATTTGGATGTAAATACCCTCAAAATAAAGCTGAAATACTTCAGTTAAAGCACATCTTGTTTGTTTCATTTCAAATCCATTGTGTTGGTGTATAGAGCCAAAAAGATTAGAATTGTGTCGATGTCCCAATATTTATGGACCTGATTGTATATATACCAACATATACAGCACATTAGATTACGGTGTTGATTTATATTTCCTCGTTTAGGTCATGAGGTGACATAGTATTCAAAGAATATATCCAGAAGGTCACTTGTTTACAGAGGCGTTGGAATCTCTCAGCTGAAGTAAATTTATCAGTTATAGATTCAATGATCCAGACATTGAGGTCTGTGATCTCTTTATGATGGTGGGCAGCAAAGTGCCATGCAACACTGTATTTGGGGTTTCCCACTTGGACAGCACGGCAATGTTCTCCAAACCTGGCACCCCTTTGTGAGTAGCCTTTTGGCTGTTTGTCATATCATATTAAATGCATGTTTAAATACTGCACTGAGTCTGGTGCACCTTGCTTTTTTCCTATTGTGTTTTTCAGAGTTGTTCTTCTCCTCTCATGGTTGCTGTCGACGGTGTATACCCATATTGACTATTATCATACCCATATTGACTATTATCATCTTCTCCTACCCTGTATATAACATTGGACATTTTTTTAACCTCTTTTTTTCACCATTTTACAAGAGACTTTGCTTTGTTGGTACTTGCGCCATCTAACCCTTTTTTCTATTGTTACACTTGAAGCTCCTTTGATGTGCTGCAGATCAACTTTGTATATGTATCTTTATTATATGTTTTTCTACAATTGTCCTTAATCATTATGTCATTTGTTTTATTTTTCCATTAGTTACCTTGTTGCTTGTTGTCATATGGATTTTAGTACACATATACTGTATATCAGGACATCTATCCTTACCTGTATACCCATTTTAGCCGAGATGGATATTATAGACCAAATAGAAAAATACAAATATGATTTACTAGACGATCTATATACCTTTTTTCCGCACCATTACTTTAGTCCTAACATCCACTCTTGTGTCTGGCCGGATGCCAAATATAGGGACACATGCACCAGAATGAGACGTATAGAAGACCTCACCAATTCCGCTAACCAACAATGGTGGGACTGTTTTTTTTCTAAAACAGTATTTCCAATCTAAAATTTCACCACGTGGACTTCGAGTCCTAAAGGGTTGTTCCTTTTTGGATATAGACTTGCACACAGAATGGGAAGGGGTTGCGGAGTTCTGTACCCAGAAATGGATACAAATCCTCATTAGTCATGGAGACCAACGATATCACATTCTCTGCCAAAAAATTGAGAAAAACATTTCCCAGCTACACTCTATCCATCCCTCTTTACCTATGGAATGGCTTAAAACTTTCGAAATGAATACTAAAAAAAGCGAAGATTCCTTGATACAAAATAAATTGGGAAAATTTAGAAGAGACTTAGATGATTATACTCATAAAAGAGTTTTCAACTGGAAAATAAATGTTACTCATCCCTCCCCTCCCCTACTTATTCCACTATTGTCTTATCCCAAGCCTAAAATTTACCCTAATGCTGCCACACTTCATCACCTAGGACCCAGTACAGTAGTAACATCTCCCATCTAGAGTGTCACCTACTCCCAGTTTCTCTTCCATTCCACCCAAGTCTAGAGTGACTAAAAAACCTGTTAAGATCTGCTCCACTGCAACAGCCAATAACACTACAGCATCACCACCAAATGTATTCTCTTCTGCTGATCCAGTGGTCCATGTTGACCATAATAGTACACCTCCATCGTGTCCTCTGGACCGTGCCCAGATAAGACCCGTTTCTCCTAATGCATCTATAGTAAACTTTGGAGGCCCTCTGGCACCTATTCCTGCATCTTTTTTAGTGCAGACCCCCTTACTCAGCCCGCCACTAGCAAAAAGAAAAAGAAAACACATAGAAGAGGCAAGAGAGGGGGGGAAACACAAGTCTAGATCCATCCCACCCGGACAAGCTTTCGGAAACTGTGAAGATATATAATCTATCCTCTTTAAATCTAAACATGCAGGAAATCTCATTATTATCAAGAGGCCTCATCTTTGCCCCCACCACCTTTCCCAATTATTTTACTATGTTTAAAGACCTCAATAAATGTATTCGTAACTTAACTCTTAAAAGGCACTACAATATGAAAGCTAACCAAACCACTAGCACGGTTGTCACATTTCCTGATGATTCATCAGGTTCCATAGATACCTCTGCTGACCAACAAGCCATTCAAGACCTCTGTGATCTATGAAATGCAGATGAAGAGGACAACCTTATAGTATGGTCCCAATATTCTCAACCCACCCCTTCCATAGTACACACCTTGTTTAGACCCAAATCTATTTTTAACCCTACTCAAAGGGCCCTTACCTATCTACCTTTTATCAGGTAGTCTTCAAAGAACTTACGGACCTCTGTGCATCCAAATCCTCTAGGTCTCACCACTCTACCAACAATCTCAGCTCTTCGGAACATCTATCCCTGAAGTCTCTCAGCACCAATCCGGATATTATTATCAGATCAGCTAATAAGGGGGACGTATAGTGTTACAAAATAAAATTGATTATATGATGGAGGCAAAACGACTTCTTTCCGATAACAACACTTATGAAAAACTGAAAACAGATCATTTACCGAGATTCATTGAGAAATCCAACTCTATAGTAAAACAAGCACTTATGGAGGGTACACTGAGCAAATCGGAGGCTGCTTTCTTTCAGAAATCATTTTTTCAAGTACCCTACCTATATCATTTACCAAAAATCCACAAAGACATCAACAACCAACCAGGCCGCCCTATAGTAGCCTCCATGGACAGTATTACCACCAGTTACTCACTTTACGTAGACCACTTCCTCCAACCCCTGGCCCAGGCACTCCCTTCTTTCATCCGAGATGGTACACACCTGATAGATCTATTACGTCCCTATATCTGAGAACCATCATACCTGTGGGTATCTTTAGATGTGTGTTCTTTATACACATCGATACCCCACACAGTTGGCCTCCAGGCAGTAGCCCATTTCCTCAATAATGACTCTCTTCTCAATACACAACAAATAGATTTTATTCTCCTTGCTACCCAGTTTTGCCTAGAGCATA